>JAVMKO010000015.1:6374518-6974518 GCA_032164245.1 Sternotherus odoratus | reverse complement strand
CAGGGGCCCTTCTCTCTCCTTCCCTGCTGGAGGTGTCCGGAGGCACTAGCTGCCTGCTGGAGACAGGTTGAGCCCTCAAGAAGCTAGCAGCCCCCTCCCTCTCCACCCTGCTCACCTGACGTTAGCCAGGGGCCCGGTGCTCTCAAAGTTGTCCCTGGCTTCGGGCCCGTCGCTCGAAGACTTCCGTGCGTCCGAGTAAGAGGAGACGCTGTTGAAACGGACCTTGTAGCTCCTGCGAATGGCAACGACAGCAAGTGTTACGGCGCCTCTACACCCGGTACCGGGCCACCGGGCCAGCGGGAGGATGGGCAGGCGAGCGCTGGGGGCTGGGGCGCGGCGTGGTTCAGGCCTCTGCTGTTTGCCTGCCCCAGGGGAGGCTGTTAGTGAGGCCTACAGCAGAGCAGGAAGCTGCGCTCCCTTCCCTGCAGTGGGTGCGAGCCGCCGTCCGTGTATGCGACATGCCTCCTGCTGCACAGAGGACGCGAGTCTGTTACAAGCCCCAGCTGGCCAGCCTGGCTCAAGCCAGCACGTTCTGGAGGTCCCCAGTCCATGGCGCCAGCTGTGGTGGGGGAAGCAGAGTCTTACTCACCTGTGTAGCAGGCAAGAGTCTTCCAGCGGCGGGTCCATGGCTGGCTGGAAGGTTGGGGTGGGATTTTTAAAGGTCTTTCCATTCCCCTCCACCAAGCACAGATCGTTATGAAGTGTAGGCCCCTAGCTTTGGCTTTCGGACCAGGATTTCCAATGGTGCCTTGGGGATTTAGGCCCCATTGAGAATCCAGTACTATTAGACACTCTGGTTCAGAAACGTTGACCGTAGCACATTAACCAGTGCTCTTTACCTCCTGATCTGAAGGGCACGGTCCCTGGGTTCCCCCAGAGAGCGAGTGGTCAAGCGCAGAGTGTCCTGTCCTGAGAAATTCCAGCCACTAGTCCCAGAGAGGTCCATGCTAACGTCAAGAACGTCCCCAGAGCTCATTGTGGGACACGGAGGAGGGAGACTGTCCCATAGCCAGACTCCAGGCTGGGCAGGCCCTTAAAGACAACAGTCAACAGCTCGAATTGTTCTTGGATGTCACTGCGGCAGCCAGCGCGGACCACAGACCCTTGCGTTGTATATTGCTGCCCGCCTCCCGGCTCAGCCGCAGCCTCCTGCCAGGACACCCCGCAATACGGAGTATTGCAAGCACCCAGCATGAGGGGCGACACACATGATCACCACAGCAGAATCCTTTTCACGGAGACACGGCTGGGGGTGGCCTATTGTCCCGTTCCCGTAGCTGTCCCCATGAGGGGAAGAGGCCATTAAAAACCAGACTGTGAACCCTGGAGGGATCCGTCACATGGCATGTCCGCGTAGCAGGTAGGCCACTTGGAGGCTGTAACACCACCACACTCAGTGTGTAAATAGTTACCATGACTGCTCTGCACACGCATGTTACCCGCTGCATTTCAACACCATTTCTTAACTTCTGAAGGAAAAGACCAGAGTCAAATCTGTCCGATCTCTTTAACGCCTGATTAAAACCCTCCTATCACCCACTGGATGCTAATTCTGTCCCGACTAAGCAGCTGAGGTTACCCTTCACTAGCCTCATTACTTTAATTCACAAGACTTCCCAGGGAGCAGATGTCTCAGTTAAGTGGAACAGGCTGCACACACCTCTAAAATACTAACAACAGCCAATAAATGTTTAACACTTTGCCATTCTGCAGCAACCTGGATCTCAAAGCTCTTTACAAACGTTTAACTAACTCTGGCAGATGTCAAGTGACTTGCCCAAGTCTCATCTTGCTTCAGTAGCAGAGCCAGTAACAGATGCCAGAAAAGTGACTCCCAGTCCTCCGCTCTGATCCCAAGCCGTACTTCCTTAAAGGAAGGACACAGCCTGAGCTCGACCACTGCACCCGAGAGGTGTTTTTGCACAACACTGCAATAAACTGCGGCCAGGCCCCTCTAACATCCCCAGGGCTTTCAGCCCACCTAAAGTGATTTTATGGGGAGTTTCACTATATTCGGGGTCTTCCTTGAAGCCCCAGCCTCTGGAGTCATGTTGGTATCTCAGCATTTTAAAGAAAGTCACTAGCCCTTGCGGTTGCAAAGAAGAGCTAAAAATGTGATCGTCCACGGCTTAAAGGCAAATAGAAAGAACCCGACATTTACTATTTTCAAATAATCTCAGTGTTTGAGGCTGGCTGGAAGAAGAGAAAGCTGCAAAACGTTGCCACCTAGCGGTGATTTGATTTAACTACTACTGTGTGTTCAAAGCGAAGCTACACATTTGCGGTTCCTGGATCACCAGTAGTTTGTGGAGCACTTGCTGGTGGCCCAAAGACACTTGGCTGGTTGCAGGGTGCTGTCACCTCTTCGCTTGCAGCAGGAAGTTTGCATTAAAAGAAGCTAAAATCCACGCCCTAGTTCCTTGTCCTTTTCCATGGGAGTGATTGCTGGAGTCACCTCGGGGAGGGTGTTATCGATATCGGAGGGGCAGCGAATGGGAGGGGGCCATGAGGCTCTGTGACGATGAGGTCCATGCTATCAGAAGTGGGCCATGCAAAGGCCAGCCGTGAGCCCGGTTTGGGCCCCATTTCTGCGTCCGTGGCGTTTATCTGTATGGCACGGTCACAGAGCGAGCTGGCCCTTTAAAAGGTTCCCTGCCAAAGGGAATGAGAGGACAGGGGGCAGGTGTGACTAAGAACCAGGCCTGCTGTGAGATAGGAGGGTGGCTGGTGACCAGTAGGGAGAAAGACTCCAAGGACAGCAGGCCTGGGAGATCAAGCAGGAAGAGGCCCCGTGAAGAGCAAGGAATTGAGTATGCGTCTTTTGAGCCCCAGGCCGGCACCCTCCCCAATGGACCATCCTTCCTCTTGCTGCAGTGCACTTGGTTCTCCCTCCAAGTGCTCTCCTGCCCAGGCCAGAGGCTTGTGTTTCTGCAGTGGGGACCAGCTTCACTCCCATGGCAAACCAAAAGAAATGGTAACACCCCTCTCACGGCCCCCGTCTCTTACCAGGCCAGGAGCATCAGCTGGGCTGGACCCACTGTCTTGTTGGAGGGAGGGAAGAGGAGGACATCCAAGAGGATTTAATGCCCGGGAAGGTAGATCGAGCCATTCCCCTAGAGCCAGACCTGCTCCGCACCCCTCCAAACACTGGAATTCTTTGTCAGCTTTACATACAAGCAACTGCCCAGGGTCCTGTTCTCCTGGCACCAGGCAGCTCCTGACTTGGTTCTCCCCCTTATAGCAAAGCACAGGCCAGGCCAGGTCCAATTCCACGCCTCCTCAGAGGGCTGCGTCCCCCTCCCTCAGCAGAGCCCACCGGACCCGATCTCTTGCTTCGGGTGCCTACAAACCCGGAGGCCAGTTTTGGGTGGACAAACGTCCACCAGGCAGTGGAGTGGAGTGAAAGGCGTGTTCCACTCAGCTGGTCCAGAGGGAAACGGCTACCTAGAGCATTGGACCGGCTTCCTGAGAACCTGCGAGTCCCTCCCCAGGCCGTACGCGTGCAGCCTTGGTTGGGATAGAGGCCAGCTAACCCAAGGGATGGATGTGGTGCCTGGCTCCCCAGGGAGGGGCCAGCTCTGCTGTGGGGGGAATGGTGGGGGGCTCTTGTCTGACTCTTACTTCCTCTCTTCCAGGTGAGAGTTGGGATTCCTCATTTCCATCATGGCACAGCCGAATTTCTGGAGAGAGAGAGAGAAACGCAGCAGGGTCGTCACTTCCACGGGCCGACGTACAGGACACCAAAGGTAATGTGGGGCCGGATGGCTGCTCCATCCCGCTCCAGAGGCCCCCACCTGCTTTCCCCAGTGGGACCCAACCGGGGGTCATCTGCACCGTGTGTTAGGCCTGAATCCATCTATTGCCCTGTAAGCTCGCCGGGTCCAGGACCGGGGCCTTGGGGGTTCACACAGAGCCAAGCACACCCGCAGGTTAATAATAATTTGCCCATGTATGGTGCTGTACATCAGAGGGTCTCTAAGCGCTGAGGGCCTGATCCAACCCACTGAAATCTATGGGAGTCCTTCCATGGACGTGGATCTAGAACAGGCTTTAAATTAACTAAACCTCACAGCCTCCCTGGGGGTGGATGTTCTTCCATTCTACAGATGGGGAAACTGAGGCAAACTTAAGGTCTCGCAGCAAGGGGGGCAGGTTTGGGAAAGAACCCAGGTCTTGTGATGCCCGCCTATGTGCTTTGACCACTGCACCATGCTGTCCCCTCTCTGTAATGAATGGGCCTACAAGTGGGTGCCGCCTCCCTCCCATTACTGCCACCTGGGATAGCTCTTAAGTCTTTCCTACCTCCCCATTCTCCGGTGGGTCTCCGTTGCCGAAGGTGCTTGTGACCACCAGGACGAGGGTTTCATGTTCCAGGTGGACTATGTCGTACTCATCCATGGACATCACCTGAGACAGACAGAGATGCCGGTAATGGCCCCTCTCCCATTCAGTTGGCTGGGCTCTAGAGCTAGGGGCCAAAGTCTCTCCATTGACTTCAGGGCATTTCTACTGGCAGAGAGCTCAGCCTGAGAACTTGGCGCTGAGATCCGATCTATAACGCCAAGGGAGGAGGCCCAGAGACTTAAGGGAGACACATATTCTGACGTCCATGGGGCTAACCAGGCAACAGAGGGCAAAACTGGGTCACAAGGCTGCTCTAAATGTGTTCAAATTGAAGGCAGCTTCGTTTGTATCCGGGCCTCTGTCTCTTAACCACTCCCAGGGCTCAATCCTGCAAGGTGCTGAGGGCCTGCAATTCCTAGGAGAGTCCCCAGGAGTCGAGGACTGTTGCATTGGGCCTGGTGTACGGAAGCCACGCAGTCCCATGCGCTGTTCTTCATGGGCAGAGAGCTGGCACGTTACCTTGGCATCGAAAGCGTGCTTGAAGATTTCACACAGGGTTTTGGCATAGACCTGGGACTTCCCCGTTTCCGTGGCATAGAGGATGGTCGCTTTGACCCTCTTGGCCATTGCCTGCCCCATCAGCTTGGCAGAGAACTTCACGGCTCTGGGAAGCAAGCAGAAGCCTCGATAAGATACTCAGGCATGAGAAGCCCAGTCTGCAATTCCCCCTCCTGTCTCTCTCTCTCTCCTGATCACGGGGGAGTTATTAGTTCACAACCGTGGGGTGAGAGTTCTAGAGGCTGGGGGAAAGTAAGAGGAATTGTTTTAAACAGCCGGCGTGCCCCACTCAGACACCGTTTACAGCCACGCGAGGCGGCTGGGGATCCCTGCCTTTGACGCTCTGCACAGGGATCCAATCCCCTGCTGCCTATGGACACACACCAGTGTACTGCTGGCTTTAAGGGAAGCCTGCCGGCTTGAGCTCTCATGTTCTCACACCTCCAGGGAAAATTTTTATCTCTTGCCCTCATGCCCACCCAGACAGCACCTGGGAAATGGCTGGTTTCTTTGTTTCCTATAACAGGGAAATTGACAAGTCTTTTGAGTTTGTTTGAATAAGAACCCCCCCCACCCCCCGACTTCCTTCCCCAAATCGGAACACGACGGAAAATGTGATAAGCGTCAGCCCTGCTCCAGCAGCCCGGTGAGATGCTAGTGCCCTCTTCAGAACAGACGGGCATTGATCGGGGTGCCAGCTGCAGCTACACTAGATGCACCAGGCAGAGACTCATCAATGAGAATCCATTGGGGAAACCTAGCCCCCGCCCTCCCCCCCCCCCCCCCCGCAATGTGGTTACAGGTGAAGGGTGCAAATTCTGCCCTGGTTTCAGACAGGGAGGAGATTTTTTTGGAATGGGAGATGGGGGAGGAAAAGCCTGAACTGGATTTTATGGCCCCCACAATATAGTCTCAAGGTACTTGCTTCTGGGCAATTCATATCCTGCTTTCAGTCGGATTCATTCTTGAATTCACCCTGAATTCACCCTTCCATGTCAATTTCACCCACTCACGTCAGAGGCCCCTGGCCTCCCCCAGCCCTGGAACTGATCAGATCAGAGCAAAAGTACAGATGGGTTCAGGAGGAAGCGGAGAGATGAACTGTCTGGCTCCTTTGCGCCCAGTTCTGGGCAGCATCTAAATCGTCTTGTAACGAAATCCCACCTGGTCAGGAATGTTTTGCTCACACAACCGTTCCCATCTTGTGCGAGGGAGCAGGGAACAAGCAGATTAGCTCAGAGCCAGGCAGAATTAATGGTAAATTAAAAAAAAAAATGAAAACCACCTACACAGCAAGAACAATGGCGGGGATATTATTTAAAAACCCCACCTGCCAAATTCACATTTTTATAAAGCTGTTTATCAATGACGTCCTCACACCCCGAGCAGCTATAATTAACAGCCATTGTGTCCTCTTCTAACTCAATAGCTCACTTAATCTTTTCGAATCCTCTACCTCCCCCAGACTCCTGCGGAAACCCATGTGCCAGGCACTGGCCCCGAGAACGGATTTGTGGTGCAGCGGCTTCATGGACACACCGTGGAAACTAACTTAATGGAAGGGGGAGATAGGACGAGAATGGAGTCACAACAACAGGGACACAGCCTTAATGTCTAGTGAGTATGTGGCATCTGTGGCAAGGCTTTGGCCTTGTCCCTGTGGGTCCTGTGCTTCCAGGCGGTTTGTGCTAGCCTCAGAGGCTCACTGTGACCCTCCACGTAGCCCGTCTCTCTCTAGAGACCAGGTCACGGCCTATTGAGCCATTTTCATCATAAGCCAGTGCGGAGAAGCTCTCTTTCCGGGCACAGTCTCTGTTGTCTCCCAATCTCAGTGATTAGTTAGGGGAGGTAGAAAGGGGGGAGCCCGGGCCCGCCCTCTACTCCGGGCTCCAGCCCAGGGACCCTAATCGTAGCAGCTAACATGGCTGACTTTTCAGCCACAAAACACAATACAATTCCCTGGGCTACTTCTCCACAGCAGTCCCTGCTTCTTCACACTCCACTTCACCCTTACCTCAGGGCCTCCTTCCTTGCGTATATGTTGTCTACCACTCAGTCTCACCAACAGCACAACCTCCTCTCACAGCTCCTGACACCCACACCCACCTGACTAACTAGGAGGGTTTTTAAGTGGTTTCAGCCAGCCCCTGATTGGCTTCAGGTGTCCCAATCAGGCTAGCTATTTCTACTGCTTTCTAGAACTTCTTAATTGGCCCCAGGTGTCTCGATTAGCCTGGAGTAGCCTTTGTTTGGCTATCCAGGGAAAAGGGACCTGCTCATCCTGAGGCTGATATATCTCCTTTCCAGCACTCTCCTATACCCTTCTGGTCTGACTCCATCACACAATCTTGGCCATGATTAGCTTGTCTGTGACATAACATGCATGTTACTGGGTAATAAGCATACCACCTCACTCTTATATGGTGCTTTTTCCTCAGTAGATCTCTAAGCACTTCACAAAGGAGGTCAGTATTCTTCTCCCCATGTTATAGATGGGGAAACTGAGGCACAGATGTGACCTGGCTTGCCCAACGTGACCCAGCAAGCCAGTAGTAGATCCAGAAATAGAACCCAAGTTTCCTGAGTCCTACTCCGCTACTTTTTTCACTAGGCCACTCTGCTTCCCCTATTGGGACACCTCCCCGAACCCCACTCTCTGGTGGGGAGGCTCCCAGACCAGGAATAAAATACTAAGATTGTCCAAAGTTGCTCGGCTCAATTGGGCAGAGCCTTGCTCAGCATTCCGGGGTATCCAGTGCTAGGGGGCTTGTTCTGCCCATGGAAGGGATGGGGACTAGCTGTGAAATATGGACCCAGGTTTCGATTCCTACATGTCGAGGGCTGTCCGGATCCAGGATCCTGGTTAGAGCCCGTCTCTTATGTCCACCGGTATAAAGTCTCCCCGTGACATTCTCCTTTTACTCACAGAGGGTTTGGTCCCCACAAACTGCAGGGGAGCGATGGGTTGAAGTATCCTAAATAGCAAAGAAGAGGATTCCGTGGGCAGGAGTTTCCTCTCACTTATGCCAGCTCTAATTGGGAGTAACAGCAGTGGGGTTACATCACTGTCATAGGGGGAGAAGGAAGGAGAATCAGGCCTTATAACCCCAGAGGGAGGAAGGAAGAGGAGCCGTCTGAAGTCTCTCTCCAGGGGCTGGAACAACTAGAGAGCCATTGCTGGAGAATGAACTGATTTGTGGGAAGAGACCCTATGAGGCTTGTTAGCTATTTTATACCTTCACCCTCCCATTTACTGCTCCAATGTCAGACCCCAAATGCCACCCACCTCTCCGGGCACCTCTCTCCTGTGCCACACAAGATGGCATGGCCAAAGGAAAGGCCTTCAAAGGGCAACGGGGGAATCCTGGTAGGCGAGCAGCTGACCATGCAGCCGTAATTCAAGTAGCACACGGCTGCCCTGCCCCACAGAACCTGAACCATAAACGATCCGTGTGCTGCGTCTCAGTGCGCTGGCTCCTAGTGGGTGCGGACAGCTCCTCCCGGGTACTTACTTGGCCAGCTTTTTAAACCCGATGGCTCTCTTTTTGGTAGGAGTCCCATTGACCCCTTTCCAGATGTGCGTGTTCCAAGGATCAGGCTAGGAGGGAAAAAGAGGGACAGAGCTTTGTTATTCAACAGGTGCCCGGTCTGTGGGGCCCGGCAATGGAATTGCATTCGCTCGTGAAGACAGCTCGTTAAGACACAGTCACAACACCCATTTGCTAGGGACCAGCTGGCCTCAGACCCTCTTCCTAGGTTTTTATTTGGGGGGCTTTTCTGTAACCCCATCCCACCCTCCACAACCCAGCTATTTAAGCCTGGAGGGGACCCTCTCTGTAGATGCCCATGTCTCTGAGGTATGACGGGATGCCCCGGGGTTTCCACACCGAGAGCGTTGCTGACTTGTAACAACATGGTCGGGGACCAGGCCTTTGTGCCTCCCAGACGCGAGGCTGGCCCGGGGAGCACTGACAGCTGAGGAGCAGGGAGCTGCAGGAGCGCACCCCTCCGCTTCTCCTAGGAAAGAGGATCGGCGGCTGGGCAATTCCCGTGGATTCAGTGCCATTCCCACGGTCAGGGCAGGGAAGCTCCGGGTTCATGGGAGATGGATAACACAGAGGAACAAGTGGTTCCCTTTCCTGGTTATTCCTTATGGGACCTAGACTAATGGCCACACCGAACGCAAGCCACAGGAGCACAGACATTCGGCGAATGAAGGTGTTTGCTCAGGGTCCCTTGTCCCATTCTTTGAAGGGCTAAGTGCTCTGTTGCTAACATTATGGCCTAGTGAAGATGCTCGGAGTGGCCAGGCAGGAGACCAGAGTCAGATTCTCCACCCCGAAGCTGGCAGGGGTTTGCTAGATGGCGGAGGAAGGGAAGGGGTGACAGGCATGGGCTGACAGCAGCCCCCGCGGCTGATTGAGGAGCAGGGCTGATGAGCTCTCGAAGGTGCTCTGCTAGGTTCCCGTGGGATGAAGGAAGCAAGATGGGACCGTGATGATTCTCCAGGCTCTGGCAAAGAGCCACCCTCCCGGGGGACGGCAACTTGTGCAGGGGGGGCTGCAAACCTGGCTCTGATTCTACCTGGATGCCGTGTAACAATCAGGCTTGTTAACGAGCGCCCCACCTTGCCGAGAGACAATGGCTGGACTACCGAGCCAATCCCCGGCCAGGGTGGAGACGTAGATCCCGCTGCCCCAGCCTATCATGGTCCCCTGGTGTGCGAGGGGGCGGCACTGGCAGGCGCCTGGCTGCGGAGGGTACCTGGTACTCAAAGGAGGGCGTGAGCCGATAGTTGAGCATTTCCTGATGGAAGACGGGGGTGATGCTGCTGGACATCGGGGGGACGATCCACACCCAGTCGGCAGGGCACCCCCCGCGGCAGCGGTACTCGTTCTCCATGTGCTTGATGAAGGACTCTGTGGCCGAGTGATGGTCCACAATGGTCACCTTGTCGCTCTGTTGGAGGGAGGGAGGGAGGAGAGAGTCAGTAGTAACTGCAGGCCAGTGCTCCTTGGACAGCCAGGACAGGAGTCGGGAGGCAGCACTAGGACCCCGGGCTGGGAGCCGAGTCTGCCGTGAGCGCTAAAAAGGAGATTCCCCACCGAGAACTGCAGCCAAAATCTCAATTCGCTTTAAATCCAGGGCCAGATCCGTGACCCTTTTTGTGCCACTCACGCCCTGTGAAGGAGCTGGAAAGTCCCCCAGGGACAGGCTGCCCAGAGCTAGGTCGACAGCCCTACGTGACCTGTCTGTGCCGGGCCCAGCGCTAAATTCCACTGGGGGCCACCCCTGCACCTGGAACAACCCCAAATGAGGGTGGCCCCAAAGGGGGCATAGCCCCCCCCGCCCCCGAGCAGCCCAGCCCAGACGTTAGGACAGTGCCGAATAAAACACGTTAAACCCCTAACTGCTGTGGCCCTGGGGCAGATCTCCCTACGGCTCCCTCCCACTCCAGTTCCTGACGTAGCACCAGGGGCTGCTCTCATCCCAAACCCCCCCACACACACAGCAGCCCGCCCTGCCCCGGGGGTACCTGGAAGCTGTACAGAACAGCGATGTTGATCTCCACCAGCGCCTGGTCTTTCCACAGCGAGGAGGTTTTCCTCATGTCCAAGTTCATCTTTTTGGCTACTTCCTGCAAAGACGCGCAGTAACTGGTGAGGGCGGCCTCAGGACCAGCCACCCAGCCAAGTCCTAAGGCCTCTGCCCTGCAGAGCGAGCTAAGGGAGGGCGAGCCCCAACTCCGCGGTCTGATTGAGAGTGTCCGTGAATGGAGGCGAGGCTGCTGGGTAGGGATCAGAGTAAATGACCTGCCCATCTCACAGTGGTCTGGTTCCCTCCTAAGCAGTCAGGGCTTGTGGGCAATCCCAGGGGGAGGGCAGGTGTGATGCTGGCAGGCCAGGTGCCAGCTCATGCCCAGGTCCCCATGTCTCCCTTGAATCCTGACAAATACAGAGCTGCAATCCGGCTGGTTCACCCGTGTGGCAGTATTGTCAGAACAGGCATTCGTTATAAAACTGCGCCTAGTGTTTAGACGTTAGGAAATGCGCGTGAGTCGCTGCCTGCATTCATCTCACTTGTGACATCTGTACCCCATCGGATAAGGCCACCTTTGAGCCTTTTGTATTGCAAGCTCCTGGGACTCTGAAAATGGCCAGTCAGGGGAGAGACATTAACGAGGGCCAAGCGCTGATCTCCCACAGACGGCGCTACGTCCTGCCCCACGTGCAGGGTCCATCGACACCAGATGAACTATCGTGGGACACAGAAGAGGACAAAAGACTCCGCGATTGTTCTTACCCCACCACAAGAGCAGCGATGTGAGTGAATTCCTTCCGTCAGCTGAGTTTGCTGCTCAAGGAGCAAAAGGGGAAAGGGAAAAAGGCCCTAACAAGAAGGAACTTTATGCTTTATGCTGCTGGACTCTGAGGGGGCAAAGATCACTAAAAGATCCCCAATGCTTAGCCTGGGTTATAGATGTCACAGCGTTGCTGGAATTCACTTTGATCTTCAGAGCTTATTTAAGGCAGCCCTTTGGTTTCCTTAATGTCCCCCACAAAGCAGGGATGTGCTCAGCTTGGCCCTCTGCTCCCCGGTAGCTCTGTACACCCCAAAGCATCCCTGCCAGCCCCACAGCTGCCCCACGGTGAGGCAGGCAAGAGCCAAGGGCAGGTTACCTCCAGCATGTTGTAGCGAGAGTTATCACAGTAATCGCGGACTCCGATCTCAGTGCCCATGTACCAGCCGCTGAAGGGGCAGGCAGTAAACTCCAGGCCTCCGATCTCTAGCAGCATGCTGGACACTGCTGGCAAACCGTACCACTTCAGCCCCAGGTCCTTAAACCAGGCAAACCTGCCGATCACACGGTGGGGTCAGCCGGGGAGCAAAGCGGGGATTTGACCCTAACAGTCGTTCCACAGAAGCCTTACTACAGCGAGCCGGTTCTCACCAACCCTCAGAACCACTCCTGGGGAGGAGGGAGCAGAGCAGGGCCCCGGGGGGATGGCAGCACCGTTTCCTTCACGCACATGGAGGGGCGCGCACAACGGGGGTGTTGTGGGGAGGGGCGGGGAGAACGGGTGAATGGCAGGAGGCTCAGGGCAGAGGGACCGGAGAAACCGAAGCGATGCGAGAGCAGCCACGGGGAAGGGACCAGGCTCCCCGGTTTTCAAGCCTGTTCCCGTTTTCCAGGCAGAGTGGAAGGGTTACACCGACTGGGTACAACTCCACGTTGGTGGGACTCTAGGTCTGAACGTGGAGCCCCCGGGCAAGGCCGCAAAGTGCCCTGTGGGAAGGCGTGGGTGGCTCCAGTAGAGCAGAACTCTGCAGAATCGCCCCCGCAGCGGCACCCGGACGGCCTCTCGCTTACTTGGGGTGCCTAATGGGTACTTCCAGCACCAGCTCCGGGGGGATCTCAAAGAGCTCGGGATCATTGCCGTGGGCCTGGAGGAGGAGTGGCAGGACATCAAATCGCCCCTTGGGTGCCTTCCACCCTTGCTGGATGCAGATCTGCAGCCAAACAGAGTTCACGTTAGTATTCTCACCAACCTGGCTGCCCAGCAACGTGACAGTCTCTCAGGCACAGTGGGCAGGATGTGGGGGTTGCAAAGCGGCAGGCTGTTAAGTACAACGGTCGTTTCTTGTACTTCTACTAGAGCTGAGCCACATGTGAGCTAATAGTCCAAGACGTAGGTGATAAGCACATTCTCATTACGGTTCACGGAGACTGGCTATTGGAAGAAATCCACAGCCACTTAGGACTTCACACTTGTCACTGTGTGGTGTACTGTGAGCCACCTGGGACCTGCAGGTGACAGCAAGTTTAGAACCTGGACCAAACCACTGTCTGAGCTATCGGGTTGCTAGTCTTTAGCAGTATAGAGACTATGAAACACAAGTCAGAAGTTCTGATTCCACCCTGCGGAGGGCAGTGGTGCATGAGCACACAAGCACAAATACAAGTTCACACAGCAATCCTGAGGGTCCCTCTAGTGGTACTACAGAGCGTCTCATGGCCCATCTCCAGGAAAGCAAAGCAAATCAGAGTGTGTCTCAGTGGAGGATTGAAACAAAATGAAAATGGGTCATGGCAGGGGAAAGTTTGAGAACCGCCGTCCTAGACGGACTGAAACACTGGAGTAGAATATGCAGATGTCCCCATTCGATCTGAGCATCTTAGGAAGTCAGCTGCGGTGCACTTCCCTAGGGGACACTGACCTATAATGACTAGGAAAGGGGGATTTTTTTCATTTTTTTTTTGCTCTGCTTACCTCTGTGAGCTCCACGTTGGCTGGGTCCCCCAGAATGGTCCCATCTGGCTGCTTGTAGCCAGCATAGCGGATGAGCTGGGCATTCCAGACCCGGAAGTCATGCTTGCCATCTGTCCTCTGGGGGAATATGGTGATCGCAGACCTGGAAGGAATGGATGGGAAGGCACTGGCATGAGTGATGTGAACGGCGGCAGCACACAGGTACCGGGGGTAGAGGGAGAGTTCTGTTTCACTGGCAAATCTCCCTTTCAGTGGTTTCTCTTCACTCCAGTGACCTATGAGCCCATAGATCAAGACACGGGATGGGGAGGAAGAGGGGGAGGTCCATCCAGTGAGCGAGGAAAGAGAGAGGAGCAAGAGAAAGCAGGAGAAATACATTGTGACAGTGCACCCCATAGGGCTTTATGGGAATATGCTTAAGAATGTATTATATATATAACATAACTGAAATATGTTTTATGGTACATATGCCATGTAACATATCTCTGCAAAGGTTATAATCTAATCTACTAAATCTCTGTAAAGGTTATAATCTACTAAATCTATTTGTATGCATGTATCATTTTTGTGTTCAAAGTTATAAATATTTGCTGTGTACATGCTTGATTACTATGTAGCCTTAGTAAAGCATTTGGTCAGCTTCCTGAGAAAGGAATGTACAAGTTAAGCTCCCAAGCAAGAAATACTTAATGAACAATGGATCTTGGGAGGCTCTAATCCACATAAGAAGTCTACCTGAGGACGTTCAAGGTAGCATGTGAACAATGACTGCTACCCGTAAATTCTGAATCATGCATGGACATGTGACAAGCCCATATGACTCCAAATCTCCGTTTTGTAGCTAAATTCTACACAGGGCGAGGGAGGGGTGTCCTCCACAAGAGAAAGTCTATTTAACCCCCTGGGAAATCACTCCATTTTGTCTTCAGCTGTCTTAAATAGCAGCCTCTTCACTCCCAAGAATACCTAAAAAATCCTGAAACAAAAAACAGAAACTACAGGGGGTGGGGTGGGGGGCGAGTGATTGCTAAACACAGACCAGAGGGAGACTAGTCTGTAAAAGAAAGTTTACTGGAATACCACTGAGGGTGAGGTTTTATCTGTATTTAGTTTTCTTAGTGTATTAGGCTTAGACTTATGTGTTTTATTTTATTTTACTTGGTAATTCACTTTGTTCTATGTGTTACTACTTGGAACCACTTAAATGCTACTTTCTGTATTTAATAAAAATCACTTTTTACTTATTAATTAACCCAAAGTATGTATTAGTAACTGTGAGGGCGGGGCTGCAAACAGCTGTGCATCTCTATCAGTATTATAAAGGGAAAACAATCTATGAGTTTACCCTGTATAAGCTTTATAGAGGGTAAATTGAATTTATTTGGGGTTTGGATCCCATCGGAAGTTGGGCAGCTGACTGTTAAAGACAGGAACATTTCTTAAGATGTTTTCGGTTAAGCCCACAGCTGTGGGGGACGTGGTTCAGACCTGGGTCTGGGTTTGCAGCAGGCCAGCGGATCTGGCTCAAGCCAGGCAGGGCACTGAAGTCCCAAGCTGGCAGGGCAGGAAAGCAGGGGCAGAAGTAGTCTTGGCACATCAGTTGGCAGCCCCAAGGAGTTTTCTGTGATCCAACCCATCACATACATTGTATATTTCTCTACAGCCCAGCAACTAGAGACAGTGTGGCCCAGCAGGTAGGGCACAGGACCAGGAGACCTGGGTTTGGGTCTCTTCTCTGCCACTGATTTACTCCATAACCTTGGGCAGAGTTACTGTGTCTGGATTCTGTCATCTGGGAAGTGGGGCTACTGGTACTGTCCCACCTTTGTAAATCACAAGCACTAAGTTTTTCTAGGATACTGATCGCTTGGACACTGGGTCCAATTCATTCTTAAACATGCCCAGGTTTGATGCAGATTTCAGCATTTGTAGCCCAGGTGGGCCCTGGGGATAAGTTTTCCTTCCCACCCATCGGTGGAGCGGGTAGCGGGGCAACAGAGAATTTAATTTATTGCTTCTCCACATCTGGAAGAGATACCGGCCCAAGGGTGAGCAAGCAAGATGGACAGGAGGCACACGCCCTTCCTTCCCCCGGCACCCGACACTCCAGCTCAGAACCTGGGACTCTCCAGCGACTTGGTTGCAGGCATGTGGTCGCATTCTGCCGGAGGGAGAGGAGGGACGAGCCTGCATGCTGCATTCGAAGCAGTTCACAGGAAGGCTCTTCAGTCTGGCCCGAGTTATTGTACAACCTGGTCCAGCAGCTCACAACCGGCCAGGGCAGGGAGACAGGCTGTCCTCACGCCCAACCACACACACACACCTCTGCTGCAGAAACATGCAGCACAGAGGAGCCCGTAACCCTGAGTCTCTGTCAAATGGCAGGTCAGATGTTCCCTGGGCACAAGACCTAGGTCAGGTCCCGGTGAGTGGAAGAGAGCACTACTCTCGTCCAAGTCATACACACAAACGTTAAGTAGGTCTAAAAAGTTAACAGCCCCTTCCCATTGAGACCCAGGGCTCCCTGCCTTGGCCCGGGGGACTCACCTGAGATTCCCTTTGTTGGTGGCGTATTTGATGTGGTTGCAGATGTAATTGAACATCCCATGGGCCGTGGTACAGTCTCGGGCATCAAACACCTGAAAGAGTTGAAAGGGAGGGTCTGCACAACTCTCTCATTCTTAACTAAGCCTGCGCCTCCTCCATAGCAGGTCCAGCCCACTGGAAAGCCCTAGGGGCTGACGTGACGAGGGTCTAGCTAGCTGTATGTAGTGTTAACCCATACGTGCTCCCTGCCTCTGTCGTATCTCAGCCTCTGGTACCTCAGCCCTTTGCACTTTGGGGAGCCAAACATAACTGCTGGGGAAGCCAGGATTGAAATTTGTTCAGTGCCCTCAGCCTACTACAGTCCCCAGTCTCACAAAGAGCAGCAGACCAAAGCCACCATCAGCTCTGGCTCCGGCAGTGTGACGGAGTAGGAATACTGTGTGTGTGCCTCAGTTTCCCCTATGCATTTCTTGAGCGTGTATGTGAAGGGATAAGGATGTGTAGCTGATGCAAAGCAGAGCCTCTCTGCAGGTGTCCATACCTGAAGTGGTAATCTGACTCCAAGTGGGGGAGGGAGGTCACCTGACCTGGCTGAGCCGGGGTGAGGAGGGGCTGGAGAGAGTGAGTTTGGGGTCTGAAGGAAGCTGGAGTCAGGCAGGGAAGAGGCAGGGAGCTCCAGGCAAGCTGGCCTAGCTCTCTGGCCCCCAAAATGGATCCAGCTGAGGGGTCACACTCGCTGTATGGTCTGTTAGACCAGGTACTGGTCATCGAATAAACCTCCACTTTACTGGCTGGCTGAGAGTCACGTCTGACTGTGGAGTGGGGGGCAGAATCCACGGGCTCCCTCAGGACCCCGCCCGGGCGGGCTCGCTGGGGGGAAGCGCACGGAGGGGCAGAAGGTGCTGAATGCTCCGAGGTCAGACCCAGGAAGGTGCAAACGGGGACCTCTAAAGCTCCTAGCCTTGGAGACAGGCTGTGTACGGAGAGAGGACGTTTTCCCTCGGAGTCCTGACTGGCTTCATAGGGAGCAAGTTCCAGACCATCGCCCGGGCGCTCCGTGACAGGCAGTCTCTCCGTAGGTGAGACCCGGGGCTGGAAGACCAGCGAGGGAAGCCAGGCCTGAGGGGCAGTGGCACAGTAGAGGAAGGGGGTGAGCGCCAAGGTAAGCTCGGACTGACTTCCCTTTACAGAGACACGCAGGGATGCTTGCAAGCGTCGTCCTGCGCTATGCCTGGCTGCAGCCAGTCCTCCCCTTTTCACAGCCAAGGGCTCCCCCAGACCTTAATGAAAACAAAGGAAGCAGGAAGCTTCACCATGTGTGAGAGAGGCTTTGCCTCCTCGCTCCCAACCATGCATCAGCTTTGGAGTGTGTGTGTGTGTGTGTGTGTGTGTGTGTGTGTGTGTGTGTGTGTGTGTACGTACACGTATGGCTTCTGCAGCCACAGCCCATGTCACTGGGAACAATGCACTCAAACAACCCCCGCCCCAGCCCGGAGTTAAAAGTGCGCTCGAGCTGGGGCTCTGTGCAACCCTGGAATAGCTTCTTTGACTTCACCAGAGATCTCCCCCCCGTGGCCTCCATCCAGGGCAAGGCTCCAGTTTTCAAAGTAGCCTCTAGCAAGAAGGAGCCCATTTCGGAAGATGAGAGTGTTACCTCCAAAGTCTGCTTTGCAGTTTCCAATGCAGACACCTCCCCCGCCATCTATGCAACCCTCCCCCAGGTGCACCTGTCCTTCCAAAGGCCTCTTCTCCCCAGAGCTTCCAAACAAGCCCCTGCGCCTACAGATCCCCAGGTGAAAGGCGGGCATGTTCCTTACGTTTACTGCCCAGAGCCACAAGCAGGAGTCACTGTATCCTTAGCATCCAAAGAAACAGCCGCTCTCCTTTGATTTACCTTCCATACTCACAGACACCCCCCCCCAAAGAACAAGTAGTCAGAGCAGTCTGCTGCTTACCTGTAGCTTCGACCATTGAATGCGGCCTACGCAGCGGGATGCATTACGCCAGGCGTGCTTTGCTCCGTAGATCAGCTCCGTGTCCCGCAGCTGGTAGGTGTCTGTGGTTTCAATCTCCTTGGTCACTTCTTCCAGCCTCTCCACGTGGGCCTTGGAGCCAAACCTGTGAGCACGGGAAAAGGGGACGTGACCAACTCCAATTGGTAGGGCAGCGGAGAGTGCTGGAGGCTGTTTGTACCCAAGTCTGGAGTCTGGCTGCAGTACAGGTACACCCGTGCCAGCTGGCGGGACCACTGGACCAGTCGTGATCGTTGTGGGGTCTGAAGTTCCCCTCTGAGCCATGGGTCAAATTCTGAGATGCCACATTGTAGGATGTGCATCACAATCTCCAGACAGATCAATGTACCACATGCCCATGTGCGTGTACACCTGCTTGCGTACCCAGCTAGACGTACACTGTGACGCAGCAGGAAGAGGGGAGATGGGACCTGGGAGTGTCACTGGAGATGGAGGGTTTCTCTGAAGTGAAACACCTGAGACTGGAACTTGAGATGAGAAGGGGGAGGGGAGAGACAGTCTCTGTGAGGGGGAGGAGGGGAGGTTGGTTTTTGTTTTTTAGGAGCTGGCTGGGGAAAGAGGAGGGAGCCCTAATCTGGGGTCTTATCTCCCTGCCCCCCAAGAAGGGCCGGACTAAGGGGTCCTGTTTGTACTGACAAGCTCTGAGTTGGATTGTGTTCCTGTCACCCCTAATAAACCTTCTAATCCACTGGCTGGCTGAGAGGCACTGTGAATCCCAGGAAGTGGGGGTGCAGGGACCGGACTCCCCACACTCCGTGACATACACACACAGCACAGACGCAGACCAGTGGAAGCACAAGGTTGCCCGACATCGAGCGGCACCATCGTGGTGCTATAACTGCAAGTCTGCCGTCTGCCGTCTGGTGTCCTTTGGAGGCCAGCACCGTTTTCAAACGGCCCGACCCCCGGGGGTGCACACGGCTGCTGCACGCAGAGCTAGTGATCTGACTATCGGCTAACTCTGGGCACTGCCATTTGATCACCCCACCAAGTCGGAGTTTGCATCCAGCTTTGACGGTAGCAAGCCAGAGGTATCTTACCGCACCGCGGAGCTCCCGTTAAAACCCCGCCAGGAGCACCACCTGCGAGGGCCGGACGACTTGCCTCTTTATGGAGGAGTAGTATTGATCGATGAAGTCCTTAGCCAAGGGGAGCAGCTGCTCTTTCGTCCTGGTGTCTTCCGGCTTCCGGACATGCTGGGTGGGCATCATTATTGAGCCCATGCAGATCTGCTCTGTACACGCACTGGCCTGCCAGGACAGAAGGGCCACAGATGAACCACAGATTACCGGCTGCACCACTGGTTACACGGACACAGACAGCAGGACGGGCTGCACGAACACTGGTGAAAGGCCAGCTCTGGATCTGGCACTAGTGGTGATGTTTCCAGCGTTGTTGCTTTCACGTGTGCACTGTTGGGGGGGGGGGAGGGCACTGATCTCAGACGTACGACTGAGGGATGCTCCTCACCCTGCCTGACCTACCGCTGTGGCTTGGACAAGTGGGATTCAGAAGAGTCCAACCTAAATATTAGTTATAGCTCCACGTTCGCCCCGTCTCCCCCAAGTCGGTCTCTGTACCCTCCTTGGAGGAAACAATCCTTTTGCATCCTCCTTTCCGCCAGCAGCAGGCAAAGGCCTTCTTTTCAGTGCTCTCCATCCAGCCACTGGCAGCTGCTGGAAGGTAACAGACACCCACCTCCACACCTCACCTTCCCATCTTCACACTCTAGAGCAGACCTTCCCCTACACCAGACCTTCCCCTACTCTAGGGGTAAGCACCTCCGCAACATGTCCCTGCAGAACCTACCACCTGTCAGCCTAGACGTCTACTCCACAAGCCATTTCATTCACTGCTATTGCCAAGAAAAGAGAACGCCGAGACTGAAAGAGGGGCAAAGCTGTTGCTTTATATTCTGATCATACCCACCCCCATGTGTCACCAGCATTTGAAGGTTCAAAGAGCTCCGTTGCCTCTCTTTGATTCATTCCAGTCTAGCCCACGACAGAACCGCTCGTTGAAGAAGCCATGACAGCACACAGGACGGGCTCATTTATTCAAAGCAACTCTAATTATACCAGCTAAATAGGGTTTAGAGGTCTTGATCTGGTCACCTGCACTCAGAAAACATTGGCCAGAACAGTCAGTCCCACTCACCATGGCTGTCTTGAGATGTAAAGTATCGTGAAGCACCGAGCCAGTCTCCCAGTTCTTGACTTTGGCAAACCGTGGGCACTTAGACGGGCTTCCATTCACCAAGTTCTTAGTTGGGGACTGTCTGCCAGACGGCGGTGGCTGGAGGAGGGAAAAAATGCTGATGTGTCAGACTATTGCTCACTGATCCGTCACAGGAGACGTGTAGGATGTAAGAGCAGGTGGATCTTGGATGAATGGACTTCACCTATGGAGGCCTGGGTAACACAAGTGAGAATTGTGTGGTTTTGACCTACTCCCTAGTGAATATTTGCCCATACCAAAAAAATGACTCTGGGTAGCTGCAAAGTTAACTCTGTTCAGAAGAAGCTTAACCTGGAAAGAGCAAAGAATCATAGAAATTAGAGCTGGAAAGGAATGATTAGATCATTTAGTCCATTCCCCATCAATGTGGGATTTTCTCCCAACATTGTCTTCACTAGTGTATTATCTGCCATAGCTTTAAATGCACCAAAGTCAGTGCCGGTGGTTTGACTACTCCAAGAAGGGTGTCTCAATATATGACAATTATTCAAGGGAATGAACAGAAATCAGGCCTCCCCAGTGCCCCTTTTTGCTGGAGAAATGTAGGGCTAAGGACAAGCATAGGGAGGAAGTGAAAGGACTTCTGAATGATGTGCACTTGGACCACTCCCATCTCACCCCCACTTCCCAAGCCTCCTTGATATCCTATCTAGGGGCGTGCCAAGCCAGGACCTTGGAGG
This sequence comes from Sternotherus odoratus, assembly GCA_032164245.1. Classification (NCBI taxonomy): domain Eukaryota; kingdom Metazoa; phylum Chordata; order Testudines; family Kinosternidae; genus Sternotherus; species Sternotherus odoratus. Next base: position 6,953,845 of record JAVMKO010000015.1, on the reverse strand, counting down.
GAACCTCATTGTGCAAGTACTGACACATCAAAGAACATACATGGCCTGCCGAGATCCTGAGTGATACCAGGGGGAAAATAGTTCTAGTGAACTTCAGAGGAAATCTGCTTTGGGAGACAAACTCCACAAAAAAACCTCCATGCAAAAAGCTCCACACCAGATTGCTCCTGGAAGGGGGAAGATATCTCATCTTGGAATTAGATCTTTCAGCAGAGCCCAGGGTCGTCACTTCAGTACTACAAAGGCCTGGTTAGATGTTCCATGGAGAAGAGATCTGGTCCCAAACTGGGGCATCCTATCCAAATCCGCTCAAGTTTTGGGGAGGTTTGGAGCCAGAACAAAACTTGGTGTCTCAAGCCCATCTCTGTAAAAACTGCCTAAACTTTGGGGAAATTTTGATCTGGATCCAGACATTGGATCTGAACTTTGTGGTTCAGGTCCATCTCTGAGGTTCCGTCTACGCTACAAAATTATGCCAACTCAAGAGACGTTAATGTACAGCCACCGCGGTAATTAAATTGCTTTTGCGTGTCCACACTATGCTCCTCCAGTCACTGCTGCACCTCCTCATCGGGAGCACTTGCATTGATTTAATTGTCAGTGTGGGGCAGCTTCTGAAAGCCAGCAATGTAAGCAACACAGTGTCTGACACTGCGTCGACCTCACTACATCAACCAAGGCGCTACGCCTCTCGTGGAGGGGGAGTTATTAAGTCGGCATAGCGGGCGAGTTACATTGACGGGAATTCTGTGAGGTTAGTGAAGTACTTGAAGGAGCGTGTGAGATGCAGTGGGGAAGCGTATGGGAAAAGACAGAGGCAGCGATTCATCATGCCACGCTGAACAGGGAAGGATGTGTCCTGTAATGGCTCGGGAGAGAGCACCCCAGAAAGGCTGTACTGTTTGGACTGGCAGTTGTGTGCAGCGCGACGGGAAAGAAACTGATGACCAGCAGAAAAACGCAAAGTGCTTTTTGCCTCTCCACTCAACCTCATTGGCTTGCCTGCCTGAAACCAAACATTCTCCGGGGGTCCTGTCAGGGAGGTGAGATTAGCACCTTTTATGTTCTAATTAGGTAGCTGGGATAGCAGCCACTCAGGCGTGGGACAAATGGAGAGATTAATGTAGCAGTCAGGGGCGCGCATGCATTATGCAAACGACTTTTTACAACGGAGCATGTTAGCATAAGTACTAACGAGCTAATGGATTAGCGAGCCTTCTGCGGTTCTTACAGATGTATGTGAGAACGCCATCCAGCCCCTGAGTGTTTGGTTTGCTTGGATGTGTGGGAAAAATAGGGGGGGCGGGGGGTGTTATCCCTTTGTGCTGGCAGGTATAGGTACCCCATGGCCAGGTATAGGTACCCCGGGAATACCCCTGGCACAAGGGGGCCTCTCGTCCAGCGCCTGCCTTTCGCCCTCCACTCTATGGATGACCCTAGTGCAAAGCGTATTTCAGAGTGGGCCAAGGGGTGGTGGTCCTAGGGCAGAGCCAGGCCGCAAACGGGAGGGGGTCTGGCTGGACTGGTCTTACTCCCTGACAAGCAGGGCTTTAGAGACCCCTGTGACTATGGAACAACTTCGGGGAGCTTGGTCAGGGGCTGAACTGCCCCCCGTCGTTCTGGAATCAGAGATGTGTACATTGGATCCTTTCTGTCCCCGCACAGACCCCAGGTAGCATCAGCAAGTGGAGAATTGAGCCTGGATAGTAGCTTATACCCACTTTGCACTAACTTAGCAAGGGCTAAATGATGGGGCATGATGGAGGGGAATATTTTGCCTCTGCAATCGGTTGGCCGTAGCTGAATATTGCCTCCAGGTACAACCAGGTTAAAAATCAGTTAATTCTCCATCCCCCTTTCCAGGGCTTCCTTCCTTGCCATTTCTCTGCTCCCAGGGGCTGGGGTTGCGTCCTTCTCTAATTGGCCCTCCGCTTGTTAACGGATTCTCTTGTAGGTCCCAATTAACCTAGATTGGTGGGGAGTTGAGTGGCAGGGTGCTGAGTCAGCTCCTTTCACAGGCTGTAGGGTATATTCAGATACCACCCCTCCTGTCCTTGAACCCACACAGACCAGCCTTGAATGGCCCAGCAGAAGTTCTAAGGTTAGCTGTACGGGGGGGAGGAGGGAGGGAGGGAGGGTAGTGGGGAAGGGAGGGAGAGGGGATGTGGAAGCGGTAAGTGTATGGAGAGACCAAAACTGGTAGTGGAGGAGGCCGTATAACGACAGGGATAAGAAGGATAAAAGGGAGCCTGCACATCTAGTGGGAAAAAAATGAGTTTAATAGCAGCTTAAGACTGGGGATTGTAGCAGCACTAACATGGAGAGAAATTAAGCTCTGAACACAGAAGGTTCTAAAGTGCTTATAGTCACGGACCCATGCAAGGAGCTTAGCAAAGGAAACAGAAAGACTGTGCTTACAGGCACAGGGGGACAGACCAGAGCAGTCACCTGAGCTTGGCTGGGAGAGGAATCACAGCAACCGCCGCTAACTAAGCAGAAAGAGTCAGGGTCAAACAGGGAGGTCACTCTGGCGACCGGGTGAGGCGTGTTGTGGTTCTTGGACTCACCTCCTTGTGCCGCAATATTACAGCACATATGGCTAGATCGGCTATGCCGTTATGAGAACCAGATCATCTGCAATATGGGGCTGCATTTGGGTGAGATAAGGACAGATTTTCAGACTTTACTCTGAACTGTCTGGCTTGCCTCAGCCTAAACCAGCCACTGAACCTCGGCTAAGAGCTGTATTTCCTGTGTGCACGCCCCCATCGATTGTGTTTTTTGTATAAACAAACATTTAAAAACCTTTGCAGTCTATTTATAAAAATCTTGGGGACTCGATGGTGGATCTTACCCTTAGAAATATCATAGCAGATGTGACAGCGGAAAACCAACTTGTTAGCATGCAATTTTGGCAGGGGTCACCCATCCCGGAAAGGTTTAAACTCCGGGAACAGGTTGAGATGTGTAGATCTGCCCCCCCACCCCATTTCCGGGAGGCACAGGGAAACACCACACGCTTAAATCATTGTCCCCCACAACGCCTGCCCACCCTGTGTCACTTCACTGAGTATGCTGAGGGCTCAGTGGAGAGTTAAGCTCTCCACAGACGTACCAAGTACCCCTGCCGCTTAGTCACATCAATGGGCGTTAAGGGCGCCTGTCACTGGTGGAAGATGCTTAGCACCTTTCAGGGTCAGGTTCTCAGTGAGCCAAGCGATGGAGTGAGACCCAGTGTAGTACGGACAGAGGAGTGCAGAACAAGGCGATTTTAGAAAGCACTTTCTAGTAATTAGGGAACAGGACTAGGAGTCCAGACAGCGGAGTCATGGGCCCAACTCTGCTGCAGAATCCCCACGGGGCAGCAGCGAGTCGCCGCATCACTTCTCCGTGCCGCATAACGGCCAGGGGGAAGGACTGTGACGATCGCAGCTATTTTACATCTTCTCTTGTACTGTGCGCGTCACCCGACTTGTCAGTACAACACCCAGCACTGCGAGGCCCTGATCAGCACAGCGGGGGCCCGATCCTGGAATATAAATAATGGATATAAAATATTCCTAAGACTCGGGCTGGAGAGTGGTCTAACGCCAGCCCAGAGGCCTGGAGCCAATCAGTATAGGAACGAAAAACAGCCTTACATGGACTCCATCCAAAAGTGCCTGCCCGGCCGATGGCTCCTGGCAGGGCAGGGGATAGGAGGACAGGCCCTTTGTTTCTGGAAGTGACTGAGCTGAGCAGAGGCAATGCTGGTTTTCCTGGACTGCTTCCTTGGAATGTTTTCCCCTTTGGAAAGCGTTCTTTGCCGCATGGGGGAATTACAGCCGGGGGAGCCCTGGTAACAGTATGGTCAGAGCACGGGGCTGGGTGCCAGGAACTGCCAAGTTCTAGCCCTGCCTCTGACCGCTGCTAAGGGCTTTGCTGGCAAGATGTCTGTTGTGAAGAACATGCCATCCCCGTCTGCTTTCTTTTCACGTCCCACTCCGGACACTGCTGAGGACGGCTGGAGGCCACTCGTCGGCCACTGATGCTCTGCGCACCGTGGGGAATACTCTACCGCGACTCAGACCCAGCACAAGCTGCAGCCCCACCATGAGCAACGGGATCCCACCGGCCACACGGCCTCTGGACTGAATGGGCGAGACTTAGTTCGCAGCTGCACAAGTGCGGTCCCATTGCAGGAAATGGGGTTGCTCTGGAGTTATCGGTCCACACAATCGAGAGTGGGGCAGTGCGGTCGTGTGATCAAAAAAGGGCTTGAGCATTGCACCGGGGGGGCAAGGAAAATGCTGCTCTATGGGAACCCAACCCAAAGGTGCCAGTGACCTCCTCCTATGCTGCCTTATACCCAGGAGCCGGACCGTGCGTGACTGTAGCTTTAAGAGAGGCGACTTGCATTGGCCGCTGTCAGCTAAGCTATAAAAGCCCACTGCTCCCAGGGCACAGCCTATCCCAGGCCCCAACCTGCCAGGTGCGGCGCTTGTCTCCCATGGAAATCAATGGTCTTTGAGGGAGCAAGATCAGCCCTGCCCGGGCTCCTTTCCCGCACAGAGCAGCCACTGCAAGCGGCTTGCAGCCAATCTTATGCTTCTACCTTGGCTCCCATCCTCCCCAACCCCCCACAAGACACAGGCACCTACCTGCCCCTGTTCCGAGTAGGGGTTGTTCAGGACGACGGGCGTGTCGCTCTTCCCCCACAGGTCATTGAAGACGCGGTCATTGGCCATCCCGGCGGGCACGGCTTTCTGGGACTTGTCCGCTTCCCTGAAACTGCGGGTGGGGAATATTAGTCATTTCGTTCCCAGAGCCCCATGCAGCTTGTTTCCAGAGCTCTCAGACTGCTCAGCCTTCGAGCAAAACCTCCCGGCCGCCTCTCCGGGGGGGCCACCCCTGCTGCCCTCTGCCAATTGCTTAGATACAGGACTGGCTCTGGGCAGCTTCCGCAGGATTGAAAACCTGCAGGAGTTTGAAGGGGTGGGGTTGAGGGGAGCAACTGGAAACTCTCCATGCTGGCAAAGGATCCCCCCCCCCCCGTGATAGCGCGACAACAAACAAGGGGAGTTTTGCCGCGTAAAAAAAGCCCAATTCCTAAAATTGGCAGAAAGCTGAAGTCCTCGCTAAGCCAAGGTAGTGACGTGATAATCATCCACGTTACACCTTTGCACTCCTGGGAAGGCGTATGCCTACTCCCCATCGTTCACTAGGTGGGGTGCTACCGCTCCCAGCCCCGGCCACCGTGGGAACCAGTAAAGAATGGAGCACCTTTAATCACAGCTCATTTTATTTATACACAATGCCTTCCGCCCCAGGCTGCCCAGTGGAATAAGAACAAAGAGCATAATCAAAGTGCTCTTAATATCCAAATGCATCAAACGAATGACGGGCCTTAGTTTACAAACAGGATTGGAAGGAAAGAGGATATAATATAGGGCGGGTGGTGGTTATTCTAAAATAGCTTTGTTGAGGCATTTAAGAGTGAGGCAAAGAAATACTAATTTTGTTTAAAAACCTCCCACAATGCAGAACTGACTTGTGGGACTCACCACCACAAGATCTCATTGAGGATAATTACTTAGTAGGCTCCAATAAGTTGTCTAAGCACTACTGCAATATGAATACGAAAACAAAAGATAAAGAGGAATTAGATATTTATATGAGTTATAGGAATATAATCCAGCCAAACCAGCTAGGATAAAAATGTGTAAATGACAGCAGCTCTCACGATTTAGGACATAACCCAGCTGTTTACAGCCCAGGGTTGGGAAGACATTTCTTCCGTAAGAATGCTATTATTTAGTTTAGTCTTTTATAAAACCCACTGTTAGGGTTTTATAAATGACTGGACTAAACGGACTAAAGTTCTAATCCACTCTGGCAATTCTCTCTACGGAGATCAGATCTTTATTCCCCTGACAACCTGTGGAACTCCTTGCCTGAGGAGGTTGTGAAGGCTAGGAATATAACAGGGTTTAAAAGAGAACTGGATAAATTCAGGATGTTAAATCCATTAATGGTTATTAGCAAGGATGGGTAAGGAATGGTGTCCCTAGCCTCTGTTTGTCAGAGGGGGGTGATGGATGGCAGGAGAGAGATCATTTGATCATTGCCTGTTAGACTCACTCACTTCGGGGCACCTGGCATTGGCCACTGTCAGAGGACAGGATACTTGGCTGGATGGACCTTTGGTCTGACCCAGTCCGGCCAGCCTTATGCTCTTAGGTTCTTAACATCAAGCACTGAAAAACAATTCCTGTTGCAAATCTGGGGCCTCAGCCAAAGCCTACTGCAGCCAGTGAGAGCCTCTGCATTGACTTCAGTGGGATGGGATCAGGCCCCTAATAAGGAATATGGAACTCAAAACATAATCCGAATAGGTGCCCTGATCACGAAGCCACTTGTAGCTTAAAAAGAAGGGAAACGCCCCCAGCAAATGAACTTTCACGAGGTTTTCCCCATGCACGTGGCTTTTGGTATAAAGGAGGTAAAACAGTTTTCACTTTGATTTCTTTACTTCCAACCACTTCAGACGTTCTAGTTCATTTCTGGAACGAAGCTGAGCCCTCCAGCAGACAAGATGTTACACCACTCCCCGGGGATATTCTCTAACTGCGGGGTAGCCTTTGGGTGAAAGCCTCCATTTTCTATTTCCACCAGAATTCAAAGCCAACAGGGGTTGGGTTTTTAATTGAAATTCCCATCTGTCATCTCTCCCAGGAGGAAACTGTTCTTTGGCGAACTTGGCTTTCAGGCACACGTGAAAGGGTTTTGATCAGATAAAATACAGAACCTCACCCAACATTAATCTGGTCCATTCAAAGTCAAAGACAAGTGTAAAACAATGCCTACGTGCTACCTGCAGAATAACGCAGGTATCAACCCCACCGTGAACATTCTCCATTGTGTTGGCCCCACTCCTGTACATAAGAGCTGACATCACAGGAACAGAATACAACAACTCTTCAGAGCAGGGACTGAGCTTTGGTAGTTATATGCCCCCCCCCCATTACTGTAATATGCAACTACCCTCCTGGACATTAGGGTATTTACCTTCACAATACCCCGGTGAGGCAGGGCAAGGCTGTGATCCCCATTGTAGATTGGGAAACGGAGGCACGGGGAGGCTACGTGACTCACCCAAGGTCACACAGGAAGTCAAGCTGAGCCAGCAATTGAACCCGGATCATCTTTGGAGTCCCAGGCCAGTGTCCCTAACCACTGGACCATCTTTCCTTTTATTCTGCTTGGTAGCACAATCAAAGCCCTTTTCTTCTTATTGATCCCTCCAGGACTATCACTATTATTGATGTGTATGCATGTTGCACCAAGACCACACGGAGGTTTTTGGGGGCCAAGGGCAAAATCTGAAAGTGAGGACTCCCCCCTCTTCCAAAAATATTACCATGGAAATGAAGGGTTTTGAAAAGAATACTCCCCACTGACATCGAGAAACCCATTAGAGGGGAGGCCTGGAGAAAGCGGGGCACTGGGGTGTAAGTGTGCCCTGTATTCACACCACAGCAGCACCTCCTGTCCTTGCAGGACAGGGCACTGCAACCTGGGGCACGGGATGACAGCCCAACTCAGCTTTGGCCAGCCTGCCTTTCCCTCAAATTCAATTTGGGGGACGTGGGGCAAACTGCTCCTTTTGTCCTCCATCCCTTGCCGGGCAGCCCCGGGTTGCACCCATGAGGTCCCAACCGGAACCGGGACCCCTAGGCCAGGTCTACACTACATACTTTGGTAGAACTACGTCGCTCGGGGGTATGAGAGGGGAAACAGAGGCATGGGAAAGTCAAGGAACTTGCCTAAGGGCACACAGCAAGTCAGTTGCAGAGCTGTGGATACAACCCAGGGCTGAAAAGCTGCCCCACTGAACTTTTGCCATTGACTTCACTGGTACCAGGATTTCAGTCCAAGTCCATTCACCCATTTGGTCTACTGAGTGTGCTTGGCAATAGATGTTCTCGAACTTCCCTTGCATTGACAAGAGAGCAAACTGACTGCTCTGATTCCTGGCAGCCTATTTGGACGAACCAATAAGAGCTTGGAAGTCTAGTGTTTTGCACCGATGCCGTGAACAACACCTAGTGCAGTAGCCAGAAGGCGCGGGTGCTGTTGGGAACGGGCAGAACGCAGCCAAAATCCTCTGGGAGTGCACTTGTCCCAGTGGGTGAAAAGCATCTGTTGGCTAGAGGCATCGGTGCCAGTATGCGCGGGGAGGGGAGCTGTGTGCATGAGAAGGAGAGAGAGAGAGAGTGTTCTTCTCGGCTATGCAAGAGAAATAGGTTTCTTTTCCCATCTCCCTTTGTCCTGGGTCATTGCCGTCAGCTTTCCCCTGGCAGAATCACCCACCACCATCAATATTATGGCCCCCAGGGTAGTTTGTAAGTGACTCTCCTTCACTCTCTCTGGGCTTTCCACGTTCTCAGGTGGCATTTCCTGCTGTGGGGAATATTTCAGGCCAAGAGGGAGCTGCCACCCTCTGCCCCAGTCACAACCAGCTATGGCAGGTAGCAGCTGACGGCCTGCAATGCTGAAGAACCGACTACCCAGTCTTTTTTCTCCATTACCTAGCGGGTCAAACCAAATCAGAGATCAGAAGTAACGACGTGCTGTCCTATGCAGTCAGGCCAAAGGAGCTCAAAGCATTTTACATCCCCACAGAAAGAGGCAAATCCATGTTGCACATAGCAACGAAATGCACCCGCCCGGGGGGCTGACAGGGCAGCACACAGCAGCGTTCTGCAGTAGTCTTGGGGAAGACATGGAGAACATCACATCCAACTAGCACTGAACGGGGCATGTAAAGAAGCGGGGTGCAGTCCCCCCAAGGTGGAACAAGGCCCGCAGAGAGAACCAGGGGACCACAAATGAGCCTAGTGAGATAAGTGATAAAGAAGTGTTTAAAATATATGAATGCAAAGAGAAAAGCCTCCCTAACGAGAACATTGGGAGGAACAATAAGTGGATCCCGTGTCCGGAGGAGAGGACGATGCATCTGAGGACTTATGCTTAGATTTTGGATCAACAAATAAGTAACCGCAGTGGCTGCACTTAGCCGTTTGTGAGCCGTGCTTTTGTATTTTATAAGGGTTTGTTAAAGGTACTGAATAGGTTCTGAACATGCCCTTCGCCACAGCGGGTGTTAGAGGAATACAGACATCGGGCCAAACCCTAAAGCCTTTACTGGCACAAAACTCCCATTGGCCAGGTCCAGCAATTGCATGATAGAATGTTCTCCCCAGCTGGGTTTCCCATACACAAAGAGCAACCAGGAGATATGGTCAGCATGAATGGCTTATTATAGACTAAGCAAGTCAGCAAAGAAGAAAGGACAAAAGTAAGGTCTCTGTGAAAGAGCTAAGAAGGAGCCGAGAGAGAGAGAGAGAGAGCGAGAGAGAGCGAGAGAGAGCGAGAGAGAGAGAGAGAGAGAGAGAGTCCCCTCTGTAGAGAGAAGAGTTCTTGGACACTTAAAGGGGCAGAACAAACAAAACAAAATCGAGAAAGCCACATCACTGCAACACCGCATCAGTCGAGAAATTCTCCGCGGACATCAGTCAAGCTCTTTTTTCCTGTGGGGACTTCCTGTAAATATACACTTAGCTCTGCTGGAAGGGCGCTGTGATCTTGTGGCCTCCTGTCGGCACCTTCACCTGCCTTAAACTTGGGTTAGGGTTACTCCACTAAATTCTATTTACATTCCTGTGATCGGTGTGGTGCACATCATTACCGCTGCCTGGTGATTTACTGGCTATAGGTTTTCCTCCCAGTACCCCAGTCATCGGACTGTGAGCAGAACAAACGCTGGCTGCCATGGACAGTAGCAGCTGGCTGCTCCTCTCTTTATAAGCAATGGTTCAACATACCCAGGAAAGTTTCAGCCTTTGGTTACCCCCTTCACTCCCCCAAGGGTCCTGCGAGTTCTGTATGCTCAGGTGACGTATTCCTGGGTTGTTTCCCAGGGAACCGAGACGTTGCATATTCTCAAGCGTCCCTTATTTTTGGTCAGTGACTCATGAGCTGTGCCAGCCCCCGAGCTAAAAGCTGGACTCAATTAAGTAAAGAAGAGCTTTGCCACGGACCTCGGCAGGAGCAGCCGTAAGTCCCTGGGCGGTCATTCGAGCCCCTAGCTCAACCACATGACATTCAATCCAATTTTCCCCTCCCTGGCAATTGAATGATGCCGCTATGGAGTATTTTACAGAGAGTTTTATCATTTGAAAGAATGCTACAAACAGGACCAAATTAATGGGGAAACTGAGGTACCAAGAGGTCAAGTGATTTGTCCAAAGCCGCTTGGTGAATCAGTAGCCGAGTCTGGAACCCAGGTCTCCTGATAACTCACCCATAGCACTACAGCACATGACCCGCCAGCTTGCAGGAGACTTCACGGAGTACCTTAAACACCTCAGACAGCACGCTGAAGTCATTCCCATCTTTGACACAGAGCTGCAGCTGGACAGACCCCAGCATGCAATGCTCCCTTCTCAGGCACAGTAGCCCCGCTGGAATGCTGTCTGCTGGCAGAACGTCTGCACTGAAGAGGACAACCCCCACGGTAGAATGTATCAGGCCATGTGGACCCATGCCCAGGGTTTTGGCTACCCCTGCTCTAGTAGATCTCTCAACTTTAAAGCAGGTTGGTCATTTGAATAGATGGAATTCAAGGCACAAAAACAAATGTAACGGCTCAGGGAAGAAACACTACAGTATCTTGTAAGACTAGTCCTATGCAGTCTGCCTTTTTAGGGCTGGTAGGTGAAACTTCAACAGAACTATACTCTGCCAGATTAGGCGAGTCCATCAAAATCAACACACTTTACGGACGTGAGTAATTTATACTGGAATTGAGTTTGAGAGGAAAACCAGACAAGCCATTCTGACACCCTCAAAACGTCCTGTTTCAACACTTCCAGAAAGAAGGTTGTTTGTTTTCATTTTTTCTGAAAGGTGTTTATAATATTATGGATTTCCTAGTACAAAATGAAAACGTCAGAATCTGAATATTTCAATGGCCCCCACATTAATATTTTGTTTTCAGAATTTTCCTTCCTAGAGAATTTAAAAAATATTGGGTTTCATTTGGGTACAGAATGAAGCCAGATTTCTAAATCCTTTGTGAAACAACTTCCATCCACCATATCAGTCTAGCTCTTACCATGACGTTACTATTCCTTTAGATCCTTACTGCCTAAAACTGCCATGTTTTTATCTAGTTAAGGAACAGGCCTTAGAGGGAAATGGGAAAAAAAAGAACAACCCCGAGGGTTAAACAACATAAATTCTGGCAATATGAAAAGGGAATGGGATGTGACAATTCTCTTCTGGCTGAGGGTCAAAAATAGAACAAGGTTAGTTGGCAATGAATTAATTGCACTCTTTTTGTACCCTGTAGCCTGCCAAGACCCTGTTAGAAGATAGGATGCTTCTCATCAGACCTTTCTCCCCACTTCCAGGGTATATTTTTATATTAACTACATTACAGCGGGTTTGCCCCGAACAGCGCACACTCCGCTGTGGTTCTAGCCCACCCTGAGGAGACACAGGGAGAGCATGTACCCAGGAAGCAGCAGTGGATGGATGGCATCTAATATCTGAGGCATCTTCCCAGGTGAATACAGACCAAGGAAGCTTAGGATGCAATTTAGCCACCTCCGGCCAGGTGCAGTCTTAGCCCAGGTCTACACTGGGGGGAACGACCTAAGATACACAACTTCAGCTAGGGGAATAGACTAGCTGACGTCAATGTATTTAGGTCGACTTACTGTGCCATCTTCATGCCCCTGAGTCGACTGCTGCCGCTCCCCCGCCAACTCCACTTGAGCCTCTCACGGCGGTGGAGTACTGGCGTCAACAGGACAGTGCTCGGGGATCGATTTATCGCGCCTAAACTAGACACAATAAATCGATCCCTGATAACTCTACCAGTACCTGCCGATCTGGCGGATAGGGTAGCCCCCTCCTTAGTGACTTCTTGCGTCCCTTATGTAACCCACACACCTCCTGGGTGTGGTGTCCTGTCCCATCGAGTGGCATCAAGACCATGTAGAGAGAGATTAATGAGTCTGCTCTACAGCCTTAGCTAAAGGTCATGTGGCTTTTCGCTCATGCAGTAGAGGCTCATGAATTTAGCTTCAGAGGTCCCAGGTTCAATCCTGCCCACTGATGACTGAGATCTTTCAGTGTTACTTGTATATATGATATTGTAGTGGGTCAAAACCCTGATTTCAGAGGGAGACTGTCTTGAGTAAGGCCCTCACTACTTGACCCATTATTAATAAACTCCACAATTGCACCATTCCTTTTCTTCCCAGGAATCCCCGAAGCTCTGCAAAAGGGAACTGGCTTTATCCTGAAATGCCGCCATCTCTGGACCACACAGCAGCTGCTTAACAACCTGTTACACAATGGCATGTTACACAATGGTTCAGGAAGAGAACACCACGGCACCCAGTTACAAAGGCAGCGGGAGAGAGAAGGGGATTAGGTAGGCAGAACACAATTACTCACACTAGACTCTAGCTGAGATTAACACCTTCACTCTGAGACAAAGTGCTACTGGACCTTCAGTGACTATGAGTGGTCAGCACCTCGGCTTTAGCTCTTATCTAAAAAGATGGCCTTGTTAAGCATCCTTAATGCCACATGGAGGTGTATGTTCAGTACTAACCTTGAATGAAAAAGCAAACATCAGCACCTGCAATAAGTGGGATTCACCCGGAGCTCTCCCGTTTCCACTCTGAGTAGGCCCAAGTGGCCGAGTCTATAAGATCTGAAGAGGTCACGGCCCAGGGTGTCACAGCTGCACTTAACCACTGTCTAATTCTTCTCAGGGTTACTTGTTTTATAGGCATTTCAATGGCATCTGCCACTGCAGAATCCATAGTTATCCTGCAGTGCAGTCTCCCTGGGCTTTCTGGGCTTGTCCCAGTGTCTCTCTCCGCATGATCAGGCCTCCCCAGTTCACCAGCTCTGTTTTAGACTGGGCAGATATCACAGGAAATGAGTTGACCCTCTTCAGCCCAATATTGTGGTGGGTAAGGATTGGGGTGACTGTCCCAGGTCACTCTTTGACGCACAGAGCTGCCCTCTGACGGTTTCCCTGCAGTGTTGCTGCTCTTCTACATCTGTCTAAAACCACTAGCATCACCACGCCCCAGGATTTTATCCACAATGCAGTGAATGATGCCACTGCCCTTTACAGGGCTTCCTGCTCCCTCTCAGCCTTATATCAGCCTCCGAGTGAGGCCTGTGCTAGAGTTTCTCTCCAGAGGCCACTGTAAAACTTCCCCAAGGATGCTAGTGTGCCCTGTGAAGTGGAGTTAAACACTAACTTCTGCAGGGCCACTCATTCTTGCTGGTTCTCAGGAGAGCTGCTTAGAACAGATTCTACTGAGGAGCTAGGACGGGAGCATGACTCCACCGAGAGTTGGTACGTGGTTGTAGGTGCCGCTCAGCATTTCACAAGGGCAGGACCCTTGGGAAGAAAGTAGGAGACAGCTCTCTCTGCTCTTTGGCCTCAGTTTCCCTTAAAAATTTCAACTTCCTTTAGATATTATTACAAGTACCAGGGTCCTTTCAGCTGTATGGCTTTCCAGTTCCTTTTCTCTCTCTTCCCCCTCCACTGCCCTGCTCCCACCCCTTGCAAGCTTTCTAACTTGGACTAATTCACCAGCAAACACCCATATAAGCACTGGCTTCACCCTGGCTTATTACCTTCCTCGCATGGCAAACCACTCCTTGAGTTTATCCTCAGGGGCTGTCCCTTCTACAATCAGTCTTCCCGCCCTCGTTAGCACTATCCCAGGGAGTCCCTGTGACAGCACAGTACATTCCACAAGTCCCTGTGATGTCAGCCACGCTGTCTTGTGATGTCACCGTAGTGAACAAAGGAGGGACACAGAGAGAGACTGATGTCTGGCAGGTCAAGTAGGTGTAGAGGGGTCATGATTCCTGGGTTCCACTGCGGCTGATTCTGCCACGGACTTTCTCTGGGATGCTAGTGACTCCCTTAGGGCATCTTTCTATTTCCGAGTGCGCAACCTGACACACCCACAACTTCGTTTTCCGAGGTGCGGATGCCACGAACTACAGCTGGAATTTAGGATGCCCAGGGCCTCTGAAAATCAGGCCTGCCAGCATTTCAAGCCAGGTACCCGAACACTGAGATTGCCAAAAATCAGTGATCCATTTCTGAAAACATTGGCCTTCACTGCTCTGTGCCTCAGTTTCCCCAGCTGTAAGTTAACAGCCATTACCTCACCAGGGGGCTGGCAGACTCAGACTATTTCTAAACGGCAAACCACCCAGCGGCAGTGAGTCTCAGATCCCAGGTTAGCTGACTCAGGCTCATGCTACCAGGCTAACAATAGCAAGGTAGACTTTTGGACATCCCCTCTCCTCCCTGGATTTCAGAGCCCGCAAGCGGGAATGTCTACACAGTTGTTTTTAGCCCCAGAACACAAGCCTCCCAAGCCAGGCAGCTGCCCCGGGCTCTGAGACTCACTGCTTTGGGGTTGTGTTTGCGATGCAGATGTACCCAAAATGTTTGGAAAATGCTTTGAGATTCTCGGGGAAAGGGACTAGAAAAGGGCCATGCATCATGCTAATAAATGGCCCGGAGTAGAGAGAGAATTGGAAAGGAGCCTGCTCCTGTGAGCACACAAACACCAGAACAATTAACAACAATTAAAAACACTGGGGGCGGGGGAGGAATTACGCAGTTCCTCAATTACATTCTAGTGAAATGTAGCTTCCCAAGCTCTCGGGGGCACTTTAAAGACTCTCGGCTTACAGCATTTCTCCTGCTTGCGTAAAAAGAGAGAAGCAGAACCGCACATCTAGGATCCTCACTGAAATGTGTGGACGAACCCCCTCTGCTTTCTGGGGGAGCAGGATTGGACTTGTAAGAGCTGGGTCTGGGGGGAAGAATAGGCATTGAGCAGTTTGAAATACAGTGGCCGTTAGCGGCATTGTTTACAGCAAGCTGAGCATCTCTTCTGGGAGGTTTGGGTTGTAATAATAAAAGATTTAGCTGTCATATGGCATCTTTTATGAACAAAACTCAAAGTACTGTACGAGGAGGGCCAATATCATTGGCTTCTTTTTACAGATGGGGAAACCGAGGCACCGAACTCTGCCTAAGATCATGCAGCACATCAGTGGCAGAACCCGGAATAGAAGCCAGGTGCGCTGTACACCCATCCAGTTCCCAGTCTGGTATATCACACTGCCAGCTCTGGTGTCCATGGATTTTTATTTTCCCCTCCCTTTGTCCTTTTCCAATCTCCTTTTTCTTCTCCCCCGCTCCCCTGTTTTCTCCCCTCAAGCATCTGGTCCTCCTCTTGCCTCCATTTCCCTCTCCCACATTTTCTTTCTTTCCCCTTTCTAGCTGTCATTCTCTTTCCCTCCTCCTCTCTCCTGATCATCATGTCTTAGTGGGCAATAGGTCTGTGACCCAGAGAAAGCTCTAACCTGACCCCACCAAACCCATCTGACTTGTGTCACCATAACCCATACCAAAGGTAAAAACTGTACGTAGGGACTTACCAGTCCACCTGGACTTCTATATCTCTTGTCTCCACTTTGGTTGGCACGTCTCCGTTGAGTTCCTTACTGCCGCTCTTCAGGAGGTCCAGGACTGGCTCTATTTCTTTTAGCAGATCATTGTTGTCGACCCTGCCGTTCAGGCAAGGATTGGCACTGGCATTGTCCCTCCCTTTCAAAGAGTCCTCGCCTTTGGTGCTGGTAACCACACCATTGACCTGCACCAGGGACTCTGCTTCCTGCCCGTTCTCCCTGGCCCATGCTGAACTAGCCGAGCCCATGGTAGGGTCTGCACCCTGCTGCAGATCCCTGCTGTGGATGCTTGAATTGGACAAGTCGACTGCTTTGGCAGTTGGGCACAAAGGTCTGGTTACTCTAACAGTCTTTGGCATCCCATCCCCGGCAAAGGTGGTCTCCAGGTGAGTGGTGAAGCCCTCGGGACCTCTCAGGATCAGAACCACATAAGTCTCCGAGGCGATGCTTCTCAGGATCTCCAGGGCACTCTCATAGCTCATGTCCACCAAGGGCCGGCCATTGACTGCCAAGATAATGTCCCCCGCCTGGATGAGCCCGCTTTGCTCAGCTGCCCCTCCCCGGATCAGGTCGGAGATGATCACCGGGGGCTTGTTGACACGTTCCTTCACCAGGAACCCGAGACCCCCAACCTTGCGCTTGAAGAGTCTCACCGAAATGACGTTGGGCTGTATCTGCTGCACACTGAACACATTCTCTTCCATTGTAGCCCTTGGTCTTCTAGCCTGCAGTCCAAGACCTGTAGAGCCACTGTGCCCAGACTAGCCCACCGTTGAGCAGAGAGATTAGCAGCTGAGCAGAGAGCACTGCTGATCTCTGCTTGCAAGGAGGAATGGGTTGGCTCCGGAATGACTTGCCTCGTTGCAAAGCCTCAGAGCATCAGTCGTTGCACATCAGTTCCAGCTCTGTCTGCGGCAGCATAATTTCATTCATTCATTCCTCCCTCCTCTCTCTCTCTCTTTTTCAAGGTAATGCCGCCAGCAGCCCAGGTAACCTTCCCTGGGGCAGCAAGAGCGTGTCACCAACAGAAGGCAGGGCTGGCGGGAGCAGGCACAGAACTAGGCATCTCTCTGCTGAAGAGTGGCACAGGGACAAAACGTTAGAGAGGAGACATGACAGCCCCGGACCATCCCTTGATCTTGGGCTCACTTCACAGACATCTCCACGGGCTAGTTTTTAGGCACTGAATGGATCTTGAGCTTCTCTATCTGTAAAGGAGGATTTAAAAGAGAGAGAGAGAGAGAGAGAGAGAGAAAGACGTGAGCATGGACAGAGCTCAGTACGGGTCCCATAGAGAGATCTGAATGCCTTACCCTCCCCAGAGCTGTGTTTCAAAGCCTGGCTGTACCCACTAATCATCCCAAGCTAGATTTCCTCTGTCCCTCTGCAAACTCTCCCACTGTCTAACTAGAGCAGATGCGGAATAAAGTCCTGGTACAGAAAATTTGGGGCCAGTTCTTTGATTGGTGTAAATCAGTGTAATTCCACTGACCTCCATGGCACTACCTTGATTTACACCCGCAAAGGCTCTAGCTGCTGTTCTTCAAAGTATCTTCACGAGCCAAAGCCTGCCTGGCAGAGATGACTGAGGGCAGGTTTAGAAGTAACATGCTCCAGCATGTCCCACTGGTGTAGTTAATCCACCTCCTATGTCAGCGGGAGAAGCCCTGTGCAGTCTATGCTGAGGGCGAGGTTGGTAGAACTGTGGTGCCCAGGGGTGTGGATTTATCCCATAGTTATACCACTGTAAGTCTGTAGTGTAGACCAGGCCCTGGGAACAACCTAATCGCAGGGTTTTTATTGAAAAACAAAAGCAAAAAAATGTAAGCAAAACCGCAACATTAAGGGAAAGTTAATATTAACAAAACATCAATTTCTTATCGGGGCTTTTATAAACTTGTTTGTACCTTATTAAATATATCGTGATAACGTCATAGCAAAAATGTTTTAACCCCCTCCCCCTATTTATGCATAAAGCTAATCAAACAATTTCAACAAATTGCCACCTTTGTCTCCCAAACCCAACTAAGTGTCATCAAAGTTTAATACCCTCAAATAGTTGCATAAACCTGTATCTAAAATTCATTTTGGTTTCATTTTTATTCTCTTTTAAGTTATGTTAGAGGAAAGTCGTGGTTAACGTTTGTGCCTCCAAACAGTTAACAGTGAAATTGGTACCACAAGCAAATTCACTCTAAAAAGCTTGGGTAAAAGCAACACGCTTTCTCTTAAAAAATGTAAGGATCACTTTAAGCAGTTAAACATTATATTTAGTATGCAAAATATCAGTAATGCACCTCAAGTGAAAAATGAATGTCTATACCACAATTGCAAAAGCTTGTGTTATAAAAACCTTGGTCCCTATTGCATTGTAAACACACTAAGTTAATAAGTGTATTAAATTTGGGTTACTAAAAACAAGAAAAATGTAAAAAAAAAACAAAAATATTTATGGTGTTAACTAACTTATGCTGTTTAGGGTTGCATCCCACAGACCAACACCCCCCACCAAATATCACACTGCAAAGACATCAGAAGATATCAATACACAGTAAAGAAACCCCCAAGCATCAAGAAAAGAAAAATAAAGTGCTGAATAAACAAAAAAACTGACCAGCTACACCTCAGCCTACCATATATGAACAATGAAGTTGGCAATCATCTAGAAACCACTAGCTGAACCAGGTCAAACTGTTATTTTTTAAATTTGGCTATTGTGTAAAAGCAACTGTGTTGTATTATTGCTATACAATATTTACAATGTGCATAACATTGCTAAACTGTTTAACCAACACACAAGTTAAAAAAGAAATAAATGGCAGCAAAAAATATGAACGCAAAAAAACAACAACCCTAGACTCAAATTGGTTAAACAAATTAAGTTACACAATAACTTTGAATTGGGTAAAAAAAAATTCCTGGCAGTAGCAGTCACACTTTGGGGTCAGTGACACTGCGTCCTAAGTAATACTCATGTTATTCAAAACAATCTTGTTCCGGGTCTGGGTACCAATCCTAACGCCTGGCACGGCAATATTTCACAAATTGGTTAATGTCCATTCAGATGGTTATCTACAAAACAGCATCATAGAAAACAACTGAATCCACATCAACTACTGGTGTGTCATGAAGCCATGCAACCAACGGGAGAGAGAAACTAGCCGTTCTTGTTTCCTGCCCGGTAAAGCTTACCAAAGGGTAGCAACCATCAGGCAGGGTAACCTATAACATGAATGGACAGTACTGTGTAGTAACCAATTACAAAAATGTATATGTATATGTAAAGGCCTTATTTTTAATGCCAATACTCCACATTTCTTTTACTTCTCATATTCATAGCCCTGTAAAACACATTGTTGTTATACCTATCCCAGTATTTCAAAACACTCAGCCTACTACCAATAATAATATTGCAGGTGGCAACTGTAAATGCCCTATTAGGAGTGTGTAGCTGTCTGTAGTACCACAAGGGTCAAACCA
This sequence comes from Sternotherus odoratus, assembly GCA_032164245.1. Classification (NCBI taxonomy): domain Eukaryota; kingdom Metazoa; phylum Chordata; order Testudines; family Kinosternidae; genus Sternotherus; species Sternotherus odoratus. The sequence continues at coordinate 6,934,786 of JAVMKO010000015.1, read as the reverse complement.
CAAGCCCATAGCAATTGTAAAACTACCTTCCTCAATCAAAGTCCTGGACCAAACATTCCCAAGCCCACCATAAAAAAATACACATAATTGGGAAATAAAATCTATCCATCAGTCGTACAAAGAAATGTACAAACCAAGGCACAGATGGGGCATGAATGTGTAAATGGTAAAGTAAGGTGACCACATAACAGTGGTTAGCTCACTAAGCCATCTTCTGTCCACGCATTAGGCTTTTCCAGGACGATGGGTAAACATCCGCCCCATAAAAAGGCGAAAAGCAGGAAAATGTAGTAGGAAGAGAGCATGAAATATAAGCCCTTGTATCAAAGGCCTGAGGCCTAGGCTAAAGAAGTGGGCAAAGCTTTGCTAATACTGTATACAGCAAAGTCAGCCTGCGAGCAAGAGGCAGGCCCTGCTCCCAGAATCTGGCAAGAAGAGGGTGAATATTGGGAGGGGGGGGGGGAACTCCACACATTCCTAAGAGGTGCTAGTAAGTTTGCCAACTTTGGTTGGCTGAATTCCTGGAGGCTTCATCACATGACATTAGCTTTCATTAAAGATTCCCCTTGGATTCCTGGAGACTTGGCAACCGTCGGTGCTAGGCACAGAGCGCTCAAGCAGCTACATTCCAGAAGGGTGGTACGAGAAGGTGCAGGTACCTCAATACCCGCACCCCCCTCCCAAAGAGAACAGGAACACGCTGACCCACCCTCGAGCAAAGGTCAGGATGATAGTGTCATAAATACAGATGTACAAGGTGATGGGTGGTAACTGGCTACGTCAGAGGGTGTCAGCTCACAACGTCAGAGGGGCAGGACAGAACTGGTTTGTTACACCTCCCTTAGTTACTGTCCTTTGTTCCAGTTTCTTTCAGGTATTTTTTGGGGTGGAGAGACTATCTTTTAAGTTATCTGAAGACAAAATGGAGAGGTCTCCCAAGGGGTCTTGTGGGTGAATATCCTTCCCTTACCCTGTGTAGAGTTCAGCTACAAAATGGAGATTTGGAGTCACATGGACAAGTCACATGTCCATGCATGACTCAGAATTTACAGGTAGCAGCCATTGTTTACATGCTCCCTTGAACGTCCTCAGGTAGACTTCTTATGTGCATTGGAGCCTCCCAAAATCCATTGTTCATTAACTATTTTTTTGATTGTGCACTTAACTTGCAGGTTCCTTTCTCATGAAGCTGACCAAATGCCTTACTAAGGCTACTTAGAAATCAAGCAAGAACACAGCCAATATTTATAACTTTGAACATAAAAATGATACATGCATACAAATAGGATGAATATATCCAGCAGATCAGACCTTCTACAGAGATATGTTACATGGCATATGTAGCATAAAGCATATTCCAGTTATGTCATGTATACATTCATAAGCATATTTCCATAAACCCTTATGGAGTGCACCATCATACCCAACACTTATCTAGGTATTGTAACAGATCGCCTTCTCGCCCCCACTCCAAACACAGGCAGGAGACTCTTCTTTGGCTCCAAACAGTGCTCTTTATTTACAGTGCAGCTTGTGCAGACCCCGCCACCTACTATATACAGCTCTAACAGGTTAGCTCAATATCCTGTAGCTCAGGGAGACAGGCCACAGCTCAGGAAGGTAACTCCCTCTTCCTGGCTCACAGGGATCCAAAGTCTAAATACTTCTCCCTCCTGCTTCCCTAGCCTCCTTCTCTCGTTCTATTTCACTCCTCCACACCACCACACTGGGCTTCCTTCCTGGCAGGCTTTTATCCCCCTGAGGAGGCTGCCAGGTGCAACCCCTCCAGGCTGATTGCTCTGCAGCCCAGGTGGCTGATTAGGCTTCTCTGCAAGGGGAGGTTTGCAGGCTTCTGCTCCCTCTTAAAGGGCCCGCAGGGCTGGCTCAGGCACTCCTGGCCAGCCCCCTGCCACAGTATCTAAATGCAGTGACCATTGGCACCGTTCATGATAACCTGTACCATTGTGTGGTCCCCTGAGGGCACCAGCTCTTAGGTGTCCGGTTCCCAGCAGTCACCTCTGGGGCACAGACTCTCATTTCTCTCCCTCCTGACAAGCATTTTTCCAGGCTGCACGGTTCCCTGTCTACACTGTGATATCTCCAGCAAGCCAGACTGCCTAACCAGGACAGGATCTGCGTTTTGCTTATCCTTCAAAGGCTCTGAACGACATACCTGCCCACAGTGATGAGTTACCATGCAGCTCTTTCTAAGCAAGTACATTTATTGTTAAGGTGAAAGCGTTACAGCGAGAACATTCAAAACAATAAGAGAACCTACACGCATACCAAAAAGCTTACCAGAGGTCACCCTTTTCCCCAACTGCAGCAAGTGATCTGGTAGGAATCAGTTCTCCAAACCCCACCATGGCCGAATAGGTGTTTGTGCCCTACACACTTGCAATAATGTTTGTACAAGGTGTGCCTTGTGAGATATTTAATTTGCTGATCAATAATATCATGGCAAAATGCAGCTAGTAGCGTTACAGGTGAAGCTATACACACAAGCTGAAATCATGACTAAAAAGGTTTTCCAGGGATGGACAGGGAGCGGCCAAACCAGTTTTTCACAGAAGGGCATGCTGATACCTCAGCCACATTCCCAGGAGCGCTGCACTCCCACAGAGCAATGGTAGCAGCTGAATGCTAAATACTTCTGCAAATGAAGCCCCTGCATTCAGGTGCCTACTCATTGAGCCACTGGGTACTGAGTTCTAGCAAAAATCAGACCCGTAGTGCTTTTATGCCTCCAGTCTGATTTGTTTGCCCAGGTAATGATGCTTTTGGCACAGAGATGTCGATCTTGCTGTATGTCCCCTTCCCCACCTAGCTCTGAAAGCTGTTTAAGAAACATATTTTGAGACACCCCCCCCACACACACATAAAAAACTTCCAATCCTGCACACACAAAAATAAAAATGCAGAACCTCTCACTTCCCCCAAACTACTCATTTTCAGTTGTTTCCTACACAACTATAAAGTGTAGCGAGAAATCAAACAGATCTACCCCTCACCCGCTAGAAATTCATGTGCAAAGCCTAGACGGGCCCTGGGTTTTGACGTCTTAGCATCCTGCCGCTCTGACAGCTCCTCCAGCAGTCAGACAGAATTACCCGTATGTCAGACTTCTCCTTGCACTTCCCCTTCTGCAACTTTCCCAACCTCTAGGAGACGCCCGAGGCTGGGTTCTGCTCTCACTCATGCTGGTTTTACACAGCCGCAGCTCTGTCGACTTCAGTGGAGTGTCTCTGGGCTGTAAACGAATATCAGAATCAACCCCTTGTGTTCCGCTGAGTCTTCTCCAGCCTAGTCACTGTCCCCCCTAAAGGCCCAGCAGGTGCCATTCCAGGGAAGCGAGAGCGCTGGGGGAATGAGGGGCTAAGCTCTCAATTCAGGACTCTGCTGGCCAACACATGCCCATTATAAATGTTTTCCTAGACACACTAGAGGCCATCACATGGCAATCACCTGTGCCATGTTTTCAGGGAGAAGTCAGAGGTAGCAATAAGAAACCCCGATTCCAGGCAAAAAGAAACTCCCGAGGCTCCAGGCAGAGCAGCCTGTTTCATGCATTAACTACCCCTGTGCACACAGCTCATGAGATCCTTCAGATTCGACACGCTGCGGAACGCAGGTCATCGCCTCCTGAGTAAATCATTGGAATCTCGTCCTCTGTTTGGCACAAGTAATCCTCATGCTTAGCTCTTATACAGAGTTTTTCGCCGTAGATGGTGAAGCGCCATCTCCATTACAAAGGAGGTCAACAGCCTTCGAGAAATTAGCTGGCGGAAGGTGCCAGATTGTTAGGCCTGGGGACTTATCCACAGAGCTGGGTTGGCATGGACCCAGCATGGCTCCTGCTCAGAGTTGTCCCAGTAAACATGCCCCAGACCTTCCCGGGAGAGGAGGAGGGGGCGGGGACACTGCTAAAGATAAGACGACAGTTCAGTGTCTGTGACCCACCCACCCCGGCCCCTTCCAGTTTCAGCGGAGAGGCCTCTTAGCTGCAACGATGTCTTGTGTGATTCAAACACTTTCCCACCAGAGCGGACCTGTGGGCCCCAATTAAATTTCAGGGAGACTCCTGAATGTGCGTCAGACGGCAATGGCTTTCAGTGACAGAAAAGAGGCCAGGAAGTTGCACGGGTCCAACGTAGCAGAATTTAGGCCAATGTTATTTTTCACACCCCCGCTTTGCATATTTGCTCCTAAACCCAAGATTTTTTTACAATTTAACATTTGAATGTTTTCCTTACATGCTCCTCAAATTTAAGGAAGGTCTGTTTGGGCAAAGCCCTTCCAGAAAGAGGAGGAATTGGATGGAAATAAGGAGTAAGGATCCCTACCAACCTTCCCGGGCAAAGATGAGAGGACAAGTGTTTTTCAGTGCTGATTGGATCAGATATTGTCCATGTGCGACCTTGGACTCGAGGGACCACTCTCTGCCTCAGTTTCCCCCTCTCCACAATGGGGATACATTGATCTACAGAGTCATAGTCAGGTTTCTAACGTTTGCAAAGTGCTTGGAGGTTAAACCAGTGCCACCTGAGTGCAAAGAGTTGTTTATAAATTTGTACATGGAGGCATGCGGGACTGCGACAGGAAGGGGTTTCCAGGCAGAGGGGACAGCAGGGAAAATGAGACATCAGTATTCTATCTGAAGGGCATTCTCACTAGACCAAGTTTCCTTATTGCCTTTGGTGGGCTCCCTGCGCAAGCAGGTCCCATGATCTTTCGCAACTTCTCCTTTTATGACCTGAGAGGACAAATGTTGGAGCCAAGCTGAAGTGTCCTACTAATGGAAAGCAAGGGAGAGATGCAGTACAGTCCTAATGGGATAGTAAAACTGTGCTAGCCCACGTTAATTATCTTTAGGAGAATTATTAGTACAAGCAAAAATACATCATCTGTGATCAATGAATCTAATAGCATTGATTCAGGTAACCAGTTAACATAGCATTAAATTGATTAGGGATCAAATCCTGCTTACTGACATTGATCTATCGGTGTAGACGCGATAAATCAATCCCCGATCGCTCTGCCTTTGACTCCTGTAATCCACCAAGACAAGAGGCAGAAGCGGAGTCGACAGGGGAGTGGCAGCAGTGGACCGCGTGCCACGAAGATGCGAGGTAAGTCGACCTAAGACACGTTGACTTCAGCTACGCTATTCTTGTAGCTGAAGTTGCGAGTCTTAGGGTGACTCCCCCTCTCCCAGTGTATACCAGGGCTAAGTCTCTCTGGGCCTCAGTTCCACATCTGTAAAATGGGGATAATAGCACTCCCCTGCCTCCCCAGGGTGGTGTGATGATAAAAACATTGGTGAGAGCAAGCTGCTCCAATATTCCAGTAACGGCGGCCACAGAAATACCTAAGAGTAATCCATTTAATGGCAACACACACTCTCTCACACACACACACTCTGCAACCCCCTCATAAAGAATTGCTGCTCTTGATAGCTGTGCTAGGCTGTAGGATGCAGAATTAGCAACATACACACATTACTGTGGTCTCCTGAGACCCCAAATCAATCCGCTGACGCTGCAGGGGTTTCCACACAGGCAGGTTAGAACAAGGAGGGATTGTGAACCGGCACTCACATTTTCTTCCCGGCTGGCCTTCATGATCATGGACAAAGTCAGTTCACCTCTCTGCTTTGGTTTCCTTCCCCACGTGTAAAATGGGGATAACAGTATCAACCCGCTTCACAAAGGTGCTGCGAGTGACGTGCCTTCCGAATCTTTGCTGCAGTATTAACTCTGGGCTGGAGTCTGCTCCACTCACTCCCGCCGAGTTGTACATTACCCCCTGCGCAGTCCCTTTGATTTCCATGGGGATATTCAGACACCAAACACCGGGTCCGCATGGCTGACGGTGGCAGAATTGGGCCCTGGGTAAGAGCTAATGGTTGGCAAGGCATAAAAATCGAAACAGCTTGGTTTTAGGCACCCCAAATCCCACAATAACTGATGAGAAAAGCTTTTAGAGTCGCCAGATACAATTTCAAGTCATAAAATCCAGCACATCTGTTACCTGGGTGATTTTATTTAAAAGCAAGACAGGAGGCAAATAAATATTATGAGGTAATATACATTCCCCTAACTACCCCAGCCATCAGTTCCTGGCTGCCAGAAGTATACACACATCACACACCTGCCCTGAGGAATGACACTCACTTTACCCAGGCCTTCAGAAAATCAATCGAGTCCTCTCCCTCATATATCTTGGCTATGTTAATGGCTTACATTTTTACGTGCCAGATTTAAATGCACATGCTATTGTCTTGTTTAAATCCATTTTCATGGGATTTATACGGTTAGACAAAGCGCCCTGGAGCGGATAGATTTATGCCGGTTTAATTTTTACAACCCATCAGTGATTCTGATGAAGAGCAATGGGATGCAACATATGCACAGCTACTGTAGCCCTGCATTTGTGGACCTGAAAATGGAGCGCTGAGATGATTCACTGGCAGGCAGCTAGACTCTTGCCAGCTGCTTTGCACTGAACGCCGTTCCATTTCAAACCAATGCGGTGGTATATAGACCGCAGTACCCAGTGTCTATACACACAGTTTTGCTCTCGTGATTACTTTTTTGTAACAATTCCAAATATCCATCTACCCCAGCCTTGCAAAAATCCCCTTTGAACAGGGTAATTTTTCTTTGGCAGGCAAGTAAAACATTATGCCTTTTGTTATCAGTCAATAGAGTCAAGGGGAGGAAAGTAAATTGTGTGTCTGGGTGCATACATTTTCCTGACTGTTTTGTAAGGCTGACTTGCACTGAGAGGTAAATGAAATGATTTGATTTGCCGTTGCCAGCGCTCTGTGCTTACTGATACCTGGTTATTACTTTGGTGCCAGCGACCATCCCGGTATTTAGTGGGACCACTCAAATTTACCTAGCCAGTCCAGCAGGCTGTAGCCGTGTATTTTACCTAGCAGGCTGCAGCCGTGTATTTTAATTCTTTCCTTATTGTGCCTCCACCACGCCCAGTATGCTAGTCACCATTTAATGTCCCACTGCAATCACTGGACTGTTAGGGCCAAATCCTCCAGTTCTTACTTGGTAAAAGCTCCAACTGATTTCTGTGGAAGTTGTGCCTAAGGCTAGAGTTTAATCTTAGGGGACAACTCTTGCCTATTCCTCTATAGGTCTGGGGGGCCTCTCTGGTAATGTAACTGGTGTGGTTCTACTGCATAGAGTAGAAGAGAAAGAGGCTGCAGCGTGTCCCCTATGCTCAGATCAGTGGCTGGGCAGCATGGAGTCTTTACTGCTATGTCCAACATTTAGTCCTTCGCCCCCATAGAGGGAGATTGGGGAGACTTAGACCATGAAGCCCCCGGCAATCACTGGGTGCAGTAAGCTGTGTTGCCATTCTAGAGCCTGTTTGTGGGATGGGAAGGATTCTTCTCCTGTTCATCCCAATGGAGACGTCAAGTGCCCAGTCCAGACGCTGAGCCGGATATATTTAGCAGTACAGCCATTGTGGACGTATGCAGCATGGGCAGTGGCAGGAAAGCAGTTAATAAACCTGTTGCCTGCTTTCCGATATAAATAAATCTGTGTTCGTTTCCTAAGAGAACACGTTAGCCTCTAATCAGGGCTTTGTTTTCATGAAATTAAAGCAGTATGTTTCCTTGTCCTAGTATAGTTGAACTGAATCCAAGTGATACAGTATTTCTTCGGTGTGAACAAATGTGCATTTGTTGAATTACTAGGACATGGTTTCATATTTATCTGAATCATCACCGCTCAGTGCATTCCATGGCAAAGTCATGCCAAGTCCAGGAAACCAACAGGTCTTGTAATACCAGCCAATTGTATTTCATCTGTACAGCATTCCTATACATCCCCAGTGAAATCAGTGGTAGTGCCCATCACTCTAGGATCTGACTTGCAACGGGAGCAAGATTGGATCCTATATATATATAAAGTGCCATTGGAGTTTGTTGGAAATATAGTGAAATAACCTGCAGCTGTCTAAGCAGATTGAGAGAAATAAATTTTAATGTTGCCAAGACAACTATGTTGATGATGGAAACAGCTTTTTTCGAGTTCCAGGGCTAAACATATTTCAACAACATGATTGCCACTTCCATTTCATAAGTAGGTTGGGGAGGGGTGTGGGGGTTGCATCTGAAATGTGATACTGAAGATCCCCACTTCCATTTCACTGTTTTGTACAGTGTTTGTTTCTGTTTTGCGTCTGAAATGTGATAGCTAAACTATTTGGATAAAATAGTCAATTCTAGCCATCCACAAGCAAAATTAAAGTTCTTATTAGGTATGGGCCCATCTGTAGAACATCAATTTCATTGATATCAATTTCCCGAGGGGAATGGAATTTTATCGGAGGCTCCAATTTGACAAATGGATCTGATATGCTGATATGACAACAGTTTGTCCACAACTCTTACCAAAAGCACAAGAGATGGATGGGGAATAAATGAGAAAATGTAATTTGAGATATGGCTTTGAAATCCAATCAAGGCACAAGAAAGAAAACATGTTTCCATTTTAATAGATGTTTAAAGTTGCAGCAGGTTGGCTCAAAGTTTAATCGTCCTAATACAGCCAGCCAGCCAGCCAGAAGCAATAAAGTCAATGGCAGAAATCTCAACTTAAGACGTTCCAGGGAAAGAGCTTCGGACTAATTTCACAGAAGCCCAGATTCTTTGACATTCGTTCTACTGCTGACTCTCCGAAATCTTCCCAGCTCCCTGTTAAATGTTCCTAATATAACAAGCCCGAGAGAGAAGCAGCCTAATTAAGACAGAAAATGATCATAAACTTCATTGTCACAGACTTTTAGAAAGAATGACTCATATCACTATTTAAAATCCTCATGAAAACGTCAAGCTTCTCCTGGCAGGAGGGATGGTTTCTTGGTTTGAAGCGCAGTCATTTATCAAGACAGAGTGGCATTCAAGGTTTGCTGCCAATTCCTCAGGGAAGCATTCCATTTGGAGACCGTTCCTCCAAATGCTCATGTTCTCTTCCCACCCAACATCACTCCTTGAGTTTCTAGGGACAGTGGCATAAAAGCAGGGGGCTCGCTTGACCATCGCCTTTCACCGTGACACCATTGACACCAGTGGGGAGTGGGTGGATGATTTGGCTTCAGTAGCCTTATGCTCCCACTTTTCACTGGTGCAAATGATGGTGCAAGGAGTAGAGCAGGGCTGATTTAGGCCCAGAATCTGTTTCTTTTATCTTAGGGTTTTATACGCCATCTGTCCCTGTAGTACCTGAATGTCTTCCATGTAAACTCAATAGCAAAATCCCCAGTGAACTACGGGGGGTCTCTGGCAATTCTCTTGACAGGGTCAAAGCTCTGCTGGAGGAAGGGTTTCTGTTTGTTGGGTTTTTCGGGTGCAGTGTTTGGGAGGCAGTTTGGGGTTTTGTTCCCTTTTTTTTGGTTAGCGGAGGTTTAAAAGTAAAAGAGGTTGTCAGTAGTTTGGAGATGGAGCTTGATGAGTAAATGAACCCTATGACAGTTGCTTGCAAAAGCTGGAGACTGGATTCTATAACCCAGGAGGTCCCTCTAGGACTATGAGGTCTGGACTCTATGACCTAGGAGGTCCCTTCCTGAGTGTCAGTCTTCTGGTGGAAAGGCATTTTGGACAACAAACGTTTCTCCAAGGCTAGGTTCAGACACCTTGCTCTGCTGAGCAGTGCCCTATCTAGCAAGTAGTCCCAGTGATTTCAACCAGACTAGTCTGCAATGGCCTTATCCTACCTATCACTACGGTGCCTGGAAACATTTGTACTGAGCCCTGGATGCAGAGCACAGAATCAAGCCCCAAGAAAGTTACAACTCAACCAGAGTGAGAGAGGCAGGATCGAGCCCTCAGAGTGCATCTTCTGGATGCTTACTCCCTGGCCCGCATGGCATAATCCTGCATTTGTGTTGTCGCTTCTGGTTGCTGCAGAAATAAGCAGGATACTGAAAATTGAAGGCTACTGTATGCTGGAGGGAGGGGGAAGAAGCAGGAGAACTCTGAAATCTGGGCCAGTTTGTGCCCTGTGGATCTACTCCTGGGGATGTTTTTTACACTACCACTGAGAGAGGCAGAAAGACTGAAGAGCCCAGAATTCCAATCTCACCTTTTCTCCATAAACCTGGCCAGGTCCACATTTTCAAGTGTCCACTGATTTTTGGGTGCCTCCATTTTGGGTGGGGAGTCCAGTTGAAGAGAGGATCCAGTTTTAAAAGGCTCAGCACATTCACAGACTCCCATCCCAAATCAATAAGAGCTGCACCTCTTAGCACCTCTGAAAATGGGGCCTAGTTGTCTAAGCAATGGGGATAATACATGGAGTGGTGAAGTCCAATTAACTGTTTATAGAGTGCATGGAGATCCTCAGATTAAAGGTGATATAGAAAGGCAAAGTATTAGCCTAAATATATACAGATTTCTTATATAGGCAACTACTTATATATGCAATTACCGAAGTACTGCATCTATGAACTGTTCATATATCTCATAACAGGGGCATCCAACTCTATATCTAGTCACACACAAATACTGAACATTTCTACACTGTCGTATTGGTACTTAGCACTGCTTGCTTTCCAGCTACAGTCTAGGGCGATGCTCAGCCGATTGATCTTAACAGAAGCGTACATTGGTTCAGGTACTGTGCACATTGTGCTGTGAAATTCATTTGGAACAGACTGATGCGGGCAAACGCACCCTCCCTTAGTTTCAGCAAAGGCATTGGCTTATGGATCTCTCTATTTTTAGGCCAGAACATGTTTATATATGGACATCCAGGAGTGACCAGATAATCCACCTCAGTTTGTTTTGATGCCATATTCTATCCATGCACAAGTAGAATACCAGGGTCACGGTTTCCGGCCTGGATTTATTGTGGAGGTACTTCACAGTTTTCTCCTTACTCAGGCAAGGCAAATGTTAATGTATGCAAGCAGGGCCCACATGACTTATCCCTTACTATACATAGTTTTCAGTCACTGATTTCAACATGTAGGCAGATTTCCTGAGCCTTTCTACAGATCCACTACTGACCTGAAATGCAAATTCAGACTACATTAGCAAAAAAGGGACAACAGCTTATAGGACCGGATCCTCCGCGAGGTCACCACTAGGATGTTATAGCTAAACCTAGCTGGTAAATTCTTTGGGCTGGGGACCCAGCCCTGGGGTGGGGGAGGGGTGAATTCAAGGCACAAATGACATCCAGGCATCCACTGTCAGTGAAAGTCGGATGGTTTTTGGCAGGTCAGTGCCTTTGTGCTTTTCAAAGCTCCCCCCCCCCCTTTGTCTCCCACACATCTGTACAGCCCTGTTCACAGCAAGTAGCTGCCTCTGCCTCCCTTTCCATCAATGAGCATCTATCTTTCCATTAGCTTCCATGGGCGGTGGATCAGACCTCCGCGGGGGTTAGCACGCTTAGTGGCCCGGCTTAGCCCAGGAAGGAAATGAACGCCCCTTGCTTAACTGGGGGACGCTCCACACCCCCCCGCGCCGAGTCCCGCTGGATTCCGGTGGGACCAAAGGACCCCCCCCCCATTCCTTGAACGAGGCACATTCTCCACCCCTCCTTCTCCCGCAGCATGGAGCCGGCAGCGGGCGGGACGAGCACGGGTTTTGCTCCGTCTCGTCTCTAGGTGTGGACACCCCCGGTTATGGGGGCGGGGGTGGGGGTTCCAAATCTGAAGCGCGATCCGGATCTGAAGTTTGCCTCCCCTCAGGGGCAGCACCCAACCCCCGGGATTGGGGTCCCCAGTTCTGGGGCGTCGGAAGTCGGACTCCGAATTCCGTTCAGGTCCCGGAGCGGGGTGGCCCAGCCGGGGCATGCAAGGGGGACTCGGTGGGAGGGAAAAGGGGGACCTGGCATTGTACTGGGCCGGGCAGCTGCAAACACCAGCGGGACCGGACTGAAGTCGGGCTCAGAGACCCGCCGGCTCCGCTCTACCGGGGCGCCCCTGAGCTCGGGAGGAGGAAAATAAAACGCGTCCCCGGGGTTCGCTCTTAGAGCCAGCGCCCAGGAGAGGTGGGGACGGGGGAGACCGGCGGGAGGTGCCTAGTTCGGAGCAAGGCCTGGCCCGTTCCGCAGAGGAGCCGAGAAAACGGTTTCGGGTCACAGCGTGTAAACGTCCCCGCGATTCGGAGCGAGCGCGGGAAGGAAACTCGGCCAGTGCGAATGGCTCCGGGAGCGAGATTCAGGCCAAACCTGGGTGTCTGGGGGAGGGCGCCGCTGGGGTTACCCGGGCTTCACTCTGAACGACTCATCCGCCGCTGGGGCAGGGGGAGCCGGGGAACAGATGCCCCTGGACCGGCAGGCAGGGAGGATCCTGCCCCCTGCGTGCGGCCGCCGCCCGGAAAGGCCTGAGCCCGGCTTCAGCACCATGGACAGATCTCGGGGCTCCGGCCCCAGGCTGGGTCGCTCCGGGGTCCCGCGGGGGGCTGCTGCGGGGGATCGGTGCTAGCTGGGAACAGAAGCGAGCGGCGGGTTGGACGGACCCCCCCCCCCCCCGGCCCCTGGCGTGCGGGGCAAGGCAAAGCTGCGACCCGCCCCGTGCCCTGCTCCCCAGCCGGCCTGCGCAGCGCCCTTGAAGGAGAGAAGGATCCTCTCCTTCCCCGCGGGACAAGGAAAAGTCACCGCCGCTGGGCCGCTCATCCCAGCGCGGCCCCCGGGCTGCTGGGCAGCCAAGGACCGCGGGAGGGAAGACGCTCGCGGGGTGATCCATGGGGAGCCCGCAGGTGGCTGCCCCGGGGGAAGCTGAGCCGCCGGTCACTTGCAGGCGCGGCCCGGGGAGGATTAAAGTCATAGCGGGAGGGTGGAGGGCGCAGCAGGGCGGGGAGTCGCGGGTGTGATCAGGGGTAACCCCCAGCCCAGCCCGAGAAAGCGGCTTTGCCTGCTCGGGGCGTTTCTAGGGCCTGAAACGGTTTTAAAAAACCCTCCAAACTTCCGAAGAGCCGGGTGAGCGGGAGCCGCGGGCCGGCGGCGGACCCGGGGCCGGATTCCCGCGCCCGGCTCACTCACTCAATTACTCCAGGGGTGGCCAGGTGCCCTTTCTAGCCCCCACGGTCTCCCCCGACGGCAGGAGCAGAGGTCGCCGCACCGCTTCGGGAAGGGAGCGGAACGCTTCCAAACCACCCCGGATCCGCGCACCGCAGCGGGCGGCTGTTCCGCCAGCTACCCCGGGACACTTACAACCGCTCGGCCCCCAGCTGACCCCCTTATACAAGTGGGTGTTAAATCACGGGGAGCAAAACTCGCAGCCCTCGGCCCCGTCTCCAGTCCCGCCGGCTTCTCCCCCACGGGGGTGGCAGATCGGCCCCCGGCCGCCCCCCGCCAGCGCTCCGGGCACGGAGCCGGGACTCGGCTGAGCAGCCCCGTCCCCCTTTCCCTAGCCCCGCTCGGAGCCGGGAAGAGAGACTCGGGAGACAGAGCAGGGGCCCCCGAAGCCGGACCGAGAGCGGGGTCCCTGTGGCTGGCGCGGCTCTAACCTGGTACTGACCGGACCCGCCAGTGCCGGGGGTCGACCAGCCCCAGAGAGGCCGTTTTACGAGCGCCCCGAGCGGGGGAGATTTGCTGCCCCGAGCGGTGCGGGCAGAGCTGGGGGACCGGGAGTTCCTCGCTGCAGAGTCTTCGCTTCTCCGGGCGCTCTAAAGCCGCCGGGAAAAGACACCTGCGCCTGGGGAGAGCCGAGCTGGAGAGCGGGGCGGAGGGGGGCTGCTCCCAGCTCCCCCCTGGCGAATTTCCCCCGACCGAAGCGGCGGGACTTTCCTGCCCGGGTGTCCCGCGCCCGGGACGGAGCTGGGAGCCGAGACCACGTTTCAGAGGGAAGCCGAGCGGAGAAATGCGGCCCCGCTGGTTCCCCCAGATCGCGCCCTCTTCCTCCGCGGGGCCAGCCCTTCCCTAACCCTCCTCACGGGTCCAGCCAGTGCCCCCAGGCTCGCACCGCTCCAGGCGCATGAATCCGGATTCCGCCGCCCTCGCCTTCCGCAGTGTGAACGGGAAGAGACGCGAGGAAACTCCGGGGAGACCGGCAAACGCGAGAGCCGGCTGGCTCGTAAAGGAGCTTCCCCGCGTGGATTGAACTGGGGGGGGGGGGGGAATCCCCATTCCCTACAAACTGGTGCAAACTGGAGCTGCAGGAAAGAACAAGCACCCGGTGCCGAAATCGCCTCGGCGCCCTGTGGCCAGAGCGAAGTTCGATCACAAACGCGCCGCTTCGACACCCATTCGGGACAGAAGCGCGTCCACACACACAGACCGTCCGAGCCGCCGGGTCGCTCTAGCCCTAAAGCGCTCCACACGAGGATCCACCCCGGCCCCGGGCCGCCGGCGCTCCCTGGCCCTCGGGGTGCAGCGGGTCCCGCTCGCTCCGGGGGTTACAGGCGCCCCGGCACTTCGGAACAAACGGAAAAGTCGCGGCAAAGTTTGCTCGGGAAACGCCGGCCAAACCCAGCGGCGGTGCCCGGCCTCGCCCGCCCGCCCGGCTCCCCCTCGCCCGCCGCGGGTGAGCTACACGCGGGGTGGCTTTTCCTGCCCAGGGGGACACCGGACAGGCCCGTGCCCAGAGGCCAGGCCGGCGCGCACCTTCCGGAGCGCAGCGGGCGCCTTCCAGCCGCCCCGGCTCCCGCTCCTGGGCTAGAGCCGCCAGCCCGCTGCGCAGCCCCGTGCACTTACCTCTGGGCGAGAGGAGCCGGCCCTGGCCCCTTCCCCCGGACTCGGGGCTGCGCCGCTCTCCGGCGCCGCGGGAGGAATAAGTAGCTCCCCGCGGCCCCCCTCCCCTCGCCTCTCTCTCCTCCCCTGCCAGCGCCGAGCGGCTCCGAGCGGGGAGGTGAAAAAGCAGCAGAAATACGGAGGGGCCGGAGCCCCGGCGACGAGGGGGGATCGGCTCCGGGATGCGCCTCCTTTCCCCGCTCCGCGCCGGAGCCGGGGGGTTTAGACGGGCGGGGAGCGGGAGGAGAGTCCGGGCTGTGCGCGCAGCACCCGACCTGTCTTATAGGACCTCCTGGGCGGGGTGCGGGTTCCACTCTAGCAGGGGGCCAAACAACCACCCAACCGAGACTCCCTCCGCAGCTAGAGAGCTGTTCACGCCCCCTCCCCCGCTCGTGGACGGGCACTTTGCAGCCGGCTCCCCCCCCCCCCCGCACCTCTCCCAAAGCAAAGGGGCCCCGAGTCAGGCCAAGTCCAGCGAGCAGGTGCTTGGGGAACGGTTGTGGCGGGTGTGGGGATGCCCCTCCAATCGCCCAGGCAGGGAAAGGATCATCTATGGTCACTGGGCCGCTGGGGTTGGCCCTGGAGCACTGTTTGCCTTGTCCCACCCCCGAGAGCCCCCCAGGATCTAGATTGGTGGAGGATGGACCCCAGAGCGGGATCCGGAGCACGCTGCGGGGAGGAATCAGTTAGGAAGCGGTGTCCTCATTCAGACCCCTACTGAAACCCAGCTGTGGGCCTGGCCCTGCCTATGCAGGCTGCAGGGTCTCTTCCCCCAGGGAAGTGGGGGGCTGGAGCACCAGGGGATGGTTCAGGTGGTGAACAAGACACCCAGGGGTTTTGGGAGCTATGCCTCATTCTGCCACTTCCTCAGGGTGTATCATGTGGAGGAAAGTCACCCAGTCTGAAAAGCAAGGCCCAAAGTCTCTGCCCCTAAAATGCCTACACGCAGGGTGGAGCGAGCCGGGTCGGGGGAGGAAGAAAGGCTCGGATGATGGTGAGCGGGAGGGTACAGCATTTCCCCCCTTAACAGAGTATAGTTCTGTTCTGAATCACCGAGACCCAGGACTGGAGCAAGGAGAGACCTGGGACTGTCTGCCTAGCTTTACTCTCTTCCCTTTGTGGAGCATTAACTGCTCCTGATCAAGCACAGTGTAGACAGGGGGCTGACAGCATCCTTCAGTCTTTGCAACTGCTCCCTATTTCTATGGCAACACCACTGCAGCAAACAGACCAACAACCTGTTCTCCAAGCGCTCACTGGTCACCAGCTGAAAACAAGAAACCGGGATCTGGGTTTCCTGGGTGTAAAAAGGGCCACCAAGCTGGCCAGGGAAGGAGGGGGTAGACTGAGTGGCCTGGGGCGGATTGTCTGATTGCCCCAAAGGTACCCAAATCAGGCTCAACAGCAGCTGCCCAGGTGATTCAATTAGAAAACTTTCCACAGTCAATAAATAAAAGCAACCCCGCCCAGTGATCCCGTGAGATGTCCGAGGATTTAGCGGAGGAAGAAAGGGGGAGAAAAAAATAAGAGGCTAATTAAGCGCACCCAGCGTGGGAAAGCTGAAAAGTCGAGCTAGCTGAGCCAGTCGGTTCCAAAGGAAAAGTCCAGTTCCACCTCTCGTTCTCTGGCACGCCTGTTCCAGCCAGATGTCATACATCAGCCCGGGCTAATGAAAACAATGATCTCCATTTGGATGCAGGATGGACTAATTGAATAGTAAGCCATCCAAAGGCATCTGCTCCTATCCACTCGGCAGGGGAACCTGCCTGGAACACACAGTTTAAGGAGTGGGGGTGGGCGGGAGGATTGACAGATCAATATGAATATTGAAACAGCCAATTAGTCCAGCCCAGGCCCCAGGATTTCAGCGGCGTGACACCCAGGTTGAGTGTGGCCTAGTGGACGACTGGACAATGCAGAGGTTGCCGACTTCAGCCCAGGGCTCACATACACCTGCCAGGATGGTGCTTTCTAGCCTGGCCTCCGTGGTGCACAGCTTTGTCATGGAGAGATGGGCAGGGCAGGGGGGCGGGCAGATGTACAGGACCATGGCCTGCCCCTTTGAGGGGCTCCGACGCTCCTCACTGACCCATGGTTTAGGCGGAGATAAGCTCTGCTCCCACTCCCACCCCTAATCCTAGTGAGTCTCCGCCTTCCTCCTCCTGTTCCCACTCCAGCCAGCAGCACCAAGGGTACTACATGCAAGGCCCTGCCAGTCAAAGTCTGTTCTCAGTGACACCCGTGTAAATCTAGAATATCCCTGCTAAAGTTAATGGGCCAGATCCTGAACTGGTGCAAATCAACACAGCCCTGACACCTTCACCTGCACTGAAGTCCGTGGAGCTCTGTTGATTCATGGCAGCTGAGGATCAGTCTCAGGGTGTAAATCCAGGGTAGCCGAGAGCAGATTCTGGCCCTGTGAATCTAAAAAGCATTCGAGGGCCCTAGTCTTGGTGCACCCTGTAAATCTTCACACACCCTGGAAGAGTCTGTCCGTCCTCCCCTCCCCTACTGGCTGTGAGCCAGTCTGGAGAAAGACGCGTGGGGGTTAATACAAAGTTAAATCATGAATGGCGTAGAAGGCACACTGGAATCAAAAGGAAGACTCCTGTGAACAGAGAAGGCAAAGGAGCCTCCTAGTCCCATCAGCGTTCAGTGAGTCTGTTCCTATCCAGCGCAGGGTAAGAGGCTGGGACAGCGGATGTTTGCATCCCTCTGGGAGATACGGTTCTTCCAGTAAGGGGTGCCCGCAACCTGAATTTCTCCACAGCGGGCGCTTACTTTCTGTGCCCTCCTCCTCCTCTGGGGGAAAGGGAGGTGGTTCCCAGAATGCTACTGTTGATCCTTGAACTCGCATCCTTCTCCCATGCGGGGAAATTGGAGTGGCTGCCAGACACACAGGGCAGCAGAGAGAGCAATGCTCACCTCAGCACTGCTGTGGGCTAGTGGGGGAGCCAGGAGCCACCACCCCAGAGTCTAGAGGGTTGAGAGGTTGTCTCTTCCCTGGATGGCATCAGCCCATTTCTAGATACCATTGAACCTGCCTGTGATGTCTCGTCCCCAGGTCATAGAACCATGCTTGGGAAGTGCAAATTATCTGCTTCGGGGATGCACCAAAGTGGCAAAAAAATGACTCAAGAGAAAATATTTTTTTCTCTCCCCTCAGCCTGAACTGCCTCCATGTCTTCAAGCCCCCTCCCTCCCCACCCCCATTTCCAACAACACAGGCCCAACATTCTTCTAGGTTATCTATGTGCTTGGTGTGATTATAGGAGCTGAGCATCAACATTCCCAGCTCATGCACTCATTAGAAGTTCTCTCTCCTGTGGTGCTGTCCTCTGTTTTCCTCTCTCTCTACCACACAGCCTCCCCCTCTGAGGACAAACTGCTTATCGAGGGGGCGTTTATATTAGAGCATCTTATGAAGGCAGTGGCAGCACATCCGCAGGCTAGGTCAGTTTTAGGGGCAGCCCCAGACAAGCTCCATTGGCAAAGGAATCTAACTGAATCCATCTCTCAATGCTTAGCTCTTTAAGAGCCGTAGAAACAAGGTAGCCCCGGTGTGGATCATGGCTGCAGTAACCTAGGCAGCAATCCAGTGCAGAGTGGTGGCTCTGGACTCACTCAGAGGCTCGTTATGTGTAATTCTACCTGTCCTAGAGGGATCACTGCCTGGGGAATAAAGAAACAGCTGAACCTATTTATACCAAAGCCTAAACAGCCTAGGTAGTCGCACACATACATACATACATCCAGCAGCTGATAGTAGGTGGCCTGGCACAGAGATTGCAATGATTTGGGACAAATCCCAGGGTTGTTTTCTCTCTCTGCTCGTCTTCAGAGGGTGCCTATACTAATACTCGCCTAGAGGTGGCAGTGAACCTTCACTGTTGCACCCACATCCAACTGTGCACCACTATGGGAGGGCTGGAAAGTCCCCTCCAGGTTATGGGGGTTGTGCTCTCTGTTCAGTGCGTGCATCACACAGATGGGATAACACAGACTCACACTCGTAGCCTTTACAGCCAGAAGGGTCCATCACGATCATCTAGTCCGATCTCCTGCACGTTGCAGGCCACAGAACCTCACCACCCATTCCTGTAATAGACCCAGAACCTCTGGCTGACCTCAGAGTGAAGAATCCTGAACGCTGATCTCTTTCCTGCTTACCCTCAGACACTTCTGTCTCTCTCTCTATATCATACACACACACCCTTGTAAATTAAGATAATTTTTCAGACTTCAATATGCATTCAAAAGTCATTGGTTATTAGTAACTGATCTGATCCTCATAGGATTTTGTATTAGCTGGTCATCCCAAGTTTAACTTGGAATTCTTTTTGAATTTCCTTCTCCCCTATGTTCTGTCAGCCTTAAAGGAAAAGTCTCCTTAGCGCCGGTACTTTACCTAGCAGACAAGTCACAAAGATGTGATAGCATCTAGCCCCACACCACATTCTGGACTGTAGCTTTTCACTGAACGTGGTCCCCTTCCAGAAAAGCATCCAAGCACATGTTTAAATGTTAGGCACATGCCTAAGTGATTGCTGAATTAGGGCCTTTGTTTCTAAACATGCTAACGTACACATATATTTGTTATTCCTTTATAACACTTTTGAAGAGCAATACAAAAGTGGATACAAATGCTGACCACAAAAAATGCTAATAAAAAGGCAATTAAATAGCAGGAGATGGCGCAAGTGGTAGGTTCCTTGATTGAACCTAGCCTGAGTCTCAGAAAGACACCAAAGAGATAAAAGTGTGTGATCTGCTCCACGTAAGAAATTCCAGAGGGACAAATTATTCCTTAACTGGTATATCAATGCCATAGAGGCTCTCTCTATCTTCCCCTCATTTTTCCCTCTTTCACTTCAAACACTTCTCTTTTAAAAATCACACTGATGATTAAAATATCCTAGAAAATCTCTTTTAATAGAGGGCTATCAATTAATCGCAATTAACTCACACAATTAACTCAAAAATTAATTGCACTGTTAAACTATATGATACCAATTAAAATTAAATATTTTTGAATGTTTCTCTACATTTTCAAATCTATTGATTTCTATTACAACACAGAATACAAAGTGTACAATGCTCATTTTATATTATTTTTATTACAAATGTTTATACTGTAAAAATGATAAAAGAAATAGCATTTTTCAAGTCACCTCATACAAGTCCTGTAGTGCAATCTCTTTATAATGAGAGTGTAACTTACAAATGTAGATTTTTGTTACATAACTGCACTCAAAAACAAAACAATGTAAAACTTCAGAGCCTACAAGTCCACTCAGACCTACTTCTTGTTCAGCCAATCGCTAAGACAAACAAGTTTGTTTACATTTGCAGGTGATAATGCTGCCCGTTCTTATTTACAAAGTCACCTGAAAGTGAGATCAGGCATTCCCATGGCACTTTTGTAGCCAGCATTGCAAGGTATTTATGTGCCAGATATGCTAAACATTTGTATGTCTGTTCATGTTTTGGTTACCATTCCAGAAGACATGCTTCCACGCTGATGATGCTCATTAAAAAATAATGCATTAATTAAATTTGTGACTGAACTCCTTGGGGGGAAAACTGTACATCTCCTGTTCTGTTTTACCTGCATTCTGCCATATATTTCATGCTATAGAGTCTTGGATAATGACCCAGCACATGCTGTTCATGTTAAGAATACTTTCACTGCAGATCTGACAAAATGCAAAGAATTTGTGAGATTTCTGAAAATAGCTACAGCACTGGATCCAAGGTTTAAGAATCCGAAGTGCCATCCACAATCTGAGAGGGACGAGGTGTGGAGCATGCGTTCAGAGGTCTTAACAGAGCAACACTCCGATGCAGAACTACCAAACTCAAACCACCAAAAAAGGAATCTACCTTCTGCTGGTGGCATCTCCTCAGATGGTGAAAATGAACATCCATCAGTCAGCTCTGCTCTGAATCGTTGTCGAGCAGAACTCGTCATCAGCATGAACGCATGTCCCCTGGAATGGTGGTTGAAGCACGAAGGGACATATGAATCTGGCACTTAGAGATCTTGCAACGCTGGTTACAACAGTGCCGTATGAACACCCGTTCTCTCTTTCAGGTGACACTGTAAACAAGAAGTGCGCAGCCTTTTCTCCTGCAAGTTGGTTTGTCTGAGCGATTGGCTGAAGAAGGACTAAGCGGACTTGTGGGCTCTAAAGTTTTACATTGTTTTGTTTTGAATGCAGTTATTTTTGTACATAATTCTACATTTGTAAGTTCAACTTTCATGATAAAGAGATTGCACGATAGCACTTCTATGACATGAATTGAAAAATACTATTTCTTTAGTTTTTTACAGTGCAAATATTTATAATAAAAATAAATATGAATCGAGCACTGTACACTTTGCATTCTGTGTTTTAATTTAAATAACTATATTTGAAAATGTAGAAAACATCCGAAAATATTTAAATAAATGGTATTCTATTATTGTTTAATCACAGGATTAATTTTTTTAAAAACACTTTGTTTGCTCCTCACATTCTTAAAGTGGTACAAGTTGTCCATTTGCCACAGCTCTATTTTGAAATAGGAGCATTTCTCATTATCCCCTAGCATTGTTTCATATATTTTAGCAACCAAAAGAGAGCTCTATGTTTTGGCCCAGAGCCTCAGCTAGTGCAAACTCTAGGAGGTCCCTTCCAACCCTGATATTCTATGGAGTTGATCCAGCTAGGATGGTGTATAACAGCTGAAAAGCTGTTCCTTTGCATTTATACCAAATAAGGGGTGACTTGAATTCCTTCCCAGCCGGATTTACGGTCCCATTGACTAACCATCAGCAAAAAAAGGCAATTGAAATTTTGATTCGTAATAACTGAAAAAAGTTACCTGATAAATTTCTTGCGTACTTCAAAAGACGCACAAAATCTCCTATGCATTATTCATAACAAACCCTACACAACATAAGACTATATTTAAACGTAGTCTTTTAACATTTAAAAACACAACCAAAAAAGCAGAGAAAATAACCAAACAAGGCAAAAACATCTTTAAACTATAAATTATTGTATTCCTGAGGTACCTGGAGGCCCCCAGTCAAATTCAGGGCCCCGCTGTGCCAGTCACAGTTCATACACAGAGTAAGAATCCCTTGCCCCAAAGATTATAGAGTCTACATAGACAAAGGGTGTGAGAAAGGAAGGATTATAATGTGTATGTAATTAAAAAAAAATCCAGTACCATCAACTATTCATGAAACAAAATAAAACAAAAAAGAAAAATGTTTACAGTTTTAACTTCAAAAAGAGTTCTAAAAAGATCCCACCCCCCCAAACCAAAGAGCCATAAATATCTTGCTAACAAATACAACGGAGTGGTATTATGCTTATGCTTATGCTTCAATAGTTTAGTTAGTCTTTAAGGTGCCTTTGTCACTTTTGTTAACAAATAGTAACTTAAATGCACATGCATTCCCAGAGCTGCCTATGTAGGAGTTAAAGAAGTCACCCAGGCACGTGCGGTGAGGCGATGAATCAGTGGGAATATCTGAACTTGGCAAGGGGAGTGCCTTATCGTTTCGATAAAAAGCCTTGGGGAGCTAGCGGTGGAGGCTAAACTGAAAAACACACTGTCTGCATCACTCACACACTTCTGAATCAGCATCCTCTCACTGCAAACAAACATCAGCAATGATCTCACACACACACAATAAATCAACCACAGCCCAGCAGCTCCAAAAAAACAAAACAAAAAACACCCCACCACCCTCCTAGGCCTGGTGTTGCCTCTGCAATCTACAAAAGAATGACGCTACCCAGCCTTAGCATTGATTGGCAAGAAGTTCACGGAAGTGTTGCCAGGAATTAGATTGATTTCTGGAGTGATTTTAATGGGATTCTGAAATGCTGGTATAATTTAAAGGTATTAATGGCTTCTCCCTTTTAAACCAGGAGGCAGTTAAGCCACGTTTCCTGGAGAGGAGATGGAAGCTGACTTTGGTGAAACAGCGACATTGGGACATTTCATTCACATTGAAGATGAGGCATTTTCATTAAGTTGCCCATCACCAAATTGCTCTTTAAGGATGGTGGTTTATAAAAGACCTCGCCATTTTCAGTGAATTAAGGCCCTGTCCTGCAAACATTTACGCACACGGTGTAACAAGGTACGGGAAAAGGTAATTGCTCAAATGGCTTTTTATGCAATCTACAAATCCTCTCTCTGGTTACTTAATTTCATAGAAAGCAGCTGAATTCACCTACCTGTGTCCATTTACAAAAACCTTAGATCCCATTCCTGCAAGGAACTGCACAGGATCAGAATCACGGACACAAAGCTCCAGGCCTTAGTTATCTGCAATATGCTAAACAGAATCCACCTACTAATTTAGGAAGTAAATCAACTTCAGATTTCAAATTTCACTTCCCTAGAGAAAAGTGCCCCTACTCAACACAGACCCTCCTTTAAGAGGTTTGAGCTTTGTTAGAAGCTCTCTGCAAAAGAGAAGTAACAACCACCATCAAAAGGATAACAACACTAACCCATTGTTTTAGTGCTTGTTTTGTTTTATTATTTGTCTTTTTTGAAAAGCTTGAATACTTCGGTTTGTATCATCTCCCAAGGCAGGGGGAGAACCTCATGTGACTAAATGAGGGGCGGTCAGATCCCTGAACGGATATGAAAATTCCCCTGGCTGTTCCTTATTTTCCTAGGATGACACACTTGAGTAATTTTGGAATAAAGCTAGTTGGTTCTCCACAAGAATTCATGCCTAAAACATCTCACCCCCAGAGAGGTGCGATGGTAATACTAGCACATCCTAAGAGCCTCAGTCTTGCACTAGAGACACGTTTTGTTCTGTCTGTACAGCATCTAGCACAAAGATGGGCCCTGAAGCAAAGAACTTACAGCCTAAGTACAAGACAAGAGACAACAGATGGACACGTCTAGATGGCCCTTTAATTTAAAAACAACAACACACCCCACCTCCGAACCTTCCAGAGCTGCCGGCTAGGTTCCTCCTGCTCTGAATGAGCCCTTTGTATGAAAATGCACACACTCAAATAATGCCGAGAACCCTCCCTGGCCTGGCTGACTGGCATCCCTGCAGAATGTGCACTTCCTTTCTCGCTCACTCTCAGGGCAGCTCTGCGCTTTAAGTGCTGCACCGGTGCTGTGGCAGCACTTCTGTGAAGATGCTACAGTGCCGATAGGAGAGCTTCTCTGGTCAGCATCGTTAATCCACCTCTGTGGGAGGCAGTGACTATGTCAGCGGAGCGCTGTCTACACTAGGGTTAGGTCAGTGTAACTGCGTCCCCCGGGGGTGTGGAATCCCCACCCCTCGAAAATCAACCCCCCCAAGCAACGCAGTGATACCATTGTATGTTTATAATTTAGGCCTGGCCTCACTGATGGGCTAGCGCCCGGACTGACCTCCAGCACGTAGAAGGGCTGTGCACAAACGGTTGCTTCAGAGGCTAAAACAGTCTTTTCCTGGCTTCATCTTGCACGCTAAGGATTCCTGAAGAGTACAATTCTGGGGCACAGCTACATTTCTCGTCCACACCAAACAATAAGCCCTAACCAGATTCAGGGTCCCTTGCGTCAACACACACAGGATGCTAAGGTGACAATAGAAACATAAAAAGGCAAGAGGGCTAGTGGCCAGAGTGGGCTAGTGGCCTGCTGCAAATCCCCTTTCTCAATGGCTCTTGGTTTGGGACCTTGGGAGGCCTGGTTCAAATCCTGCCTTAGCTCAGAAAGGACAAAGTATTGGTGATCTCAGCCTAGTGCACGTTACAGAATCACCATCTAATCGGTCTCGTAAAAATGTCTCCGTAACCTTAGCTTGCAAAACACCTTCTTGTCCCCAGGGTAGGTGCCCTTGGAAAGAGGAGGTGAGAGGAATTTGTTTAAACAGTAACAGTTTGCCGTAACCATAATCAGAGCCGGGGGGGGGGGGAGGCAACACTGCTCAAGAAACAACCCAAGGTCTGTTGAGGGCACCTGGTGGAAACAGATAGATTTTGTTCCCGTCTGTCGGTTATCTTGAGAGCAGAGAGCTTGGCCTGATGCTCTCGGCTTGTATTGTCTGACACGGAGGAGGGCTGAAGGCTGCCTGGGGAATCGTTTAAAGAGGACAAGAGCAGGGAGCCCCACAGTTCAGAACACAGGTGTGTGAGCAGAGGGGGCTGGGAGCCCAGGTCAGTGCAGAGCTGAGGGACCTGGCAGAGAGAGGCGGTGGTGGGGAGCTGGCGGAAGGGTGTCCAGAGTAGGACAGTGGGGATGGCTGCAGATGAGGAGTGAGGTCCATGAACAGAGCTCTATGAAAGCTCCCCTAGCTTGGCTGCCCGGGGCAGTTCAGCTCCTCACTCAGGGCCGGCTCACAGTATTTTGGCACCTGAGGGGAGCTCAAATGACCCCCCCCCCCCCGTGTCCCCTCGCTTGGGCCAAAACTTTGAAAGGTCTCTTGTGCCCTCCTTCCTCCAGCACAGCACTCCCCCCTCTGTGCATCTAGAGCAGAGAGAAGACATACACACAAGCAGCAGACACCATTTTCTACACTCTGGGTCCTACTGGTGCCCCCCCACCCTCCAGTCTGGCACCTGAGGCGGCCCCCTCAGTTCCCCTCATGGTGAGGCCAGCCCTGCCCCCACTTTCAATTCACATGCACAGAATCTTTCACAGGAGGGAAAATGCCGCCGAGGAGCAAAACCAAAGAAAAATCTCTTGTTCCCTCTTCACCTTCCAAAGTTCTCCTGGCGATCTGTGAGCAGCGAGACAGACAAGACGCAGCTGCCTCACGGGAAGCCTGCACAGCTCAGCACTCGCGCTCCGACTCAACCAGAGAGAGGTTTGAACGACCAGGCGGAGATCAGGATTGGAACCTGGACTGTCCCCAGCGCTCAAGGTGGGGGGAGGGGAGGATAGTTTTCATCTGACTTGCAGTTTTAAGGCTTTAGTTCCCTCCCAATATGAAAATGGGGATGGGGGGGCGGGGCACAGGAACCATCTCGATCTTTAAACCAAACATGACAGTCAGCGCCTGGGCCAGACCCCCCAGAGACTGCGACACAGGGAAAAGCCAGGAATGTTATGGCTGATTTCACCTGCGTCCCTTAATACTGAAGGGCAGGGGTTGACGGGAGGAAAGGCTGGCTCCGAGGGTGGGGAATAGGCTAGGCTAGTCTTTAGGAATTGCTGCAATAGCCCAGTGGAGGGAATTGGGGGGGGCCAAGCCCTGGCGGTGAATTCCTGGAACGCCAGGCTCTCGGATCCATGAAGCTTCCAGCATCGGTCTCTCTCACGTGGCACCTGCATTGTCCCCGGGCGCCTTCCATGAGAGCAGGGGTTTCCCCAGCATCCTTGCGGGCCCCGTTTACCACCCTCCTCCCACTGTCCTTCTGCCTTCTGGGAGCGAGATTCCTGAACTTGTTACGTCCTTTGGGATGCCAGGGGGAGATTGATCTCATGTTTCACAGGAGGCCAGAGTCTCCCTCCGGTTCCTAGTAGGCAGCACTTCCCATCACAAAAAAACAGCAGGACAATTGGGCCGGCCTGCCTCCCTATTTGGCAGTCTTAGCAGAGAGACGTCAAAGACTGCAGAGAGGGTGGGGATGTAGGTTAACCGGCCCTCTCACCCCTAGGGTGCTGGATCAAGGGTGACTGCCGCACCCCTTGGCTGGAAGTGGTTCCCATCATATGCAGGGTTTACAGTTTGGTTCAATGGTTCTCAGAGCCCCCCCCCCCCATGTACAAATGGTTCCAGCCCCTCTCCCCCCCCTCACTAGGAGGGGTCCCTCTGGGTCAGAACAGAAGCCCACTGACGGCTGGCTAGGTACGTACGTCACCACAGTCCACGCTGGGTCTCATTTCCTGAATAAACAGAGAACTTCAATTTCCAGGCCTGTCAGTCTGGTGCGTTTAATCCATTCGGGGGGGGGGGGGGGGGTGTTCTTAAAAGGGAGCGAGTGTGCAGGGGAAACAGAGCCCTGTGCGCTTTGCCAGGCAGCTGGAGCAGCTGGTCTGACTAACAGAGGTGCTGTTCTATTAAAACACCTTTCCTCCCCGCTGTATCCCATCCCTTCCTGAGGAGATTAGCATTGAGTGGTGCCAGCTGACGGAGGGGAAAGCCGCTCGGATAATGCCAGTAGAGCCGACACTCAACAGACATTGGGATTCTTCTCCTTCTATTTTAATAGAAGTCAGCAGAACTATTTTCTCCCCTTCGTTTGATCTGCTGGTAGCTCAAGCAGCAATGCTCGTTCTGAAGGGAGTACCGGCAGGTCAGGCTTAAACGCATCTTAAAAGGGGAGGACCACGTTGGAAACGGGTCAGAGGCGACTCACCGAATGGCACGCCTTGCACCATCTAGTGAAGTCCTTTCCTTACGCTGCCACAGTAAATACCTAACTCTTCTCAGGCACGGGGCACGCCTTGCTCTCAAAGCACTCGCCAAAAGGGGTCACTAGCACGATTCCCATTTTACAGATGGGGAAACCGAGGCACGGAGCTGGGCCCTGACTTGCCCGAGGACACCCAGCAGTAAAAATTGGGACTAGCACCCAGGATTCTTCACTTTGAGCCCTGTGCTTGAGCCACTTGGCCCCCAAAACCAGAGGCACGTAAAAGGAAAATGGTTTTCTTTGGCTGTTAAATTCAGACTGCGTGTAGAGTTTATACCTTGTGTGTGCCCACCATATGATATGAGCAAGGATGAGAGATGACATGCCCGGAGGGAAAGGAGGGGAAGGGCTGGCAGGGGTGCCACGCGTGTGAAAATCTGCAGCTGGGTCGAGATCCTTAGTCTGTATGCCCCAGACCCAAGATATTCCAACAGCACTATATTTTTCCCAGGGCACCCCTGTGCACGAGAGGCACAGCGCCGTGGTATACATGATACAGGCCTGGCATGCTAACGTGCCAAATCACAGCTTGCTTAGAGGGAGGCCCATTTTGCCTGGGCCTGAGTTCTGCTGATTTTTGACATTGGGGAGGACGCATGTTTCATAAGGTCTCTCTCACGGCAAAGAAATAATCATCCAGCTTTTTCTTTTAAATCTTTGGTTGTGGAGTCACGCGGACTAGATACAACATTCTGCCACTGGCTTATTGAAGGGCCGTGGTCAAGTCATTTAACCTCCCCCTGGCGGAGTCCTCCCCCTTGTGAAACGGGGGTACCACACAAGGGCTTTGGGCGGCTTAACTCATGTGTCCCAGAGCTGCCCCATGGGGTTCTAACCTTTCCAGGGCCTTCTACCCAAGGGAAGGCTTCAGGATTTAGTCCCAATGGAAGAGGTGCAGCTTTAAAAGGGACAAACATTTTAAAAAGGAAAAAAAAGGGTTGAAAAGGTGTTTTGTTTTGCTTATCTGCCAAGACCAGGACACGGTGTCTCCACTGCAATAGTGAAATTAAATCATTACGCTCTACAGCAGCACAGGGAGGGCTGTAAAATGCTCTCCAGGGTGTCAGTAGCTGCCAAGAGAAACACATTGCCCAGGACTTTGCAGGTCAAAAGCTTTTCGGTTCACCTTGAAGGTGTAAAAGGAAGAGTAAAAAATCAAACTTGTTCGAGGGAAATGGCGGGGGAGGGGAGAATAAAGCAGAGAAAAGAAGAGAAAGAAAAACAGCCCTAACCCAACAGTTAAACTTGCAATGGACAAGTCCCGCTCTGATCCCGTCTTTGAAATCCACATGCCCACCCAGCCTGCTAACATCTTGGGAAGCCGGTGTAAAGAAAGGTTAAAATGATAAGAAAATGTCTTACTGAAGCTGTGTAACTAACTCTGGGCTGCTGTAAGTTTTTATCTTGTGTTATGCATTCTTGGAGGCGCCACTGGGCCTCACTCATATCTTGTCCTGTATATTTCATAAGTTTGTTTTACCCCATATGTACCATTTCAAGGCAAGAACTTTATGTTTAGATGTCCTGTTCTTTCCAGACAAATAAGTAAATAAATAGGGAACAACGTCATGTTTTTCACCTGATAATTTGCATGAGGCCCTTCTTGCCTCCTCCTCCATGTAAAGAACCATATAAAAAGTCTTGTAATAATGTATGAAGGGAAGTCATAAATTGAGAGCTATCGCTGTGGCTTCACTTCGCTAGCGAATAAACTTTTGTATTCAAGCTTCTCCAAGGCCTGCCTGTTCTTTGAAGGTAAATTGGGACACCTCCAAAGGAAACGAGCCATTTGTGCAACACCGGCTCTGCAGTGGCTAGCAACACAGTCGCTTGTCCAGAAGGATAATTGGCTTAGCAAGCGGTCAAACAAAATTGTACTAGACACTTGGGGGATACTTTAAAAGGAGGCTCTGCGGAGGAGAGGGGATTGCCTGGGGGAGGGGGTCATTAGGGCAGGTTTTACTTGCCTGTAGCCAGAACCCAGCTTCTAAACTCAAGAGTGTCTAGGGGGGGAGGAGGAGCCACAGTGTTGTATTGGACCAGCTTGAATGATTTCTCCCTCAAAACCATTCACATCAATTACTGCTTTACCTCTTGGACGCTGGAACACAATGTCCAATACAGGGTGTTGGGGCTCTCCTGTCACACACACACTGCGGAGCACAGACTCTGTCTGCCGTGGAAATTTAAACCTTGCTCCCATGGGCAATTGGAGGCGACGCAGAGCCAGGACTGACGTGCACTGCCAGAGCAGTGTGGCGACACAGGGCTGGACCAGCAGAGGGGAGACTGGTGGGGGGTCTTCAGGCCAGAAAGGGGGGCCGCTCGGAGAGCCGAGTAGCTGCAGGTCTGGACAGACGTACATAAGCTGCTTTTGCAAGTTCCCTGAGCCTCACTTAGCCTATTATCCAACTAAAATCACAAGAGCACCCAGAAGACACTGACATTGCATCAGAGATGGATTTTCCGATGGGGAAGCATTCAATATATAGCCCCTATCCTGAATTTAACTAAAGAACATAAGAACAGCCGTACTGGGTCTGACCAAGGGTCCATCTAGCCCAGTACCCTGTCTTCCGACAGTGGCCAATGTCAGGTTCCCCATAGGGAATGAACAGAACAGGTAAGCATCATGTGAACCATCCCCTGTCACCCATTCCCAGCCTCTGGGCAAAATCACCCTGGTGTATCTGGAGTAATTCAACTGACTTTAATGGAATTACCCTGATAGAATTGAGAGATTAGGACCAGTTTCATATGATTATTAATTTAGATTGTGGTAGCACCCAAAATGTGCTAGGCACTTTGCACATTCCAAGTAAGACTGTCCCTGCCATCAGTCCATACTTCTGAGATTCAATATCCTTTCATGGAGAAGTCACCATCTGCTCCAGACCGGGACCACACAGCCTAGAAATCTACCTACTGAAAGGGGAGGTGGTGTAACGGGTCGGTCACTCACCCGGCGGCGCCCCCGTCCGGTCGTCACGGGAATGAGCTCTTTTTGACCCTGGAGCGCCCTCTGCCGGCCGACGTCCGCTTCTTCACTCTGGCCCCGTGCCCCTCCCGGACCCCGGAGCCCCTTGCTGAGGGTGCTGCACCCTGGCAGTACCCCCCTGGTCTTAGGGTCTCCCCTCCCTGGGGAACCCAACACCCACTATCCCCAACTTGCCTCAGATACGGCCACTGCCAGTCACCACTGCCTCAGTCTCTCTAAGGCTGACTGCAGTCTCATGGCTACTCATCACCGGCAAGAAGGGGTTGGCCTGCTGCTCTTATCAGCCCAGGGCTGCCCCCTTGCAATCCCCAGTACCCCGTGGGTCGGGCCTTCCCTAGGCTCAGCAAGCTGGGGCCCTCTCCCTAGAGCTCAGGCTCCCTGGCTCCCAGCTGCCTCACCCACGCCCTGTCCCCGTCCGGGTACTTTGCAGCCAGGCCCTGTCTCCCTCTGCTTACAGAGTACAACTCCTCCACTGGCTCCTGCCTCCCAGGCTTTTATACAGCCTGGAATGTTTGGGGCGTGGCCACACAGCTGAGCCTGCTTCCCACTTAAGCCTGCTAGCAGGCTCCCAGCCACAGCCCCTGTCCTGGGCTGCTACAAACCCCTTCCTGGGGCTTTCCCAGCCCTGGCCAGCAGGGAGCGGGGAGCACCCCGCTACAGGTGGTCATTAAGGCAGGTTTTACTTGCATGTAGCCAGAAACCAGCTTCTGAGAGGAAGAAGAACTCTGGTGCTCTGGTGGCCACCTTCTAAAGGAGTTAGAGGACCTATTTTAATCAGAAGCATGTTGCTTTTGGTTCCATCGCCTCCTTCTGGTAGGTGGTGTAATTACATGTTTAAAAGGTATCCCCTGCTTTAGGGTTGGGTTCCTGTCTTCCACCGAGTGAGAGGCACTGGAATCACAGCATTTTCAGGAGCAGGGTTTGCCATCCATCTCGGAGAAGAAAGGACCATTGAGCAGAGCAGGGGACAGATGGTCCCGGTGTAGCAGTAGAAAGTGGTTAAGTTAATGACAGTCCCCATAGTGGGTTTCCACTTCATTGGAGACGGATCATCTTTCCCAGAGCAAATAAATACCCAGCATCTTTACCCATTAGCAACTCCAACACAGCAATGTCTTGATTACACCTCCTGGCTTTCCAATAGCACGTGGCTTCACATGTCCTGCCCAGTTACTACCTACCCCTTCCAGGCAAAGGTAGGGGGTTGTGTTCAATTGGGAGGCAAGCTCTTGACCCTGCCTCAGGAGGTTGCTAATGCGTCACAGTGCTCAGTGGAGGTTCCACGCCCAGGCGACCCTTCACGAGGTCAGTTAGAAGACAAAGCCCTCAGACACCACGAGTGAGTTGTGAACAGTCTGGGCCAAATTTGTTTCTGGTGTAACCCTATTGAATTCAAGGGAGTTACATCAAGGATGAGCATGACTCACAGCATTAGATTAGTGCAGTGGATGGGGAAATACACAGTGATCCAGAAACATTTCCCACTTTTCCTAAGGAGACAGAATATACTTTATCCTCAGCCCGCTAATCTCACTGGGGTAAGGGCCAGCTCTGATTTTAGTGCCCTTCCTAGCATCAGAAGAAAATGTGATTCAGATACGTCTTGGCCTTACATAAATGTTGCAATTAGAGAGGTCAACAGGAGAAATTCCACTCTAAGCGGAGAGTAGAGCCTAGCCTCCAATGTCCTACTCCACACAAAGACTCTGAGGGTACGTTTACAGAACGAAATTAGGTCGAATTTAGAGAAGTCGATTTTTCAGAAGAGATTTTATACAGTCTATTGTGTGTCCCCCCACTAAGCGTGTTAATTCAGCAGAGTGCGCCCACAGTACTGTGGCTAGCATAGACTCTCGGAGCGGTGCACTGTGGGTAGCTATCCCTCAGTCTCCGCTGCCCATTGGCATTCCGTTTTTTTGAACGGAGTTCTGCCTGCAGAGGTTCTTCTTCCCATCCAGTGATCAGCTCCAGTACCTCCTGTTCGATCCATGCTGGAGCTCTTTTGTGATTCTGGGACTGCAGGAAATGAAATTCAAAGGTTCCTGGGGCTTTTCCTGGGTATCAAGCCAGTGCATCTGAGTTGAAATTGCTTTCCAGAGCGGTCACAATGGAGCACTCTGGGATACCTCCCGGAGGCCAGTACCGTCGAATTGTGTCCACAGTACCCCAAATTCGAACCAGCGAGATCAATTCTACTGCTACTCCCCTTGCTGGAGAGAATTACAGAAATCGATTTTAGCAGCCCTTTAAGTCGACAAAACAGAGTTGGTTGTGTGGTGGATGGATTTAGTTTTAATTCAACATAACAGGGCTAAATTCGACATAATCACGTACTGTAGACCAGGCCTGAGCCCTCTGCTTGGAAAAGCCCCCCCCCCCCTTGCCCTATCCAGACTCCTATTAGGAAGCTCACCAGTGTACATAACAAAAGCGTATGAGTAAGCTGCAGTGGGCACAAACATCCAAGAGCTCTTCAAATCTTTGATGTGATCAAGATTGACAGCTGGAGAGACAGGTTGTTGGGGTTTTTTTGTTAATTCCCAGTGGCCAAGAACATTTAGTCTGGCCGGGAAAAGGAAATCACATTACAGAATTATGGTTCATTTACCAGGTCCCACTGGATGTCTGGCAATAACCACCGGCTTCCTAACGCTATTAGCCAGTGTCTGAACCTTATGATTTCACTGCGAGCGTCTCAGCTTCCCACACCAGACTCAAGAGCCAAAAACGAGCCAATTGCAGAATTCTGAAGTGGGTGGGAGAGAGTTGATACAGGAGGGTCTAATGCAGTGAGTCCCAGAGGGTGCTTTCCCTGATGGGTACTGTAGCCTTCAGAGACTGGCCTCCACAGCCTTCTCCCTGTCCTACTCCCACAGACACCCTTTGCTACTCCAGAAGCAAAACTGGCCCTCAATAACCCTCTCTGTTCCAGGCCAACTGCTCAGATCCCATTTGGTTGTGCCTGTTTGAACCTGCCCTGGCTCTTGGGTTGTGAGAAATGCAAGCAAGACCACAGGTTGGAGCAGTCCAAGAGCCATTACAGGTTAGAATGAACACAACTGCATAGGAGAAAGCACCCAGGTACACGTGAGGTCTTAGTATAAAACGGTCATAGATGTCCATAAAAGGTCAGGAACCACTGGCCTTTCACTTGAGTGTATCTGGGTTCCTCATCAGACGAACCTAGAGCCACAGAAGTTTGGGTGATTTCACTTGAGTCCCCAGAGAACCAGGCTTCCTACTTCAAGGCTGCACAATTCATTAGGATTGGGATGCTACTGATCAAGGGAGTCCCAAGTCTAGAAGATCAAGAGGAGGAGGACAGAGCGGTTGGGACAGAGTAGAGTGTTCACTTACATACGCCAGGCTTGGTTTTAGCCAGGATTGGAGTCACCAACCCTCTCCCTTCCCATCCTCACACAATACAAAGACGGAGGCAATGCAACAAGACTGCATTAGAGACAATAGAACGGATGAAACTGAATCTGCAGTTTCCCAGGCCCCCCAGGCATTCTAGCTCCAAGGCTCTTTTGCACAGCAGGGTCTCAGCGGGGCACGAGTCAGTCACAGGCCAGCAACGCAGCGGGGGCGCACGCGTGTGTGCTTAATAGGTAGGCTGACGTCCCCAGCAATGGGTCTGTGGAGGAGGGGCCGTCGTGGGCTGAACACAGCGCAGGGAGTCGGGAGATGCGGGGCCAGATTCTGCTCCAGGTTACAGGGATGAACTCTGAATCCCACTGCAAATAACGGAATGATTCTGGATTTACATGGGCATAAAGGACAAAGGAATCTGGATGAGATTTTCCACTTTGCCACCCGCTGGCTGTGTTACTCCAGGCAAGTCACAGTTGTCTGTGCCTTAGCTTTCCAGCTGTACCATGGGCAGGTGGACACTTTCCTCTCTCATCTGTCACGCTGCCCAGGCCAAAGACACTAGGCTGGGTAAGTCCTGGGCTACCGTTTGAAGCCATGTTATCGTTCAGCAGCAGACAAAACCTCCAAAGAGATGCTGCTGAGTCGCTTCATATGATCTTAATTAGTTCTTTATACAGACTTATCTCCTAGCCCTTCCCTCTGCTTTCTTTCTACCTCGGGTACGGCTGTCACGCCAGGCAGAGGGGAAGTTCCTAGATGTTACAAAACCTGGCTTTGGAGTACTGGTCCTGCCAGCTCTGACTAGCTCAACCGCCGTCTAATCTGTTTTCTTTAAGAACTGTTGCATTAATGAGACACTTGCCGATAGTTTCTGGTGACGCGTCAGCACTGAGAGGCAGTTAGTCAGTTTCCCAGAACTTGGAAGCGGTTATTCCAGCGCGGCTCACTTCTCCAGGGCTGCAGGACGGGCGGCCAAGGAAGTGCCGCAACTAAGTTATGACTTTGCAGCTGTGGTGTGAAAGATCAAGACTCCTGATGGATGAAGAGCCAGCGAGCGGAAGCCATGGGGGCGCTTGGCACCAGAGACGACACTCACTGAAGCTAGGGAGAGAGCCCGGTTAATGCTTCAATGAGACGTAGCATCGGCGAATGGATACAAGACATGGGATTAGGCCAGAGAGCGCTCAGGGTTCTAGGCCTACCTCTGCTACTGTCCTGCCAAGAGATCTCAGGCAAAATAGCCCCAGTTTCCTCACTAGTATGATGGGGATGATGCTGATGCTCCTAGTCACAGAGTTTAAGGCCAGGTGGGACCACCAGATCAGCCAGTCTGGCCTCCTGTGTGTCGCAGGGCGCCAACGCCCAGTGACTAAATCCATCCATTTGAACTAGACTACGGGATTTCAGCCCTCAGAACGCGAACCTTTTCTGAGCCACGGGTGAGGATCAGGAGAGACCGAGACCCAGGCTGAGTAAGAGGATCCCAGCAAATGACCAGCATCCACATGCTGCAGAAGAAGGCAATGCTCCCCTTCTCTTCCCACCCCCAGATCACTGCCAATCTGACCTTGGAGGGGGGTGGGGAGAGGAGAGTTTCTCCACAACCCCATATATGGTGAGCAGTTGATTGCTGAGCATGTGAGCAAGAACCAACCAGCCAGAGAAAGAGAGAGAGAGATGATAACCCTAGAAAGGTGTATTTGACTATTTCCCTCCGTTCATCAACACTGAATTTCCTCTGCCACCACACTACCCCGCTCCCCAAGGGCGATTAGGGCTCTAAGTTCCTCAGGGTTTTCTCTGGCCTTGCCTAACCTGTGTCATTTGCAGATTTTGCCATTCCACTGCTCAGCCCCCTTTCCAGATCATTAATAAATGACACAGGACTTCGTCTAAGCCCTTCAGGCCTTTGTTGTTATAACCTTTAGCTGTAGTGAAAATTAATCATATAATCCAACTCTGTTTCCGGTTTGAGCCAGTTTTTGGTCCATGACAATACTTTGCCCATAACTACTTGGTTTCTTTAATAGCCTCCGGTGTGGTGCCTGGTCAAAGTTTAACTAGTGGTATGTCTATATTACCCGCTGATCCGGCGGGTTGTGTTTGACGTATCGCGTCTCATCTAGATGCGATAAAAAATCGATCCCCGAACAGGCTCCCCGTCGACTCCAGAAGTCCATCTCGGCAAGAGGAGGAAGTGGAGTCGACGGGGGAGCGGCAGCGGTTGACTCACCGCGGTGGGGACAGCCAGGTAAGTCGACCTAAGATACTGCGACTTCAGCTACGCAATTCTTGTAGCTGAAGTTGTGTATCTTCGGTCGACCCCCTCTAGCATAGCCCCGCCCCCAGTGATGACAATCAGTACCACGTCGCTGCCCCAAAGAATCCTAATCGATTAAGTGAGGTATAATTTTCCTTTGCTGGACCTATGCTTGTTATGAGTTTCCAGCTTTAAGTGCTCTTCTATTTTTAATTCTCCTTCCAACCAACTGACAGATGTGAGACTCTGCCGTCTGTAATTCCCACAGTCACCCCTAGAGCCATTCAAGGATCTCCTAAGAGCAGAGGGGGGGTCGGCTGGATGAGATCTCTCTGGGGACGATGTTCTTACTCATACGTCCGACTCAAGAGACCCTGGAAAGTTTCTGAGCCTGTCTCATCTCACAGTTTGACATATTGCCACTGTCCATTTCACTTCCCAAGGAAATCTGATTTGGTCCCAAATTTATAGTTTCAGTGACCTAATCCCATTGTGTCCATCCCTGTTTCCCTTTAATTTACTGCCACAGCTTGTATTAATTGATGCATTACAGAGGTCTTGAGCTGAGCTAATTGTTTAAAACCAGTGAAATGTGAGGTCCTTGAGGAGATTACAGAGGTATTCGGATGGGGAGTAGCAGGCCTCCATAAAACAGCGATAAATAGCTCAAGACCGTGTCCTGACATGCCATCACGCTAAATGCAACTAAGAAACAGCCTCTTTGGAAGGCCCCGCTTGGGTAAAGCGAGTGGCAATGTCTGAGGCTGGAATACATTGCCCAGTGGCCATTTGCTGGAGTTGGCTTTCACCCGGGTATCGCCATTCTCTCCCGCAGAGGGCTTTACGCATCAGCTGCCTCACGCCCCATCGAAATGCAGCCACTTCTGAGAGCCGCCGTGCAAGCTTTGCAGCCTGTTCAACCCTTGGCCTCTCTGCTGAGGCCACCACCCGGCAGACCTGAGCCAGGCCCAGCGCGGTGGGGGCAGAGTGCAGTGGACGCCCGGGACTTGGACAAATGGCATCGTCAAAACTAGCTCACCTGGAAAACAGCATCACAGTGGTGGGAGGGGGGAGGGGAGAGGGAACAGGCACTAGGTCAGTTCACTCACCTGCATAACTTCTGCTCTGTGCGGCCACAGGTGCCTGGGGGGGATCTATGATCCTCAGTCGTCAGTGTGGGTTCTGCGTTTAGCAGCGCGTGACCCCTCTGGTGAAAATTAGCAGGCACGTTCCAATCTAGCAAAATGTACCAATCGCTCACAGCGCCTGGGGAATGGCTTTACTGGGAGAGGGAGGGAGAAAGATGCAACAAGCGCGTCAGGGAAAGGACAAGAGATTTTCCTCTAAGGACTGGGGGGGGGGGAAAGTCCTCTGGGGCTGGTTTGTTTTGTTTCGAAATGAGAGTTACGAACGGCGTGTGAAGGGGTGACCGGTGTGGCTGAAGAGCAGGCATCTACCTCAGCATCTGTGCACCTCCCACGCTAATGTAGTCATCCAGCCACTGCACTGGGGTGTCGGTCCATTCACAGGTGGGGAGCTGCAGCGCAGACACTAAGTAACATGACCAAGGTCACACAGGAAGATTGTAGCACGTTCAGGAATCGAATGCTGGTCTCCCATAACCTAACCTAGCACCATAACCACAGGACATGGCAGGGGGGGGGGGGGGGGGGGGGTGTGTGTGTGTGTTCAGGACTCCTCAGGCATGCCCCCTCCACTTGGAGGGGGTACAGTACAGATCTACACACCCATGGGTTTTCGGGGAACTGCCCAGTTACACTGGTTTTAAAAGTTTTCACAAAGGAAGGTTAAGAGGGCTGGGGGGCCTGGCCCAGCAGCTTTGAAGAAACTCTGGGAGAATGCTCAGAGTTTCCTTCTGCTCAATCCACTGTCCTTCAGGGAAAGGGCCCTGAGGGGGACACACTGGGCATAGAAACAGTGCATTTCAGCTAGAGCAAACCAAAGGGAGCCAAGCACTAGCCTGCTGGGGAGGCAGTGGTATGGAGGGAAGCCTGTTGGGAGTGGAGTTCTGGTACAAACGCAAAGCGGGGCCCATGGCACTCGAGTTGACGATGTGAGCCATGAGGCCATGTGAATATAATGTGGAGTTGGCGGTAAGGAAGAGGAAAGCTAGTAACCGCCATGACCCAACCAAACAGACCAGAGGAGAGAGATGGGGAAAAAAGCAGGGAATGCCAGAGACCATCCAAAAACTAACAATATTGTGCACAGACTGCACAGAGATCGGATGAGATACACAGGTTTGGACTGGGAGGTCCTGCAAAGCCAGCCAAGACAGTTAATTCTATGTTTTTAATCTGTGCACACACAACACACACTCAGGCTCAGTTTGCCATCTGAGCAATTCCATCAGGAGACTTTACAAGTCAAAATAGTTTAACGTGTAAATCAACACTCCTACGCTGCTTTCAGATGACATTAAACCCCAGCCGTTGCAATAGATCGCAGTAAAATCTAAAATACTTCTCTCTCATTTAATCTGTAGAGCGCAAAGAGCTTCATGGAGGAGGGGAAGTGCCACCGTCCCTACTTTTACAGAGGCCCACAGACCTGCTCAAGGTCACACAGAAAGTCTGGTAGGTGTGTGGAAATAAACCGATGCCTCCAGGCTTCCCATTCTGTGTTCTATCCACTAGACCACACCATCTCCTTTGTTAAGGCTCCGGAAGAAGAATCCTGCTTCCGATTGGTTTCGGACCAACCACCACTGTTAAAAAAACAAACGAACAGGGCGGTTTATTTTGAACAGACACTGATTGAGGATTTGATTTATTTGGGACCACCACAGGAGTTTCCTGGTTAATTAATTTGGAGGAGTGATTAGTGTCAATAGTTTAAATTGCAATCCTCTTTTTGGAAAGAAGGCAGGTAGTTCAATTCAAAGACGACATCATCAGAAGCAAGGCTGCAAATTGGTAAATTCCCTAGACTACTTTAAGATAATTCCTGCCTAACAAATGTATTAAGCCTGCGGAAAACGAAAAGTGGGTAAATACCTCTCCCTGTGTGTAATGGAATAAGAACACTTGCTAAACAGTTGCTGCTTTTTAGAAACATGCATCTTATATAGAGAACCACAAACCTGTTAAGAAATCTAAACCATCCATGACAACCAGAACAGGGGCTGTCATATTTCTGCTAACAGAAAAAAAAAAGATATTGTTGTTTCCTAAATTAAACAGCCACTCAGGCCTGTTAAACTGTGAGATCTGGTCTTCTCTTATGCCCAGAATCATTGACGACGATTCTTCCCCGCTCAGAATACAAATGGATTGGGGGTAGGTTAGCTGTCCTTGCTGGGTGACCTAATGCCGGTAAGGACAGCACTTACGCTGTCCAGCTACCTGGCCTTAGAATTGGCAACTGATTTTGGCACCCCTGGGTGGCTTACCACAACAAGGAGGAAATTCGGACTCCACACATTTCATGCTGGGACAGTTCTTAGGAAGGACCCTGTTTCACGTGTAGTTACACATGTCACAGGAACTGTTCTGCCCTGCCTAGCTCTTGGCAAACGCCCGGCCCGGCCTTCAGTACTCCCACAGGTCTTAAATTGGCCCTAGGGAGGTGTAGGAAAAGTGTTTCATTTTGGAGAGTTCCCCGTTTCCCTTCCCTCTGGATGTACAAGATGTGGCACTATCAATGAGGGGATGAGGGTGTGGGGGAGGAGGGAGGGAGGGAGCCCGACTGAAAGGCGCGGAAAAGGGGTAGCAGCGTCTCAAAGTCCTTGCCCCGGCTAGCCAGGCCTGTGCTCTTGAGGTGGAAAGGACGGCAAAACCCATCGAAGAAGAAAGATTCAACTCACTGGGCCCATGGCTCGGTTCAGCCACAGCTGAGGGGCAGGGAGGACGCTACGACGACACGGCACATCACCGGCTGTGAGTTGCATACACACCGCGACACGCTGCAGCGAAAAGCAGGCTGCATCCCCGGGGGAGGTTCGCTACACCTGCCAGTCACGGCAGCGGTGACAGGCTCCTGCCAGGGTCTTTCTCTGCGGCAGGGGAAGAGCTGCAGTGGCAGTGAGACAGTGGGGCACCCTGCACCGCTGCAAATGGCAGGCAGAGCGCATATAGGGTCTGTATTCCCCTACACACCCAGGCCCTTCAGCTGCGTCTTCTCTCTACTGGCCGAAGACGCGCCTCGCCGGCTACCGGGCCTTTACACCCACGCCAGGGGGCTCTGCGGGTAGGTATCCCGCATGCTGCTGAAAGACACGCTTGGCCTATCCAACAGCATAGACCTGCTGTTTCTTTTTGCGTGTGTGGTTAACCTCTGATGTCTGGGGGCATTTTTACAAAGAAGGAGGAACCCGGCTGGTTATGCTACTGCACCGTCCAATAGTCAGGCGGCTGTGGAAAGCGATGGACAAGTTTGGCAACTAAGCCCCAGCCCAAAATTGTATCCTACCTTATTTACCTGCTTAAAAGAAACAACGCCCACACATCTGCACCCTAGGCCCAGAATTTCAATTCGGAGCAGTGGGCACCTCTATATTATAGAGCGGGGGGGGGGGACACTAGGCAAGGATGGGCCATGACAAATTTCAGAAGAGCGTTTAGAAATTGGGAACATTTCCCAGAGGGTTTTTTTTTTTAAATAAAAAATGAGATCGTTGGGTTTGGGTTTTTTCCCCCCATTAAAAACCAAATTTTCATGAAGATTTCTTTCCTTTTCAAGACTTGCTTTGAGGGAAAAAAGGTCATTTTCCAAACCAACATGTTCAAATGGAAAGTTTTAACCGGCTGTCCTGGAACACAGAATAGTAACGGGACGGGAGGTCCCACCCTCAGCCGATTGCAGTCAGCAGAATTTACTCTCACCTGCTGGGGATTTGGCCCATGGTTTTTAAGCTCTGCAATGGCCAATAAAGTGAACCACTAGCTAGTTGCTTCTGAAACCTGACGTGAATCACGATTGCAGAATTCCTGTGAAAGGCATGAGGGCAAAAAGTATTTATAAAAAACCCTCAGATATAATCACCCCCTCTTAGCATGGGCTGGTTCTGCTTGATCCATGTCCCACGGGCTTCCAGAACTTCAGTGACAGGGAACAGGAGTCATGGGAAGCGGCATAAAGTTGCAAGATCGAGTTTAGAGAGGAATTGAAAACTGACAAAGGAGAAAGAAAGAAAGAACGGCCGGTTCCTTCGTGGCGAGTGGTTACTAAGGGAGGGTTACTAAGAATAACAACGGCTGCCCAATCAAGTGCCATAAGTCATGGAGATCTGAGCGGATGCCTGGCTGATGCCATCTGCTTTCAACTCCTGGCACGTTATACCCGGGCAGGAGACAATAAGCATTTGACTGCTCAGAGATGAAGAGACAGGAGAGCCCGTCTCCGTGCCAGAGACTTCCCAGTATATCCCAGTCCCATCCAGAATGCCCACCACTGGGCTAGGGCTCAGTGGCATCTTCATGAGACCTCTGTGGCTTGATCCTTCCTCTTCTCCCTTTTCTGCTGCAGCCCCTTTGCTTCCCTCAGCTTGCTCATTACCGAGCAGTTACTGCTCCATGCAGCACCATGGAGAGCAGAAGGGACGTTTCAACCAAACTGCTAAGTGAAAAGACAGCAAGGGAGAGAGAAAAAACAGACGAGGGTTGAAGTAGGGTGAGTTGGCAGGGTGCTCTGAGCAATCAGGAAATCACAAGGCCCGAGAGAGGGAAGAGAATTCGTCTCTGTCCTATGCACGTACCAAGCTGTTTTTAAACTGTTTGCTGGGTTTCAGGGACACATACAGGCCCCGGACGCCTGCTCAGAAACATTGGCCTTCTGTTTTTATACTGCGTGGACTTGACTCCTGCCTCTTACATCAGCCAGATCCCGACACCAGCCTCCTCTCTGTTCCTTCGTGTGGATGGACCGCTGCTGGCGACAGAGCTTTCTCCCTCTGCCGTTCTGGAATGGATTCCCTGGATCTCTCTAGCCCAGTGGTTCGGAAACGGTGGGATCCCAGAACAGCCGGAGCTGAAGCCCGAGCTTCACCGCCTGGGCTGAAGAATAAGCCGAGGGCTTCAGACCAAGGTGGCGGGGCTCAGGTTACAGGAATCCCACTTGGGGCTGAAGCCCTTGGGCTTTGTGTCTGTCATCCCCCGCACTGCTCCCTGGGGTTGTGTAGTCATTTTTGTTGTCACAAGGGGGTCGCAGTGCAATGAATTTGGAGAACCCCTGGCCCTTTCCAAACACATTCCCCCCCACCCACCCCATTTGTCATTCCAGCGCTAGGGCTCCTCTGCTTCCCTGCACATTTTAGCGGTGTTGCTACGGACCTCTGAAGAGTTCTGGGTCAAAGTCTGTGCGAGAGAGACGGGTTCTGAAATAACACTGGTGTATTGGCCGGTAGGAGTGTGTGTGTCCCCATTTCGACTTTTGGTAGAAATGTCCTATGCTAACCCAGCCCCCACTCCCTTCTCACTCGCTTTCCCATCGCAGTGACTAGTGAATTAAAAGCCCATGGGAATGGCTGTTCTCGGCCATAATTATTCTCTCTAGAGTCCTACACCAAGAAGTGACCAGCCAGACCCCAAAGACTGGTCCGCTTTTTATTGCGGGTCCAGAGACAAGCAGGGGAAATGATCAGGTCTGTTCTCTCATCCCTGCTGCATACCCACTTCCCACCCCTGCAGACTGGGATCATCCGACTTCTCACAGCGCCGCTGGAAGAATTTAGCCTCCTCAATTCAACAGAAATTCGCACTAGAAAAGTCTCCCGTTCATGTTGAGATTTTCCGGATTCTCCTTTTAAAGAGCAAGCCAACTATTCTGTTTGGGTTTGGGATTTGTGTGGGGGAGCAGGGGTAGAAAACACAACAATTAAATGGGAACTATTTTCCCCTTCAGAGTTTTGTGGGGGTTTTCCTTCCCCTTTCCTGACCAGCTCTAACCCCCTTCCAGCCCCAACCCAACCGGCTTGGAATCTTGGCTTTGGTAGCAGCAAAAGGGGGTGCAAGGTGATTGGTTGCTGTCACCATGAGCACCTGCGCGTGTGGGATGCCACGATTTCAGGCATCCTCCAGCCTACTCAGAGCAAGGAAAGCTTCATTAACTTGGCAGCTGCTAAGCATTGGCTTTGAAGTGACAAGGATGCTGGCCCTGCCACGCAGAAGCTCACAGAAGGAATCTGGTTTTCCAAGCCACAAAAAAACAACAAGCGTCCCAATACAAGACCAACAAGCAGGCCGAAAAAAATATACTGCTCTGTTTGGGGAACCCGAGGAGGTTGCCAAAGGACCAAGAAGGTGACTGAACTTACTGAGTGTGGAATAATGGCCTATTGCACCACAGGTCTGCATGTGCTTCAGCTTTGATGCCGTATCTGACTGCGGGTGA
Source organism: Sternotherus odoratus (assembly GCA_032164245.1). Taxonomy (NCBI): domain Eukaryota; kingdom Metazoa; phylum Chordata; order Testudines; family Kinosternidae; genus Sternotherus; species Sternotherus odoratus. The sequence goes on along the minus strand of JAVMKO010000015.1, from coordinate 6,891,715 downwards.
ATGCGTGTGTGTCAGATTTGGGCCCCCATAGTCCCCTGCCCAACTTTTCCTCTCCTTTCACTGCCTTTGAAAGAACTCAGAATATTTGAAAGCCATTTTAGAGAGACACTGTTGATTATTTAAAAAAAAAAAAAAAAAAGATCCACAGGTGAGATCCTCAATGGGTGTGAACGGCTGGAGTACCACTGAAGTCAATGGAGGTACAGTAAAACCTCCATTTAACGGACTAATTCGGGCAAGGGGGTGTCCGTTAAATCAAAAAGTCCGTTATTTAATAATAATAATAAAAAAAAAAGAGCTGTCGGAGCAGCAGCCCACCCGCCACAGGGTCGGGGCGGCAGCTCCGCAGCCCGCCTGCTGTCGGGACCCGGGCGGCAGCCGGGAGCCGGCAGCCAGCCCGCCAGAAATGGATCAGGAATGCATCAGACTTGCTCAGAAATTTTGTCCATTGCATCCGAAGTCCGTTAAATCGAGGTCCGTTAAATCGAGGGTTTGCTGTATGCTGATTTACACCAATTAGTGATCTGGCCCCATTCATAAAAAGTAAAACAAAATCCGATTTCCTGACCTGGGTTTCTAGGTGGTTTAATAACCACCTCGGGTTATTAAAATAGAAGGAAGTTTTAAATCTAGTTTATTGTTCATCATTTTATTATTTGCTTGCTTTCTGCATTTTACTTCGCTTAGACAAGGAAAATAGATTTGCTGGTGTCACATCAATTTTCTAGTCAGCTGCACCTCCTCAGTCTTATGCGCTAGCCTAATACTTCATGGTTTGGGTCGCAAAAGTTTTCAATCCAAAACCAAAAATATTAACTTTTCCTTTCCCCTAACGAAGGGAAATGAATGAAAACATTTCTATTAGAATTAAGAATTTATAAATGCAAAATTCTGGGCTTAAATCGGAGAAATCCCAGATGTATTTATTTATAATGAGAATATTGAGTTACACAATATATGCCATCAAAAAGAAAAAAAAATAGGGTCCAATCCTGCTGACACCCAGACATGCCGGCAATTTAGTAGCCCAGTTTCTCAGGTAAGTAAAGATAATCACGTGAAGAAGTGTTTGCAGCATCAGCCCTTAGTGTGCAGGGTGAAAATCCATCATGGTGGTATGCATTTCATAGAGAGCAGCGGTGTCCAATACGTTCACCACTAGCCACATGTGGCTAATAGGCTACTGAATTGTGGCTAATGCATGTGGCTTTTTTATAACATGGCTAATAAGAAAAATTCAACACCACAAGTATGGCTAGCATTGAATTTGTATTGGACACTGTTGATATAGAGAGTACATGCCATGTGAACTTGGTACTAGCAGGGTTTTTTATGCTCCTTTTTTTTTTAAATGACACCCACTGCCAAGTGCTTGCCAGTTTCAAAGCACTTTACAAACACTAATTCATTCATAATACTTCAACACGGTTAACCCACATTGTATTCTGCAGGGCAGCATTCTTTTTTTAGAACAACCTGTCAGACACGAAGAATTAACAATCTCAAAAGAATAGAAAGATTGATGTGAAAAGGATTAGGATACTGAAGTCTCTCACGGTTCAACCTGGGCTTGCCTGGGCTTAAATACCCGAGGGCATCCTATTCATATAACTTGGCTGGATAGCAGTCCACTGACATGAGCAAGTCAAATCCTGCCAGCACTCTCCTCTTATCTCCTTTCTTTTCTGTGCTCCCTAGGGAAGAAGAACAAAAAGTGGAAGGAAGGTGGGGAATTGAGCCAAAGTGAAGACTTCATCAAATCATAGGACTGGAAGGGACCTCGAGAGGTCATCTAGTCCAGGCCCTGCACTCATGGCAGGATTAAGTATGATCTAGACCATTCCTGCCAGATGTTTGTCCAACCTGCTCTTAAAAATCCCCAATGATGGAGACCCCACAACCTCCCTAGGTAATTTATTCCAGTGCTTAACCACCCTGTCCGTTAGGAAGTTTTTCCTGCTGTCCAACCTAAACCTCCCTTGCTGTAATTTAAGCCCACTGCTTCTTGTCCTGTCCTCAGAGGTCAAGAACAATTTCCCCCCCCCCCCTCCTCCTTGTAACAAACTTTTATGTACTTGAAAAACTGTTGTGTCCCCTCTCAGTCTTCTCTTCTCCAGACTAAACAACCCCCAGTTTTTTCAGTCTTCCTTCATAGGTCATGTTTTCTAGACCTTTAATCATTTTTGTTGCTCTTCATGCTCCGACACGGAGCTTAAGTCAGAGAGAAGGACAGGTCCAAACATACAGTTCACATACTAATATTTTCATCTTCCAAATAGTAGTTAAAATTAAGGCAATGACCAAACATTAAGGTAATTACAAAGACTCCACTATGTGGTATTTCCACTGACACATTCACATTTTGGAACATAAAAACTAAAGTCAGTTGGGAGATGTTTGGCCTTTGCAGTGAAGACTTAGACATCAGTTGAGAAGACAATTTCTGGAGCACTGAGTATGGGAAGCTGGTAAGAGAACAGATGGCGAATGCATTGGTTGTTTCGGAGCCCCAGTCAACGGACTTGAACAATTTTGGCTGCCAGGCAAGTTGTTTTAAGGTTCTGATGCCACACTTACTGCTGTGATATCAGAGTCAAGGCTACTTACTCACACGTCAGCAGTTATTTCAAGAGTATCCCACGAGCACTGGGCTACCTAACGGGCCAAGAGTTGAGCAGAAAGACACATTAAGCAACCAGCACGCTTGTCTTACTGGGATTACAATTCACATGTGTAGGTACAGCCGTCTAGTCTAACAGGAGCAGTATTGCAGCATGTGCCTTTCTTCTTTGCACGGCAGTGTTCTCTATTGAGCGGTTCTGGGTTCTTCTTCACGTTTGGTAGGCAAGAGGCCAACAAGCCAGCCGGTCGCTCTCTGTTGCCACACATGCTCTAGTTTCTAACACGTGCCAAGAGAAGGGGCATTTTAGTGGCTTTGGAGGCCGCGCGATGCTAATGGTTCACTGGGACGGGCTGTTAATCGGTTTGCACCATTTCCAGTTGCTTTTGTCCACCTCCATGGATGCTCAGCTCCCTCTGGGCGTGCATTCTTCCCGCTGAGCTGAGACTGTCAGTCGGTCCATATAAACCAGGTGGGGCTGGAATTGAACCAGCTGAGATCTGAAAGCTCAGTTCCTTAGGTTCTTGATAAAAAAAATAGCAGCTAACGTCACAAGCGCCTCATTGAGCCATACATTGTGTTAGAGGCCTAGATTTGAACAGTATTTAGGCATTGCTGCTCTCAGCATGGCAAAGCTTAACAGATTTAGGAGCCTGAGTCTATAGGAATAATGACTAAGCAGCACTGCTATTCACTAAGCATGTAGAGCGCTTTGAACAGGCAAGGTTATGGAAGGACTGTTTATCAGCATGACAAAACTCAGACCCAGGAGACAGCTGCTGGGTTGGGGGTTTCATTTTGCATCCTTGAGCCCGGGCCATTTTGGCAAACCCAGGTTAAGTTCCAAGCAGGCCTCCACCCAGATCCTGTTGCCAATTAAAGTCATGCCAAGCTGGGGGGCAGGGATTGGAACGGTTTTCATACAGTGTCAGCTCAACCCCAAATTGCGTCATTTCGACTGATCTTGGCCTTGAGAGTGGAAGGAGGGGTTCCAACAGGAAACTGCAAACCTCAACCCCCCACAAAGCAAAAGCCGAGGTTCTGGCCAGAAGAGACCATTAATCAATGGCAAAGCTCCAGGCTTACAAAAAGCACCGCTCTCTGGGATCTTAAATCAGAACAGAGGGGTTAGGTTTCTCATAGCGATAAGGAAAGTGGCCCATTCTCACTTTGCTATGGGCACCTGGGATATGTAGCCAATAGTTGGTCTTCTTCCCTCTCCAGGTCCTTCAAGAGTCAACCCCACAACTGCAGAGGACATTGAAGAGCCAAGTATTATGATCTACCATAGCACTTTATGGTTGTGAGGCTTAACGTCCATACACATACATGGAAACGGAGGTACAGGGAAGTTAAATGAATTGTCCAAGGGCACAGGAATTCCATGGCAGAGCCAGAAATACGGCCCAGGACTCAGTCCTGTGCTTAACCCACAAGAACGTCCCTCCTTCTCAGTAATGACCACAGGCCTGGTTGAAAGCTCAGTGAAGCCAGTATGGAGACTCTCTCATAGTCATGGTTTAAAGACTTAAAGTTCCTTAGAATCCACCATTTACACTAGTTTAAACCTACAAGTGTCCTAGGCCCCATACTGCAGAGGAAGGCGAAACCCTCCCAGGGTCTCAGCTAAACTGATCCAGGGGAAATTTCTTCCTAACCCTCAATATGGTGATCAGTTAGACTCTGAGCATGTGGGCAAGACCCACCAGCCAGACACCAGGGAAAGAATTCTCTATAGCAACCCAGAGCCCTCCCCACCTGGGTTTTGGGTCAGGCTTAAAGTTGTTAACATCCAACTGTTGTTTGTTGGCCTCAGTGGAATGGGCTTGATGGGTCTCAAGTGGCAGACAGCCCAATCACAAAAGCCTTTGCCACATGTGGTACTAATTGGCCCTCACCAGCACTTTCAGCAGAAAAACCAAGGGATGAATGGTCACTAGACCCCATCTCAGCCCCAGGAACACCCTTTGAGGGCCAGGCTGAGGCACATTAGCCCCATAACCCCACTACGTCGGCTCTGCAGCACCCTCGTGATGGACAGCCCTGGACAACAAACACTGAATTCACCCATCGCTTTGAAACCAAGTGCTGTTGCGTGCTCCGGGGTGAGGGCATGGATGGCTCTGGGGCGGCCGATTACCCCAGTGCAGCATGGGACTGCATGAAATCGTTCGCAGGACCCCTCAGGTAACCTAGGAACCCCCCCCACACACACACACACACCCCACACACACACTCCCAGTCAGAACGGACGCGCCTTCCCTTGCGTCACCCTGGCTTACTTGTTTCCAGGTGTTCTCCGGCTCCGGCAAAGCGTCTGCTGGCCATTTCGAGGGCTCAGGAGCCCCTCGTGCAGCGGGGAGAAGCAGAGTCAAGGGGACGGGCTGAGCGTGTCCCAGCCATCACGGCGCATGGGCACAGTAACGACCGGAAGCTCAGCTGCAGGGACACCCCGCCAGTCTCCCCAGCGCTCAGGGCAGCGGAGAGCTGGTGGGAATGTGCCCAGATGTCGCCCTCTGTGCTGCCACCTGCTTTCCCTCAGGCCTTCCCCATCGGATCAATACAAACCGGTGCGGCCTCGTTTCCCAGCCCCTCCCCCCCTCCGGGAACTCAGCAAAACACAGGACCCAAGTCTAAGCTGCAGGGCAGACACTTCCTAGCTGCTGTTTCCCACGGGAAACCTGGCCTGACACAGTTGGCTTTGACCTTTCAATTGTTAACCCCAGACCTCACCGGGAAGATTAAACACACAGAGTGGGGAGACACCCCGCTGCCGAGAAGTTCGGCTTCTCTCTCGGACGGGGTTTAAAACTACAGGAGGGAATTTAATGTGCCACGTTGCAATTTTTAAAGGCACTTAGGGCTGGATTCTGGAACCCCTGTTCCAGCCACCGGCTTCTGGGAGATCCTTAGGTGGCCCAGAGTCAGTGTCATGGCTGTGTATCCCTCCACATCCATACACACACACACACACACACACACACACACACAGGACCTGTCTACATTGCAGTTGGAGATGTGATTCCCAGCTTGGGTCTCCATACCTGTGCTACCTCTGATCGAGCTAGTGTGCTAAAAAATGGAAGCCGCATCTACACAGCGGGTGGGACAAGGTAGCTACAGGCTGTCCCATTGGAAAACCTAGGCACCTGCTCAGGGTAGCTAGCCCATTCTGCTGCTCATGCCTCCATGGCCATCAAGATCACAAATGCCGCGGATATGTTGACTTGCACTGGGAATCTCCAGTGTAGATACTCACAGATCCAAGAAGACAAGGCAGGGCTGCAGTCCCTCCATGCTACAGCTAGTCCAAGCTGCTGGGAAAAGGCCTGTGGGACTCCGGGCAGCCCCAAGTAAATTGAAGCAGCCTAAAGGCTGAAGACCAGACCTACTTCCAGCCCAGCTCAGGAATCCAAAGGCTGCAGAGGTGACAAAAAGCCAACTCAGCCCCTCCTTGCACTATGCCGAGTGCAGCTCAGAATTTGGGCATTTATAGAGAGTTCATCTCCGTTCCCAAACTCCCCAGGCTGTGTCCCCCCAGTTGTGTTGTTCCCTGGGCCCCAGACCTTCCTCCACATCCCCAGGGCTTCACCACTCTCTCCCCAATCAATGCTCTCCTTTCGTCATGTTCTCTATTTCACACCAGCATGGGGGCTGCCCAACTCGAGTGCGTGTGGGGGTCTCCTTAATGTTCTTCCTTCCAGGAGCAGAGATGTTGGGCAGATCTCTTCATGCCAGGGGGTCTTAGAGTGCTAGATAGAGCTCAGAATTCCCCAAATGCAGGACCACGGGCCTTTCAATGTCAGACTAGCATCTCTGTCTACTTGGATGCCTTTGGAGGGCACTTCTGGCTAACACAACCATCTGCTGGGGCAGATCTGTTGTCACAGACTCCAGCCAGGCCAGCTGCGAATGGAAGCACACTTTTCCTACTGTGCTGTCAGTTAACGCTGGACACAAATGAAAGAGGCAGAAAAACAAACTCCAAACAATAAGCAGACAGTGCTTGTCCCATGAGGGCGCTAGGCAGATGAGCTAACTTTTACCATCTCTACTGCCAAGGAACGTGGTCACATTCCCTGGCCAGATGGCTCGTTAGGCTGCATGGATTCCTCTCACCAGAAAGCCCTCTTCGGAAAAGAGTTCAGTGTCTTTTCATTTCAGATCTACCTCTCTTTGGCCAACTCAGCCCGACGTTTGGTGCATAATCAAAAGCAAGAGAGGCTCGCGGAGAAGGGTCCTGAGATCCAGTCCCACGTTGGTCCATACAAATAGCATGGGAGAGGTTTCACCAGAGTCCTGGCCTCCACCACCCCTAACTGTCCCAGCCCTAGCCTCCTTGCACAGATCTGCTAACCCACCTCAATCCTTACCCACACTACAGCCACTCTCCTCTAGTCCTAGGTCTCTCTGGAGCAGGTGTTGACAGAAAAACTCTACTACTCTTCACTGGGATGAAGCCAGCAGTGTTCTAGGCTGTCATTGCGCTCTATAGCGAGAACTCCGAAAACATATGGGCTCAGATCCTTGGCCCTATTAAATCGCTTTGCCTGCTCTGGTAGCACAAAGCAATCTCTTCACCTCGGGGCCCCCTGAGGATTCCTCTGGCACAGGGAAATCAGCGGTGGCCTACAGCTGGCCCAGATAGCTTCCTTTCCCCCACCCCCTACAGTCCAACCACACGTGGAAGGTGTGGGGCTGAGGAAGCAGGGGAATGGCCACAGAATGCTTGAGACCCAGCACAGCCAGACCCAGGGGAGATCTCTCTGTAACAGGGCCGACACTCACCCCTGCGGCGCCTCCCGCTGGTCGTCTGGGGAATCAGCTCCTTCAGCGTCCAAAGCGCCCTCCGCAGGTTGATGCCCCGCTCCTTTGCTGGCCCCGTGTCCCTCCCGGACCCCGGTGCCCTCCAACTGTGGGTGCTGCACCCCTGCATACCCCCTTGGTGTGAGGGTCTCCCCTCCCCAGGGGAACCCTCTACCCCCTATCCCCACCTTGCCTCAGAGTGTGCCACTGTCAGTCACCACTTGCCCCCGCTCACTGGGGCGGACTGCAGTATCATGGCCTCTCATCACAGGCAAGGAGGGTTGGCCTGCTGTCGCTATCTCCAGCCCTGGGCTGTCCCCTGCAACCCTGGTACTCCTGGGTCGGGCCTCCTATCAGGCCCGGAGCTCTTGGCTAGAGCCTGCCCAGCTCCCTCTGCCCTGCCCCAGCTCTGCCCTAACCCAGGTACCTGGCTCAAACCCCTGCAGTCAGGCCTGCCTCCCTCTGAATGCAGAGGAGACTGTTCTCTTAAGCCCCTGCCTCCCAGCCTTTATACAGGCCTGTGTTTGGGGCATGGCCGCCCAGCTGGGCCTAATGCCCAATCAGGCCTGAAAAGCCTGCTGGCTCCCAGCCTTAACCCCCTTCTGGGCTTTTTCCAAGCCCCCTTTCTATAGGGGGCGGGTGGTCACCCCGCCACACTCTCACTTAGGCCTGGCCCAGAAACTTGAAGATTGACGAGCCATAGAAGGGACGTACAGCGACCGTTGAGCGTCCGCACCATCAAGTTGTGAGACAGACCCAAATCGCAGTTTGGCCTGTGTCTGGCTCATTGGCTTTAATGGAGTCCAGGGCCCGCTCGAGATGGTTTTGTGGCACTCCACAGAATTCCACAGTCACTATTGAGCCTCCGTTAAAGGGCTCTCCAATTTCTTAATAGGGTGAGTCCCAGTTTAAACGAGCGATTGTCGCGTGTACAGCTCCCCTCCCATTCACCACCACTCAGCCCCCTCTCCACGAGCGCATGACATGGCTCTGGCACCATCGGCAATGGATTAAATGGAAAAGATAACGTTCGGGAAGAATGTGATGCTCTCATATGCTTTTAGGCCTCTGGATAGCATTTGCGGGTTGAGATTCCAACAAAGCTTGCTTGCCAGTGTCCTGACCCAATCTTTCTGGGCTGGTTACTATAAATGATGAAGTGACATACAATATATGGGATTGATTTCGGGATCCTGCCCAAGCAGATTCCCCAAGGTCCTCCTTTTTAAGAGATTGACCTCTTCTCAGAAGAGTCACAGATTTTTATGGCCATTACGACCACCTACTTTGACCTCCCGCTTGACAGAGGCCAGGGAAATATACCCAGTCATTCCAGCACTGTGCCGAATAACTTGTGTGCGAGTGTCTTTTAGAAACACGCCTGGTATTCCTTGAAGGGATGAAGACGATCACATCTCTAGGGAACGAGGCACTTAGGAATGAAATACAGCTGCCTTTCCAGTCGGACCCTAGCTGACCCCTCTACTGACTTCTAGCTGCCCCCGAGAACTCTCCTGTCCTACTGTTGACTTCGATACAGATTCCTTTCATTGGGGAAACCAGGAGAGTGTGAGGGACCCCAAAGAGTCTGAGCTGTCTGTTACCCACAGACGGATGACCAGAGTCTGGGTTGAAATCAGGAAAAGCACCTCCTAATATAGAAACTTATGGGAACATTTTAGCGCTGTGTAAGCGTGCGGCGACTCACCCCTGCAGCGCCTCCCATTGATTGTTCAGGAAATTAGCTCTTGCCAGCATCCGGAGCACTCTCTGCAGGCCGTAGTCCCGCTTGCACTCTGGCTCCGTGTCCCTCCTGAACCCAAGTGTCCTCTTACCTGGGGTGCTGCCCCCTCAGTCTCAGGGTCTCCCCTCCCCAGGGAACCCTCCACCCCCTATCCCCACCTTGCCTCAGTCTAGGCAACTGCCAGTCACCACTTACCCCCGTTCACTGGGGCAGACGGAGGTATCATTGCCATTCATCACTGGCAAGGAGGGTTTGGCCTGCTGCCTCTACAACTACCCATGGGCTGCCCCCTGCAACCTCAGTACCCTTTCTTGGGCCGTCCCTAGGCCCTGCAGTCTGGGGATTTCCAGGCCAGAGTTTCCCCAGCTCCCCTTGCCTTGCCCCAGCCCTGCACCACCCTAGATACCTACTCAAGCTCCCAGCAGCCAGGCCTGTCTACCTCTGTAGCCAGAGGAGACTATTTTCTCTGGCCCCTGCCTCTCAGCTCTTTTATAAGGGCCTGCTAGAGTGTTTGGGGCCTGGCCACCCAACTGAGCCTATTCTCCCAATCAGCCCGGGAGCTTGCTCCCAGCCACAACCCATTCCCAAGCTGTTTTAACCCCTTCTGGCTGGGAGCAGGTAGCCACCCCGCTACACTCTGCAAAACCAGTCTGGAAATCACATGAGAACAGGCTCACTCCTGAGATGTCTGTCACTCCCTTTCTTACAAGAAGGGCCAGAAATAATATCTGAAGACCATCAGTGTGTTTTTGGAGAGGAAGGGGCTGTATAAAACATAGCTCCTTGGGGACCTGGATGGCTACCAGCCTATGAAAACCACCTTCCCTGTGGTATTTCAGTTCTTTCTGCTCCCGCTAGAGCCCTAAACAAAAATGGACTCTGCTCTTTGATCTTACTTCTGGCATGGTGAAGGATCTTTTGTTATCTGAACCTGGCCCAAACCAAACCCATCATGAGCTTGGCTAACTTTGCCCTCCTTTCCTCCTCATGTTTCCACAAGCACCTGGACTTGCCTGGGAAGAGGAAGTTCTGAAATACTGTGAGAAAGTTGGAGATTAATGTACTGTGCAATCCTTTCGAACTACCTAGGCCGGTTTTTGTCAAGGTGACTTTCCATTGTCCGGGCCCTTTGTAGCAGAGAAAAATCCAATTTATCACCTCAGTGGGAGTTTGAGGAGCGGAGCCCAGGACCCCAGCATTATGGGGACATTCCGTTAGCCCGACAGATGAAGATTCTGAACACATCAAGGGGGTTGCTTTGCTTGGTAGCGGGATATAGCTCCACATTACCAGGCAGCATCGGGAAAACTATCTTCTTATTATGTGGCACTGCCCAGAGCTGGAAGAGGATGGAGGTGCTGTGGCTCCAAAAGGCCTTACAGAAAGATTGCTGTACCCGGCGGAAGAGACTTCCTAAGCTACTCAAACTCAAAGCTAGGTATGAATCTATGGACACCCTGCTTCCTTTACAAGCAGTTCTTATGCGCCGTAGTGCGATTTCCTAAATTTCTTTGCTATAAACCCCCCGCTCCCAAGGGTGCGAGTACTTCAGGATCATAAATTAATAGAAAAGTGCCACCAGCCACGGCTCCTAGTCTCATGCCATGGTGCAGAATTTGCAATTTTAGCCCATAATATGTTAAAAGCTGTACTTAAAGTACTAACGACACAGACCAAGGCCTCCGGAGCCATCCCGAGATGGATTTATAGACCACATAAAAGGGAAGCCTGATGGCACTTTCTGAAGGTTAGAGAAAAAGACTTCACTTAAGTTTTGTACCGCTGAGCTATCTCGGGCTTTAAGGCGGAAAGAGACCATTGTGATCACTGACTATCTCCCTGGACACAGAACAAGGAAAGAAGCAGCTCTCTGTTGATCTGGCAGTTAACAACCTACCACAATACACACCCACACCCCTAGTTTAACAACACCAGATGCCGAAGAGAGCTTGGCTTCACTATTGGGTGGGGATGTAAACAGTTCACATTCCAATCCCCTCTAGACAATACTGAATCGGCCGCAGGAGCCAATCAAAGCCCTGGCAAGCCGAGTTGGTTCTGGCATTCTGAGCCTTGCTGAGGAGTTGAATACTTATCTTCTCATCACACTCCTTTGTTGGCCTGACCCTTGGCACCTGCATTCAAGAAGCTGGATAAGACCCCACTGAGCCATGACAGAGGCACAATTCAGGATTGCAAACAAACAACGGAAAAGTATTTCCCCCCGAACAGTTACATTTTCTAGGGGCTTGAAGCTCTGACTCATAACTCTCAAACTCCACAGAGAGAAACCTCTTCAGCGCTTCAGGACTTCCTGGGAGAATTTACCTTTATGCATCTTTCTTCCGAGGCGAGAGTTCCGGTGATAACATCCTGTCTGCCTACAATCTCTATATGGTGCGAGCCGGCTGTTGCATTCTTCAAGTGCAGCGCCTACATGGCTGGCTAGCGTTGGCTGTGTGCTGCCACACAGCCATTACCTCCCACACCGAAGCAAGCTGCATTTAAGAGGCGGGTGAAAAGATCCATTTCTGCTCTCAGATACACAGGGGCAACTCCCACGTCAGCAGGAATTAGCCCTCTAAGGTGGAACTGGACCGATAGCAAAGTGTTTGGCACCCACCAGGATGAATGATTATATATAAAGAACTAAAATCTACATGCAGTTAGTTATCCCCGATGCAAGCTTTGAAAGTCGGAGAGAAGATTAGTGCTGAAACGTGTCACTGTTATGTAGGAGATTGGCTTGTCAGCCCAGGAGCCTGAAGCTTTCTGAATATCCCTGGAAGAGCAAGCCGGAATGGGCAGCAAATTCATTGTACATTGCAGACAGCCAAGCAGAGATGGAGCACACCTCCTCTTGGCTATCCTTTTGGAGGGATATCCAACAGCGGCAAATGGCACCCCGCCCCCCCTTGCTATGTTTAAAACACAGACCACCATCCCATTCCCAATTCTACCCCCCCCCCCCCAAAAAAACATTAAAGTGATGTGTTACAGAGCCACTAAGCTATCCAGTCAGCAATATCCTACTTCACCAGCTTTTCCCCTTCAGTATCTCCCCAGGGCATTTGCACCTCTAACTTAACCTTCATGCTACTCATTTGCATTGTTATTGGGTTCTTTATATAGTCAAGAGCACGGGTAGATCATGTAGCCTGGACGTTAGGCCCCTACCTCTGTCTGAGCATCAGAATTAACAAAAATCTCAACTCAAACAGCATTATCAGGGAATATTAACGAGGTGGGTGGGTGATTTAAAACCCCCCACAATTAATGAACCCCACCCCCTAAGATCACAGAAGGCATTTGCTTTACTTGTCCTTCAGGTGGTGAAGGAATTTCATTTGGACTTTTATCTCCTGAGCTCAATCAAGAGATAACAATCCCTTCCATGCATCTCAAAGTGGTGTATATCGATTTTCCTTGCCCGCAAAATGAGAGACAACAGAGAGGTGCCTGCAGCTCCCACGGCGTTAGTACATCACCCACTTTTCCAAAGTCAAAGTAGCCCAAGGAATTAGCCTGCATCCGAGAGCCACCACATTACTAAACCCTTTGCGCCTTGATAGAATCAGTGTTGGGGACCTCGGCCGCCTTCCGTCCCCCGTCTCTCAGTCGGTGACGGAAAAGCTAAGTCCGCGTGCTGATTACCTTTGTCGTGGGTATCAAGAGTTTTGGGGTTGAAACTGCTGCATGGTCCCTGAACCAGGTGATTTCGGAAGCATCCTGCTGGGTAGCAGCCTGGAGACCGGAAGTGGTCGTGCTAGGGCCGCTGCTGAAGGCAGCTGTAAGAACCGGTCACACAAGGAGCCAACAGCATCTAGCCCAGAGACTCATGGGGCCCTTCCGTGCGGGTTACTGTGCTGTGAACAATGAGCAATGCTCCCGTGGACACGTTCACCTTCGTTCTCCAGACTAAATGGCACCAGACGGGCTGCTCCAGAGATCCTGGCTAGCCTTGGCCAGTCACCTAGGACCAGAGTCTCCATGGCCCTGCACCTCGTGTGGTCACTTGGACCCACTTTGCACTGGTCTGTCTCATTCCCAGTCTGATTCTACACGGATGGAAGGGACGACACAAGGTGCAAGGCAATGGAAAATCAGAGCCATGGGGTGACTGTGCCTCAGTTTCCCATACCCAAATGGCAACCATAGTGCTTTTCTCCCACCCTCTGTCTGTTTTGCCTAGTTTGATTGCACACTCCTTGGTGCAGAGACTCTTTCCCCATGGGTCCCGTGGTCCTAAGGATGACCACTTTTAAAAACAAAAATCACTCGTTGCCCAGTCTACACTAGGTTCAAAGCCTTCTTTAAAACCACAGCAGTTAGCCAAGACGTTCTACAAACACAGCCTGTTTTCCTAGTCAGGACATGAGCTAAGCAGAGAGGAGTGCCGTGCTTTTCAGTCCCACAACCAGCACAACCTTCTTCCGCCAGGGGCAGAGGTTAGAAACATCAAGTCTCTGCCAGGCTAGCTCTGAGTCCTGCTGTGCGAGATTCCTGCAGACACACCCACCAAAAATCGACACTCTCGGTCTGACCTTCTGTAGGAGGAAGCGCTACCAGGCTCCTGCATTGTTACCAGTTACACGGTTGCCTCATTACGAGGCACCAGGTAAACAAAAGCTTGAAGAGCTTCCACTAGGTTCTACCTTTAAATAAACTTCAGATTCATTTTTGCAGCATGTTTTAGACAGTCACCGATCTTACCTCCCTGATGTCTCGTCCTCACCCCCCCAAGTGACCCTGTGCGAGAGCCATTGAACTCCATGCATTTGGCTCTGTCAGACTCCGAAATTCATGCCGACAGCCGCAGCCCCCTTTGTAGAGCTCTCTGAAGACTACGTGTCAGAGAAACACAGAACATCAAAGGGGCTAATTATCTTTAATACAGTGCACACGAACACACACAAAACAACCTAAAATAAACCCCCTTTTAGGTGGGTGTTGGCGATTCTGATAGTTTGGGATTTAAACTCTGGGTCCTTCTTTTCCTCGAGCTGCCCGGCCAAGAGCTGACGGGAGGGGATGGTTGAGTTTGTTAAAATCATCCATAATGAAGGAGCTTTATGGAAAAAACCCAGGGAGCTGGGGAAAGTAGAACATAATAGGTTTAAAGCAGGCAATTTTCATAATTGAATGCAGGCATTCTAGGGAGCGTTCGGCATCGTCCCTATTGAGAGACAGGTGAAAAGACCTGACATCACGGCTCTCGCCCCCACAGCGTGTCAATGGGCAGCAGCAGAATTGCCCCCCTCATCTAACCTGAGACATGTTAAAAAAAAAGAGAGACGTTCATGAATAATGGAAGGAGGCCTCTGAGGCGCAGGTTGGAAAGAAACCGAGCGGCATGATCCAGCGGACCGGCCACTCGCCTGCGAGCCTGGAGACCTGGGCTCTGCTTCAAGTTCGTATTGACCGTTAGTGTCATGTGGGGCAAGTCACCTGACACTGCTCCGTGCCTCAGTTTCCCCAGCTGTAGAATGGGGATAACAACGCCCTGTTTTTCCAAGTGCTCGATCGATGGATTAAAGACAGCACATAAAAAACTAGGTATGACAGTGGATTGGCCTATTAATAGGATTCTTTGAAAATCCAATGTGAGGCCTGAAAGCAAAACAAAAATAGATACACAAAAGGAACTGGAACACACACACAGCATTTGCCTCTATCGTATTATTCTCTCTGCCTGTGCATTGTATTCCTCTCCCCTACCCTTCATCTGATCTATTGACATGATAAGCTCTTTGGGACAGGGACTGTCTAGTATCTAGCACAACAAGGCCCTGTTCTTGGCTGGTCCATAGGCACTACCATCATAAAGAAGTCCCCAAAAGCCACTACTGGGCCATTGAGGCATAATCTCTGTTAGCCAAACCTGGTGAAGCATTGGAATGGGTTCCCTAGGGAGGTGGGGGAATCTCCCTCCGGAGAGGTTTTTAAGGCCCAGCTTGACAAAGCCCTGGCTGGGCTGATTTAGTTGGGATTGGTCCTGCTTTGAGCAGGGGGTTGGACTAGAGACCTCCAGAGGTCCCTAGGATATTCTAGGATCCTATGAAGCCATGCTTTCCCTTAGAACCAGAACTCCTCGCCTCGGACACAGGAGTTTACAAACCATGGGACAAAGCCAGTTTAACTGGCACGCTTGAGAAAAAGTGAGCACATCCACCAGAGTTCATGCAGAAGGGCACATCCACCAGAGCGGCGTCTTCACCCTATACGAGTGGGGTACGGTCCCCCAGTCCATCGCAGTGCCCCCCGCAGTTGACAGCTCCCTGCCAGGGCACCCTTGGGTGCTGGGAGCTGGGCTTCCCGTCACTTGAGACGGCATCAATGTCTAGAGTGAGATTGTTCCCCAGCTCATTCCTCTGCAGAGCTGGTTTCCTCACTCAGACCCGGGGGGCTCGTTTGGAAAGATGGCTGGATGCACCCCGGTTCCTGCTCAGCTGTTTATTTCGATTTCCCGTGGGAACTTCCTTCCCTCCGCCTCCTCTCCCACCAGCCCTGCCGCCGTACAAAGCCATCGCCCTCGGATCCTTCGCACACAAACTGCGTCAGCGCCACGGCGAGGCAGGAGTGCCAGGCACTACGGGAGACCTAGGTTGGAGAATGAGTAGGAGTCTCACCCAGCAGCCCAGCAAGGGGGAAAAACACCCCCGGTGTTAATCAGAGACCCAAGTCTGGGAGCAACTCAAGCTTCTTCTGGCTGGGTGCTCCAGTAGATAAGGGCTCCCAGGCCCTGAAACCCGAGGTAAGAGCCAGCAGGACTCCCACACATCAGCCTGGTAGTCAGGTGCCCCCCGGGTGGCAGACCTAGAAGGGTGGGCGTGGAGCAGCGTGCGCTCTCCCAGCACGGAGCAGCTCAGATGGAGTTTGCTGCTGGCCCACATTCAGCGAGAGCCAGCGGCGGAGAGCGCGTCCCACGCGGCCAGCCTTCCCCTCCTTGTGTTTCTTTCGGCAGGTGGGTGGAAGGCCAGGTGGGACTTTCCTTTTGGGAACACTGCCCCTGCAATCAGTGGAACCGTCAGCTGCTCTCAACAGGTGCCTGACAGGTTTAAGCCCAGGAGACCCCTGGGGCTTTACCGAACAATCCTCAGGCTCTCATCGGGCCGGAGTTATTGTCTCGGGCCGTGGAGACAAAAGGAATGGAAGAATGGATTTGCACAGAGACTAGAGGGATGTAGGCTACAGGCCAGACCAGGCGGCTCTGGACTGAGGGCAGAGCCCCTGTTGAAGTCAGACGACCCTGCTGGAAGTGTGCAAAGCAATTGAATTGGTTTCTGTGGCGGGGTGACCACCCGCCCCCTACCAGAAGGGGCTTGGAAAAGCCCCAAAAGGGGTTTGAAATGGCCTGGAAGGGGGTTTGAAGCTGGGAGCCAGCAGGCTTTTCAGGCCTGATTGGGCATTAGGCCCAGCTGGGCGGCCACGCCCCAAACACTCCCAGCCAGGATATAAGGGCTGGGAGGCAGAGAGGCAGGGACAGTCTTCCTCTGCATCTAGGAAACAGTCTCCTCTGCATTCAGAGGGAGACAGGCCTAGCTGCAGGAGCTGAGCCAGGTACCTGGGTTAGGGCAGAGCTGGGGCTGGGCAGAAGGAGCTGGGTGGGCTCTAGCCACGAGCCCCAGGCCTCCGGGCCTGATACAAGGCCCGACCCACAAGTACCAGGGTTGCAGGGAGCAGCCCAGGGCTGGACATAGCAGCAGCAGGCCAACCCTCCTTGCCTGTGATGAGAAGCCATGATACTGCAGTCCGCCCCAGTGAGCGGGGGCAAGTGGTGACTGACAGTGGCACATTCTGAGGCGAGGTGGGGATAGGGGGTAGAGGGTTCCCCTGGGGAGGGGAAACCCTCACACCAGCGGGGGTACTGCAGGGGTGCAGCCCCCACAGCTGGAGGGCACTGGGGTCCAGGAGGGACACGGGGCCAGCAAAGGAGCGGGGCATCAACCTGCGGAGGGTGCTCTGGACGCTATACGAGCTGATTCCCCAGACGACCAGCGGGAGGTGCCGCGGGGGTGAGTGGTGACCCCGTTACAGTTTCCCTTTATAACTGGGGGGGAGGGCAGAGAACCTTGCTCCACAGCAGCCTAGCGAGCGGCACCTCCAATCAGAGCGGCCCATCTCCCCTCTCCCCGCCCCGAGGGCAATGGGCCGAGCACACCCAGCAGAGGCTGGCCAGGCCCATCCTGCGTCTCCAGCAGAACCGGAACAGAGGGGATCCCAGCCGGGGAGCACCACAGGGCCCAGCGGTTCTTAGACAGGGCCTCAGCTGTTCTCTTGGTATCCGACGTCATCACCTGGGCCCTGAACGCCCAGCCGGCATCGCGCATCAAACAGCTGTGCTAGTGCACGTCACCGGGCCAGACGCCGATACTCCCTGCCCAAGAGCATGTTGCTCCAGATCCAGGCCCGTCGATGGGACCCCTTTATACTTCAGTCAACGCAGCGCGTAACAATCGTGGGCTCCCATCCAGCCTTCCCACCACTCGGGATCCGAACCTGGCCTCTCGGGAATTCCGATTTCCCATCTCTCCTGGGACGGGACACCAGCCAATGCTGCACTTGCTCTTTGCTAGTAGACTCAGGTGGGCAAATCCCATGTGATCAGTTTCCGGGAACCGCTGGCAGGGTGGGGGGGGCATGGCCACACTGCCAGTGAAGGTACCACGGGTCGGCCTTCCCATGCCAGCTTCAGTCTCGCTGGCACAGAGAACAGAGTCTTGACAGTAGCACAGGTTAGCAAGTACGGTACCAACCCTCCAGAGAACCCGGGCGGATTCTCCAGTTGCTAGGTGTGCAATAACCTACTCTGCTATTGTTACCCATCCTCAATGCCAGCACAGAGATGCCTGCCTTCTGTAGGACAGTCACACCTCCGCTTGCACTGCAGACTCTGTTAGGCCACTGCCAAGGGCAGGTATCAGGCTGGGAAGACTCGATCCAGATGGCAGATCCTACATGCCTATGGTTTAGGATCAAAACTTCCCCTGTTTGGAGTTCTGGGAGTATAAAAAGGAGTCGAAAGTGGCCTCAGAGTTTTGCAGAAATAAACCCAGTTGCTCCTGGGGGAAGAGAGCGTCCCTGAAGACAACAGCACTACCCTGGGATTTACATCCCTGAAACTAGAGATAGGGAGTGAAACACGAGACGCTGCTACAGCCTGTTCCCATCAGCAGTCACGACGGCACCACTATTATGGTGCTGCCACACGCTTTAGCCACCATCTGTATCATACATAGATACACGCTCACATGCCAGCCGAGGGAACGGGAAGGGACAGATTTTCTAGGTGGGGCAGGGGGAAATGTCCACCCGTTCCTCCACAGAATTTCGAGGGAACCAATAAGCACATGGGTCATTGTGCTCCTTTATATAAGTGAATGCCTCGGCCGGGGCGTGAACAGGGAGGAAACATTAACCCCGGATTGGGAATGATGAGAACTGGGCTTCGAATCTCATCTAGGCCACTGACTCTCTATGGGATCGGGTGCAAATCGCAGAATCGCTTTGTGCCTCAGTTTCCCCATGTGTAAAATGCTCCTCAGGAGAAAAGGTTTAAACCGTTTCCACCTACGTTGTTTACGCCGCATACTCAGCCCCAAATGGCGAGAGAAAGTCACCGACGCAGAGGTTCTTCAAAGGGCAAATTCACCACACGTGACAGGCCTGCGCAAGCAAAGATGGCTGGGACATCTGAGCCGGTTGGGAGCCAGACGTACACCCAAGGACCTGCTGTACAGGGAGCTCTCAGAGGGAACAAGAACAGGACACCCCAGGCTTCGCTACAAAGACACATGCAAGTGAGATACGAAGGAATTTGGAATTGATCCTGACCAATGGGAAATCCCGGCAAGGATCGTAACAAGCGGCACCATCGTCTCCGTCAAGGTATCAAAGTCCAGGACAGGAGCCGGCTCCTGCATTTTGAAAAGGAAAGTGCCCGTCGGAAGCAAGCAAGACACGGACATCTGTAATAACTGCCAAAGCTCATGCAACTCTCGGATTGGACCGTTCGGTCACGTGAGATGTTGCGAACCATCTACATCATAGGCGGCAGTTCCCGCCATCTCTCGCCGACACCAGCAAAATGGAGAGACCACCACCTACTCCCAGGGATGTGTCCAGACTCACTCGCTGTCTGGGAAGTGCTTTGAGATCCCTGGGTACAAGGACGCCGTAGACACACTCGTTAATAAATGCAGGCTTTCGACAGTGAAATTGTCGTGTCCATGTTTTGTGGGCCCCATGGCGAGGTTGGCCTTCAGAGTCTCAAGTATCACAGTTACCTAGCAGATGCGAGGCCAGGCCCCATACTGGACAACCCAAATTCACCCTGACTGTACCACGTTGCACGGACCCCAGCTATCCGTCCTGCCCCCTCCCACCACCTCTCTGGCACAGTCCAGCAAAGTATCTCACAGCCTTGAGCAAGGAAAGATTTCCCGTTGGATAACCCCACCAGCAGCACACCTGGCCCCGGAATGGTTAGAGGCTGCAGGAGGTTCTCTCCCTGAATACACACTGACACCTCCCCTCCACCCCCCCATTCACAGCCAGAGCATGCTCCGGGCTTTGTTTCCCATGGCACCGACTGGGCAGGTGGCACGGACCCAAATTGCAGTGAAAAGAAGGGGGGGGGTGAGTTTGGCGCCAAATGAAGCCCGAACACCAAAGCAGGAAGCGAAGCACTGAGTTTCCTGTTTAACTGTTTGAGTTAGGGTCAAGGAGACTCTGTTGGCCTCATTCCAAACCCACCCAAACTTTACCGGCTGGAAAACTTGACTTGCCCACGGACATGATCCTGCCTGGGAAAATGAGAAAAAGGAAGCGATCCAGAGGGGACAAATAAAAAGGTGAAGTCTACGTGGCATGCACTTGTTCCAGTCTACCTCTCAGAGGCCTCTGCTTATCCCAGTAGCAATGAAACCAGTACCGCTCAACAGAAATCACTACAGAAACCAGTCGTCTTTAATACACGATCTCCTTTCTGCAGGCTTTTAGAACCACCCTACAAAATGCTGTAGCAGGGATATTAGTTGTACTGACATAGCATCTTGGAGCCCGAGCTGTAGGAACACAGAACAAAAGCCAGTTCCCTGCCCCAGAGAGCTTCCAATCGGAATGACTGCCCTGTCCTACAGAACTGTGTCCTTCAGAGGGTAGCACAGTTCTCCCTTCAGAAGGGTTTCCAAGAATGGGGGGTCTGAACCCTGGACACAGCTTGTTCACCCACAGTGTAAAAGCAGTCTTCAAAACACTGCCATTCTCTTACTCAGGGTCTCCTACAGATGGCAGGAAGAGCATAGCTTGGGGTAAATCGCCTACCATCTCACCCAGCCTCTGGAACGGCTGGCACCGTGGTTTAGTATCCAAGGATCTCTCTGGTGAGTGGTGGGAAGAGGGCTGAAAGACACACACCACCATGCCTAACTTAACCCATTTGTACCGCGCCTAGCGCAATCCAGCTCTGGCCCACTCCCGCGGCTCCTAGGCACACCGAAATACAAGCACAAATATAAATAAATAATATGACCTTCAGAAGCAAGCCTGGTAAGCAGGGTAGTTGCTATGGAGAGCAGTTCCCCCCCCCGCACACACAGAGACTGTATAGCACAGACAGCAGCCATTGCTGGCAAGCAGACAACTTGGGTGCAAAAGACCCTTGGCAGAGCCACCTAGGCTATTTTGGGAAATGAAACAGGCAGACAGTTTCCTGTCTGCCCAGAGAGAACAAACAACCCGGCACACAAACCTAGATGCTAGCAAAGCCCAAACTTACAGGGCAATAGCTTCGTGCGGGGCTCCGACTTCGTCACAGTTTCCAGGTTGCCCCGTCGTTCGCCAAGGAGCACGGCGAGCCATGCCCTGGCCAAGGGACCCCAGCGCCTAAAACAGGGCAGCCTCGCTGGCCCAGCACCGGCCAGGAGAGACCCCACAGAGCTCCGTGGAGTCTCCTTCCTTCCTGGCCCTTTGGGGAGAGACTGGAACGTCCCCAAACCAGCGCCCGGGTCACACAGCGAGGGAGCACCTCAGGGCCCCAGCCGCCCGCTGAGCAGGGGACTCGCTCTGAGGAACGGACTGAAGCCTTTCACCCGGGGCATTGGAGCCGGCCTTAGACTCTCTAACCCGGGGGGGCCCCCCGCAGCACCAGGTAACGGGGTTGTAAAAGGCTGGCCCAGAGCGTACTCACTCGGTTTGCCCTTCTGAAGCGGCGCTCCAGCCCAGCCATCTCCTCTGGCATTCCCGCTCCGTCTAACCCCAGCACCAGCAGAGCCTCTCCCATCTGGAGGCTAAGTGGTAATTAATCAGCAGGAGCCCTCCCCAGCCTCGCTCCCTGTGTTACTCTGAAGGAAGCAGGATTAATTGACACCACCTGGGAACAGCAACCTGTGCCTTTCCCCTGCTCACCTGCATTGCTGACTCCAGAGCCTGCCCGCCCGGGGACGGGGGTGCCGCCCTCCCCCAGCCCTAATTGCTTTTTTTGGCCTGGATTTTCGTAGGCACTCCCAGGACCCCCGCTGGGTTAAGGGAAGGCTCCGGGTTTCTCTCTTCACCGGGACCTGTCCACCGTTACCTTTCGGTTGGAGGGTGTCCGGATCACACCTGGATACGTTTCACAGAAACGTGCCCCTTCCTTTCTCCGCCTCAGATGCCGCTGGCCCTCTTACCACTCCGGCTTTCTCATGCGTTTCCAGAAAGGCTCTCCCTCCGAAAGCAGATCCCCGCTGGTGATGTGCTAAAGGAACCAACCCCCCCCCCCCATTTATTGCACCCGGAGCAAGCCACACCCATGCCACCCGCAGGGCCTGAATCCCAGAGACTCCCTAAGGGCATGTCTGTCTACACTGTGCACTAAGCCCTGGCTCTGATTCAGGTTTGAGCTCTTGGGTCCACACAGGGATCAGTCTGACTTAGGACCTGGGGCCCCACTAGGTGGGTGGGTGAGAGCCCAAGTCCCGCTGTGGTGTTCCAAGCCCTGGCATTTTGCAGTGTGGACGCAGCTCAAGCTGCAGACCTGAGTCAGAAGGGCTCCATAGTGCAGTCTGGCCATGTTACCGGAGCTGTGAGATCCAGCAGCTGCGAACTCAGCTTTACAATCTAGTGTGAATGCTCAAGAGTGGGGCTAGAAAGGAGTCTAGGAGCCCGGGTACCATTGCCCTGGGCTTAGTGTGCAGTGTAAACATACCCTCCGGGCATCCTATGGGCAAGGGGTCTCCCTGGACATTGGAGAGCTGGGACAGTGCCTGTGTTACCCCTGGTCCTTAGCTCCCGGTGTTATGACTTGGAAGGGGCAATGCCATTAGGGTGACCAGACAGCAACTCTGAAAAATCAGGACAGTGGGTGGGGGGTCATAGGAGCCTATATAAGAAAAAGACACAAAAATTGGGACTGTCCCTATAAAACTGGGACATCTGGTCACGCTAAATGCCACAGGCAAAGTGCACTGCCCTCCGGGGGGGGGGGGGGGGGAGGGGCATGGGGAACAGAGCATAAGCTAGAGCGGCCCAAAGACCACCCCAAAATACAGCACGCACAAAGGTGGCTGCAATGAACCTTCACCTTCTCTGCTGCTCCGGCCCCAGGGACTGAGGATCAGGGCTCCAGGCTGCAGTTTGGAGTTTGTGCCCTAAAGGAAAACACTGATCTTTACGAAGGATTGTTCCCAAGCTTCTCTCAGAGCAGGGTCAGCAATAGAGATGCTAACGACTGCCTGAGCGCACCCCCAGGAAACCACACCGCAGAGAAATCACTGCGGTAAATAATGGAGAATCTGCACCAGCATTCTCTTCTGTGTCCTGGCTAACCCAGCTCCCGGGGCCTGCCACCGTTAAGTGTGTGTGTGTGTGTGTGTGTGTGTTGGGGGGGACCTTACCCAGTCCTACCCCACCACTGCTGGTGAATGAAGAGAGGACGATCACACACATCTAAGTCCTCCGTCCGCAGCCGTTCCAGCCCGGCGCTCGACACATGGTGGAGCGCGGCTGAGACAGGTCGCTCTGCAAAGCGCGGCCCCAGGCAGTCACACTGCCAGCGGACAGGGCCCTTCGCCCAGAGAGCGCGGCCATGGAACGAAATGTCAGGGGACAAAGGGCGCCCGCTGGGAGGTGCGTCACCCTGCTCGCTTCCAGAGCCATCGATTCCAGAGCGCGGGCTTCATGGGGTGGCTCTTAATGAGGCGGGAGGCCGGCTCCTCGGCGGATACCGCAGCAGCACCGGGTCAGAGCTGCGGGGAGCACTGACATTCTGACCGGTACGGCGAAGAGATTCCATGGCCCACGTGTTCCGCTCAAAGCATCCCAGTTCCCCAATTCTGGGCCCAGGGGGTGGGGGTGGGGAGTCAGTCCCTGGCATTGGGTTAAAGCAGCCTCAGGGATTCTCTAACAACCCCACCCCCTTCACTCCTCCCCCTACACTCTCTCCTATGTATCAATAGGAGAAAGGAAATCACAACCACCCAGCCCAACCCCTGTTTACCACCCGGAGGTCGACTGGCTACAGCCTCAAGGAGCAGCTTCAGCAGCTAGGAAGAGCTGGAGCAGCGGGATGCCCCGGCCCCACCCCCACCCCCTTCTCCCCAGCCACATCCTCCATGCAGGGCAATTCCCTGCCAGCCACATCTAGTGAGTGCTGGCTCCTTCCTACAGCAATGCCCCTTAGAAGGGTAGTTACACAGTCCTCCATCCCCCGTAGGCCCAACTCGCCCCACTAGTGTTCAGTCTGTGGGAGGATTCTAAGCCACTGGAGCCTGATGGAAACAACACATTTACTGCAAAGATTTTGAAGTCTTAATCCTGATTGCTCAGCCTGGGCAGCAGGGTGAGGCTAAGCCAACCAGGGAAAGGAAACGCGCCGCGTGCTTGATTTGTCAGATCAGAACAGCCGAAACGTCAGGATTTCATGCCTGGAAATGGTTGAGACAATAATTTCAAACGATGACTAAAAATCAGGCCCAGACAGAAAATGGCAGAGTTCATCCGAGCAACGACATCTGAGGACTGCTTAGCCCAGATCTGCTGCACCTATGACAGCTGCCACCTGGTCAGTCTATCTGCTTGAGATTTTGTATTTGCACCCATCAACATAGCATCCAAAGTCACGGGCTTATAGCCTGAAATCAGCAAGCCTGTCCCCCGGCACTGTTTTAATGTGAGTACGTTCTGCGTCAGTGCTACAAATGCCTGACCTAACCCGGGGATGTATTGTGTCCGAACTGGCACGTCCATATTTATCCTCTGAACGTCCTACTTCGGAGGGTAGGCGTCATCTCTGTAATTAGCCAATGAGCACTCAGGAATTTTCCAGCTGGTGTTTCCTTGAGGGAGGTCGTTCAGTCCAGGCACCAGGGCTGGCTTCAGACTGGAAGCAAGGTGGCCTGAAAGGAGCAGAAGCTCTCCAAGTTGAGTCGTTTCCCCTCCGCCTTTCGCTGGGTGATTTATTCTGGCCTCGAACCTGTCAGCAGCAGTCATGTGAATTCTGGACGTGGCGTGGGCCAGGGGAAGCGGAGCCGGGGACTCAGCTGACACGCGCCGACGTCTCTGGAGACCAGCGAGGAGGAGACAGCTGGCAGCAGAACCCCACCGCGTGACATCCGCCAAGGTCCCAGCCAGTAACGTGCAAACCGATCCCAAGGGAGTCAGGGCAGCGGAGAGCTGCTGATCCAAGGGGAGCAGAGATGGGGCGGGGGTAAAACACGGGGAGCATAAAGAGAGGGGGAAGGAAGGGAGAGTGAACTAGGGTGACCAGATGTCCCGATTTTATAGAGACAGTCCCAATTTTGGGGTCTTTTTCTTATATAGGCTCCTATTACCCCCCACTCCCTGTCCCGATTTTTCACACCTACTATCTGGTCACCCTAAAGTGAACAATAAACATGCTCCACAGCCGGCTCCGTTTGTGCTGGGATCTCCAAGTGTCTCCGAAGGATCCGCGGAGAGAGGCGACTTGGACTTGGGATGCAGCACTGTTGAAATGCGCAGGCTTCTTATTGTGCCAATTAATCACCTGGGCCTTGTCTTCTAGCACTTCAGGGCAGGTAGGGGCTGGTAGGTTTAGGCCCAACCCTGCAAGGTGCAAAGCGCCGTCACCTCCTGCTCACTTGAGTGGGAGTTGAGAGCAGGAAGGCGCTGGGCCCCTTGAGGGATTGGGTCTCTTGGGTCAGCTCCTGTTGGAACCCATGGAAGGTTTGATGGACTTTGAAGGGAGCAATAGGGGCTCAGCACCTTTGAAAAACAAATCAGGCCTTGGGTCTGTAAGGCATGGTGTCAATTCCACTCCCAGCCCCCTGCCCGTGATTTTTTCATGGTACATGCGCTGGGCGTCCACTCCGTCAGTGCCCCAGGGGTATTGGCTGAAACAGCAGGTTTCAAATATCTAGCCACCCGGCGCCAAATCCAAATGCCAGCTGGGTTAACTTTAGCCTACAAAGACAGATGCACTGCGCTCCAAGCAGTTTATGGAGGAGGGGATCTTCTCAGAAGAGAGCTTAAGGAACAAGTTCCTGTCTTCTCTTTGTGGATACCAAGGCTCCCAGGGAACTCTGGACAAGAGCAAGGGAGGTACAATAGCCCCCTTGGCATGATTCTTTGTATTCCAGCAGTCCCCCGGACGCCTGGGCCCCCTTGCGCTAGGTGCTGTACATAGAACAGAAGAGAATCTCTGCCCCAAACAGAAACAGACAAATAAGCAGCTGTTGAAAGGCTGAACCTTTCTTCCTCTCTCCACCCTGTCACGCAGCAGGGTGTTCTGGGAGGCTATTGTCCACCCCACTGGAGGCTGCAGCTCCGGGTTCTTTGCTGCATGGTTTGTAAAGCCTGTGGCATGAGATGTGCCAACATGAAAGGTCAACCACTCTCCCTTTGCTTATTTTTGTGGTCTATTTGCGGAGAAGAAAGGATTCCCACCCCGCCATGGCTCTGTTTGCGATGTTTTCTTAGCGCTAGCCTGCGTAGTTTATTTGGCTCGGTGTGTGTAACACTTCTCTGGGGCTCCGCAAGAAAGCCTGGGACCTATCTCAACTTCCTGCCCGGGGCCGCAGCTCATAAAGCGAAGATGTCATGAATATACATCCCTCTCCCGAAATGAGCGGCCACAGGTCTGGCTCCAATTACTGGAGTCTACAGGTGGGAGCGGAAAATGGTTACACAAGAGCCATACAAAAATAGGCCTGGGAGAAACCGAATCTGCTGAGCAATGGGAGATCATTTACTAGGAGATGCCTGGGAGGGTGTGTAATACCACTGGAAAATACCCCCGCTCCCGCTCCGGTCACCTCTGTGGCTCTATTTATACTGGTGTAATTAGCAATGGCCTATTCAGTTGGCACAGCTCAAGGGAACGCTCACACGGGGAGAGCCATTCTCTTTGGTCCCTGCATATGGACATGTACACACTGGATTTGACAATAAACTTAGTAATTAAAATCTGCACTCACAAGCTTCCTGCCGGGGAGTGACAGACACAACACCAGAGCCCGGGGCACAGCTTGTCAATCAGGTTCCCGTCTGCATTAAATAGCTTGTTTAACTCAGGAGCGGATCTGCACCAAACTCTGGAGCTGAACTGCCAGGCGTTTGGATTCTGAGCCCAGGTGGGACATGCACCGTGAGCTCTGTCTCCTCTACTCCAGCCTGGCTCATCACAGCTGAACCCAGGGCCCTAAGCAGCCCTACGCTGGGTGGGCTTAAAACAAATAAATCAGCTTATTCGAGGAAGAAACTCAAGCTGCGAAAGTCGGGGGGGCGGGGAGGGGGGGGGGGAGGATTCCCAGCAGCCCCAAAGCGCCGAGCCTGGGGCAATTCCGGATCCCCTTGCCTTTAGTAGGGCACACCTAGAATCATAGAATATCAGAGTTGGAAGGGACCTCAGGAGGTATCTAGTCCAACCCCCTGCTCAAAGCAGGACCAACCCCAACTAAATCATCCCAGCCAGGGCTTTGTCAAGCCTGACCTTAAAAACCTCTAAGGAAGGTGATTCTACCACCTCCCTAGGTAACCCATTCCAATGCTTCACCACCCTCCTAGTGAAATAGTGTTTCCTAGGGCTGGTCTTCACTACCCGCCAGATGGGCGGGTAGCAATCGATCTTTTGGCGATCGATTTCTTGCGTCTTGTGAAGATGTGATAAATCGATCGTTCGCGGCGCCCCCGTCGACTCCGGAACTCCAGCTTGGACGGTAAGTCGGTTGCAGATACGCAAACTTCAGCTATGTGATTCACGTAGCTGAAATTGCGTATCTGCCGTCGATCCCCTTCCCCCACCCCGTAGTGGGGACCAGCCCCTAATATCCAACCTAGACCTCTCCCACTGCAACTTGAAAGCCATTGCTCCTTGTTCTGTCATCTGTAGCGCGCTCCATCCCCTTTGGAACCGCCCTTCAGGCAGTTGAAGGCTGCTACCAAATCCCCCCCCTCTACTTTTCTGCAGACTAAACAACCCCAGTTCCCTCAGCCTCTCCTCATAAGTCATGTGCTCCAGCCCCTGATCATTTTCATTGCCCTCTGCGCTGGACTCTCTCCAATTTGTCCACATTCCGTCTGCAGTCGGTGAATGGGCAATAGACCGTGTGTGGGGCGGGGGGTGCACATTGTGAGGAGCCAGCCTGAGCAGCCTACTTCATTATCCAACAGCATCCACTCTCCGGGCTTGATTGGCTGGATTAAGCATTCGCGGACACACTGGCCATTTCCCATGAGGGGGGCCCTGCTCTGTGCCACTTCAGAGCCGTTCTGAGCAACAATCCTGTTCGAAGGTATGGTCACTTCAATAGCCTGATCAGCCGGCCCGTTGCTTGCCCTCTGATCTGGGCCTGGGCTCTCCAGTCCTCCCCTTCGCCCCCTTGCTTTGCTAAGCTATCAGCTGAGCAGGTCCCGGCGCACGGGAATAGCACGGGCCCTGCTAGAGCAAGCACCAGGGAGGGTATCAAACATACCACACAGCCGCTCGGCCAATGAGCGAAAGAACCCAACACATACCCCCTCAAGCGCTCGGCTTCACAATGGTGTTCCCCTGATATCGGATCCCCATGGCTGGGGCTCTGGCTTCTGCCTTTGACTGGGGAGCCAGGGGAGAGAAGAAAATACTTTAAACAACTGCCCGCACCTCTCCAGTCTGTGCCCCCAAGAAATAATGGGGTTGAGCAAGGGAATCCCAGCTCCGTGCCAGGCAATACGGGGGGACACACTCAAGGGGGTTTTCCCCAGAGAGAAGCCAACAGCAGCTCACTGTGGAATCTAATGCTTCTGTATGAGGCCTGGCCTGGGTGCGAGGGTTTCAGGCAGCTTTAGTAATACGTTAACAAAAGGTGAAGCAGGATGGCCTAATGGCTAGAGCACAGGGCGGGGAGTCAAGAGACCCGGGTCCTAACCCCAGCCGGGATCCTGACACATGGTGTGAGCTGGGAGCAGGGGAGCGGAGCACTTTTGTGAAGCACTTTGAGATCCGTGGATGGGAGAAGCCGTAAATAAACACAAACAAGAGGAGTCCTCATGGCCTGGCCACGGCACACGCTGGAAACACCCAGGGAAATAAACGAAAGCTGGAGCAGATTTGAGCCAAGACACGGCTCTGCTTACAGGCTTTGTAGAGGATCAATGTGAGAGAGTGTAGGGTGAACAGCAGCAAGTGCTGTAAGTATGCCAGGCTGCATTCATTCCTGGAGTAACAATGGAGTTAGCCTAGGACAAGTCTGGCCCAAGGTGTAGATAAGGAACCGGTGACAAGAGGATGCACCACAGTACAAGACTGGAACTCCATTGTGCGGTCTGGGGGCTGAAGCCAATATGGACTGTCCTTCAGCATCCCCGCAGCGAGAGCTTATTTCCGACACCAGAGAAAACACAGGAGATCTGGGACAGGAAACCAGTTACAATGGCAAAAAGAGACCACCCTTGTGGAACGCCGCCGTAACCGCAGCTCACGCTAGGGCCGCAAGGCTGCAATTATAGTATCAAGGCAGCCCGGCACTAACAGGATCCTCCAGGCTAGTAAATACAATGCACCCTGAAGTTCCCAGACTAATAACATCCCTGCATTGTTCCAAAGGGAGGGCGTGCCCAGTGGCTTTGGATGATGCCGTGTCTCGGAATTGAGTCCTTTATCCGGTGCAGCTACTTTTCTTCAACCAAGCGTTGCACAAGTTTAGAGTCTCCAGAGACAGGTAAGTTTTTACCCCTGTCATCTACAGAGGAGGAAACCAGGGCAGGAGACATTTGGGTCCCTGCCCCCAGCCACAGAAGGACTTGGTGTCAGAGGTGAGATTAGAACTCCTGCTCCGAGGTTCCCACAACTAGGCTCCCTTATCACTTTGTCCGACAGATTCTCCACCTACCCAGTTCCCCAGAAATGGCTTTTTCCAAGTGTACTTGTGTTTCCTCTGTAGTCTAACACCAGAGGGCATGCAGTGGGGGGTGGGCATAACAGATAAACCAGACTCACCACGTGGCACTGGCTCCATCGCAGAAATGAAAGAGACAAACCCCTCTGCCCTACCGCTCCCACTGGTAATTCACAGCCAGTTTCCGAGCGGGGCTCCACCGTGCAGATTTACACTGTGCTCTGTTACCCCGCTGCCAAGTCTCCGTATCCACACTGCCAACTCCAGAGGAGCCAAAGGGGCAGCAGGGCTAGGAGGAGAATTTGGCTCACTGTATTACATAGGACAATGACTAATGTCCTGGGGAAGGTGTTAATACAACGGGATCCCTGCCTTTGGTCGCTCTTGCTGACTCAGATTTTTTAAGTCCAGGCCAACGAAGCACTGAAGCACACCCGCTTCATTGTAATGAAAACCCCCGTTCTTCAGCACATGCTCCGGTGCTCCAACGTTCAGCAGGAACGACAGGATAAACCAGGAGAATGAGGCTTGCAGGGTCCATGCACGTCGGACCCCAGAGAGGAGCACCCAGCATTGGATAGTTTGGAGAGGTCCAGGGGGGAAGTCACGGGTACCCCACAGATGCTCTGCATCCCTAGAGTGGCACAGAGCAGACAGTGTTTTGTGTAGACAGAAAAAAGGCCTCAAACAAAAATCATTGCTCACAACGCTTATCCTGTTAGACACAAGCCAGGAAATCACTGAGTCCTCACCCAGCCCTGGCAACCTCTGAATTTGCCCTCTCCACATCCACCGTCCAGCTCACACTCCTCCTCCCCATGCCCTCTGTAACGCCCTGCCTCCCCCCAGCTCCCTCCTCCCCGTTCATCCGCTCTACTCATCTGCTCACCCAGCCTCAGCTGCGGCACCCGGTGCCGGGAGAACCAAAGGGAGGGATGTGGGAGGAGGTGGGGAACGTGGAGGGGAGGTTGAGGGCCAGGCAGGCAGCCGGGGGCAGTGGGAGTCTAGACTCCCCACACCAAGGCTCTCCTGGCAGCAGTGCCATGCACGGCCCCGGCTGGGCTACTGCCTCAGCGCAGCCACTTGAGTACCCCGGAGCTGCTGTCTGGGGTACAGATGCCGCAAGGCAGAGCCACTGGGCTCCCCACTATGCTCCTGGCCCCCTGCAAGGCCCCCATGAGGGAGTGAGAAGACTCAGGATCCCCTTGGGGCTGGGTAGGGCACAGCCCCCCGCTGCTGGTCACTCCAGTCCCTTTCATGAAGAGTCGGGTCCCATTTTAGTCCACCCCCTTCTGGGGGAAACAGAAAATCCAACAAAAACAAATCGTTGTCCCGTGTCAAAGGTCTTTGGCTCTCAGCTCGGAGCCCAGTGGTCTGTACACCCTTCCCTCAGGGCTTTCAGTAGTCCAGGGCTTCTCCTCAGGGTCTTCACACCACCTTGCCAGTGGCTGGTATGGGAATTCAGGCCCACGCTATACTGAGCTCCAGGCCAGAGACCCTACAGTCAAAGCCTGCTCTGGCAGACTTCTCTCTGGTGCCTCCCACCACCGCTCCAGGTTCACCCTTCTCTCTGGGCCAGGGCTCTCCCCGACATCCCTCAACAAAACCCCGAAGTAAGGGTGCAAACGTAACCCCCCCCCCTCTTCTGCTCGCCTCAGCCTTGACCTTTCACCCCTTTCTGGTCCTTGTTGTTCACCTACCAGGGCTCCCTGAAGTCAATCTCCCGCCATTACACGGAGGCTCCCCACCACAGCCTACTCTACCCCGCTCCTGGCCTCTTGCCAACTCTCCCCCAGGCTTCCCAGGTGCAGCCAGGTACCATAACTGGCCTCTCAACACCACATTAACTCATTCCTTTCCTGGGGGGGGGGGGGGGACGACACACAGCATCACAGTGCATGTGTGTAGGTGCCCATGTGTATGTGAGTACACAGGTCTCTGAACTTTGGAGTGTGCGAGGAGTGGACTGGCTTACCTAACGGAACTCGATGGAAGCTGAGAAACGGGGGGAAATTTCAAAAACTCAGCGTTTAAAAATATCGCCTCCGCAAACACTAATAAATATTTCACTACAAATGGTACGTGGTACATTCAGCGCTCCTGAAAGCAAGTTATTGTGCCAACTACGGAGGCTACATTTAATCGTCAAGACCCACAGAGAGATTTTGTACCTGCTGTAACGAAAAATCTAAACACCCCCTTCCTTATGCCATTGCTACCAACACTTTTACCCTGGCACCTGGGCACAGCGTCAAACACGCAGCCCTAGATCTGAATCTCTGGGTCAGATTAGTTTGGTTGGCTCCATGTTTCTCGGTCTCCTTCTGAAAGAACAGTACAGCTGGGCACGCCTGGAGACATTTTGCTGCCGAACAGTAACAAAGTCTTGGTAAACCCTGAGAACTCTAAAGGTGCCTTTGGCTGCTGGTGTTTCGTCCCTGCACTGCGTTTCATCAGACTATTTTCTGGGACAATGCAGTACAATATGAATGTTTCGTAATTTGGAGAGATACATAAGGGGGGGGGAGGAGCCACCTATAATCACCTTCACTCACGTGCCAATGCTAGTGGTAAGGTTGCTTCAGGGCCACACGGCATGGTTATCTATGTATCTGTGCTGGTTTCTCGCTACGTGCAGAACCTCCGGAGATTTCAGCCTCTCATGGCCAGATCTCAGCAGGCGCGGAAGGATGCTGCTGTGATTTCAATTAGATCTACTCTGGATACACTGGGTCTATTGCTAATAGCAGCAGCACCTATGTACATTGGGGGTAACTCTGCAGGCTTCAGTGGAGCTAACTCCAGATTTCTACTTCAGTAACCGAGAGCAGAAGTTGGCTTGCACTCTCCTCTTCATGTTCTTGTGGTTCTTTAAAAACATGCAGGCTGGCTCCAGGTGCCCAAACATGGACCCTTTCGGTGCCATTTATTTAGAGTGAAAAGCGGACATGTGAAAAGGAAAACAAGACGGAGCCAATAGCAGGAGAGACCTGTTGTGCCCGCTCTGTGGGCGTGCCAATGGGCACTGTTGCCTCACTTATTACAGAGGTCAGCATGTGTTACCCTCTGGGGACAGAGCCCTGGGAACCAAGAGCAGTGATTGTGCCTGTCGCCTGTGAGGGGCGCAGGAGGGAGGACCCCGGGATCGTCCCGCTGCTTACCTGCACCTCGGTCTGGCCCTCAAGGAGCTGGCAGCAGAAGCAGGTGCCGCTCCACCTACTCCAGTGGTGTTAAACTCACGGGCGCTGGAGCCCGACGCTGGAATTTCCCAGCAGGCTGCGCTCCCAGTCAGGCACCCTGTAACGGGGTCACCACTCACCCCCGCGGCGCCTCCCGCTGGTCGTCTGGGGAATCAGCTCCTTCAGCGTCCAGAGCGCCCTCCGCAGGTTGATGCCCCGCTCTTTTGCTGGCCCCGTGTCCCTCCCGGACCCCGGTGCCCTCCAGCTGTGGGTGCTGCAACCCTGCAGTACCCCCTTGGTGTGAGAGTCTCCCCTCCCTGGGGGAACCCTCTACCCCCTATCCCCACCTCGCCTCAGAGTGTGCCACTGTCAGTCACCACTTGCCCCCGCTCACTGGGGCGGACTGCAGTATCATGGCTTCTCATCACAGGCAAGGAGGGTTGGCCTGCTGCTGCTATCTCCAGCCCTAGGCTGCCCCCTGCAACCCTGGTACTTGTGGGTCGGGCCTTGTATCAGGCCCGGAGGCCTGGGGCTCGTGGCTAGAGCCCACCCAGCTCCTTCTGCCTTGCCCCAGCTCTGCCCTAACCCAGGTACCTGGCTCAGCTCCTGCAGCTAGGCCTGTCTCCCTCTGAATACAGAGGAGACTGCCCTCCCTCTGAGTGCAGAGGACCCTGTTTCCCTCTGCCTCCCAGCCTTTATACTCTGGCTGGGAGTGTTTGGGGCGTGGCCACACAGCTGGGCCTCATGCCCAATCAGGCCTGCAAAGCCTGCTGGCTCCCAGCTTTAAACCCCCTTCCTGGGCTTTCAAACCCCTTAAGGGGCTTTCCCAAGCCCCTTCTGGTAGGGGGCGGGTGGTCACCCCGCCACACACCCAAATGAGTGGCCAGCTGATTGCTCCTTGTGAAAATCTGGGCGGAACTGTCACAGTGCCGAGTGCTGTACAAATCTGCCCCCAAGAGCTGCCGAGAGGAACAATCTGGGCCCCAGTGTCTAAATCCTGCATCTCAGCTCAAATAGCCCAGCCCACCTCCCCTCCCAACTCAAGCCCACCTGGGTATCGGGACCAAGGACTGGAACGTGGGAACACAGGCCGTCCTTGTCAGAAGTGAGGATCTAAACCCTGAAAAACTGGCCTGACTTTCCCTCGTCCTCAGGGATGGGCCAGGCACCCTCGTGGCAGAGCTGCTGGGGAGCGAACACTAAAGCAGCTC
This sequence comes from Sternotherus odoratus, assembly GCA_032164245.1. NCBI lineage: Eukaryota > Metazoa > Chordata > Testudines > Kinosternidae > Sternotherus > Sternotherus odoratus. The sequence goes on along the minus strand of JAVMKO010000015.1, from coordinate 6,857,822 downwards.
CAGGCTTCTTCCCCACACATGCCCATTCAGGGCGAACGTAGCAGCTGAAGCCAGCGCTGCTTTCTCACTGGGCTATTTTGCAGAGTTGTGTCGGCCCTGCAGTGACACAGCCTGAGGGAAGCAAACAAACTCGCAGAAGATGCTTGGAGACTCAGTTACCCAATAATGGTGCCAGACCCTGATGAGCTGCACCCCAGAAGATGCTGCAATTCAGAGGGAAACATTCCCCATCAGAGCAGGTAGCGTTTCTCCTGCCCCCATCCCCACTCGTTCCTTTCCCCCTGCTCATCTGTTCTCTCCCGGACTAGCAATGCTGCAGCAGCTGTGATGCATTCTGGAGCTGTGTGCAACATGAATTCGCCACTACATATGGGCACCCCGAATTCTATAATTGTGAGGAACAATAGAATTTGTCTGAGTAACCGGCCCATAATTTTCATGACTCTGGCATCTTTGGCTGTGGTCTCTCCTGCTGCTCCTGTCTAAATGTTCGCAATGAATTATCGTCGGCATCGTCTAACACCAAACAGATGATTCTCTGGAGGTTTGAGAGAAGGTCAAGCATGTTATTTTACGCTCGATGCCTTGAAATGCTGGGGAGGTGGGGGGGGGGGACTTTTCTCAGTTCACACAGCACTGGGGTACAAGATCCCCAGAAACCCAGTGCCCAGAAGGGACAACTGCTGGTGAATGACCCCCAACTTTAACACGAGACTAAGAGGACATTGGATGTTCTGTTTGCACTAATCATTGTTCTGCCTCATCTTTCAGAGCCTCCCTAGGACAGTTGAAGGTGCATTTTAGAGAACACTGGCAGCTGTTAGATGCCCTGGGCTGTGCTAGATAGTCTTTGGTGTTAAGGCAAGACGCAGGCACCGTTAGGGATGGGCATGGGGGTCAAACCACAAAAAATGAGATCTAGCAATTGTGGCCAGTGGAGGCTTCTCAGCTCATCTACAAAAAGCAAAGTGAGGCGCTCAACTGCCATTTGGCTTTCCCACAAAGCATGAGGGCTGTCCAGACAGGCTTCAGGCATGTGACACCTTGGGGTGCTCCGTTGTCTCTTTCCTCCATCCCTCCCCTGCGCACTCAGGAACACGGCAAGATTTGGGCAGGGTCTCCAGGAGAAATGGGCCCACGTCACAACATTCCGGAGCCAGACTTTGAACGCTCAGTTTGGGTCTTTGGACTGGCCCATGAGAGCAACAGGAGCAAGCTCCACATTTTAGCTCCAGGATCAGATTCCAAAGCTCAGGGTCGGGTTAGGCTACAGGAAAGTTAGTCCATGGTTTGTTATTAACAGCACCTCCCTCTGGAAGCAGCTGGTACTGGCCATTGGAGACAGGATATGGCAACAGATGGCTCACTGCTCAGCTCCATTATGGTGATTCCTGTGCACCTATCAGGAGTCTGGGTGTTTGGAGTGGAGGTTTCGATTCAGGGCCATCTCTACGTACAAATAAGGGCATCAAGAGGTAAACTCTGTGGAGCTTGTGCAATGCTCCTCTTCCAGCCCCATCCCACGTGCTGATTTTCAAAGGAGGGCTATTTCCCATGGTCATCAATGGAGGTGGGACTGGAATCCAATGGAGGGACCTGGAGGGCAGCAAAGATCCTTAGACTAGCCTGAGCCCAGCATCTACAGTGTCAGGAGTGTCAAAAATGCCATGAGGTTTATGCCGAGTATAGTGACGGATCTGCCAGCACCTGTAGTAAGGCTAGAAAGGGAACAGAATTCCCAGGGCCCACTCAGTCCTTAGCCCCCTTGTTGTGACAGGTCACAAGCGTATTGGTTGCGTGTGCACCTGTGAGAATGAGGGATGTTCCCTGACAAACAGCCCCGTGAACCCCACTCTCATTGCCACCTAGGCAGCGCCAGGGCACTATTAGTAGCACCCCGGTGACTGAGGTTCCTGCAGCCCTGGGAAGAGTGGATATTCTTGATCAATCTCGATGTTCTTGCTCCATCCTGTCCATATTGCTAGGGTAGGAACTCAGCGCAGGCCCCTCAGGGACTCCACTGGCGTTACTGTGCTCAGGGTCAGGCCGAACGCAGAAGCCCTCGCTCCTAAGCGAGCTGGGCTGTCGCCCAGCGCTTTGCCTGGTTGCCGTACATACTGATGAATTGCACTATTTCCTGCGAGGCGTCCGCGCTGCTGCAGGAGACGGGGAACAAGGATTTACCCGCAAAGGAAACGCGCTGCCCTGGCTAAAGCCTGGTTCTGAACGCGGCGTGCTCTGGGCATTTGCGTGGCAGTCTGCGTGGCTGCAGGGAGTTGGTTTTGTGTGTGAGAGAGTGTGGGATTGTGGCCGCGCTGCAGAACATGGGGGGGTGTAGTGCATCGAGTTAGCGAGATGGCTGTCAAATCCTGGGGGAGTCAAGGCACGGTCAGTTTTTGTTCTTTCCTTGATGTAGCTAGTCAAGGAAAATAGCATGTGTGGGGAAGGGGGAAGTGAGGTGACCTCGACTAGGTACCGTGAGGTAAAGTCATGTCTGTGCCTTGTCTCCACTAGGATTTTATAGTGATCCTGCTATCTCGCTAGAGCAATGAAGATCTAGCCTGAGATAATTGGTGGGGGGCTGGGGGAGTTAGAGTGTTATCAAATGCCATTGAAGCCCCACGTGTGAATAAAAGCAGCATCAGTGCCTAGCCAGGGGCAATATACCCAGAAGAGATACAGACCCATACGCTGATGTGATGCAATCGTTTTCAAAGTCTTTATTGGCATAAATAATTCATACATTGTTACCTCACCAAACACCACACACAAAAACACAGGAACAAATGGCTACCCAGTTCTGCAGTTCACAGAGATTCGCACTCAGACAGCTGAAATTATAAATACTTTCTTAAAGTGTAGAAAACTTTATAAATGTTCCTGTACAAATTTACAGCAGTGAGCTCCAGCGTGCCTTTTTAGTTAAGCTTTTTTTGCACCAGAATCAAAAGGTTCTCTTCCGGTGACGAGAATTTTGCAACCACCACAACAAAATATATATATTTATATGTATTTATAAAACCAAAACCCAAACAGAGGGAAACAAAAAATTTAAACTCTTATCTCAGCTCATTCTGCAACAGTCAGAACTAACACACAGAAAACAAAGCAGACCATCAACTTCAGTTTGAAACTGTACAGGATTTAGAGTTTGTTATATATGTATGTATATATCTCTATACATACATATATAGATATGTATATATATTTATATATACTTTATGTACAGGAAAATGTCACAGCGTACAGAGAACGGGAATAAGAAGGCGTTTGCAACTGACAAAATTTCCCAAAAAGTCACTATTTGCAAAACAAAACAAACAAACAAAAGGAATAAAATCAAGTGCCAAGTGCTTGTCACAGGTGTGGACTTAAGCAGTGGCCACCGCAAGCAGACTGACGCGTAGAGAGCATGGCTGAGGATCAGGCAATAGACACAGGGCTTTTGAGTTCTGCAGTGCTACCCAGAGAGCATATCCGCTCATTTTCCATCACAGCCAAAATGCCGTCCCGCGATCATGGCTTGTCTTTCTCTCAGCAGTGAGCCCTCTGCTTTGAAACAGGCCGTCGCTTTGATTGAACTGGGGCAGATTAAGAAACTATGTGTTCCAGAGAGCAAAGACTCCAGCCTCTATAAGAATACAAGGAAGCTGGCCCGGCGTACTTCTAGCCGCGTAAGGATCTCACCCCGGTCCAAAGAGCAAGACAGTCTTTGCACCGCTTCAACCTCACAGAATCCCGCCAGTGACACAGACATTGTGCAGGCACTGTGAGGTCTGAATTTCACTTGGCATGAATCCAGGATTCACACACCAGGCATGTTGCAGGGGGCACTTTGTATCTGCTAGGAGATGACATTTCTCAAGTAGCAGGTCCTTTTGGTCCTGAACGGGACCGTTAACGAACACACGGGCAGATCTCCCTGACTTGCAGGCACTGTGCTAGGGCTGACGTTGAACTCAGGGAGTCAATGGGAGTTGTGCAGTGAGGGACTGGGCCCGCTGGGGGTAAGGGCGGGTCTGCCTGGGGAAGTTATGGAGCTGCTGAGGGGGGAAAGGCTCATTCATGGGCAGACACACCTCCAGCTGCCAGTGACACTCCTGGTGTGTGTGTTTTGAGTAGGAGAGAAGGGGCGGGATGGGAGGACTGACTGGACTGCTTCGGGACTACCCCTAGTGGGTGCTGCTATGACCCAGTCCTCCCCAGCCCTTAGCAGCTTACCGTATGTAGGAAGCTGCTGCAGCAAAATGGTTTCAAAGGCACACTGATATTTTGGGGAGACTCCTGGAATTGGGTGTGTATACTCTGGGACACCCATCTATGCACTGCCATGCTGGATCAAACTAGAAAGAGCCCTATATCTCTTTGATAGCACTTTTCATCTGTAGAGCTCCAAAGGAGGTCAGTGTCACCACTCCCATGTTACAGGGGGGGAAACTGAGGCAGAGATCAGTGAAATAATCATCCAGCAGGCCAGACTAGAACCTAGAGCTCCTGGCTCCTAGCCCAGCATGTGATCCACTAGGCCATGCTGCCTGCAATTACATGTCACGTGAATTACATCAGCAGAGAATCAGACCCAGGAATATGTACATAAGAAAAAGTGTTGATAATAGGTATTAATATGGCTGTTCTGGCCAATTCCCCAGGGATCCAACTGACCAGCCGAACTGCCAGCTGGGTACATTTCAATCCATGCTGCGATGGCATGGAAAACTGGCTAAAAGGTTCCTACTGACCAAATCATCCCCAACCTCCGCTGTGGAAATATAAAGCTGGCATCAAAGGCCAGTGACGGGGCTGGATGGACACAGCGGTCCCCTGCTTGTTTCTAGTGCGCCCAGCAAACCAATGCCAGTTGGCACAGTCAACGAGCAATGCCGCAGCCCATTTCTAGCTAGCACCGGAGAGCAAATGAGGTGACGATTCTCTCTCAGCGTCAGCATCTGCTGATCCCCTTGCGATAAATGGGCAAAACTTTGTCGCTTAAGCATTTCCAGGCTACTAAGCCTGTCCCCTAGCACGACCCGGGGGCAGGAAACAGAGAGCAGAAGGGCCTGCGCCAGCCACGCTCCGACGAGCGCAAAACCCATTCCGAGAGCCTGCAGCCATTTGCGGCGGCGTCTCGTTGATGAGACGACACTTTGGGGGTCTATTGTGCTCCGGTTGCACACACACAGCTCCCATTAACGCTAATGGCCGTGCGGGGTGTGCAGAGAGAGCAGAACATTTGTGCCTGAGCCAGGATGTGCAAAGGCTTTCTGGCGAGAAGAAAACTTTCATCCCGGCAGCGGCAGCAAAGGGGGAGACGAGTCGCCGTTACGGGGGAACTGGGACCGACCACCCGCTGAGTCGCCCCATAGTCACCCCCCTCGATCCGGCCCCGGAGCCGCGGGCCACACTCAGACTCAGCAGGTCGCCCGGGTACAGCGGGGACAGAATTTGGCCCAGGGCGGGGGAGGAGAGAGCTGATATCTCTAAGGCTTCCATTCGTGCTGAGAGAGAGCAGACGTTGATTTAGCAGCCAAAAGAGAGACCAGGGCTCTTCGGGGCCATATACTCAAAGGCGCCTCTGTCATGAGGAGGGAGCGGTTGCCCCTCCCTCTTTACTGCGCCCCGGTGACCCTTCCTGGACTATTGTAGTCTACACTGGGCACCATGGAAGAGCCCCTCAAGGGAAGGGCCGTGGCTCAAAAATGTTCACCCGAGGACCACAGCCATAGAAAACATGCTTTCGGGAGCTGCCCTGGCAAGGACGGGTGCTGGATGAGCTGAAAGGTCTTTTCAATCCTTGCCTCTGCGGTGCTCGGAAAAGGGGCCTTGTGGAAAACATGGCAGTCACACCAGGCTATCCTAACAGCTATCCCATGCTTGCCCCAGAGGTCTTGTGGTGGACCTTACCCGATAGCCGGGTACCTGTAGCAAACAGCGCTTCAAAAATACCCCATGTTGGGTGTGAACAGTGGAGCTGTCTTTCTAATTCATGTAGGACCTTTTTCTCCCACTTCAAGCGTTAAGCAGTAATGAGTGTAAAAAGTCACCTTTCCTCCAAAGCCTCTTCTCAAAGAAAGATTCCCACTGAGAAGTGAGAGGCTCCTGTTTGGAACTGGAACGGTGGCACCTAAAAGCCAAAACAGATCCCCTGGAAATGGAGGCCTGGCTCTTTTATTAAAAAAACACTATTTAAAATTCTGTCCTGGGATGGGGGTCACCCAATAGCCACGGTAGTGACGCAAGAGAAAATTCTATACCCAAAGGATATTTTATATATTTTTTCAAATTAGAGCATCAGGAGGATCATGGGTTTCTTAGGGAATCTCTCCTGTGAACTGGAAGATTGTCCCCAAATGAGGAAGTCTTGGAAATCTATTTTAACTTTGTGCTACTTTCAAGAGACCAAATAATCAAAGGAGGTTGTCTGCAATTCCTGCTTAGTCGCCTGCAAGATATTGATTGAGTGATTGATTATGGATGGTATTGTTAGGAAAACAGGTTGGTTTCTCTCTAAATACAGGTGAAATTTTAATACTCAGGAAAGTGAAGGAATATAGTTACTTCAACTCACATTGTTCTATTTTTTCCTTGTTTTTTGCAAGATAGGCTGAAGAAAACAAAACAAACATTGTTGTTTTGGCATGCTGGAGCATTGCATTGCTTCTTTATACAGTATTACTACTGTCACTTTTCTATTCTGCCTTTCCGAGCAGCTTCTGGGATCAGCCAGGTCTGTATCATATCCTGAAGTGACCCTGGCTGGAGAAAAAAACTTGTACCCCACATCCAAAAGAGATCATGGAAATTCCCCCTGCAATGACCAACAGTTCAGTTCATATTTAGGTAAGTTTCAGATTAGTTCTTACTACATTTGATTCCATTTGCCTGGCCCTGAAATGTGCTGTCAAAAGGTGGGACCCAAACTGAGATCTCTCCTGACCTGAATTTCCTGGCTGGAGTTCTCAGTTACATTCTAAGAACTTACCATTGCCAGAGCAGTGTACAGGGCTCTTAGCAGAACAGATAATTCAGACCCCGCTCTCTAAATTCAACGCCACACCAGAACTCTCCTGAACTTGGGGCTGCAAAATCCAGATCTGAACCTTCCTAAATCTTAGCCTACTTTGATCTGGCTCCCTAAAAAGGTGACCTGAAGTTGTGAACGGGATCTACGGTTTATTTCGGGCTCCTCTCCACACTACAGTCACAAGACACTTCTGTAAATAACCCACGTCTGCGCCGTAGCTTGCACAGCTAAACTGAGCAACCGGATGAACTTCCTTGCTCCTTTCGGATCTCCTATTACACGGCATTGTGGAGATTTTCTCCTACATTCGCTCCGCGCTGACGGGCTGGATATTTTTAAACCGGAAAAAACTGATACACAAAGCTGGGATTAGAAAACAAAGAATGAAAAAAAAATACGAGTTGTTTTTTAATAATTAAGACTTTCAGAAATAAGAAAGCATGATGCAAATAACACGTTTGCATCAACAATTGTCGCTGGGCTGAATGGGGGAAAAGGAACTGCTCTTCTGAGCTAATTTATGATAAATGCAGGGCAGCTATTTTTTCATCTACACTATTGTGCAACAACCTTCGCTGCTCATGGCCTGGGTGAGACGTTATCATGAGGGAAGAAAGCAGGAAAGATATGGAGGAAACAATCCAAGATATTTTTGTTGCAGAGTGCAAGGGGCGTTCATTAAGAAGTAGCATCAAGATTTGAAGTGCCCAGATGCTTGGCAATGGCCAGAGGGTGCATGATAAGAAAGCCCTGTTGCTCCTATAGAGCCCAAGAGAGACTGCAACCGTGCTTAGGTCACGGTGTCCCTGGGGAATTCGTCTCGGTAGCACCCTGCTTTAGGGGTAGGAGCCCAAGGACTTCCCATCCATCAAAAGGAGAGTCCACGGTGCATCTAACTGCTCCCAGAATGTACAAAAAGGCCAGCTTCGGAGAGAGGATTGGTCTTCAGAACAGACTCATTGTGAGAGCAGAAACATCTAACGTTTTCTGGCTGGATTATTCACTCCTCTCTGTTAATACACCCTGAATCTGGCGTTAATCTCCCAGGAACCTCATTTCATCTGTACAAACACACTGGCTCTCAGAGGGGGAACTGGACTTTTTTGCTGTAGCTTCTCTCAAAACAGAAATGGGGGGACAGGAGTGGGGTTACCCAGGTCTCCCTAGTTTGGGATAGAAGAGGCAGGGGCACATATTTTTCACAGCGGTAGAAAGCAGAGATGGACAAGGCCTCTCAGCTCGCTTAGTGCCCTCACCCTTCCCAGGCGTGATGCTCGCTGGCATTGCCAGTGAATGACAACACATCTTAGAGGCAGCCAGGTCAGGAGGCAGCATTCTCCCAAGCCTCTGATTTAAACGTGCAACTGGAAGAAGACAGACAGACTGGTTCATTTTGATGGGCATCTTAGGTGTATATGTCTCTGGGGACAGCCCACCATCTGGGGAGGAAGTTGCAGTCATTTAGCTGAATAATGGTCTGTTAAAGTAGGGTAAGCACAGAGCAAACTGAACTTCTCCGATGAGCTTTTGATAGCTTCATACCCTGCTCCCCTCACCCTAGTGAAGGCAAAATCTAGTGCTGCTGGAAAGATCCCCGCCTTCCACCCTAATAAGGGACATGTGCACACCAGATCTTATCCAGCCCGATGTGACAAGCCATTCAGGTGCATGGGCACATTTCCACCCACACTACATGCTGACCATCGAATCATAGGACTGGAATGAATCTTGAGAGGTCATCTGTCCAGTCCCTGCACCCATGGCAGGACTAAGTATTATTAGACCATCCTGACAGGTGTTTGTCCAACCTGCTCTTAAAAATCCCCAGTGATGGAGATTCCACAACCTCCCTAAGCAATTTATTCCAGTGCTTAACCACCCCGACAGTTAGGAAGTTCTTCCTAATGTCCAACCTAAACCTCCCTTGCTGTAATTTACGCCCATTGCTTCTTGTCCTGTCCTCAGTGATTAAGAAGAACAATTCTTCTCCCTCCTCGTTGTAACAACCTTTTATGTACTTGATCTAGGGTTGTTTTTGATATAGAACTTCACTTTGTGTCAAAGACATTCCATTTTGGTCTCCTGTCTGAAATGCTTTTGAGGATAGGCTGGGAAGGGAGTCACAGGGTGCTCTCCCTGCAGAAGAGAAGAATGGCTAGGCACATGGCCACAGGTTCCTCATCTTCCATCTCAAAATATGCTACAAGAAACTTGACTCTTCCGGCGAGCTACCCTTTGACTGTAGTGTGCTGCCTCAGAGTGCAAGCCTTTTACATAGACACTGGAGCTAATGTATGAACAAACCTGCCCTTCCTCTCACCAGTCACCATCTGAACTGTTCGTTTGCTCAGGTCTCAGCCGGCTGCTAAAACAGATGTGGTGTCTGCTGCGTTAGGGGGGAAATCTCGTAGGCAAGCAGCTAAAGGACTTGAGACGTTTCTTCAGGAAGTCAGTCAGGTGCAGGAGTCCCCAGGACCCCTGCTGCACATCTGCATCTCTCCACCCAGCAGGACACTGTACACACAGGGCCAAACTGAGCTCGTGCCTAGGTGAGCATGACTCCTATTGATGCCAAGGAAAGCTGCATTCTCTAATGTCAAGACAGAGTTTGGGCCATAGACCCTCCAACTATTATATCTCCCTGGCCTGTTCCACTGCTTAATTCTAGGGCTCTGAAGTCCCATCACCTTTTAAATTAAAACTGTTTAAATGGAACAAAATGGTCTTTCTGGGCAGACTCTGATTTCGGGACCTGGATTCCAGATGAGCATTAGGAGGCAGCTGAACAGCGTGATAGGGGCATAAATAACCTGAGACAGAGGAGAGGAGTGGATGCTTCCCATCCATTAAATCCTGCGCTGCCAGCACAGCCTCCCGTCTGGCAGAAAGCACCGGCTGTCATTACAATATAATCAATCCTTTCCCCCTACACGCGCCATGGAACAGCTAATGACACAGCCTGAAATTCAGCTTGGCTCCCTCTTTCAAGCTACCGTGAAAACATTAGTGACACCAGATCTTTCCTCTGCTGTCACAGCTCCTCCTGTGCAAGGCACTTCTCTGGCGAGAGGCGTGCCCACGGAGGAGCACGCTGGGTTAACACACGTGAACCTGGGACCTCGCGGTCCTCTCCTGTTCCATGGACAGAGGAAAAACGGAGCACTGTCAGCTACCACTGTTGACTTATCTATCTGACGACCACTGTACAGGCCCAAAACATGGGTGACCACAGACGAATGGGATCAACATTCTCTCAAGGTGATCCAGACCCGGAGCAAAGTTGCTTGGCAACCATCGGCTGCAAAGGCGCGAGTTGTCAGTCACCGCCAGAAGCAGCATATTTGGGGATTGGTTAGCACCCATGTCAAGGTCCTCGTCCACTTAAAGGGTCAGCAGCGGCTGAAAGTCATTGCCAACTAAAGTCATTGCCATCTAAAGCTGCTTGGCTGCTGCTGTGAAGGGTGATGTCAGCCCCCTCTCCTAGGGAGCTGGCTCCCTCATCCCCGCCGACAATGGGCACCCATGTTGGCATGCAGAAGAAAGGCTGAGGAACGAATGGGCACCGAGATCAACCTACCATGCCCATTGCTGAGGCACACTGGTGGAGGCAGTTGCAGCCCCTGCTGCACCTATCCAGGGAGCTAAACAGAGTCCGTCAGGCAACAGGGTATAAATAAATGCACCACATGACAATCCACTCAACCTATGAAAGAGGAGGAGTCTCTGCACCGCTCCATTCCGCCAGCAGGGGGCAGGGCGGATAACGCAACACAAAATTAGATACAGGGCCTGCTGATGAATGTGGGCGATGTTCTGTGACCGACGATGAAGGCCGTATCAGAGAAGCTGAGATACCATTAGCTACTGAGGTTGGGCAGAGAGTTACTCACTCTTCACCACAACGCACTGGTGTGCATCCCCGTACGTTTTGCTTGGAGGGTCAGAAAAGCACGCATGCCACTGTGTCTATTACCACGTGGGGTCCAGGGAACCCAGCCTCTCTTGCTCTGTGCACAATCTATTTGAGCCATTGCTCTACAAACAAAACCATAATTAAAAACAAATCCGCAAGGACAAGACATCAGCATATAGTATCTCCCCTCTGCGCTCAGATCTGTAAACTCACATGCCACAACGCAAACCTCGGGACTGGGAAGGTGGGGAAGAAAAATGAATCCATTACGAAGTTCTGTAAACACTACCAATGGGAACGCTGTCCCCTCGCCTCCCCCAGACATGCCCAAGCAGCTCCATGCACCCCTCCCACATGCACAGACGACCACCCAGGACCCACGGATTCAGGTACTGAGTGGAAGGGAAGCTGGGGACGGAGCGATCGACAAGTCCAACCCCATCACCTTTCCCTGCAGCAGACATCGGGAACAACCCTCCCCTCTGCTCCCACGGCCCCGAGGGACTGCCCTTTTCACCCCAGACAGAGAAGGCATTGGTGAAAACTCCTTAGAGAGACTCCAAGGATTAGTGCAATGACTTATGGCACATGATGCACGCACACAAAACGGAGGCCTGCAGAGATGGGGGGATAAGGGAGAGCAGCACAAGAAGGGACGCGGAGAGCGGGAGAGAGAAAGGGGTGAAGAAAGCAAGGCTGAGAGAAAGCCTCCCTTGCTGCCCGGGGTGTAATGGAGAAGCTGCTGCATGCTAGGAGGTGAGAAATGGGAGAGGAACAAGGAACAGAAGCTACTGGGCCTAGCCATGATCACATGGATACATCTCGACCTGCAGTACAGAGTAATAGCAAAGGCAGGATTGACTCTTTGGCCATTCACACAGAACTCCTAGGCAGTGTGGGACAGAATGTGACTATTCAGGGTACAGCTGATGGAATGTATTCTGTTCCCATTGAAGTCAGTGGTGAGATGCTTTAATAACACTTGTCATCAGTAGATCTCCAAGCACTTTACAAAAGAATTCAGAATCAGCACCCCCATTTTATAGATGGGGAAACTGAGGCACTGAGCCAGAAATGATTTGCCCAAGGTCACCAAGCAGGACTTGCAGAGCCAGGCATAGATCTCCTCAGTCCCAGTCCAGCATATCTACCCACTAGGCAACACTACCTCCCACTTCCTTGATTTCACTGGGAGCACGGTTAGTCCAGTGCTGAGTGATTTTGAAACCCATAAAACATTAGAAACAAGCCTGAACAAAATGCCCTGCACTCAAACAGCAATGAACTCAGAAGAAGTTGGGATCCAGAATCCCATACTGTGCTCATCTCTACGTTTTAGACACACAAACACACACACAAATGGAATAGAACGAGCCCGTTCTGTTGTGCGCCCTCGCAATCAAAGCGATTTCCCCCCAATGTAATGCTTTTGAGTAATTTTTTAACCTTCTTTTATTTAGGCTAAAACAGTTACAATGGGAGGGAAAGCGGGTTAAAGTAATTAATGGAACTAGAACAGGACTGGTTAGTTGTCAGAGCCCTGTAATGCCTCCACATTAGAGCTAACTTATACTACGATTAAATGATTCAGGGCGGTTTCTGTCAAGTAATTATGTTTAATAACGGCCTGAAAATGCAATTTGCTCTCATCTGTCACTTGGTATCTAGTATAATGGGCTCAAGGCCGCATCCAAACCGACTGTGACACACAACACCGGTATGTGGTATCCCAGCAGCAGGAGGAGGATGAAGAGAGTGCAGAGGAAAAGGATTGTGGGCTCTTTCGGATAGGAGAGGGACGTACAGGAAACTGGAGAAGGATCCCGGCTGCGCCTCTCAGCCCCCGCAGGTCCAGAGAGAACCCAGGTTATGGCAGAAGCCAGCGTTGTGATCTCTGGGTTTGTGGAAAGTCCAGGACGGACAGCCTGGGATGGGAAGCTTTCTAGCTAACTACAGGTACGGCACGAGTCCCTCACCAAGGAGCTTCGACCCTGACTCGGAGGGATTCGCTCCCAGGGTTTAGAGAGTCATTCAAACCTTGGGCCTAGCTGCTGGGACTGCAAACAAGGCGGCAGCTTGCGTTGGCTACACCCTTACCGGAGATCACCAGCTCGTTCTATATAGGCCATCAACCAGCTATCTGCTGGGGGTGATTTCTGGTCACTACTAGTTAGGGTTGCCCGTTTTGGTTGGACGTATTCCTGGAGGTTTCATCGCATGACATCATCTTTAATTAAAACTGAATCTTTAATTCCTGGAGGCTCCAGGCCCATGCTGGAGGGTTGGCAACCTTACTACTAGCCCAGTCTGGATTGCATCAGGTGGCCTAGGGTTGAAAACTTCTGTTCCATTACCAACCCCCTAAAACAGCAGTGTCCAATACGTTCGCCACTAGCCACGTGTGGCCAATAGGCTGTTGAATTGTGGCTAATGCATGTGGCTTTTTTATAATGTGGCGAATAAGAAAAATTCAAAACCACAAGTGTGGCTAGCGGTGTGGCTAGCATCGAATTTCTATTGGACACTGCTGCCCTAAACCATCCAGTTCACCAAAGAAATACATTGGGGGAAAACACGACAGGAAGACGGGAACAGCGTACTGCATCAGACCTGTGGTCCATCTAGTTCAGTATTGTCAGACAGTGGCCAGGGCTCGATGTTTCAGAAGAAGATGCGAGAAACGGCGGTGGACAACTGTGGAATGGTTTGTCCATAAGGAAAGTCCCTTCTAGCCAAAGGACGTTAGCAGCCAGTTTATGCAGGGACATGTGAGGGTTTCATAGGCTTTTTCTAATACATTTTCTCACTGTTTTCTGTCTCTCTCTAAACTCCAGAGACACCTGCACTCTGCACGCTGAGGGTCTGTTTTCAGACCTCATGCCAGCACACATTTTTCCAGTGCACTGCTAGATGCCTGATTGCAAAGCCCTATTTGTGTGTAGGGGGGGAGGGGTCCACGCATGGACTTGAACCCCAATTTACATGGGTGCATCTGCTCAGCAGTGCACAGTGTGCCTGAAAACCAGCCCCCCTGCACGTATAACATGGGTAAACAGGGAGAGGGGGGAGGACACGAGCGGGGAAGCGGCAGCAGTAGGGAGCAAAGAAAGGAAGATTTGCTGGTCAGCTACAGGACAGTGCAAAATGCTCAAATGAATGTGGCTCTGGCTCTGTGCCATGCGGAGGGGCGGAGAGGGACAAGCAGAGATGGGTGTGGGCGGGAGGTAGAGAAGCCCTTGTGAAAAGTGTTTATCAAGGTTCTGTAGACTCCCTGCAGGCGTCAGCTGATAGCAGTGAAAAGTCCCACCCCCACCCCCATCCCCACCCCCACCCCCACCGAGCAGGCACAGGCTCAAGTGATAAACCGATGGAGCAGCAAGATTCCCCTTAAAAAAAGAAGAAAACAATCCCCCAAATGACCCACATTCGCACCCAACAGCTGATTGGGGGCTCAGATGCCACAGTGCTCAATTGAAGCTGGTTGCTTCCAAATTTCAAAAGCTCAATTGCACACACCTCCTCTCACAGCCCCCGCTGGAGCAGAGGGGGGCTCCAGGACAAGTCTATACAGCGCTTGGTGATTGCTCTTTCCAACCTGTTCTCTCTCCAGACATTTCCCCTTAGGATCCCTTCAAGACACCGTCGGGAATTCTGCGCTCCTCCTGTCCAATCCGAGCTGGCTGGTTGTTCTGGAGAGTGAGAGAGAATGAGCAGGAAGCAGCTTTATTTCTTCTCCATGCTCCCAGTCCATGGTGCCCTCTGGTCTTCCTTAGTGCATGGAGGAAAGAGAGAGGAAGGAGAGGAGGAGAACTGAAGGGATGAGAAAGGCACCGTCCCTTAAGTCCGTCTGTCACAGCCTGCGGAGGAGAGACAAGACAGACAGCAATGAGCTGGGCATTCTGTTGAGAGTGGTTCACTCCAAGGACCAGACCTCTCCAAACATTAACCTATTCACGACAGGGGATTAATGCTGACGTGGGGGTTACTCTCGGGATGGAAGGAGCATGTGGCAAGTCAAGTTCCAACAAGTCCATTCGTTTTTATGCAAAGGAGGGTTACCATGAAGATGGTAAATCGGCTTAAGTAATCGCACCTTCCCCCTGGTACCTCCAAATCAGTTAGATTCACATTATTGTTTGGTGTAAGTATCCCTCCCTTTTATTGTCCAGATTGGTGGGGGAGAAAATTGTATATGTGGCTGTCCCTTGATCTCCTGGGATAGATTAGACCTCTTGAGGTCCCTTCCCGCCCCCCATATGTACAAATCTATTGTTCCCGACATACACAGTGTGTTTGCATAAACGAGACTGTGATAAATGACAACGTATTTTATACAGTTGCCGTAGCTTCCAAGTACCTGATCTATCATCTCTAATGTACCCTTCGCCTCAGGATGCAGGCAGCAAGCATCCAAGCAGCCCTATTATAGGTCTCTATTCCATAACAGACCCTTAGCTACAAGACCTCTTTTGACCATGATCCCCCACATCCATTCCCACACACAATCATCCTGCCATAACAGCTACTCAAGAACCCCGTTATCACCAGACATCACCCACCACTAGCCACTAACTGGTGATAAGCAGGAATATGAAGCTGCAGACTTATCAGGCCTGACAATGCTGGCAGGGGGAGAATCTTCATTACCTCTAGCATCTAGAGGTTTGGGCCTAGACTCTGAAAGGTATGAAGGCCCCATCAACCAATGGGAGTTAGGCACCTAGATCTCTTGGAGGATCTGGGCCCAAACATGGCAGGAGTTCATGGAAACATTTTTGTTCATTCAGTCTGTGACCGTCGTCTCAGAGAGATGATTATACAGCAGGCACATCACAGTCGAAAGAGTCAGGGGAGAACCGTCAGATCATCTAGTCCGTTGCCAAGGGGGTCACGAAGTCCCCAGAGGACGTATAATACCGGGTATCAAACTGACAGCGGACGGCGTCTTAGCCCATAGGCCAAGGACAGTGAGTCAGGGGTGTGTTTATTAATAAACAATCATGTTATAGGTGTTGGATCCATGCTGCTGGAAGGCTGGTTGTAGCCACCGTCTCCCGAGTCCCCCAGGCAAACATGTCCATGGGCGAAGTAGGGTGGGGAATGGACACAGCTTGTCACATTCACCTCAGCAGCACGCAGACAGCTGGCTTAGAAATCGGGGTGAGGGGAAGACAGCAGTGCTGTCTCAGACCTATTTGGGTCTGCCTGAATTCCACCTCCCAGAGAGATGAGTAACCAGCTGCTGGGGGAGAAGGCGGGTGAGTGGTAAGCAAATCATTACTACAATGCAGCTCTCATTACCCCGTGACACTGCTCTGGAGGAAGCAGCAACACCAAGGAGACACGCAGCAGCCAACCTCTCCTTAATGAGGGAGCCAGAGAGATCCCTCTGACAGCAAACAACGGCGGATCTGAAATCCCTCCCCCTCCTCATCCCCGTGCAGCTACCAAACGCAGAGGGCAGACCTGCGGTAATGAGGGTAAGCTGCCAGCCAGAAGAAGTTTGCCCGCTGTCACGGCAAGGGCAAAATGAGTGCAGTACCCGAAAGGGCAGCTGTTTAAATGACCAAATGCAACAAAGCAAGCACGTAACCTACCAACGTCGGGTTCATCAACCTCCGGCCTTCCTTGTAAGATCTCTGGAGCTACTGCCTAGTCTCATCACGAACTGTCAATTAACATCACCCCCGTCAAACCACCTATATTCACGGCAGGCTTTGGACCATCTACTGTAGCCTTCTAAAGGCTGATATTTTATCATCGCTGGGCTTGCTGGTGTGCCCGGCCTCCAAACACTAATAAAGACGGGCCAACGGGAACTTCTATAGGTGAGAACTTTAAACAGGGAGGTTCTATGGGGAAGAGTTTCCCAAGCCCTTGTTCTCCAGTGTGAGCGTGAGACATTCTGCAATTTCAAGAGCTCTGGGAGGCGCGCAGGGAATAAGCGAGGGCCTCAGCAGCTCATTTGGGGCTGCAGAGTAGAGCTAGAATGCCAGGCTGGGAGCTAAGGTTGCCAGATGCAGGATGAGAAATCAGCATCTCAAGGCTCTTCATTGTCTCCCAGAAAGATGCTTGCATGAGTAAGATGAGTCCAAATGCAAGAAGGGCCTGGTTACTTTTTGCAGGTGGATTAGCACAACCCGCCCCAACCCATTATACCGGTAGTGTCCTGACCTGCCATTCCGTTCTACATGGCAGAAAATATCCTCCAAGATAAGGAGACATCTCTCCCCTCCAGCTGGGTATGTTTATTGAACTGTGCATGCTGCTCCCCATGTTGTGAAGTAATTTATTTCCCTGTGTACGCACTAGGCATTGTAGAGGAAAAATAGACAGTGAGAGAAGGAACTTCCCACTGAGGAAACTTAGGGGGAGAAGATGGAACAATTTAGTTGGGGATGTGCTTTTCTGCATTCTCTCCAGAGCTATTATAGGGCCAAATCCAGAGTCCCTTACCTGGGATCGGCTCAGGCAAAGTGTTCATTGAAGCCAGTGTGAGATCTGACTAAGCACTAAGCCAAAATGATGTGAGGACAGGATTCGGCTGACAGATGCTTGTGTCGGAGGGAGAGCTTTCTCCTGGCCCTGCAAATTTTCCCGCTGTTTGGTCTTGAAAGCTGACCCATGCTGTACTCTCACATGCAAATGGCCCCCCGGAGACCACAGGCTACCCAAAAATCATCACCTGTCTTGACTTCTCAGTCTCAGATGTGAAAACATCCTTGACAAGAACATATTGAAAACTTAGCAGTTTCTCTCTGAAGCCATGGGCCACACATCAATGGCCTTTGGAAAGGCCAGGCAAGTCTTCTCCATGATGTGGTGTGGACTGCACCCTCAGCAAGTTTGCAGATGACACTAAACTAGGAGGAGTGGTAGATACACTGGAGGGTAGGGATAGGATACAGAGGGACCTAGACAAATTAGAGGACTGGGCCAAAAGAAATGTGATGAGGTTCAACAAGGAGAAGTGCAGCGTCCTGCACTTAGGACAGAAGAATCCCATGCACTGCTACAGACTAGGGACCGAGTGGCTAGGCAGCAGTTTTGCAGAAAAGGACCTAGGGGTTACAGTAGATGAGAAGCTGGATATGAGTCAACAGTGTGCCCTTGTTGCCAAGAAGGCTAATGGCATTTTGGGCTGTATAAGTAGGGGCATTGCCAGCAGATCGAGGGACGTGATTGTTCCCCTCTGTTTGACAGTGGTGAGGCCTCATCTGGAGTACTGTGTCCAGTTTTGGGGCCCACACTACAAGAAGGATGTGGAAAAATTGGAAAGAGTCCAGAGAAGGGCAACAAAAATGATTAGGGGCCTGGAGCGCATGACTTATGAGGAGAGGATGAGAGAACTAGATTGTTTTGTCTACAGAAGAGAAGACTGAGGGGAGATTTGATAGCTGCTTTCAACTACCTGAAAGGGGGTTCTAAAGAGGATGGATCTAGACTATTCTTCATGGTACCAGATGACAGAACGAGGAGTAATGGTCTCAAGTTGCAGTTGGGAAGGCTTAGATTGGATATCAGGAAAAACTTTTTCACTAGGAGGGTGGTGAAGCATTGGAATGGGTTACCTAGGGAGGTGGTAGAATCATCTTCCTTAGAGGTTTTTAAGGTCAGGCTTGACAAAGCCCGGGCTGGGATGATTTAGCTGGGGATTGGTCCTGCTTTAATCAGGGGGTTGGACTAGATGACCTCCTGAGGTCCCTTCCAACCCTAATATTCTATGATTCTATGATGGTAAGTATGTTTATGACTGTACTGGAAGCCTACGTACTGTGTATCATGTCTCAGCAACACACGGACAGGCATTATTTTGCTATAAGTCCCATTTTAGGAACTCCAGTTTGGGGTCCATTGCTGACTCAGTGACAGCTCCCCCTGGCTACTGCTAATGCAGTATCGGGGGAGATGCGGGGGAGGTGGCTGCAGAGAACGAGCAGAAGCACGGGAAGACAACGAACGCATGTAACCTCTCTCTGTCTGATTAACAAAGACACACTAATGCTTTGGAAAATTCTGTACCTCTCTGATGAGGAACTGTGCCTGGAATGTAACGGCTAAACACAGAACTACAGGCCTAGGGCAAGGGCTCTCCAACTTCTTCTGAGTGTGGGCCACACTAGGACCAGTCACCTCCTCCACACCCATTCACCACCTCTCTCTCCCTGCCCCACTCACCACCCCACAGACCTCCCTCCCCCTCATTCACCAGCACACTGACTGCCTCCCCGGTCTTCCCCACACCCCATTCATCAGCTTCCCTTGCCACTGAACAGTCCTTTCCCACTGGTGGCTGGTAGCTCCAGTCACCCCCAGGCCAGCCCATTCCCTCTTCCTCTCTGTCAGGCCGCAATCCCACTGGAGGCTGCTTAACTGGCTCCTCCGGCTTGTTTCCAACAACTTACCCAGGCTCCAGGATTCTCCCCCATAGCAGCAGCTGGTACCAAGAAAAGTCAGCACCATAACAACAACAACAACACCTCGTTCTCTATAGCGCTTTTCATCAGCATATCTCAAAGCACTTTACAAAGGGAGGTAAGGATCCTTATCCCCATTTTACAGATAGTCACCTTGTGACCAGCCAACTCCCTAAGCATCACTGACATGTGTTCCCTGTATCACCAATAGTCCACGGACCACAGACCAGAGACTGCTGGGTTAGGCAGCAGGGGACGGCTGCCATTGGAACTGCCCAGAGGGTTGTGGGCGAAGGACTTCCCTGTAAATCCAGCTCCACTCTCCTCATCCACCCACCCCAATGCCAAAGGGCAGCATCACTGGCAGACCCACAGAAGCCTTAGAGCACCGGGCACAGGGAGGGGAGAATCGGTGGGAATTCAGGGCAGGAACCTTACTCTGCCGACTTCCAGAAGTGCCCGGGGTGTGAAAGGCGACGGTTCCGCTTTGGCAGTTTCTCCAGCATCTCCATGAGCTTGGTGAAGGTGGGTCTCTCCTCCTGTTCGTAGGCCCAGCAGAAGAGAAGGATGTCCTGCAGCATGCACAAGACAGACAGTGAAACAACCGAGCCGGCCCTCTCCACACCACGTACTGGGACCGCACCTACCCAGACAGGGACCGGCCGAGACCAAGCCCTGGATCCCAGCACTCGTGTGCTTTGGGGAACTTTGCATCTGCCCCCCAATCTCTACCATGGGCTGAAACAAACTCCCCCTCCCCCAAGTTCCCAGACTTTGAGGAAGATCAGCTCTCGACGTGAATTCTGTAGCTGGGGCCTCATATTCTTGCAAAGAAGGGTGGGAGGGACAGTGGAGATCACTCAATGGCGCATATGCCATCTCCCAGAGCCTACGAAAGGCTGGGTAAGTGCAGGAAGGATGGAGCAGCTGTGTTCCCTGTCTGGGAAGGGGAAGGAAAACAGCCTGCTTTGCTGCCAGAGCCCTGCAGCTCTCCCCTTTATCACCCCTACCCTTAACACCTTCCTCCTTCCAGCCAATAAGAGGGCTGGGGCCCACCAAAAATAGGAGTGACATGAGGAACTCCTTCCCTTCCAGGAGTGGCGTGAGCCTCCACCACCCTGGCGGTCTCTTCGGACTGAGAGAGCCGGAAGAAATGTTAGATCCCGGCACACAACACCACTGCATTCTTTGGTCCATGGGCCACCTCAGTAAAGGTGATTTTGGGTGCTGCTAGCAGGGTTTCTGGCTGCGTGACAATGGGAACACCTCCCCCCTGCCACCTCAACCCACTGCCGCCCCACCTACCGAGATCTCTTTGCCCATGCCGATCTGGCTGAGGTTGGGCTTCATCCCTCTTCCCACCTGCCATATTATTGCCTCTGCCGGTTGCGTCTTGAAAGGCCACTCCCGCGCGTGCAGCTCATACCAGATAGTGCTGTTAGGAGACAGGAGCACCGGGCGTTAGAACGACCTCGACACCAAGGATGCAGAGGGGGGTAACTCTGAACGTTGGAGCCAGGCTGCAGACGCTCCCTGCACCTCAGCACTGATAGATTATGCCCTGCCAAGGGTATTCCTATAATTCAGTATCTCAGAGAAGGCATGTGCTCACACCACCCCTACGCCCTCCTATGTAGATAGCACCTTATGCCCAGGGATCTCAAAGCATTCCACAAAGGGGTATTAATGCCATTTCAGAGATGGGGAAACTGAGGCACAGCAGCTAGTGACTTGGCCAAAGTCACATGACAAGTTGCTGGCACACTCTGAATGAAACCCCAGCTCTCCTGACTTCCAGCCCCGGGTTCCAGTACACTGCCTCCCCTTTGCTAGGGATTCGCCTCACAGTCTCACCTTGACCTGCAGGGATTTTACATGTGAATGTAGCTCTCAGTGCCAGTAAAGGGCACCTGTGCCATCCCCCCCTTCCCTTTCTAGCACATATTGGGCCAGATTTTCAACTGGTGTAAAACTGGTGCCGCTGCATTGATTTTGATGGGGCTCCCTCCATTTACACCGGCTAAGAATCTGGCCCACCGAGAAGCCAATAGGCCTCTTTGATGGGCAGCACCAACAGACGGATTAGTGGGCCTGGTACTTCAAGTGGGAGGCTCCTGCGGTGTTGCAATGGCGGCTGAACCTGCTGCCTGAGAGCAGCTTAATAGACAATGCAGGGGGTAAATATGCCTTGCAGCTGCTTTTTCACCTTCATGCCACCTGCTCCAGCTGGGTCTGGAAGCAACAGGAGGTTTGGCTTTTCCGTTTTTCCCCCAACGGGAATTCAGGGCTAGATCAAGAGCCCCAGAGGCAGATATGTGGTACGTAGACTGTCCGTAACACAGGGACAGTGATGCAAGCTCCCCCACACCACCGCATCTGGGATCTTCATTCCTGACCCGGCAGGACCAGCCACCTCCTGGGGTGGAGAGGGGTCGGCCAGACGCTGCTTGGCCACTCCAGACAGTGTTAGGGTTTAGGGTTTAGGGTCAGGGTCTCTGCAGTGAGCTGCACCTGACCTCTGCATCGCTCTGGCGCGGCCGACTGGACGTGCGGCAGCAGCTTCATTTCAAGTCAACAGCTGAGCTGGTCGATGGGGCCGGGGACAGCACGGGCCCCGCAGTTAATGTTGTACCTAGTTTCATTTGCCGTGCATGGCCCCAGCACAAGGGGTTTTCAGTGTGCCATAGGTGTGTGTCTGGATGGAACTGGACTGTGTCTTCGGGGGGAAGCTGGAGATCCTGTCAGCTGAGCAGGGGGCCAGCTGGGTCCTTCGGCACCTGGGAGGCGGTCTGGGATCATGGAAGGTGCTGGTGAGCATCTGATGAGGTGCCCGTCCCGCAGGGTCCCGATGGTTTCAACGAGCCACTGAGACGGGGTCAGGAGAACCACACCTCATTGGCTGATCTTGGGCTCACGTTCTATAAGGTTTCCTCAAAACAATGAGGGATTGCAAACCCATTTTACTCAATGAGAGCGTGACGTCTGGCACAGCTGAGCTCAGGACAAAGGGGTTTGAAGCCACTGGCGTGCCGCCCTATCCCCATGGCCTCCACCCATGGTAGAGGGCAGCGTTCTTCCCTCACGCCCCACCCCCCACCACCGCGGAGGGAGAGGAGTTTCAAGCCACCTCCCCCCAGCTGTGCGAGAAACATCAATCTTCGGCTTCAACAGCGCTCCGAGGCGGACAGTCCTGTCCACGGGCATTGTTCTGCCTCACATTTCTAATACTCACCACCAAGACATGACTTGAGGGGGAGGGGGGGAAAAAAGATTATCCATGACAGCAGCAATCGCCACGCCATGCAAAACAGGTTGAAGGGGAGGAAGGGAAGACAGCCTCGCCCGCTTCGTCTTTCAGGTATTAATTGAAAACCAGAAATCCATCAAGTCAAAGGGGAAATGCACCTTGACAGGGTAATGAGAGACGTCCTGAAAAGCATCAGACAGCGTGAAAAGAAGATCCAAGTCTCCCTGGACATCAGCTCCCCTCCCCCCCATCACCCCACTGAGGTTTCCTCTCTTGCTCACAATAAAGCTGGATTTGAAAACTGGAGCTGGGGGCACAGTTGCGAAGTTGTGAAGTATCCAGAAGGCAGACAGTGAGGCTGGGCTCCTTGTTCCTGCCCCCCGCCCCAGCCCCCCAGCTGTCTCCTGCTCCCTAGATGGAACTAGTGGGAGGGGAGGGGCAGGAAACATCAGCTGCTCTCCTCCTAGCCAGTCGCCTACACTTCTGACTGCCGCTCTGACCAGAGGCAGCCTCCAACATCCTGTCCAAGAGGAGATGCATTCAACAGCTAGCTCTCCCTTCACCCCGCTGTCTGCTCCCTGCCCCCTTCACAACCAGGATTATCATCTGGTGCCAGGAGAACCGGACTTTATGAAAAAATAAATGTTCGTCCTTTTAAGTGGCCTCTTGGGATTAGTCGGAAGGTTTCTTGGGGATTTTTTTGTCTGTGTTGTGTTAGTGTTATTGGCCTTCGGGCCCTGAATGGGTTTGTTTTGAAACTATGTGCTTGAGAAAGGAATATTTCACCGGGCCCAGCATAGCAGGCTGCACACAGGGTGCTTTTGTAAGGAGAGGTCTCTTGTTTCTGCGTCTGCTGAATATTCGCTTCATTTCTTCTTCTTTTTTAAGCACGCTAGATCCCGGTTTTCAGAGGGGCGGAGCCCTCGCAGTCCCTCCCAAAGTCAACCGGAGCTGCTGGTGTTCTATGCTGCTGAAAAAATGAGCCCTGGTCATATCAAATTGGGCACCCAACATGTGAACCCCACCCAAAAAAGTCAGTGTGCCCAAGTGGCTTATACTCTGAACTTTGCTTCCAATGGACTGGGAACCTGAAACACTGCTGTGGGGTCTGGAGTATTTCTAATGAGTTCTCAGATCTGAACTATTTCTTGCATTAATCTGCTTGATAAACACTGTGTGTTATCTGCGATGCAGGGAAAATAAAAAGCTTTGTATGTAGAAATATAGTCGTCTGTTCCCTTTCCTAGGCTCATGCAACGCAGTTGAGATAGGGGGATGAGAGTGTCTTGAATGGCTGAGTCTAACAGCACCATCTCACAGGCAGCTGTACTCCTTCCAGCTAAGCTGAGTCTTGTCCTGACGGTCAGCGATTCAATGGAAAGCAGGTTTTAGATCCAAAGATTGCAGCTGTCCATCTCCCGAATGCGAGGAGGACGAAGCTTCCAGAGAGAATTTTCCGAAGGCCCCCTCTGAAAACTCATCTCCCAGGGTTTACTTTTCAATCCTAGGCCACATCCCGCGTCGCCTCCGTTATTTTGATGGCTGCAACCAGCTTTAATTAATTTGTTTTTCTAAACATGATTTTCCCTTGCCCAGATCCATGCAGGGTTATTCCGTAACCATCAGACCAGAAGAAGAACATTAATTACTGCAGTGGAGATGAGGGCATCTCAGCTTTCTGACACTTAATGTTGCTAAATTGATTGATTCCAGTCCTTAGTTTTCCTCCTCCTTAGTGCGGAACGTCTGCGAAGCAAGGTCTTAATCACCTGGACTTTCTGTGTTTCTCCCTAAAACTTCTTCTACGCCAGAATCTTTTCCTAGGGACTAGAGCCTAGATCCCCCTGCGGACACACGGGATCACAGAGCAGCCCCCATAAGGCCAGCCAACAAGCAGGACCATCCCTGCTTAGAGGAAGGAACTAGAGGCACTGAGGTAGCAGAGCAGTGTCTACACTACCCTGCTCCCTAAGGCTTAGCAGAAAGGGGCCATGCAGGCTTGCCCTGTACCTTGGTAATTCTCAGTGCCCCATGAGCCGGGTCTCTTCAGGCCACCGGTAACTAACTCTAGAAGAACCAGAACACCAGCCAAATCCGGGGGCAAAGCCACAGTGGTGTCAGTTGTCATAGCTCCCCTGAAATCAATGACAATTTGCCCACTGATGTTTACCGAAAGGAGAAGAACTAGTGCTGTCCCGCAGCATGCTGGGGAAAGAGACCGAAAGGGGGCAGAAAGGCCGTGCAGCCTTACCACCTGTGACGAAGTAGGAATACTGTGTATGCGTGCCTCAGTTTCCCCTATGCATTTCTTGAGTGTCTGTGTGAGTGGATAGGAATGTGTAGCTGATGCAAAGCACAGCCTCTCTGCAGATATGCATAGCTGATGCTGTAATCTGACCCCAGGTGGGGGAGGGAGGTCACCTGACCTGGCTGAGTCAGGAGGAAAGGGGGGCTGGAGGGGGAGTCTGGGTTTGGCTGGAGTCAGGCAGGGAGGCAGAGGAGCTATCTCGCTCTCTGGCCCCCCAAATGGATCCAGCTGAGGGCTCACGCTCGCTGTATGGTCTGGGTTAGGCCAGATAGAAGTCATCGAATAAACCTCTGTTTTACTGGCTGGCTGAGAGTCACGTTTGACTGTGGATTTGGGGTGCAGAATCCATGGGCTTCCTCAGGACCCCGCCCAGGCGGGCTTGCTGGGGGAAGCACACGGAGGGGCAGAAGGTGCTGAATGCTCCGAGGTCAGACCCAGGAAGGTGGAAGTGGGTACCCGTGAAGCTCCTAGCCTTGGAAACAGGCTGTGTACGGAGAAGGGGCCCTTCACCCGAAGTCCTGACTGGCTTCCTAGGGAGCGGTTCCAGACCATCGCCCGGGCACTCCGTGACACCACCTCTTATGACTATTTCCCTTTGCTGCCATTTTTACCCCAGCAAGAGGGCATGATTTAGTCCCCAATCAGGAATTTGTGAGCCAGCTCCTCCACTGGTAGACAGTGGCCAATCTCCACTAAAGTCAATTTACAGCAGCTGCGGATCTGGCCAAACAATTCCCAGCCTCTGAGAGGACATTAAGAATCAGGAAGAACAAAAACCCTGAAAAACTTTTTGAAGAAATCAAGGGGTGCTTTAAACAGGCACAGAGCTCTCAGATAAGAACTTCAAGCCTTAAGCAAATGGCTTTTGCTTAGTTTGATAAGATCCCCTAATTGCTGCTACTTCTTTTTTTTTTTTAACGCTGAAGTTACACCACAAAAGTACTGGTTTAATTACTGCATTTTTTTAATGGAAATATCTCACCAGATAACAGCTTTGCATAAGCTAATCACCGTGTGCTGCAGCCTTTCAGGTGCCCATCAATATGGCACAAAGGAAAATTAATCCGCAGGATAAAACCTATAGTCCTGTATCTGCCTCAAGGAAGATTTTTATCAGGAAAACGGCTGGGCCACTTTCACAAAGGATATTTTCTATTAGATAAAGTGTGTGAATGATTAACTGGTGCACTAGATACTCTAACTGGAAGGAAAATTCACCATGTACTCTACTGCCTGTCGTTTAGCATCCCCTCCCCCTACCGTCCGCAGTTTTAGAGCAAAATTCTTATAATGTTTAAATAGCTCTGGAGTATCTAGCATGGAGATCAATGTCCTCAGAGAACTCTTCTAGGTTCTCCTGCCCCCCGCATCCCACGCAATCAGCCGGGCTCTCTAAAATGTTCCATCTATGTTCACGTTAGGAAGTATTTATCGGGGTGGGATGGGTCTGAACCAAAAACCCGAGAGCTGAAGGTGGATCTAGTTCTCCGGAGTTGGCCCCAGTCACAAAGTGGAAGCCCTGAAGTCAGACAGGATCTTGCCCCAAGCTGGGGGATGCTATTTGGACTATGATTTCGATTCAGTCCGCTGGAGACAAGGGTCAGCTCTGGAATTTGGCTCTGGATGATGCCCCATCGTTTAGAAGAAAGGGTTACGTTGAGATTGCTCCAGCACTCCCCAAATCAGCATTTAGCGTGTTGCAGAGTGCTGGCGTGGAGACAACCTCGTCCCCCACGCAACACGGGGAATGGTGCTTAAAGTGGGGAATGGCCGCAATGGGTCACAGACCCGGCAAACCAATATTCCAATGTTGAAAAAATCAATCTGGGTTGCTGACGGGTGCGCTTTACTCACTCTCTTACACAATCTGCAGCTCCCGGATTCTGGCAGCCCCCCCCCCCCCCCCTTTTTCCAAACTAGTTTAAGCATTGGCAGGAAGAAGAGGGAAAGAATCCTCCATGCTGACCTAGACGCCAGGGTGTGGGGCAGCCAGTCGGTAGATGCTATCTGACCCACAGGCTGCCCCTGTGACTTCCTTTATCTCCTCTGTGTCTTCTTCAACGTAGAGCTGATGGCCAATGGATCCATACAGTTAGTGGATGAAAACAGCCATCCTGGATTGACCTGGTCCAGCGCTTCCCTGGCCTTTCCACAGACCCCTAACACATATGCACTGGGCTGCCATGAACTTGGCTCTATGGCACAAAGAACACTGCCGGCTTTGTTGCATTCCACAGCCTTTCTATAGGCAAGAAGGTGCCCCCCGCAGCAAGGAATCCACACACCCACTAGAACGCTCTGTTCGGACTATTCCACAAAACAAAAATCTGCCGGGGAGACCAAGAGACGTTACTTAACTCCTGCTGCAATAAAATGGATCCCTTCGGTTCCACTTCACTTCCCTCCCGTCCTTCCCGCCCGCTCTGCAGCAGCACCAGAATGCAGCAACAGTGCTAGGCCCCGGGCTCACCCCCGACCACAAACTCCTCCCCGCAGAGCTTGGGCCCACAATCGGACTCACCCAAGTGCAAAGACGTCTGAGGGCTTGGAGAAGGGCAGCTTGTCCTCTTCCGTGTCCGGGGAGAGCTGGCGGATGATTTCCGGGGCCAGGTGGCACAGCCAGCCGTTCTGGATCCGCAGCTTGTTCTCCCTCCTGAGGAGACAAGAAGGCAGCAGCGAGAGCATCACTGAGCTGCCATTTCAACCGTACCTCCTACGAGGTGACAGGCCAGGAGGTGAGGAACTGGGATAGCACCTGGCTAAGGCTGCACGTCCTCACTGAATCTATTCAGTCCACAGGCAAACGGGGTTTACCCCACCGGGTCAATCAAGGTTGTTCTAGGGGACGACCTGGATTCTAACTCCTCTAGGTAAATCACAAGTAGAAACAAAACAAGCAACCTCGCTTTTGTCCCCAGTGCATGTCTGGCCATCTCACAGAACAACTATACAACGAGGCACAGGCGGACTGGTCATGGAAGACCACGACTCGCATGGGGTAGTAGAAATGGAGAGAGGTAGCTCAGTTGGGTTGAGCTTAGTCAGGAGCATCGTGTGAAGAAACCTTGCAGAGTGCCTGCCCTGCAGTCTCCCAACGCTGTGAGTTCTTTACACTAGCAACCATCTCAGAAATCCACACCCGCAGCAGAGAAAACTTTATCCAGTAATAAACTGTATTGGGAATCAGTGCCACTGGAGTCAATCCAAGTAGGATCGGGTCCTAAAACAGAACAAAGGAGCTAGGGATAAACGGACAAAAGGCTAAATTCTGATCTGTTATGCTGGTGCAATTCTGGAGTCACTCCGCTGACTTCAGCAAAGGGCCTCCAAATTTACACTTCTAGAACAGAGAAGAATTTGCCCGGCAAATGTCAGCCTGTGTGAAAGAAAAGACACCCTGGAATTTCAGGCCGTTGTTATAGCAATGCCTGATATATCCATAATAGACACCTTTCACGGGAGTAGGTGGGTGAGGTTCTATGGCCTGCAACACACCCAGTGGATCCATACAATTAGGGGATGAAACCAGCCATCCTGGATTGGCCTGGTCCAGCCACTTCCCTGGCCTTTCCACAAACCCCTAACGCACATGCAGACTAGGAGGTCAGACTAGATCAGAGGTGGGTAAACTACGGCCCGCGGGCCACATCCGGCCCGCAGGACCATCCTGCCTGGCCCTTGAGCTCCCGGCCAAGGAGGCTAGACCCTGGCTTCTCCCCTGCTGTCCCCCCCTCCCCACAGCCATGCCGCTGCACAGACAGTGTGGCTGACTCTGGCCAGGCAGCGCGGCTTCCAGTCTTGCCGCATGGTAAGGGAGCAAGGAGGTTAGATAAGGGGCAGGAGGTCCCGGGGGGCAGTCAGGGGACAGGGGGTGGTTGGATGGTGGGGATGCGGTCAGGAGACGGGGAGCAGGGGGCATTGGATAGGCGTGGGAATCCCAGGGGGACTGTGAGGAGTGTGTGTGCATAGGGGACAAGGCAGTCAAAGGACAGGGAGTGGGGTGGGTTGGATAGAGGGTGGGTCCCCGGGGGAGTGGTTAGGGGCAGAGGGTCCTGGGAGGGCAGGGTCAGGGGATAGGTGCAGAAGGGGTTGGATGGGTGGTTTTTTTTTCAGGGGGACAGTCAGAGGTGGGAAGTGGGAGGGGGCGGATAGGGGCCAGGGGGTCGGTCTGTTTGGGGAGGCACAGCCTTCCCTGACCCGGCCCTCCATACAGTTTCAAAACCCCAATGTGGCCCTCAGGCCAAAAAGTTTGCCCACCCCTGGACTAGATGATCATGATGGTCCCTTCTGGCCTTTAAGTCTATGAGTCTATACAGGAAATATGTCAGACACACACAAAAAAGCAATTCTAGCAAGTGGCTTCCTCATTGACCCAAACCATTTTGTCCAGAACAATATAAGAAATGCAACCGAATCACAGAAAAGACCTTTACATGCATCTGCTACAGAGCCACAAGACACCATATTACAAAAGGGAAATTGTCAGGAAATCTAAATAGAGCAGAAAAATCCAGATGGGTGAGTGAACTAGCAACTCAAGGAAAAAAGTCACAGTATATCTGCAAGCTGGGAGGAGGAGTTTTTGAGGAGAGCTATGCCAGTGTTGTTAGCAATATAGGGCTAACATTTTCATTACGGAGTAGGGGAGTTAGACCACGGCCAGTCATTTAATGGGAGTCGCATGGCTCTGAGCTGGCTTTGAAAATCTCACCCTCTATTTTCATTACCAATAGCTTTCCGGACATTTAGATGTGTGTGAGGGTCCATGGATATGCCCACGGTCCCCCAGTGCTGTAATGCCCAATTTAATTATAGGCCATGTCGCCCCTTGTTTTCACAACCATTATTCTTGAATAGATTTTTTTTAACTTAACACTGTGGGGCTCAGCCCTTCAGCTGCTTTTCACGGGCCCAGTGTCTTGAGCTTTGCCCATTCAGAATCTTAGGGAAATAATAAAGTCAATCAATCAATCAATCATAATAATGCTTTGTGCTTGGAGGGTGCTTCTTGTCGGCAGCTCTCAGAGGACTGTATAAATAGATGGGGGACGTTATAAACCCCATTCCACCAGGGTGAAAGACCAGCCTCATTAGTGCCCATTGTGGCTGGTACTGCTGAAGATAACCTGTAACACTGGTGCAATACAAATACTAAGTAAAGGTAATAACAGTAACTTGCCCCAGGTCACCCAGCGGGTGGTACCGGGAATAGAATGCGGGTCACTTCAACACCTGGCTGGTGTCTCACCCACTGAACCACACCGGTTCATGCAAGGCCTAATTCATGACCCCTGAGATCCACTGGGTCTCCGGTGTCTCCTCTCCAGCAATAACCTTTATGTCACTGGCTGTCCCAAAAGGACCCTTCGTAATCTGCGCTGGCACCAGGAGCGAACACTGACCTTGCCTGGCACTTAGAACATTAACATTCATCACTCCTGTCCCAGCAAGGGCACCGCCTAGGACCCAGAGCTCAACCTTTTCCTTCCCTAGAGTCCTGTTGATGAAAAACAGATGCCACATTACATTGAGCAATAATCCTTAGGGAAGCCATCACTGACAGCAATTAAACAACTGTTAGTTAATGACATGAACTCAGGTCAGCATTAGCAAGCAGCGGGCCCTGCACAAAGGACTGTGCTGTGTCACAGGGAAGTCAGGTGTGTGGCCCGGGAGCTCAGCAAGAGTAAATTACCTGGGTTGTGTAAAGTGACGTGTGCGTCATGAGCTCAGCTCCTTTGTCACTTTGCTGGCCTGTGCTGGGAGTTGGAACAGGTGAGACTCAGAACTTGGGACAAAGGTAAGATTTATCGTACAGCTCCAAGACCCCCTTCTAATTGCAGAAGCGGAACTAGAGCAGCCACAGTGCTTTCTCCCAGGAGCAGGGATGCTGTAGTATTGGCTGGTCGGTCAGATGAAAGGACCTCAGATGTGTCGGCTGGAGTGCCAGGGTTGAGGGAGGAGTAGATTTGATCTAGATTCCATCTCAGAGCAGAAAATCAAACGCAGAAATAGTAAAGCTGGAGCAACATTTTCACCAGTAAATGGTGATTTTCCTCATTTCTCTCTAGCGGGAGGCTAAAGGAAACATTTTCAAAGAAAGCGACAGAGTGACAAAGAGTCTTGCAGATAATGCTTAGCACCTTATAGACTAACAGATAGGTGCTACAAGACTCTTTGTCGCCCTTTGTCGCTTTTGCAGATCCAGACTAACACGGCTACCCCTCTGATTTTCAAAGACGCCTCCAAAACCATAGTCAACTCACACCATCTCCATCATGCACACTGTCCAGTCTAAAGGGTCATTTGACCCCTAGAATTAACAGTGAAAGCAGAAGTTTCCTGCTCCATACACTGATCTCCTCCTTCCAAGGCGATGACCTCTGTGCTTTCTAGCACAAGCTGTCATACCATATACGTGTTTTCATCTGGATTACTGTTGCCTGTAGGAGCGATGGGTCAGGGAAACTGTCCTGCTCAGTGTTTTATAAAGGAAAACCCTCCAGAATCCATTCCAGGTGCCTCCTAACTCATCCACACATCTGCCCCCCACTTTTCTGCATTACCCCCAGCCAGCCTGGCCAGCTCCTAACTCTGACATCTCTGCCTGCTCCCCAGTTAATCTTTCCATCCCTGTGTCCCAAGGCTCACGTCCTCCCCTGCAAGCCCCCAGCCTGAGTCATTTGTAATTGGCTGCCCAAATGGTAGCCCGTCCTCACTCGAATTCCACTTGTCACGCCCTGCTTCATTGTAATTAGCTGCCCCGGTAAATGTATTTGCCAGTCTCTTTGGTGACATGACTATTAATCTTGAGCGGCCTCCCGCGCCAGCACATAACCCAGGAATTTCGCTTCATTTTTAATCCAACTCTCCACCTCATCGACCAGTCCCTCCCTTTAGCGCCTCAAGGTCCCGGCTAATCAATACACAAAGATTACGATCCTTTATACACGTGTGCCAGGCAGGCTTCCTCCTCCTTTCACCTTCCAGGCTGGAGCCTAGCAGGTATCAGTCCCATGGGAAATTCCCCAGCCCACAGGCACTGATCTCCACCTGACCCTGCTCCCCAAGCCACACTGGAGCTGCTCAACAAAGCTGTCTGCTCAGCCAAGCCGTGTCCACAAGGGGATGTATTTTCCCCTTCAGCATGACACCGGGTACAGCCAGTCAACAGCCCAGATATAAGGCACTTTGGGTTCCATCAATTTTCCCCCCCAAAATTCTTGTGCTATAAAAAAGCCATTATTCACATTTTACCGATTTTCACCCTAATTTTGGAAATGCCGACTCCCTGGACCAGGCTCCCTGTTCTGGAAGGAGATCTGGTGGCTCATGAATTGCCTTCTCTCCTTCCAGAGTTGGGGGCCAGGGCCAGACTCTAGGGGGTCCCCCTCACAGAGTGTCCACCAGATGGTTCAGCAGATCTGTGCACAGGAGAAGAACTGCTGGTCTGGGGACTCTTCTCCCTGAACTTCACAGCCAGGCCTGTCTCTGCAAAGGGCCGAACCAAACACCCTCCCACCAGACACTTGCGGATATTCAGATTCCGATAGAAACTTTTCAATTTGGGCTCAACTCTACTTCATCTTTTTCCACCCAACCACATCCTCTTCCTCTACTGGCCAGGCCATGAGGCACAAAAACGATAAACTCCCAAAGCAAACGTTCCCTCTTCCTACTTCAGAAGGTAACACAATTTTGTGTGGCTGTGTATACACAACATGCATACAAACACACACGCACGCACACCGCTGGGTAGGTGTGCTTTCCCCCTTTCCTATTTCTTCCCAGTCTTTACCTGCCTGCCTCCATCTGTGAGATATGATCAAATCCAGTCGTTTGTTTTTAAAAATTCCCCTTCACCACAAAAATGTACCGTTGTTAGGAGGCAGCACGTGCGTACTGATAGCCTGCGCTCTGATTCGGCTCTCAATCCCGCCAATGAACAACGAAACGCCGCTGAAATCAACAAGTTTGCATTGCCGCGAGCGAGATCAAAACTCAGATGCAAACTCCCCACCCCGTTTTCCCCCAAAACGCTCCGAGGCAGGTAATGAGAAAAACTATCGAAAGGTAGGTCAATTAGAAACACGGCCCTCCCGACACACTGTGTGAAGGGACGTAGCTAAGCAGTCACAACAGCACAAGCAGCTCACAGCGCTTATTAAGTCCTGGCCATCACTCTAGAAACCTGACTGGGCCTCTTTGTCTGGGTTGTGGGGGAGGGCGCCTTGGCAACCAGCAACACTCAGGGGTCTCCATGCTCCCGGAGTCAGAGGTGAGAATGCTCTGGTACTGAAGGGAAGCTTCTGACTCCCACCCATGGGCTTTGAGATCCTCTGCTGGCCCTCAGGTGCGGCTCTTAATTACAAGTTGCTATTAAGCACCGAGGTCAATTAAAAGGCAGAGAGAGGCCCCCTGCTCCTGAAGTTCTGAGGGGGAGAGAGACAAGCACAAGTAATAGGCAGTGCGTGCACATAGGGCTCTGAAAAGCTAAGCCTTGGAAATACAGCGTAGACACTTCCTAAACGGATTCTGCACCGCTGATTGAAACTCCCAGGTTTCAGCCATTCCTTTGGCTTCCACGCCTGTGGTCCCCACCTCTGCGCCTCAGTCCAAAAACTCCAAACAAAGCTCAGTTGAATCCAGGAGATTCCCATAGTTCTGACACAACACCAGGAATCAGCAGAGGTCTGCCTGAAAGTACCCCTGGGCTCAAGCCACCCAGTTCAGCGATATTCTGGGCGGGCCGGGGGATCACTTTGGCCCACTATTAGATTGGGATTCAGCTGGGAAGTTCTGGTGCAGATCCACCTCCAAACTTCCCTGATATCCAGGTGCGTTTGAGTCCGGGCGTTCAGGATTCAGGGTTTACAAGCCTTCCAATGAACGGGGCTGGGCTCAGAGATTGTACTGAGAGCCGAAACTGGGCAAATTTGATGCAGTTTTCTGTTTCCTGATATAAATTGTTCCTGGCTTTGCAAATAAACTGGCCCCGTAGACTAAAACTAACATGTGTTATTGATTTAAAGCCTTGCAAAAATCTAGTGATTTAAAAACAAGGTTTATTTCTTTTATATTAAAAGTAAGAGCGCTCCAAATTTGCAAAATCCACTCCCCTCATTCCTAATCGCAGAAGAGGTCTACTGAGTGCAACCACATATTTAAAGAAAAACAAAAACAAATGAAACTCGCTCTTGAGCTAAGTCTTTAGGGATGTCACTCCAGTGCAGATTTTAATGATCACATTAAGCCTATTCATCAGATGGGCATACACACTTCTGCACATACTAGATTGCAAATTCATTATGCCTCACGCTCCTGCCAACTCACTGAGTTTTCACAAAGGTAACTAACAGGTGGTAACTAATGGGCTAAAGTCCTTGTGAAGACCAGGCAGTTTGTAGCTTTCACACATTTTAGCGCATCTAGGTAAATGCTAAGATCCCGCAGAGCCCTTACTTCATCCTGCTGTAACACATATGAAAACTACAAATTGCCTGGTCTTCATTAGGAGTTTACCTTACGTCAGTTACCGTGAGGGGAGAAAGAATACACCTTTATGTCCCTAGCGAAGACAAAACTTCAGTGCATCAGGGGTTGTTATTGTTGTCTTGTCCCGTAATCATCAGATCAGGCCATGAAGTTTGAGAATGATTTTGGCAACTTGTCCAGGCTCCGTTGTGAGGGATCGATCCAAGGTGTTCAATCCAAAAAACTTCACTTTCCTTACGATATTGCATTCAAAAGCCTGAGCCTGCTCCTGACATGTCTTGCAAAGTGGATATATTTTGGTCCCATCTCTATTGATTTTCATTTCGGCAATGTGACCCAGCTGCAATCTCATAACTGCGAATGTTATTTTCCAAGCTGTTTTGGAATCAGTCAGAGGATCTTTCATCTTTTGACCATTAATTTCTGCTAATAGTTCCCTTGCTAGGGCATCAATATCTTCAACCATTGTCATTCCAACCTGAGTTTCCAATCTTACGGTTTTGGACAGGTCATTAGCTACTTCACTCCCGTATACACCAACGTGTGATGGAAGCCATTGAAAAGTCAATGTATTGTGTCAGGGTATAGTGCGTCAGGTATTCTGCAAATACAACTTGCGGGCAGACTTGGGTGCCCAGCCTGCAATGGTCTCTGTATGGGCAGACCCTTCTTCCTTGGTGGGACCCATCGCACGGTGAGGAGCTTCATTTGGTTCATTATGACTCTGTAAAAGGCAAATTATACAGCAAATACTGATGCCTGGATGTGATGGGCAGTACCTGGTTCTTCAAGGCCCCCCGGACTTATCACACCCTGACCCAGGAAAGGAGCAGTGAAGGTGGGTCTTCCAGGCCTGCCTAGAGAGGCTGCGTGGAAGCAGCCAATCAGAGCCCAGCAGCCTCAGATAAAAGGAACCGCAGGGCCTGAGCAGGTCAGTTCCGGGCTGGGGCTAGAGGAGCCAGGCTGGGCTCTACTTGCTGGCCACGGGAGCTCAAGCGAGAACCAGAAGATGGAGTCTGGTGGCACTGGCATTCAGCGAGGAGGACGAGGATCTGAGAACTTCAGCCCTGAGAGAAGGGTGAAGAGAAAGGAGCTACGTGGGAAAAGGCCCAGGGAACAGCAGCGGTGAACTGGAGGCAGCAGTCTGCAGCTGCTGTTTATAGGGTCCCTGAGTTGGGACCAGGAGTAGTGGGTGGGCCCAGGTTCTCCCATCGGCTACTGGCAAAGAGACCTCAGTGCCGAGGAAGGGGGGAAGTTTCCTTTACAAGCCTGAGCAAAGGGCTGGATTGAAAGGAGAGCCCAGGAGAGGCTGAAGACAGAAGGCCTCCTCAGGAAGGCAGGGCTGAGTCCAGCCTGGGATTGGAAGACTTTTGTTTCATGTTATTTTGGACCTGAATACACCATTTGACTGTGTGACTTGGCTGGAGGGCCGAGCCACTGAAGACCTGCCAAGCAAGGCCGTCAACCTACAAGAGACACCAGGGGAGGGTGCGGGAGGGGGAAGATTGCAGCACCACAGCCAGCCAAGAGGAGGGGCACATCCCATCCCACTGCAACGTTAGAGGTGCAAACCGGCTGGCTTTTGAAACCTCCTAGGGAGTTTTCTCGGACGTGTTGGGAAAGGAGTGGGACGTTAGAAGCCGTCCCAGAACTGGCGGGCAGAGCATACTGACCTGCCAGGAGAATCCCTAACAAAACTGCAGTTTAAAAAAAAATCCTCTAGTATCATCGGGCCTCTGCTCCTTTCCTAGCTCAGGCAACTACATTAGGACCATAGCAAACCTCCAAGGCCACGCCCAAAGCAGGGCCTGTATTGCTGTTATTAAAGTTGAGGGACACTGCAGGGAATGCAAAAATCTGCTCAGGAAGGCAGAAAAGTCCACTGCACACGTGTAGGATTAATCTGGCTGAGGCCGTGATGCAAAGTGAAATCATCACACCCCTTTCCAGTTGTCACGTTACTGAAATTGTCTGGGATCATAGAGATCATTGGTGCAACCAAGGTCCTGTAGTGGCACCAAATCTTATGTAAAGGGGGTCACAGAAGGTGCCTATGACCAGGTTATGGTCTGCTGATTATGCTATCTGTATGGGTGTATCTTTTTTATTACAGTACTAAAGTTATGAGTATTGGCTATATAGTGTCTGTATTTCAAACTTATGCTGTGCTTTTGGGTGAAATCCCAGACAAGGTGCGGTTAGCTCCGCCTGGCCAGCTTGGTGGCCCATCAAGAACCATCAGCTATACAATGGACCCATTAAGGGAAGGCAGACACACCCTGTGTCCTAGCAAAGGGGGCAGGAATTGCCCAAGTGACTCAAACTCCATTTTGCTGTAAATTTCCACAGCAAAGGACAAAGAAAATTCCTGCACCTGAGCATATAAAAGGGTGGTACCCCATCCCCATCTGGTCTTCGGTCTGTAATCTGGCTTCTACCTCTAGATGGAACTTTGCTACACATGGAAGCTCTGGACAAAGGATTGATGACCCATCCCTGCAGGGGATGCATTCCAGAAACTTTGATTTGAACCTGCAGTTTATTTTACCACTGCAAGCCTGAACCAAGAGATTTGCCATTACTGCATGTAATTGATTTCCGTCAACCATTCCTAACCCTCACCTATATCTTTTTCCTTGTATAATAAACCTTTAGATTTTAGATTCTAAAGGATTTGTGTGATTTGTGGGTAAGATCTGATTTGTATATTGACCTGGGTCTGGGACCTGGTTCTTTGGAATTGGGCAGAACCGTTTTCTTTTATTAGGGTATCGGTTTTCATAACCATTGGTCCCCAGGACAGGTGGTTACTGGTGGTGATACTGGGAAGCTGGAGTGTCTCAGGGAATTGCTTGTGTGATTTGTGGCTAGCCAGTGGGGCGAAACCAAAGTCTTTTCTGTTTGGCTGGTTTGTTTGCCTTAGAGGTGGTGAAACCCCAGCTTTGGGCTGTAGTTGCCCTTTTGGAAGCACTTTGTCCTGATTTGGCACTCTCGGTTGGCCCCACCAGGAACAGCACCATCACACCAGTGCAGTGTCTGACGACTGTCGATCTGTGTAACTGGTCAAACCTTCGAGAATAGAGAATTAACTCAGAACCAACCTATGGGCTGCATCTTAGTGGTACATGCGGGAAGAGACCTGGTGCCTGAACTATATTGAAAGGGACCTTGCCATCTCGTGCAGTTATGTAGCACCAAGCTCACAGTCTCCCTACTAGTCTTATTGAACATTTCTATCATGGCAGTGTGTGGAGATCTACCATGTTTGGGCCCGGCTGTGCCAGGCACTATATAAAAGTATAGGAAATGACTGTCCCTCTCCACAGAGGTGAGCTTATCTTCCATTTCCAGGCCTGTATGTTCGTCCACCTGCTGTGCACTTGTAATAACCTAGACTGTAAACTCACTGGGACAGAGACTGTCTTTTAAACAAGAGTTTGCTCAGGTCAAAGTGCCCCCAGGCCCTCCCTGGAGCCCTGAGGTACAACCACAATGCAAACGACAACTGGGGTGGGGAACAGAGAAGTGGGGCAAGGCTCTTTTCATGCAGTCACTGAACACCAAGTGGAAGGAACCCCTCATACCACGACTCATTAGCATTCCCTGCTTCTTTCAGCTCTGTCAAAACACCACCCTCGGCAGATGAAACCTGCAATTTACTCCGCAGAAGAAAAACAACAACAACAACAAATAAACGGGAAGCCGCGCGTTGATAGGTGCATGAGCAGAGCCCGCTAAAGGCGAACACAATGGGGCATTCAAACAGCAGCAAGAGCCAGGTGCCGAGCCCTCTGGCATGCCTGAGTCATGCAGGGAGTGGGGGTGGGCTGCGCGGGCACAGATGCTTGCAAAGCCGCATCGCACACACTTGAGATACGCCCATGTTGAGTCACAGGGCACAGTATTGACAGGGCTGTGAGATTAAGCCCATTTGCCCCAGGGAGCTGGTTAGGCTATTCCAGTACCACCTCAGGGCATGTACAGATGGCCACATCTCCAGGACAAATGTCCAGGTAAGTCCTGGAAGGCAGAGAGGTTTGTCACCCTGCGCCTTCGGAAAGGGCATGGAATTCAAATTTTGGATATTAGAACTTTGTTTTGTGGGAGGGCTGCAGAGGAATGAAGAAGTATTTCCTCTCCATAGGATCTGCTCTGAAGATCAGACCCATCCTTGAAGGCTTCGTTGCCCAGTCTTCTGGTATGATGCCACCCAGCCCTAATGAAAACAGGACGTTTGGGATCTTGGGAGAGCTCGCTCATCCTTTTCTTTCCCCGGGATGACGCACTAAGTATATTGTGTGGGGGTCTTTCAGCTGATGCCTCTAGAAGTGAAGGTCCTGTCTGTACTCTGCATGGACATTAAAAATCCCATGGTGCAGAAAAGCAGGTTTGTTCTGTTGCCCTGCCTGAAACTTTCCTCCACCTCTTCTTACTGCTTGGCATTGCTCAGCTGAATCCCCACCTCGACAGGAGAGCTCACGAAAGCTTATGCAGAAATAAACTAGTTCATCTCTAAGGTGCTACAAGTATTCCTCGCTTTCTTTACGGATACAGACTGACACGGCTGCTATTCTTGAACCCATTAGTAGGTAGCTGAAGTAAGTTGTTATCTTTTAGTGGCCTAGCCACTAAAGTGAGACAGGAAACACCATTTGCCAGTGTAGCACATTTGCAGATACAGGATGGAAAATGCCAAAACAGCTGTACGCCTCGGACTTTTAAAGCTTTGGGAAATATTTGTGCTAAAAATTGGCAATGATCTAATTATGCAAGTGGTAAGAAAAATGCTCATCGCACAGTTAACCACTTAACTTGACAATGAATACACGGGCAGAGGGGTGGGGGATAGAAATAGGTGGCCTATTATCTCTTTCTTTAATCCTCTGACTTTGACACACTATAATTAAAAAAAGATTAAAATATGCAGTTTATCTCACAGGTGGCTTTGCAATAAAGCAATAATTAACCGCAACAAATCTCTACAGTACTGAGGGTTTGGGGGTTTTTTAATATAGGAAGAATTTTTTAAAAATACAACAGTTAAATCTAAACTGGGAGGCACCTAAAGTGGAGTTTGCCTTCAGCTGTTCTCATCTTCACTGATGGCAGCATAGACTGGTCTGGAGCTGACAGAGATCAGGGCAGTAAGAATTTGGAAGTGACTCTGGGCTAGGTGAAGGGAACCAGCTGCTGCAGTACTTGAGTCCAGTTTGGACGGGTGCTTCTCATCAGAGAAGAGATCATCTGCAGGGACAGACTGCAACAGCAGTACATCAGGTGCCCAAGTAAAATAGTCAAAGCCACTTCTCTGGAGAACACATGCTAAGGGGGAGAGCGCAGAGAACTGTTATCTCTGGGAGGTATCATGGGTGAACACTTGTCCACTGTAACATGAGTTGTCCTCTTCTGAAGGTAACACTGGAGCCACTGAGAGATTCCTCCCTCCCCAACATTCTGGCCCAGAAGTCAAGTTGTTCTACTATAACTCATGGTTCTCAATCTTAAAACCAGCAAAGTAATCCAACTGCCGAAGCAAGGAGACTAAACTCTTCTCCTGGAGGCAGCCGGAAATCATTCCAACCCCAGAGACACACAGCCTCGGTTCTACGACGTGGCTGATCCAGACTGAACTGTCCCCCGTGCAACATCAGACAGCACGTAAACAAAATATTCCTGCTCCAGAACCATCACCACATTTCCCACGGCTCTGGCTAAGAAAGGAAAATGAGAGAGGAGTTTGATCACTTGATTCCATATAGGAACCGTAGCTGCAGGACAGGACTGTGGCACATGGATTCCTGGCTGTGAGAACGTTCCCCAATCTGAGCTCCTGCCCCTGACTCGTTGGACAGCCAGGAACAAGTCGTAGCTTCTCTGTCTCGATAGCCCACATGTAAAATGGGGAGAATAACACGTACCCAACAAAGGGACTGTGTAAATCATTGATCTTTGGTTCACCAGCAGTTTTTTAAAAAATGAAGGTTCTTTTCAAGTAAAAATGAGATTTTGTTGAATCAAAAATTTGGAAAAATTTAGTTTTGGGGTGAACAAAACCTTTAGCATTTAAACCTTTTTCATGAAAGCAAAGGAGGAGGAAGAGGTGTTGGCACCCGAATAACCTTCAGCTCCGTGTGTGGGACACTCACTCAGGAGAGCAGGGACCTCAACCCAGTGTCCATCTCCCAGGTGAGTGCCATGGGCTAAAGTCACCAGGGGCAGGAATTGGGGGCACCACCGCCTCCTGTCTTATGAATGGTGACAAGTCAAAGCCCCTTGTGAATCTTGCCCCCCACCCCAGAAAAAGAAAATGCTTTGGCCAAAATTATTCAGCAAATTTGACCCCAAACTGCATTTCTCAGCAACTAAATTATTTGTCCAAAGACCATTCCCCAGATCTAGTTGTGGGGATTGGTTGATTAACAGGCTTTAAAGATGCTGGGTGTTATCACCACATCAACAGGTGACACGATATCCCTCAGAAACGCCCTCAAGACAGCACCAAAATCACAGATGCACCCAAAATCACGTATGCCAGACAGTTCTGAACTGACACTATAAATTGTTTGCTCAAAACTGGGCCCACCTTCAGCCCAGAGGCCTATGAGTTCTGGGCTGTGATCTGAGTTGGTCTCTAGCCCTGAATTCTAAACCACCCGCTTTGAGGTTTAACTACAAATACGGCAATCGGCGCTCATCAGAGCAAGATTTTGCTAACTATCCCAACGCGACAGCAACGGCCAGCTCAGCCTAGACTCGGGGACCCTCTCCTCCCATTAGCACATCAGTACTGAAACACAAAGCAGGTCAGAGCAAGTCACAATGGGTCAAAATCATCCCCTCTGTTGGGTGATTGGGAGTTTTAAGCTTCCACGGCATCATTCCAGCCAGGGAGGGGTTTGCCTTGCCCTTCCCTCCACCACTCCCTCGGCAACGGGCTGGAGGCACTGCCTCAAAAGGCCGTTCTTGGTGAGCTGGCAACATTCGGCACTCTGGTTCCCAGAAACCAAACAGTGCCCCTGCCGAGTAATTCTCTGAGCCAGCCCCACAGCTCCCCCAGGCCAAAGCAAGTCTACAAACCCACTTGTCCATGGCAGTCTCCTGTGTGGGTCCGTGGTCCCATAAGGGATGGTCGGGGTGGGGGACGAGAGGAGGACGGTATTAGCAGAGAAAGGACGGTTACTCTTTGGCACAGAAGATGGGGCGGGAGATGTTAGAGACGAGCGGAGGACTCACACCCACTGCAGCATTGCCAGCACTCCACAGGCTTCCGCCATAGCCTACCTGCCTGCTTGCAGAACGCCCGAGATTCTGAAGAGCCCAAAGTCTGTGATCACCACCTTCCCGTTGTCATAGAAAATGTTTTTAGACTTGAGGTCTTTGTGAAGGATCCCCTTCGCATGCAGGTAGCCCATGCCCTGCAAGAAAGGAGAGAGAAGGAACTGGGAGGGAGGCACAAACAACCGGAACAGCAAAATCCCGGCGGAGACACCACCAGCCCGTGCCAGCACGGTTACCGATGGCTTCCAGTATGGACCAAATGCAAGGGGAGGGGAACGCATTTCAGACGTGAGAGCTCCTTCGCTTCCAGGCAGCAGGGCCGGGCCAGGCGAGGGGCCCGGGAGGGGTGGGAGCACACACATTTGCATCACCCCTCTGCTTGCAAAGCAGAATTTCAGTGGTGAGAGGAAACCACATGACATCGCTTCACCCCTAGACCGGGGCGCCTGTCCTGCACACAGCCCGTGGCAGGGTGCGTAGGGCCATTATGCTCCGGTGAAAACATGAGCAGGGTGCAGCTAAGATTTCAGGTAGCCCGGATCCTTCCACAGCCTGCTCCTTCACCTAACGCTCTAATCAGTGGGAGTGTGAACCCTCAGCCTAGGAGACATGGGGACTGAAACTGCTCTCCCCGCACAGTGCTGCTGCACCAGTCAGCCTGCAGCCAGGGCCACGTGCAGCCATGCAGAGGGGCAGCTTCACTAGTTACTATCTGCTAAGTCGTGACCACTAGCCATGGCCCATGTGGAACTGCCTTGCCCCGGGAGAAGCTCTAGAAGCCATTCTGCCATTCTGCCAGATGTCCAGGCATGCAAGGGAATGACTATTCCCTGTGCTGCACAGGGCTCACTGTCTGACCTGAGGCTTGTCACTTGGAGGCTCTCTGCCTCAGTTTCCCCATCTGTGAAATGGGGATGACTAGGATAAGCCAGGAATTCGCAAGGGGTGGGGGCTGTGAGAATCAATTCATGTTTATAAAGCGTATTGAGATCCTGGGCTGGATGCTGCCAAAGCCGAGAGCCATTCTGTTATCATTTTATGCCTGTTTGCTAAGTGGTTTCCAACTTCATCATCATCCTGATGAATTCATCATGCTGAAAAAAGCAACTGCATAACAAATAGCATTCACTTTCTTGCAGTCCTCTGCTGGGGATGAGGAATTTTGTATTCATTTTCTTTTCCATTTGGGGAGCTGGAAGGTAATTCAAAGCTTTCCATCCCCACCACCATCATCCCCATCTGAATTATCGATTCATGTTTCCTACCTTCACCCCATGATTAGTCTAGAAATCATCAGAAATAATTTCTAATAGCCTAGAGATCATAGCAGTGTAGGAGGCATGCGAAAGTTTGGTTTACCTTTGTCTCCTACATGGTGAAAAATTATAATTTTGTAATTATATGTAAAGAAGGGGCGGGAAGGGAGATCAGAGCTTCCAGCCAGCAAGTGACAGGACAGAGTTCACCTGGGCCGTGACGCTAGGTTGTGTTACAAATGTCATGTCTGGAAGAACCCGACCTCTGACGCCCGCTCTCAGGCAATGTCTATACTAAGGAGCTTGTGCTGGCAGAGCTATGTCGGAATCGCTGTGCTGGCATAGCCCCCCTAGTGTAGACTCAGCC
Organism: Sternotherus odoratus; assembly: GCA_032164245.1. Lineage (NCBI taxonomy): Eukaryota > Metazoa > Chordata > Testudines > Kinosternidae > Sternotherus > Sternotherus odoratus. Next base: position 6,814,520 of record JAVMKO010000015.1, on the reverse strand, counting down.
GACACTGACAGAACTCAATTTCCCACAGTACAAACACCAGCAGTCACCCATTGACATTCGTAGGCAGCAGGATTAATGCAAACAAGAGGAAGTGCTTTTTCACACAACACGCAATTTAACCTGTGGAACTCATTGCCGCGGGATGGTGTGATGGCTGAAAGTACAACTCGGTTCCAAAAAATTAGCTAAAGAAATTCACAGGGGTTGAATCCATCAATAGCTATTAGCCAAGATGATCAGAGACACAACACCATGCTCAGGGCAATGCAAACCTCTGACTGCCAGAATCCGGGAGTGGAAGACGGGGTGGATCACTCCAACTGCCCTGTTCTGTGCACTCCCCCGGAAGCTCAGGTGCTGGCTACTGTTGGACACACGGTACTGGGCTCAATGGACCATTGGTCTGAGGCATGTTGCTGCTCTTGTTACGTTCTACGGAGTTTTCTGTCTGTGTAGGAACGCCACCGTCCTGAGGATGGTAGCTATGTCAGTCACGAGCGTGGCATTTTCCCACCCCTCACCAACGCAGCTAGGTCAATACAACTTTTATGTGTAGCCCAGGTGGCATGAGATGGCTGGTGCCATGGGAAATGCCCAGTCATAAAGAGACCTGACGAGCAGTATTAAGGAAGGAGGCATCAGTTGCTTCTCCATTAAGCTGTCCCTCCTCTGCCACCCCACACCAGGGATTCAGCAGGCTCCTACCAGGGCCCGAGCTCTTTGGGGATCCTTTCAGCCAAACTTCAACTGAAGTCAGCAAAACCTGAGTCAGGACCCAGGACCTGGGGGGATTATACTGAAGCACTGTGAAGGCAGCTGCCCTCTCTGACCCAGGTGCTGGGCCAGGTGTCCAGACTCAGGGTTTTGTTCCCTACCCCAGAAAGGGTGAAGTTTGGGGGAAAGGTTCTAAAATGGGGCTTGGCCACAGCTGGCCGGGCGTGCCCAGGAGTGATTTTATGGTGTGTTGACAAGAGCAAACATCCCATGGCAAGTGAGTGCTTAGGCCCTGGGTGTGGCTGCACCGGGGTCATTCTCTCCCTGTTCCTTTGGGCCGCCCCTGTGTTTCTGACAGAGGCAGCGGTTCTCAATGAAAGGAAGAGGTGGCTTTGCAAAGCGCTGTTATTTACAGCCTTGGTTTCGGCTAAACGTTTCCTGTAGGCAAAGCACTGATGCTGCACATGTAAAACGTCAGACCAGGGCGTTATTGTATTACACACAGGGGACGTGCTCTTTCAGACACTTCCCAAAGCCAAGGACAGGAACCCGCACTGGAGGGCCAAATTCCCCTCTCGCATGCACACTCCAACCACCCTGGGGAGTGTATCTGAGGGGAGGACTTGGCTCTTCGTGATGTGTTTGCTTTGGCTCAGTCAGTGGCTGCAGTTTAGGAGGAAGGAATTTAGCCAATGTATTGCCTAGGATACTTCTCTCAACTTAGAACAAGCCCTGGGCTAGCAAACAGCATCTCGGCCACCAAGCCCAAATACTCTACCCCTCCCCCACATCTGTCATCCCGGGACCCGCACCAGATTCCAAAAGCCCTGCTCCTCCCAGCCTTTGCATCAGTAATGATAAAAGCACAGGGAACAGTACAGGGAATAGTACTTAGCATTGCTAAGTTACTATATTAATGGTCTCCGGCTTCCAGTGTATATGAAAAGTCGGCTCCCCCTGCTGGCTCAGCTTTCGAAACGAATTAACCCGAGCTTAGGTAGGATCACATTGCAACAGGAACCCTGGCACCCAGTAATCCAATAAGCTTCATGGATCTTCAATCAAGTAAGGTGACTAAAAGGATTGAGTCGTTACATTCCCATCACAGATAGAGGACAGTCAGGGATCCCTGTCTGGTCTTACTCTGAGCCACCTCTCCTCCCTCAGTCCTGGCTACACTGAGCCTTTCCTAGGCTGGCTGAGAGAGGCAAGCCTCAGTGCAATGCAGAGGTGCAGCGAAGGCTACACTGAACAACGTGCCAAGCTTGAAAGGTTTGGTGATGCAGCCTGGTGTCCCCTCTGCAGTGGGTGACCACTACACAGTTTGGCCTGTATGCCAAGGACACATGCACAGAGACATTTATAATTTAAGGACCTGGGGAGTGTTGGCCTCTCACTTGCAATGGGAGCTGTGGATGGTCGGCCTCTGAAAATCAGGCCTGGGAGTTGGGGCACTGTGACAGAATGTACCCCTATGTCCACGCCCTACACATTATTGTAAAAAACTTTGAACAAAGTATGCCTTGGGACGTATCATTTGAAAACTCATAATTTGCTGATCATTATTGTCCTAACGCAACGTGTATAGCAACATTGTATGTGAAGTTATAAGATGTTCATGTTCCAAACTGAGTTTAAGCAATAAACAGAGTAATTGAGCAAGAAGGAAAACAAAAGGCTGCTCAAACAGGTGAGGGAAAAGCAGCAGGGAACATCCTTCCCTATATACTCAGTCTCCTGAATCCAGCAGAAAATGTTTTCCGAGAGGGGGACTGACACTATAAAAAAGAGGGACAAACACCCCAAGGGACCCTCCTTTCTCCATCTCTGCCCATTGATTCACTGCACCAGAAGGGACAAAGGATGCAGTCATTGAACTGGAGAAGGAGTCCTGACCTAAGACGTTCAGCCAGTAAGTCTGCTGAAAACATGTGTCGAGAAAACTTTACTTTGAGTTTAAAATAGTTTGTTAAATTAGGCACCAGGTGTGTTTTATCTTTATTTTTCTGACTTTTATGCCTCACTGCTTGGGCTCACTGAAAATCTCTCTCTTTGGGGTTAATAAACTTGTTTTATTGTTTTATCTAATCCGATGTATTTAAACTGAAGTTTTTGGAAAACTCGAGTTGTGGTAACAAGATGTGTGTGTGTCATTTCTATTGATGAAATGATGGACTTTATATGAACACTTATTGTCCAGTAGTGGCCGGGGCACTACAGAACATACATTTCTGGGGGGAAATCTAAGACTGGGAGCATATTGAGGTGACCCTGCAATATAATCGAGGCTGGTAAAAGCCCCGGGATGGCTTGCTGCAGCACACACAGACACAGCTGGGAGGGGATTGCATGCTGAAGGCTGTTTGTAAGCAGCCCAGTCTGGAGCCAGGGAGGCTCTGTGTGTCCCCCTCACGTCTGCAGGCTCCGTCCTCACAGTTCCCACTGGTTGCGGTTCCCGGCCAACAGGAGCTGCTTAGCCAGCATTCGGGGCCCGGGCAGTGCGTGGAGCCTCTTTGACGACCCATGCGCCTAGGGGCCACAGGGACCTGGCGGCCGATTCCAGGAGCCACGTGGCGCTAGGGAAGGCAGGGAATCTGCCTTAGCTCTGGGCCCCTCCTGTGACACTGACTGGACTTTTAATGGCCCGGTCAGCAGTGCCGACCAGAGCCACCAGGGTCCCTTTTCGACCAGGCATTCCGGACGAAAACCAGATGCTTGGAAACTAATAAGAATGGCCATACTAGATCAGACCAAAGATCCTTCCAGCCCAGTATCCTGTCTGCCGACAGTGGCCAATTCCAGGTGTTTCAGAGAGAATGAACAGAACAGATCATTATCGAGTGATCCATCCCCTGTCACCCATTCCCAGCTTCTGGCAAACAGAACTGCTTACCTGTAAGCACTTGCTTAAATCCCATTGACTTCAATAAGCCTTAAGAAGGTGCTTAAAGATCAGAAGGTGCTTAAATGCATTGCTGAATCTGGGCTTAAATAAACCCAAACTAGGTATGAAAACATTAAGAGAGCACAGGTGAAAATATGGAACCAGGAAGAGACCAGTGAAGGCTACACTGCAGAGTCTAGATGTTGCTTTATGCCATGCATTTGAGTGTTTCAACAGGGATACGTTCTACAAGGTAAACAGGGCTAGAGATACCACACGCCCGCAATGCAGTCCAGTCAGTGCAGTGAGAGGAAACAACCTTAGCCTTTCCTGACTTTTGGTGATTTTAACTGTGTAACTTCCACATTGCACCAGAGGCTGCTGTGGCTAGAGGCAAACCAGGCAGCTCCCTGGGGCAGCAAAGGCAGCAGGGCCAAACCTGAGTGGCACGGCAACTTGGCATGCCAGACCAGCTTGGCCAAACCGGAGTGAGTGACACTGCAACCTGGCACGTAGCGTGTTCCTCCCCCGCACCTCTTCTATCATAACCATGCCCCCACCCCAGACAGTCATCACCCCCTCCTGGCTCAGCAAATCTATTCTAGGAGGTGGGAGGGGGCGGCACACTGAAGAATTGCCCAGGGAGGCAGACTGTCTTGAGCAGCCTCTGTGATGCACCAATGCAGTTTTTGCATTTCAGTTCCCAGGGTTGGTTTATTTATTTCTAAAAGCCAAGCTCTCCAACCACAGTGCCCCCTGGAAGTCTGCCTCTACCACCCACGCGTGTCTTTCAGTGTGAAGGGGGTCGGGGCATGTGTGGTTAGGAAATAGTTTTCCCATCCTCTGAGAAATTGAGATTTTGAGAAATTTTCCCATCCCAAATCGGGCCAAAACGTAAAAAATCACAAATATTTTCACAAACTAAAAATTAAATAAATCCAGATCGGGTTGATCAAAACATTTCCTTTTGATTTCAACTTTAAAAAACAACAACTTTAAAAAAAAAAACCTATACGTTAACATACATTTCTACACAAAAAGGTCATTTAAACGCAACAATGGGACTTTTTTTGTTTCAAAAAAGGGTCAGACTGGGATACACTGACAATTTGGAAACTGATTTGCAAATTATTTTTCAAAACAGGAAATGTACTGAAACTCACCCTTCCCCCCCAAATTGTTTTCTTTCTGATGAATCAGCATTTTCCAACCCAAAAGTGTTTTTTGTCAAAACATTGCTGAGCAGTTCTAGCCAGTAACATGTGAGCGCATGGGGGGAACACACAGGTGCTCCGAACGGCATCCCTCAGCCTGGTTTTTGAAGTTTGTCCCTCTCCCAGTCTCCATATGCAAGTGCTCCATATACCCACATGTAAAGAGATAGGCCCCAGTCGGCCATTAGTGCTTGGTGTTCTGCTGGAAGTGCTGTACCCAGGCAGAGCGAACAGTCAATATCTTTGGCCAGGGCATGGCAAAGAACACACACTGAGACGCGTAGTAGTAAATGTGGGGGCCTCTCTCTGGATGACAGAGCGCTGAGAAGGGGGTTTAAAACCTGTTTGCTGCATGTGCTCGGAATTAAGCTTTCCAACACTTAGAACTTTCTCTGGGTCTGTCTGCACCAGAGCTGGAGGGTGTAATTCCCAGCTGTGATAGAGCCAGGATGCTAAAATTAGATGTGTAGCCACAGCAAAGGGAGGGGCCAGATGCCTGAGTACACACCTAGGGGACAGGATCATATTTGGGGGGCTTAGCCCCTCCCGCTGTTATACTTCCATTCTTAGCATGCTGCTCGATCAGAGCTAGCCCTGGTATGTCTAGCCGAGCTGGAAATGTATACCTGCCAGCTCCGGTACAGACATACCCAGAGAAGGCCCACATGGCTGAAAGCTTCGTATGGAGCATATGCAGCACATTGTTTAAAAATCCCTCTCACTCACCGCTCTCCCATCCGGAGACGTGCACAGGCATTATTTGACAGCTCTGCTTCTCAGGGCACGGCCCTTGGGATGCGCCGGCCAAAGACACGGCCCGTTGTCTATTAGCTCCCACAGATCTCAATTCAAGCTGCAAACTCCAGGTCCAATATAGACATAACCTTTTCGTTTCCAACCCATTTCCCCCCTAGCTCGACCACCACCACGCTCCTTGCTGAGAACTATCGATAGGCCAAGTTTCAAATGTCCACGTTGAGTTTTCAGTTATCCCCGTGAAAGGAAAAGGTGCAAGCAATTTTTTCAAGCAGGAGAAGTCTATTTATATCCTGGTTTCCTACACGCCCCCACACACGCCCGCCTACCTCAAATGCAGCTGCACTGATTTACTTTCCATTTATTTTAATAATGTAAGAAAAAAGTTCCCTCTGGACAGCGATCGTGAACAGTGACAGACAAAATGGAGAATTTTTCAGGAAGATCTGAACTGACAACTGGATGTTGACTGAGCCTAGCCGAGGAACTTGCCAATGGTACTTAAGTTGATATTTCATATTTCTCCTGGAATTTGTTCTCTTTCAAACTGAGGATGAATTTGGTCGAGGTGGGTGAAGACAGAGGTGAAAGTCTGGTCCAGCTTACTGGCAAGAGCCAGTACACAGCCAACCGTACTGTACTGGCCGGGGCCAGCTTCCCCAGGCCAGCGATTTAAAGGGCCTGGGGCTCCCAGCAGCAGCCAGAGCCCCAGGCCTTCTAAATGGATGCCTAAGCCCCAGAGCTCCTGGGCACTGCCACAGTTACCGCTACCACGGGGCTCTGGCAGTGATTTAAAGGGCCTGAGGCTCCCAGCCCCACTACTGCAGCTGGAACCCACGGCCCTTTATATCTCCCTTTAAAGGCCCCGCCTCTTCCGGTTGAGGCCCCACCTCTTCCAGCTGAGGCCCCTCCCCCTGCATAGGATTCCAGTATACCAGTAAATCCTTTAAGTTACTTTCACCCCTGGGTGAAGCTCAGACAGCCAGCACAAGCCCCAGGCACCACTTAAGACTCATGTTAAGGGCTCAAGTAGGACTTCAGTTTCATAGACTTTAAGGCCAGAAGGGACCACTGTGATCCTAGGGGAATATTTTACATTGCAGTGTAAACAGTCTATGTTTACACTGCAATGTAAGCCCAGGGTTTGAAATCAGGCTCAAGCCTACACCTCCTTCCATCTACACACAAATCAGACTAGCCCAGGGCTTGGACCCAGGGTCCCAGGACCCCATGGGGGTGGAGGATCCAAGCCTGAGCCAAGCTGGGACCCAGGGTTCTAGCCTATTGCTTGGCAGTGTAGATGTGCGCTGGGAGCCCACCTACAGTATCCCACAATTCCACAGGCTGACTTTCTTTGCCCTCTGGACAGTCAAGTTTGGTAGACAGTCAAGTTTTCCCACCCTGCACCATAAACAACGGGCTAGCGCAGCCACATTTTGGGAGAGCAGGAAGAAGTCTGGGACATGGGTGACTGGACTGGGGCCTGCATAATGCAGTGTAGATGCAGGAGCCCCAGGTTGGGACCAGGTTCAACCGTTCCTAACCTGGGGTTACAAACAAGAGTGGATATCAAGCCAGGGTCTGTTAACTCGAGTTACGCACAGGGGCGGAGTTTCACCCAGTGAGACTAGGATGCCCGTGCGCTATACTGTACCTTCACAATCTCTTGAGCGATCTGCCTCGTTTTGTTGACATCCAGGACAATTTTCGCATCTCTCACCACCGAGTAGAGCGTCCGTCCTTTACACAAACTGCAAGAAGAAGAGGGGGAGAGAACTAAACAGGCAGATATAAAAAATAACCAAGAAACATCATTCAATCCCAACGCGGATTAAAAAGAGACCCCGTGAAGGGGGCTAAAAATAGATACAGCATTTTGGCTTTATACCGATGAAGCGACAACAGACATTGGAAGAAATCTCCCCCCACCCCCTCCACTTTGGCATGCTGGGAGGGAAATATCTTAGCTCTCTAGTATATTTTGCTAGCACCACAGAGATCCTGAGCCGTATCCGATAACCCTTTCTTCTCTCTTTTATTTTGCTCCCCATTTCCTAGATGTCAGAAACTCCTGGCCCTAGACCTTCAGACGTTTGGGCAGAACTCTCCGTATCTCTCCACCTCGTCCTCTGCAGGATAAAACTCTCACAGATCTAAGAGGAGCCAAAGGGGAAGAGAGGGGGAAAAGAGAAAAGCCTGTACGCTCTACAATGTCCTCCAATTTTCCTTCTTCTACCAGTTACAGTAAAATCTATTTACAGGGCTTTAATTAGCAAAGGCAATTGGTAGCAGCAGCTGCAGGGGGAAGGGGGCATATAAACCAATTAAAAATATATTGGCATTTGAATATCGTAATGGAGTATGTGGGTGGACTCTGCCTCAACTTCCTCCCACGAAAGAGGGCTTTTTTCCCCGTCTATCCCCACCTACGCTCATTACAGGCAACTGGAGAAAGAACAGACTAAATACCTGTGTCTGGATAATAGAGCACCCGGGAAAAAAATCTCTATTTAAATAGGCTTCAAGAATCACAGATGTTAATTTGATCTTGTTCTAGTTAATGAAACCAAAGTTTGGGCTTTTAATTTATCCTTTATCCCACCCACCACATCTTCCTCCTTTCTTCTTCGTCGTCTTCCCCCTCCTTCACCCTGACACTGGGGGCAGAACACTGACAATGTTCAAAAACCGCTAGACAGTGTCTTTAGTGGAAATGATGTTTGCAGCTGTGTGGCTGGTTGGAACTGATCTTAGGGAGACTGCAAGACTTGCCTTTGCCACCTTGTGTGATGAGACCAGGCTGAGTGGCAGGAAACCTCCAGACAAGTGAGACATATCACCTCACTTAAGAGCACCGAGTGGCCTGGATCCTCTGCCAACCCTGCAAAGTGAGAGATTCTGGGGTCCGGCTCATGGGGTAGGGGAAAGAGGTCAGTGGGGAAAGCGTCACAAAAAATCATGGCCTGACTCTCCTGATCAGTCAGTCCAAGAGGTACCAGATGGGTCTAAAGAGAGCACTCTCCGTGCTATTCACACCCGCGCGCTCAAATGCTATTAGCCAATTCTCCTTCACCACAGAGCGGGTGGAGAGTGGAAGCTTGGATGCCAAGTTCGCAAGCAGCAGGGCACCCCAACTAAAGTAGCTCTGGAGTACATCAGGCTGCCCTCTGACGAAACGAGCCAAGCTTGCTAGGCCTCAAGTCTCCATTACTCAGAGTTGAAGCACTTCCTTCTACAGATGAACCTTGGAGAGCCCCTAGGTCAGTGGTTCTCACTCTATTTACCACTGTGGGCCGCATATGCGGCTCTCTGTGTGTTATGTGGGCCACATCCATACAATATATATACTACCTGAGGCCCAGAGGATGTCCTACGGTCTGAAGCTGTGTGTTGATTGGACCACAAGCAGCTCGCGGCCCACGGGTTGAGAACCACTGCCCTAGGTCCCTCAGGAGTCACATCTGACGGGCGAGCGCTGTCATTCTTTTAGGTTCGGTGGTTGGGCAAGCTGCAGATTTTGGTTTTCCTGCAACCCGTCCCTGGTTACCATGGTGCCATGTTGCCGAGTAGCCCTTGCCACATTGAATCAGGCAGTTGAGCTTTCGGGCAGAGGGGCCATTTAATCATGATTATCGTTATTATGCCAAACCGGTTTAGTGATAAGGTCATTTCATTCCTATGCTGTTCAATGATTAATTTAATCTATTTCCACTGATTCAATGTTCCTGGCAGTCTCTAGATGCATGGACACAAGTGGCAATTCATAGGGCTTGGCCTACAATTAAAGCGTGGACCATCAGCTAGGAGTGTGGGGAAAAAAATACCCCTCCCCCCAGTGAGATAGCTGTGCTGACCAAACCTGCAGGATGGGTGGTGTTCCTACACCGGCAGAACTCTTCCTTCTGTCAGCCCCTGTTGTGTCCATACTAGGAGACCGTGCCGACACAGGCCCGTAGTGTAGACATGGCCATACGTTAATACGGTGAGCTGACTGTCAGCGAGGTGAATCAGCAATCTCACCCATCACATCATCTTTATTTGTATTAGAACAGCCCCCACGCAGGCCGAGACCCCATGGAGATAGGTGCGGTACGGATGTAGTAAAACACAATCCCCGCCCCAAGAGCTCGCAAATGGGGTTTAAGACAAGGTGTAACAGACGCAACGAAGGGGGATGAGGTGCCAGAGTAATGTGACTGGAGCCTTATTTCTCCTGGACTGGCAGCACGCAGAGGATTGAGCTGGAGGCGTGCTGGTTTGGAGAGGCAGGAGATACTTTAACAGAGGCCAAGAAGCAGAGGAGTAGCAGTAGCCCTCGCTCCACACTGCTGAGCTGTATTCAACTGCCAGGACTCTGAAGGCTTCATGGGACCACTGAGCCTGAAGGAGGGATCTGGAAGAGGTTAGTGAGTAGGGTAGGACTAAGTGAGGAAAGGCCACTGGGAAAAGGACAAGAAGCTTCTATCTGGCATGGAGGGGGAAGATGGGCTGGGAAGATGATCTTAGCAGCAGAGGCGGCGATGTTGCAATACTCAAGGCCAGAGAGGAAGAGGGTGAAGGAGTCAAGACCGGAGATAAGGGCCTTTGTGGGGTTTGGCATTGTGCATAGACAGGAAAGACCAAACCGTTGGCATGCTGCGGAGGAGGACTGGCTAAGATTTAGAGACAGCCTGGAGGAGCGGGGTTAGACAGAGGTCAGAGTCCAAAATGCTTAGTGACAAGAAGTCTCAGACTGGCGTCAGGGGCTCGCTGTGCTAGGCATTGTACGTACCTATAGTAGGGACAGACCCTGCTCTGAACAATTTACCATCTCAATAGGCCAGACAAAGGGTGGGAAGGGGCAGAGAGAGGCGAAGGTCACACAGGAGGTTTGTGGCAGGAGCCAGGAACAGAACTCCGGTCCCCCAAGTCTCAGCCCAGCACTCCATCCATTGCACTGTGGAACTGAGAGGAAGGTTGTGAGTCCAGCGGGGTGGAGTGGACAGACTGTGTGAGGTGACAGTGGGCCAAAGAAGTTGCAGGTGGGGAGTTTCACTGAGGCTGTTAAGGGACCCTCCCTGGCCACATCCTCGGGTCACCACGTTGGCTGGAGAACATTACTCAGCCCCAGGAACCCCGGCGATCATATCCAGTCCCAGCGAGCCCCTGCAGGTCACGTGGCCAGTGGGGCTTCAGACGTTATTCAGTTCAGCTCGGACATGACTCCAGCTGGAATTAATGAGACGAGCTTTTAACAAATGAAAAGGTTTCCTTTTTCTTGGCCTTTGCTGAGCTGGTTTATGTCACTGACCAGATGGACGCTAAGAAAAGTAAGATGACCGTAAAGGAAAAACTCCGGACAGACCCAAGCCACGGACACGAAGAACCCCACTGTTCCTAAGCACTGCACTAAGGGCCCCGTCGCCAAGAGAATCCAGCTCCCATTTAAGCATCTGAAAACAGGCCAAGCGCTCCACATCTAGTCTGACTAGGCTGGCTGGGTGCTGGAAGGACGGATGGAGGGAAAGCAACAAGGCATCCTCCTCCCATGCCTGCAAGCGGGTGGTGGCCACTCCTGGTCTGCTCCAACCCAAGGGCTGCAGTGGGCCCCGCCTCTCCTCCAGCCTTCCCATAGGCCATCCCCTGTTCGGGAAGCCCTCTGCAGAGCTGGGCTCTTTCCCATGGAGGGGGCGTGCACGTGACAATAATTGGACTAGTGGGTATGCTTTTCTGTCTCGTTATTTACCACTACGATCACCACTGCAGCACCTAGGAGTCCCAACTGTGAGCCAGAACCCCTTCGTGGTGGGTGCCAGACAGTTTCCTTGTTGTAACCATTTGTTGTTGTCAAGTTGTCTAGCCGTGGCTCAAGAGCATCAGTACCAACCTCAGGGCAGACCAATAAGAACCAGGGCGAAAAACGCCAGTCAGCTGTGAGTTCTGTACTTACATCTCACCAACCAACCATCAAGTGTAAACTCCTCAGGCCGGATAACAGCCTTTCCATGGAGTCCCAGACAGTCCCTGGGGCACTCAGATCTGTCTTGCTGCCGAAGCCAGCCTGCCTGTATGATAGATGGTCCTTTACACCATGAATCACCTCAAGTGGAGCATGAAAGCTTGTCTCTCTCACCAACAGAAGTGAATCCAATGAAAGATAATGTCTCACCCGTGTCTCTCTCCTGTGAAACACAGCCATGTTCAGGTTATTCCTTGGGCCAAAGGGCCAGCCACTTACTCCAAGTCAATCACACTTCAACTCTCACACCTAAGACAACACATGTAGCCAACCCTTCAGTAAAGTATCTAAAGAGTTATTATATGGGGAAAGGATGTAAGAGGGTTATTTACAAGGTTAAAGCAGGTAAACATTCATCCACAAATGAGTTACAAACTTTAGTTTCAAAGTATAATAGACGCTCCTAGAATAAGCAAGCTCTATATGTTCTTAGGGCTGACCTAGGCTACATAGCTGAGGATCCTTGGTTTGTACCTAGAAAACTCTCTCTCTCTTAGTCCAAGTAGCACAGAGATCCAGTTCCTTCTTCCTAGGCATTTTTATTCCCTCCCGCACTTCTGCCTGAGCTGCAAACTCAGCTGATGGGAGGAATTCACTTGTATGACTCCTCTCCATGGGGATGGAAGAGTAAACAACAAAGAGACAAATGTTCCACTCTAGTCCGTTGTGTCCATGGGTCATCCCTGTCAGGCAGGACATGGAGAGCAGCATTTCTCACCAATTAGTGTCTCTCCCCTGTCTAATGATTTACACAGGTGTGGAGGCTTACAATGCAAAACACTCAATTACCACCTTCCAGTACAGAATACAGATGGTAGACGTGAGATTAGTGGATGCAGAAATTTACCAGCATTCATCAAGTCTAAATGCTCAATGCATTCTTATCATTCTAATACCTGTTTTAGCAACACTAACATGCCGGTGAGTCAGGCCGATTCCAGCTCTGTAGTTATCAGTATCCAGCTGAGACATGGAGACTTTGGCATGAGTGTCACAGGTGCCTATTGTCTTATACTTAGATTTGCTCTGTGTTTGTACAGGGCCTAGCATAATGGGACCATAACTAGGACCCTTACGTTCTACTGCAATTAATAGCTATAACTACTGCAACCCTCTCTCTCCCCCCTTGTGTAACAGAATTACCCCAGTCCCACTGCCAATGAGATAGCCAGAACTTCAGAGATGGACGCTGGCTTTGGCCCTTTAGGAAGCTATATAACAGCAAAACACAAAACAAAACAAAAAAACCCAAAACCAAACCAAAGAAAGAAACCCCCCACACCCTACCTTAAATAGTTTTCCACCTTCCTTTTGGCATAATCTTTCCCATTTATGCTGATAATTAAGGCTACGATCATGTCACAAAGGTCATGGAGGTCAGAATCTGTGACTTCCATTGACATCTGTGACATTTTCTCCCCCAAGGCTGGAACTCCCAGCTGCCCCCGCAGCTCCCAGCCACTACCCGGGTGGGGGGACCCCCTGCAGTTGCCCAGCTGCAGCAACTGGTGGGGGGGGGGGCTCCCCACAGGGGGACTCCCTGCAGCTACTAGCTTCTCGGGGGCGAGGGGACCTCGCAGCACCCTAGCCCCATGGTCAGGAGGACCCCAGAGCTCCAATGCACTCCAGCAGTGGGGGGGACCTGGCCACCCCAGCAGCAGGTGCTGAACCTGCCACTCCCTTTCACCAAGAATATTTTTAGTGAAAGTCTGGGACAGGTCACAGGCGTCTGTGAATTTTTGTTTATTGCCCATGACCTGTCTATAACTTTTACTAAGAATATCTGTGACAAAAACTGATAATTTGCACCAAATTCCATTCCCAGGTGATCAGGAGCATCAAACTCTGACCTCGACTGTCCGAAGTTTATAATAAAAACACTAGGAAGTGCAAGAGAAAACACTGAGCATTTTCCCGGGCCTTGTGTTGGTGAAGTGAAGGGTTTCAATAAAAGAGGCCCCAGCGATAAATTTGTGTTTACTCCTCATGGGAGGTGTTCAGATATCACAGAGGCAAGCATCCATATAAAAACAAAGATAGAATAAAGCAGCGCGCTGAAGAATTAGCATGGAAGACAGCAAGCCCAACGGGCAAGCAATGTAATCTTCACCAAAGAGTGAAGAAGATCGCTGTGCAAAGATTAGTGATTTTCTACAGTTGTCACCTCCCCCAGAATCACGCGACTCTGAATGAGAAATTATTTGAAGGCCAATTTTTAAGCTGATCAGAACTTAAGATTTGCTTGAACTCCTCAGACCATCTAAGTCTTACTCAGAGATGACACTTTGGGCAGACGCTTGTATAGTTCATAGAAAAACACAGAGGTTGAACGCCCACACTGAGTGCAAATTAGAATCCACTCTGCACTCACTGCGTTTGCCACATTAATGGCTGTCAGAGAGGATATGTCTGAATGAGGATATAATAATGACCAGGATTGGGATTTCAAAAGGGAGCTAAATGGTCAACTCTGACTGAATTTCAGTGAAAGTTGGGTGCCCATATTCCTGAGGTTTCTTTGTGATCCCATCCAGATTATGGAAACACATTAGGCCTGATTCTGATCCTACTGACATTGGTGTGTGTGTGAGGTGTCACTTTGCCGGAGTTACACCAGTGTCAGCAAGAAGAGAATCAGTCACAAAGGCTATGCTAATCTTCCGTCTTGGCACTCGTACAACAAGTGAGAAATTAATACCCGAGAAAGTGCTGCATCGAGTTGTTATAGAAACCACAGTGTCTAAAAGCCCCCCTGGTGCAGATAGGAAATGTGTGTTGCTATTCAGAAGCCCTAGTGATGAGCTTGTGTCTGACACATCAGCTACCGGGGAGTACAAACTAAAGGAAAGGGAGACTTGGACACATTAAAAAAGAGAATCAAGGAACAGTTGTGAAAATGCTCCTTGAGAGGATGAAAATGAATGCATCCCTTCATTAACGTCTCTCCAGCCAGCAGAGCGAATTAATGCACACGCCGATTCCCATCACCTCCGGAACGCATTCGTCTTCTCGGCTAGAGACTCCCATTTAAATTGGGCTTGGTCAAAAGTCAAATGTTTTTAGTTGTATCCATGTAGTGGCATTTAACCCAGTTCACTTAATATCCTTGGGTTTGCTGTCTCTAACGGGGAACATGCCAATCTTTTCATAGGCCACAGCAGTCTGCCTAGGGATTACCCACGGTGACTCCACATAGAACTAAAGGAGGAAAACACCACAAGGAGTTTTGTAGCAGGTTTCCCAATTTCCCCAGCCTCTGTATTTGTACCAGCCTTTGTAGCGACTTACATATCTGCACTCGCTGACAATTTATCGAGCCACCACCCATGTACCCTACAAAAACAAACAGGGTGGAACCCAGCTGTGAACGAAGGATATGGCCAAACCATGTTGTAATGTTACCGTTTGTATGGATAGCAAAAAATGGCAGGTAATAACAGGTTAGAGAACCCATATAGATACCCAGGTTAAATATGGTTATCTAAAAGCTTGTTTATGCTTAAAAGTGGTAGCTCTTTACCAGTAGGGAATAGTCCCCGTAGTGTGGACACAGTTAAACATTATAAACATGCTTATACCAGTATAGACAAACGCCTGTCAGGGAGGATCTAGAGTCCTGTCCCTTCTAGACCTATGATTCTATGAACTTTCCACATGCAGGAAGGGGAATAAGCTAGATCAACATCAGGCACCTTTATACCAGCATCGTTGTGTCCACACTAGGACTTTTACCGGTATAATTATTTTGCTTAAAAAAACAACCACCCAGACGCCTAATCAAAACAGTTATATGGGTAAAAGGTTTAAGTGTAGACCAGGCCTAACACAATTTTAAACATGTTTTGTTCTGTCCGAACAAGGAAAATTAAATGCTGGTCTAAAATAGTTTGGCCACAATCATGTTTAAATACAGTTATCTTTGTAGTTTAGTGAGTGAGTGATCTAAATTGCACCTGCAAATAAACAGCAGTGAAAATTTGTGCCATGAGTTATTTGCCACTGAAATTTGTGGGTGCAAAATGGTAAGCTATATTCTAAAAAGCTGACCTTTTTGATATGGAGTCTTTTATATGGAACTATTCAAGAAACCGGGATAGCATGATCATGCTTCCTGCTGTGTTATGGTATCTTAGCCCACCTTAAGTTATGGGAGCTATACATCCAACCATTCCTTCCTGGTAGAATTCATATTTTCCCCAAAGAAAACTAACCACAACAGAAGTTAGGTCCATATTAAATTAGGCAGCAGAAATCAGGTGCAAGTCAAGCCTCACGCTAAAAGGTACCCAGACAAGGCAAAACACCGTGCAATATAGGAGTAGGAGATGCTGCAACAAAAGCTCCCTGAACCCCAAGGTAGGTAACAATCCATCAACCCAGGTGATTTGGCTCTCCATGCTTTTCATTGGCAGGGGAGTAACTCCTCCAAATGAATTAACTAGCAAATATTGCAGCCCAAGAGATTTCTTGATGGAGAAGAAGCGAGTCACCAACACACAATGCCTTGTTTACAACTATTATACAGCACCTGAGCCCCTTGACAACCCACCTGCAGGATCTTTTCATGACAGCTCTCCACAATTTTGTTTCCTCCTACTTCTTATCTGACATGAATCGTCCCCCTCCAGCAGAGCACAAATAACGTTCATGAAGCAAGCAAAGACAGGCCTCAAGAGTGCACAGATAATGTATTTGCTTTTCACTTCTGGAGACCTGGGCTGAAAGGCAGGATAGAGATAGATACCCGGCCCCGAGTAGATGTTACTCCACATCACAAAGGTACATCAGGGTGAAGAGTTGTCTGCGCCTCACAACATGAGCAAAAGGAGCAGAGACAGACCTCTTCAGATCCACTGGCTCATTCACCCCTGAAGTGTGTATTCATAACCAAACATTCACTTCATCTCGCCCCCGGCCTATAATCATACACTTGCGTTTGTTAACCGAAAATCCAGGCTTGTGAAGCACAATCCAGCTTTACCGTGTTGAGAAAGCACTCCCTGTAGATTTGAGCTAGTGAAGAGACACCCCCGACCCGTGCATACCAGAGGAGAACGTGCCTTGTGCAGCAAACAAACTCTTGCTTCTTATCGCTAGCCCCAGAACACCGTGTGCCTGACTTCTTGTGGCTGCAGCTGGAACTCTGCACTACACAGATGTCCAGAGACAGGGGGCTGAGCAAAACTCTGGGGCGTGTTTTTTTTTTTCTATGCGACACCCACTCAAACGTCAAGACATTTTACAATAAAAGCAAGAGTACGGTACATGAGGCACTGAATGGGAGCTCAGCAAGTGACCTAACACCCCTACCCCCGATAACCCTCCACACAACTTTCCACAGAGAGCCCCCGAAATAAACAAACTTGGCGGTTATCAGATAAATGGAGCGTGCCTAAATTCCAGGGTTGAGAACTTTCTACTGAGAGGATCCCGTCCCTAGATGCACAAAGGCGCTGTAAGCTCTCTAGCTGATCTCATCTGCCAAGTTAAGACACGAGGAGAGAGGTGTGTCCTAAGACAGCCAGGGCTCTCTGCTTAGAGGTGTCAGGTGTCTGGTTTTTGACGAGAATGCCCAGTCAAAAAGCTCTGATCACCACCAGTGACTGGGCTGTTAAAAGTCGGGACAGCAGTGGAGTGGGACTAAGGCAGGTTCCCTGCCTGCAAGGGCTCCGCGCAGCTCCCTGAAGCAACGGCATTGTCCCCTCTCTGGCTCCTATTCATAGGGAAAGCTACAAGTGCCGGAACCATAGCCAATGGGAGCTGTGGGGGTGGCACCTGCTGATGGGGCAGCATGCAGAGGCGCCTGGCCGCGCCTCTATGTAGGAGCCAGAAGGGGGACATGCCGGTGCTTCTGGGAGCTGCTTGAGGTAAGTGCCACCCGGAGCTTGCAGCCCGACCCCTCCTGCGTCCCAACCCTGTGCTCCAGCCCGGAGCCCCCTCCCAGACGCTGAACCTCTCAGCCCCAGCCAAGAGCCCCCTCCTGCACCCCAAATCCCTCATGCCTGGCCCCAGCCAGAACCCTCCCTCCTCCCTCCCTGCACCTCAACCCTTGGCCCCAGCCCAGAGCCCCCTCCTACACCCCTCATTTCTGGTTCCACCCAGGAACTCACCACCCCCCCCGCCCCAGAGCCCATATTCACCCCCCCCATACCCTGCCTCAGCCTGGAGCCCCCTCCCATACTCTGAACCCCTTGGCTCCACTCCCCAGCCTGGAGGCCACTCCTTCACTCCAAGCCCCTCATTTCGTGCCCCACCCCAGAGCCTGCACCCCAAGCCAGAGCCCTCACCGCCTCCTGCACCCCAGCCCCCTGAGCCAGCCCAGTGAAAATGAGTGAGTGGGGGTGGGGGAGAGCGAGTGACAGGGGGGGGGATAGAGTGAGTGGGGCCGGGGCCGAGGAGGAGCAAGGGTGTTCAGTTTTGTGTGAGGAGAAAGTTGGCAGCCCCGTCTCTGTCATTTGAGGACCTAACTTCCTCTGCTCTTCACAGTGGCATCAGATACACCACAGCTCCTCTGCAAAGACACACAGCCCACAGAGAGCACCCTAGAAGTGAAGAGCACGGGGAAACCGTGGGCAAAGTCCAGAGGGTAGAACTAAGGACACAGTGCCACATTCAGGTTTCAGTTACACCCGACTAAATCCAGAGTAACTCCAGATTTACCCCAGTGTAAAATGTCAACAGAGTTTAGCCCAGAATCTCTAAGGGGCTGTGGTGGAGCCAGTTTGCAGAGAACCTGTCGCCTTTCTGTACTGCTGGGATGAAATGAGCGTGTCCGCTTGCTCCCCCTGCACTCCGGAGATTCCTTCCCACAGAATTAGAAGATTCAGGCTAGAAGTCTGCTATGCTGTGGTACCCTTTGACAACACCGTTAATGGGGTCCCCTCTAAACCTACCCTTGGACTGGCCCATAAAGCGCTCCTTTGTCACATCAAACACAAAAGTCATCACTGTAATGTAAAAGACCATTGCAAATCATATTTTAAAAGCTTGTGTTGTTTGGCATGAGGAAATTATGAAAAATTGAAATCAGCTTCCTGCCTTTTCCAAGACACATCGCTGACAGGCATGAGGTGACGGCCATGCAGACTTCCAGACAGACAAAGTAGACAGAGATATACATACATCAGGCACTAGGGGAGCCAGGCTTGTTAAACTTCCTGCTGGGGGATTACTCAGTGGCAGGATGCCAGGGTAAAAAACACACACACATTTTTTTAATCAAAACTCTCCAAAAGGTGAAGCTATGGCTGTGACAAGTATCCAGCCTGAATAACCATCAACTACCCCTAAATATACATTTAAATGAATGTAATTTAAAATGTTTGCTAACAGCCTTCAGCTCTCCATCCTT
Organism: Sternotherus odoratus; assembly: GCA_032164245.1. Lineage (NCBI taxonomy): Eukaryota > Metazoa > Chordata > Testudines > Kinosternidae > Sternotherus > Sternotherus odoratus. Next base: position 6,795,603 of record JAVMKO010000015.1, on the reverse strand, counting down.
TCCCCAGCTAGCAGGAAACTTCCCGGCCCTAATAAAACCAGATCATTACAGATGTGCTCTCCATTCAAAATGAGTTTCAGAAGTGTTCAGCCAAGCACACCAAATCCCAAATTGCTTTATAAACGTTCCAGTAGCATGGGCTGAAGACAGCAGCAATGGGATAAAAGCAAAAGTGACTTGCAGAGGATCAATTTAGAGGAAGGCCTGCGGCACTTCCCCTCAACAGTTTTCCAATATGGAGTGAAGTCAGTGCAACTGGGCACAGTTTTAAACACTGTTTACCATAATCGCCACCACTTTTGATACATCAGCCTGATCCTCACTCGCTCACCCTGATGTAAATCAGGAATAATTCCTTTGCGGTCAGTGGAGTTACAGAGGTGTAGAACTGTGGCAGGTGAGAGGAGAATCAGGTCTACCCCTCCCCGTAGTTAACACACCTAAAGCTTACAGTCTTTTTCAGGGTGTATTGTATCAACCACTTACCAGAGCAAAGCAACACAAGTGAAGACTTCCACCGCAGAGCGGAACTTGCAAGAGATATTTAGAGGGACAGAATGTGGTTACCCATGCCGGAATTTGGCAAGTGAATAATACGTTGCATTCCTGTGGTGTCTTCTATCCGAGCATCTCCAAATGTCCCTAAGATAAACCGTGGCGACGCCACCCCCATCCCACCACCGGTATTACTGTTTCATTTCCCCACTTCGCACAGTGACCGCACAGTTTATGCATCCTGCAGACAAGAACAAACACTTCAGAACTTTAAGGTTTGACCAACAGCAGAGTTAAAGTGTGAAGACTTTATACTGTATGTGAAATTGAACTAAAACTTAATGAAGCACAAGCCAACAAATACTATCTGCGAAAAGGGGAAAAAACAACCTACAGCGCAATAGAGCCCAGGGCTGCATGCAGACTAAATGCCATGACAACTAGGAGAATCCAGTCTAACCGTCCTTAGGAAATGCTGCAAGACGTTCATCTCTGAAAAGACCATTTTCCACCGTAAGGATGACACTCATAACACGGACACCCTCTTCCACTGGAGAACCCCAATCAATCAAAAACAAAGGGGAAAATTACCCCAAAACAAAGCTGCCTAACAGAGCAAATTAAAGTCAGGCTTTTACCCCAAAAAGAGACAAGGGCCACAGATTGCATGCAATCCACTAGCAATTTTGCTATTGCTATGGATTTTAGGTGGAAGGAATTCAGGTACCAAGGTGATGGGTGGTAAAACCCAAAGAGACAGAGAAAATAGTTAATACTAATAAGCATTTTAAATTAAAAAGTCCACTATGCCACTACCAGTAGGGTGGATCTGTGCTGGGGAAGAGGTAGACGATGCAACAAAGAAAAGGAATCCCACAGAGTTATATGGTTATAACTGACATTTAAACTACTTTGATATTTACTGAGCGTTTATTCATTATTATTATTTTACTGCCACACTAAAGAGCAGATCTGTGGATATGAGTGAGGGAGAAAGATGCAATAAATGAATCCAGGAAGGAGTGACCTGGAAATTGTTAAAAGCGACAAGAAAGTATTTATTTCCTAACTGACATTGCAATAAAGTGGTTGGGGGAGAGGGGGAGGGAGAGGGGAAGAGGGGAAGAGGGGGAGGGGGAGGGAGAGGGGAAGAGGGGGACGGGGAGGGGGAGGGAGAGGGAGATCAGGAGTTAATCTGCGACTCCCTGTCTAGGCACCGACTCCAGGGCTGGGGCTACAGGCGCCAACTTTCCAGTGTGCTGGGGGGTGCTCATTGCTCAACCCCTGGCTCTGCCACAGGCCCTGCCCCCACTCTACCCCTTTCCCCCCCTCAACACTCCCAGAGCCTCCTGCACCCCATGAAACAGCTGATCTGGAGGTGCAGGGAGGGAGGGCTAGGTGCTGATTGGTGGGGCTGCAGGTGGGTGGGAGGTGCTGGGAGCAGGTGTGGGGGAGCTGACGGGGGTTTACTGATGCATTATTGTGGCTCTTTGGCAATGTCCACTGGTAAATTCTGTCTTCTTCTCAGGCTCAGGCTGGCCACCCCAGCTGTATTACATTGTTAGCCTGATACAATCTGAATTTACTGACGGTCAGGCCCCATGGATAGCAGACAGGGGTGTGTTTACTCAGACCTTTGACACAGGCTGTGGTTTGGGGGGGAATGGAGTTTTCTGAGGTGCTCAGGGAGTTTTCAGAAGTTCTCTTTGAATCCCAGCCCTTCCCCCCCCACCCCACCCCCATTTCGGTACATCAAGTGATTGCCGTTTTTACAATGGTGGTGCTATGCCGAAAGGGAAGGAAAGGGCACTTCCTCTAAAATGAAAGTTAAAGATCTAAGGAGGGAGGGAAGGCAGGAGAGAGGTTTGGTTGGTAGTGGAGGAGGGGCGCGGTGTTAGGATTTGATTATCTTGTTCATTTCATAATGGGGGGGGGGTTCAGGTCCCAATATAAAATCACACTCTCGGCCCATGTCTGCCCTGAGGAGCTGCCATAGTGAAACGGCGCTTAGGGACCATCCATCCTAATTTAGAGATGCTGGACAAAATGTTACAACTACTGCAGAGATGGAATTTCTCTCTATGAAATGCCACAGCTGATACATTCGACATCCCTCAGGGGTAGCTGTCAACTGCTCCAGTTACGCAGCTCACTTATTTACACAGAACTGAAAATACTGCAGGGGGACCGGCAAGAGGGACCCAATCCTGCATCACTGTAGTTAATGGGAGCTTAATCATTGAGTTCAGTGGCGGAGGGGAAACCCACCCACACTACAGTACCTAGCTCACCTTTAAAATGTATCCCTGGATTACGGAGGTAATGGGGATGGTGGTGGTCAAGGCAATCTTTCACCTTTAGGTCTCCACATTGACCAGTCCAGAGCAGCGGTGTACAGTCATCATCACCAGACGGCTATTCCGGGAAGTAGGTGCAATGAGTTTGCTAGGTCTCCGTTTTAAATGGAAATGCAGCCACCTCACTAGAAATCAGCACCACACCTGCGTGGACAGTTCCAGTCGACCTGTCAAGCACTGGATGGACCCCGTAAACCCCTTCTCCTCCCTGCAGTTCGTGGTTAAGACACATTGACAGGACAACTTGATTAAGAACTAGAATGGTATAAACACGGACCTGGTACACACTCAGTGGATTAAAAACCGGCTAATTGATAGGGTTATGCCTCCAGTATTTATAATGGTGTTAAATATACAAAAAAAGTGTTTTATGTACGGGGGGGGGGGGGGGTCGCATTCAGAGGCTTGCTAGGTGAAAGGTACAAAAGTTTGAGAACCGCTGCTTTGACTGCTCAGAGGGGACTGCTTCTGAGAGGGAAGCTACTCGAGAATGTGTCCAGGATGGGGGTCTAGACAGATGCTTATGACTGTGTCCTAAACACGAACCCTTGGTACAGTGGCTCATTACCCTACAGACAAGCCACGGAATCCAGTTTCATCAACTAGATAGCATCACACAGTGCATTTCGAACGGGGAACTGCCAATGCAAGACCAATGGCAAAGTATGGATTTAATTAAAACTCCAGTGCAACATTTTCAGCCATTATAATGGCAAACATCTACTGGCCAAACCCTGCAACAATTCAGCTCCAGCTACATATAGAGGCGCATTTGAAGGGGAAATTAGCTCAGAGAAAGACTAGCCCTAAAGACTATTACTTTTCTGGTCCTTCCTTCGCTATCTCTCCCCCCCCCCCCCCCCCGCCTACCTCTTGATGAAAATGCTATCCCTTCTTGGACATTATTTAAGCAGCAGAATTTTCTTGACTGAACGTTCAACTGCTGGCATGCAAGATAACTACAGGAGAGTCCGCTGATTCGAGGGTAAGGGGGGGAGGGGGAGATCAACCTTCCTCGAAAGTGGCTACAATTCCATCAGGGCTTTAGAATAAGTTATTTAGAGGAAGCAAACTCCATGCATTTTTATGTCAAGGAGTTTCTCCCATTCGGAGACACTGTCAGGGAAGACGAGCTGTCCTCCTGCCATTCGGAAAACAGCGAAGATCCAGGAAAGCAACTACAGTTTCCCTCCCCCCGCCCCCCGTTGCAAACAAGTCAACTGAGAACGCTTGACGCTTCGTGTTGCTCTCGCCTTCCCTTTGAAAAGATGTGCTTATAATTGGCTTGGAGAGGGTTGGCGGGATGTACAGGGATATGGAGAGCAAGGCTGACCTCTTCCTTCCCTTTGAAGGTGTCTAATATATTCTCTGCTCCATGTTCTTCCTGGTCTTTTGAACTTTAGGAAGGAAAAAAAAAGAAGAAAATATCTTCTTTTGAAGAGAGTGAAGAGACAAACCTTTTGATTAAAAAGCAGCCTGCCTAGAACTCATCTCCACCTTAGAGAGAGCAAAAAAATCAACCAGCCCCCACAAGATTGATGAGTTCTTCCCTAGTACTTCATCTTCACACCGGCAGATGGGAAACAACTCTGAGCAGCCACTGGGAAATGAGAGTGTTGCCGAGTGGAACGTTTCACTCTGTGGCGATTGTGTACTTCTCCCGAAGGCGTACAAGGTCCCCAGCAACCCCCCCCCCCTCATACTCCGCCTTTAGTACGGCCTGTCCTCTTAACCCAAACAATCTGCTTCTTCCTAAGATGATCCCCACACTGGGGAAGCCTGCAGACAAGGAACAGCTCTGAAGGCAGATGTAGAGGACAGGAGGAGGAGCAAAGGTTAATAGCAACACTGACTTTAAATCTTACTGGTGCAAGGAGGCAGGCGGGGTAGGACCCAGCTCAGCAAAGCCCTCAAGCACCTACTTGAAACACATCTACTCCTCTCCAGCCAAGTGGTTTGCTTTAGACATGTACAGAAGTCCCATTGATTTGAGGGCTTTGTTGTATCAGAGCCTGGGATTCCGTCTTCAATATGAAAACTCTTTAAAAAAACATTAAAGTTTTTAAATAAAGGCTTCCCCTTGACTATTCCCCTGCGGAGCTGGGAACCTAAACCTGACAGCATTATGTTAACGCACGGTCACAAGGAAGTGTCTCGGGCTGGATTCACCATCCAAGCCAGTAGGAACCAGTGAAATGTCACTTGTCCCTGGTGTTAGATAAAACCCACTTACCGCAGAATCCGGCTGAACCTGAGATCACATCAGGTAGCTCTTTAGGTTACTTTCAAGCAAGTCTTGCCAGCGGCTGCCCTCGGGGGTTTAAATTAAAGAGGAGCCCGCTAGCACCGTTAGAGTGAAGGTTGTGTCAGCATTCCCTCCCCTATTGCTCTGGGAGGTTAATGCCCTGTCTGCTTCAAAAATCACGTCGGGAGTCAGGACGTCTGTTTACTTACGAGGTCAAGGGCTGGGTCCATCCCCCCCCCCCCCCCCCGGACATTTAAATAATAAAATAGACTAGTGTTCATACGAAGACTCCTTCCCAAAGCAGAGAGAGACATGCAGAGAGACAGAGAGGTGGGCTGGGGGTATGGCACAGGGTACACTGCACAGTTAACCTGGACTCCTACCTGGGGTTTCGTCCAAACCCTCCCACCGTCCCCACAGAAGAACCTGCGCCCTGGGTTAGGAGGTGATTTAAGCCTCACTGACCTAAAACTCTGGCTCAGTTGTAAACACTCGAATTGCAGTGAGGACTAGGGTTGTCAACTTTCCACTCACACAAAACCGAACACCATTGCCCCGCCCCCATCCCGCCCCTACTCCAAGGCCCCATGCATGCCGCGCCCCTTCTCTGAGGCGCTAAACCCCGGTCACTCCATCTGCCGCTCTCCCCCCCAGCCTCACTCACTTTCACCGGCTGACTCAGGAGGCTGGGGTGTGGGAGGGAGGGAGGGATCTGGCTCCGGCCGGGGATGAGGGATTTGGGGTGCAGGTGGGGGCTCTGGACTGGGGACGAGGGGTTCAGAGTGCAGGAGACTCTGGACTGGGGCAGGTGGTTGGGGTGTCGGGTGTGTGGGAGGGCTCTGGCTGGGGTACAGGCTCTGGGGTGAGACTGGGGATGAGGGGCTTGGGGTGCAGGTAGGGGATCTAGGATGGGGCAGGGGGTTGGGGTGTGGGGAGGGGTCTGAGGGCTCTGGCTAGGGATGCAAGCTCCTGGGTGGGGCTGTGGATGAAGGGTTTTGGGTACTTTGGGATGGGAGTGAGGGGTTTGGAGGGTGGGAGGGGGATCAGGACTGGGGCGGAGGGTTGGGACTCAGGAGGGGGTCAGGGGTACAAGCTTTGGGCAGCGCTTACCTGAAGCAGCTCCCAAAAGCAGCCTCCTCGCTGCGCAGCTGCCATGGTCAACCTCCGGCTCCTATGCAGAGGTGTGGCCAGGAGGCTCTGCACACTGCACCATCTGCAGGTGCCACCCCTGTAGCTCCCATTGATTGAAGTTCCTGGCCAATGGGAGCTGCAGGGGTGGAGCTTGGGGCAGAGTGCGGAGCCCCCGGCTATCCCTACAAGTAGGAGCTGGAGGGGGGGGGACACGCCAGCTGCTTCCCGGAAGCCACACAGTGCGGAGGCTAGCAGGGAGCCCTGCCAGCCCCGCTGCATAGCGCCAACTAGTCAATGGCCTGGTCACCGGTGCTGACGGAGCCGCCAGGATCCCTTTCCAACCGGGTGTTCTGGTCAAAAACCAGACACCTGGTCACCCAAGTGAGGATGTGGGCTAAAATCACGCACGTGCCTATAGTCCTCCAAATCCTTCCCATAATCCTTCCCACAGGACAGAGGATTGCTCCCACAATTGCGTGGTAAAGAATCCTAAAGCGTCTCCACACAAGAAACCACGGGCCCTGCTCCCAGACACGCGCGGGCGAGGGCAGAAACAGTGAGGACAGAGTAAATTCAGGTCTGGTTCCGCGGCGTGGAAGCTCAGACCTCAGTGTCAATCCCCCCAGGTTGGCTTCAGGGAGCGAGCGAGAGAGAGCTGGGCATACGCTCTCTAGCTGGAGGGGGGCTGGCCTGAGATGTGGGAGACCTATGTTCAAGTCCTTGCTCTTTCAGAGCAGAGCTTTCCATCCCAAATCACTCTGAACGGGGCAGAGCACGCGTCCCACACGCTGGGCTAGAGAGCGTCAGGGTCCCTCTCTCTCGACCCCAGAAAGCCGCCCCGAATGGAAACGCTCACTGTCAGAACGGTCGCGTCGGCACGGGGCCATTTTGGGGGCCCCGTTTCAAAGGTTTTGTTCCCAACTTATTCAGCCAATTTCAAGCCCTCGAAAGCTGGCGCAGAACAGAACCGCCACCCTCCTGGCAGCTCTAATGAGCACCAGGCTCAGGGAGTCTCAAGGAGCTTGTTAAATCAGGGGGCTGTTAGGACACGCGCCTCAGCTGAGCGGCCAAGGCGTCCCAGGGAGGGAGAGGTGGTTCAGGGCAACTCGGGACTCAAACCGGCTAAGGGCTGAGCAGGGTAAATCTGTCACCTCAGATCGTGCCCAGAAGCCAGAGCAAATCACCAGGCCTGGCTCTAGAATGCGCTTTGCAACGGCTCGGCTGAGCAAGCTGGATGCAGGGGTCTGCTGGCGCTCCCCACGAGTCCTGCCCCAGCACGGTTCTCGTTAGCCTGGGGGCTACCAGGAAACCTCCTTGCTTTCTGCACGGCCTGGGAGGAAACTAAGCCCAAGTAACAGGGGGTCAGAGCAGTTCGGAACACACCGGCGCAGCAAGAGGGGAAAGCTCTGGGCAGACTCATCTGCAGGAGACACAACCTCTCGCTCTTCCCCAGCCCACGCGATAGCCCACGGCATGATGGGAGAACGCACCTGGGAGGGCAGGGGCAGAGCATGGATGGAAAGCACAGGAGCATCCTTCCATGGCTGCTTTCCACACACGGTCACTGAAAGTCCCATGACACCGAAGCCCACTGGCTAAACACAAAGCACTTCCCTGGCACCGACCCCAAATCGCTCCCCTGATAGGTTGGTGGGGCCTCACCGATCACATGGGCTGCTTTCCCGGGCTGATCACACAGTTCTGGAAGGCCTGGATGCTTCTGCTCCAGCAGCAATTCCTCTGCCCCCATTCACCCCCCTGCCACGCACCCCACCCCCCCCCAACAGCCAGGGCAGTTCAGTCACTTTTCTCACCCGCCGCCCCGCCGGCTCTCTCTCGCTGGAAGATATATGCTCACTTAATGTATATATTAATATACGTATTGACTTTCCTGTTGTCAGTCATTATCAAGATTTATTCTCCCTCATGGCCTCTTATTGATTGAGGAAAACAGTATTCCCCCGGGTCAGTCAATCACGATCCAGCCCAGGGAAGAACGTCGATAGCTATTTATTATGTGATTTATGGACTTCGTTATATGAAATGCTAACAGGGATGGGGCAGAAAGCAAGAGGAGGAAAGGAGCTAAAGTCCGGGGTGGGACCTTACCCCCAAGCCCAAACATTGGAGGCGCCCGAAAACAGTGAGATTACAGAGGGCAAACAGCTTATCGCTCCAGCTCACGGACACCGACACAAGTCGCGAAGGGGGAATGGGACGTACTGAACTCTCCATCTACCCAAATCTTAGTAAACGCCAGTCCTCTGGCAGGCTTTCAAACAGAACTCGCCTGAGGAAAAAGGGTGAGGCCCAGTCTCATGGGCCGAACGAGGACCAGGGAGACAGAACACACTGAGAACACATGGACCACACCCGATTCACTGAGAGACTCTGGGAAAGTTACTTCACCACACTGTGCCTCGGTTTCCCCATCAGTAAGGTGGGAATAACAAGTCCTACCTAACTTTGCAGGGCTGCTGAGAATAAGGTTTGGAAAGTCCTTTGAGATCCTCAAAAGGGAAAGCACCACGGGGAACAAATATTGTTACACATTAAGGAAAGGTAACAAAAATATACAGAAGAAACCTCTGAGCAGACACAACCTATTTGGCAGAGCAATTGACCCTTTCAAAGCAGCAGCTACAGGTCTGGATATCTTCCTCCCTCCCTCCCTCCTTACTATCCCTCATCTCCAAATACGATCCTAAAGTACCATGCAGGAAAGAAATACAAGATCTTCTGAAATGTGTAATGAGTAATTGAGTTCCAAAGAAGGCTACATGTCTCCCCTTCTGAATTACGCCTCCTACCCCCTCCCATTACGCAGTAAGATTTACAAGCAGAGATGATGAGACATTGTGGATGTCAGCAGATTTGGCACAGACAGAGGCACTGAAGATCTGAGAGTTTCAAGTCTCTGTCGAGAGCTCCTACGCGGCATTGTGTTTGCCTTGAGGGAACTGGGTCAGGGAGAATCCCCGCCCATGCCCCTTGCGAGACACGCTTACAGCTGGCATATCACAGCGCACTGAACACTGGCGCCTTCCGGCTTTCCACACCTGAACCACCTCCACCCTGCTGCTCTGTGTAGCTGGTCACCCGTACGGGGAGGTTAACGTGTGCCAATCCGTTCCCCACGGAGAGAAGAGATGCTGCAGGAAGGGACAGTCAGAGGAGTGGTCGGTGCCGTCTGACAGCTGTCGAGGGCTGGGGAATGTATGGGTCCCGGTGGGGGAGGGAGTGGACCAGAAGGAACAGGGAAGAAGGAACGGGGAGAAACTGCAGGAGGATACGATGAAGGAAAGCGCATCTGAATGAAGAGAGAAGACACAACCGGAGAGGACTCCAAACCAATGGAGAAGAGTCCGACAATTCAGCCCGATGGGAGGCAGCTCCAAGAAGAGCGACAAAACCTGATCGGGGGCTGGGGAGACGGACTCCTGACTACCGAGACCTTGGTGAAGTGGCTGCCGGGGGATGGAGCAGTGGGTGTGGTACAGGGGGGCGCGAAGAGGAACTGTGGGATGACACTGCATAAGGGGAAGTTTGAGCTGGACTACCAGAAAGTCTTCCTGTCAGCGAGGGCATGAAGGAGTCCAGCTGCCACATAGCGCTGTGCATTGGCACGCCGAGTTACAGCCCAGTCATCTCCGCACGGACGCGAGGGAGAGCTCCGGAGAGCGCGGGAAGAGGGCGCATCACGTCACTCAACAGTGACCCCTCCGGCCAACCAGAGCGCCCCTGACAGCTCCGAAAGAGGGACGTGGGAGGAGATCGGCCCCGTCCGGCACGGTGGAGCGTGTGAAAGGGGTCTCAAGAGGGGCTGAGAGAGACGTGGTCGGGAGGGGAAGCTCAGGCTCCTGACAGGGGGAGCTGGTGATGGGGCCGTCACACTTTCCCCCTCCCCCTGCCTTTAGCCTCGAAATGCTTCCAGATGGCACGTCGTTTGCAAACATTTCCTGGGGGAGGGTAACCCTGCGACTCCAGCCAGCTTGGAGATTTACCAGCCTCCCGCGCGTTTGAACACCTCACGGTGACAGCTCTGTGCGCACCGCCCGCCTGCTAATTAAGCGCCACTGTTTGTCTTCACTGCTTAAAAAAAATCGAATCAGCCCAGAAGGGAAGAGTGGTGGGTTGGGGGTGGGGAGGGGGTGCACTGGTTCATGTCAAGATTTCCGACAGATACAGCTCTGCTCCAGGGGGCTTCACAAAGCGAGGCCGGAAGCAGCACCACTCAACGCAGCCATCTGGCGGATTCAAGGCACCCGCCAAGCAAATAATGGGCATGCATTGCACTCGGGGCACTGCAAGGGCACTGCAATAAACCCCTGTGAGCACCTTCGGACAGTACAGGAGACAACGTGACGTATAAAAGGGTCTTGTGTAAAGAACCCCCACAGTAACTTGCGTGGTACCCCGTGTAAACGGGGATTTGCAGTTCAGGTTGCATGGAGTCTAAGTACCGCGTTCGCAATATAGAATCGATTTAGCCAATCCCCTCCGGTTTTACTTGTCTACGTGGAAAAAGGTGGAAGGTTCTTCCTAAAGCATTTCCACCAGAGTATCCCATAGGACTATCGCAGCTGCCCAGACCTTTTATTGAAATCCCAAAGCTTCCATCCTGGAAAGCCTGAGTTAAAGGACAAGCCCACGCTTCCTGCTCCTGCTAGGAAGTGAAAGTATTGATTGGTTGGCTGCTGTGACATGGGCATTTAACGCAGGCAGAGTCCAGCCGAGGGAAGAAAGGATTAATGCCCATAACTCTTGAAAATGTCCCATGGGATTTCTTTATTGACTCCGACTGATGGGATTCTTGATGACAGGCCTTGATAAAGCCAATCAAGGTTACCACCAAGCCATGCAGTGCCTGGAAGTTAGATGAGATGCTACTGAAATGCTTTATGGGATCTTCTTGCCATCACTCAGCCTCCCATCCCGACTGCTAATTAGTGGTGCATAATGATTTCCATGTCATTAAAACACGTGTGCTTTGCCAGGAGGGAAGAACGTAACAAATACTCTTTTCATCTTTGGTGGTTTACTTGATAAGTCACCTATGAGAAGGCGGCCTGGTCTCCTGATATTTCTATGGTACGTCCATAATTAATTGAGAAACGGTAAGAAGTACCTGAGCACAGGATCCTTAATTCTGATTGGCTTTTCTGAGCTGACTGCCATCCTTCTACAAAGAGAGACATCATTAGTGACAAGGCTAGTGTGGGAGCCCAGGGTAAGAGAATATAAACCCACTTCCATCCTGCTTGAAGGAAAATGGTGTGTTTAATATTTCATCAAAATGTTGAAGGTTTAAACACTACACTTCCGTCTATGATTATTTAATCAGTGTTACTGCAGGGACCAGGAGAGAAACTTGTTTACAGACTTCAACATGGGCCGGGGGGCTGGCACAGATTTTATGGTGGGGGTCCTGAGAGCCATTTAACCAAACTGTAAACCCTGTGTATGATGGAGCAGTAGCACCTGCAGCATTCCTGGTTCCAGTCCCTATGACGTGGGCTTGCCGGACTGTGCCATGTTTTTGTGTACTCAGGTTAGATGCCACCTTTAGTGGATTCTGGAATCTGAGTGTTGTTTAAAAAGTTACTTTCAAAATCCAGTTCACAGGTCACATGCTTCTCAGCATGGTCAACGTGCAATCACATGGGCCCGGGACAGCTTATGGGCTGGGATGTTCAAAGGAGGTGGATGAAGAGAGGCACCTGTGACAGCGACCCCCTGGCAAAGGCTCCCCTGTTCTTTTGCAGACATCTCTCCTCTCAGAGCTGACAAACTCACTCCACCAAACACGTCTTGCAGGATATTCATCCATGAAGAGTAACATGGGAGGTATCAACAGAAAGCTTGTAACTTGTCAACACTCATAATCCTCCCAAGATGTCGGTGCGGGTAGTATTTAAGGAATAATGTATTTATATTGAAAGTATGCTTCAGACTGGGAGTAAAAATTAGTCACCAGGAGATGTGTCTCGGTGGTGGCCCACTCGGGCAAGAGGGAGTTGTTACCCTGTTTGGCTGGAGACACAATGCCAAGATCAACTGGTTAGCTTAAGCTTTGGACATAGGCCCAAAGAGTCTCCGGTTAAAAGTTTCAAACCTGGCTCCTAAATACAAGTGGGCTTGTTTTCAGACGTGCAAAGTACCTGCAGCTCCCACAGAAGCCAATGGGAGTTAGACGTGCTCAGCAAACTTGGGCCTAAATCTCATATTTTCTGCATAAAAGATCGACTATTCAAAGGCTTGTTCCCTCCCGCAAGCAGTTTTCAAAGCTGTGGATATGGTTAGAGTTTCAAAAAGTGTGCACGAATATTCTATTTCCCCACGGTTTTACGGTCAAGGCGTAATGAGACACAGAATGAAAAGGGAACAATAAATATTCACATCTCCGTCTCTTTTTGACTAGGAGAACCTAGAACTCTGTCCTACCGCCCTGTAACTTCTGCGGCCCTCTCTCCTCCAGTGGAGCCAATACAGCGTCATCACGATCAGCAAATACTGAGCCCTTGTCCTTTTAAGGAAAACCATTCATTGGGATTCCCAACCTCCTTGTGGGATAGGTAAGTGCTGACACGTGGAGGAGCGGAGAAGTGAAGCGACTTGCCTGAGGTCACCCATGGAAGTCAGTGGCAGAGTTCAGCAGGACCCCAAAGGCCAGCACCTCTCCCATCCTACACCCCACTCTAACCACTAGACAACCCTTCCTAGTGAAGGTTCTGTGTATTTGTGGTGTGGTCGCACTGAGGATTTAATGGCTCAGGCTCTCTCTTTCAAAGCCTGCAAAAGGAACTTGAAATTCTTCATCTGCAGAATGCAGATTCTTTTAAAAAATCCTTCAGTTCCACAGGGCTGAGGAGTTTGATGCTGTTTCTCTTTTGTGGTTTCACATCATCTATTATGCAGCATTCGGGACACTACGACGCCCACTCGTTCTTGCTAATGTCAAATTAAGATGAATGTTAAATGTCCACACTGTTCATTACCTCCAGGAAAATCTATTAGCAGCTCTGATGGAAACTCTCATAGGAATTACCACCGCATTGCTTGCGAGAGGTGTCAAATCAAAATGCTGGTGCTTACAACTGCCATGAAACAACCGAGTATAATTCCTTTCCTACATGGGCAATAGGGCTGCCTTGTTAGGCCGGTTACATTCAGAGACATTTCAGGAACCATGGAGAGAAGCAGGATAGTCTAGAGTAGGAATAGCCAATTACTTTTTCTCAAGGTCCAAATCTCTTGGTCAAAGTATAGTCAAGATCCAGACGTCAGAGAAAATCATTTAAAAAAAAAATAAAGAGAATAAGTAAATAACAAGATTATTTCAGAAGTGTCTGGGGTTCCGGATTTGGCCCCTGGTCCGCCTATTGACTGCCCCAATCTAGAAGTTAAAGCATAGAACTGAGTCAGTCTCTATCACTGACACAATGCAAATCACTGAACTTCTCCACGCCTGTTCCCCAGAGGTGAGCCGGTCTGATAAAAGCACCCTAGGCCATAGTAGCTACTGTACTTTGTTGCAATGTCACACATGCACAAAGCTTGTCCAGTTTGGTACTGAAATGTCCCCTGGAACAGCACACGCACACAGGCTATGGAAAACTACAGACACACACACACAAAACTTCCTCCTTCTGTCTTGCACCACAGATTTGGTTGCTCTGCTGAGGCGTCCTGCTAGGAAGCCGAGTGCTCTGAATGCTGGGTTGGAAAACAAGGGGCTGGAATCAGAGATGTCTTTAGTAGCTTGGAGACGTTTGCTTTCAAATGTAGAGACACATTTCCTTCCCGAGTAGCAAACACTGTGTGACCAGTGTGGCAGGGTGGGCCTGACCCAGCCTGTCGCCCCTTTAAGAGGGAGAAAAGCCCTCTGCAAACCTCCCTGCAGAGAAGCCTAATTAGCCACCTGGGCTGCAGAGGGCTCAGGCTTGATGAGTGGCACCTGGCAGCCTCCTCAGGGGGATAAAAGGCCTGCCAGGAAGCAAGCCCAGTGTGGTGGGGATGGTATAGAGTGAGGTGGTGGTTTGGAGCTATTCAGAGCTGTGTGTTAAGAACTATTTAGAGTTGTAAACTGTAAGCTGGACTATATAGAGTCTGTAGAGCTGGGAGCTGTAGAGCTGTAAGTTGAAGAACTGTACAAAGCTGTATATATTGGTGGTGGGGTCCTGCACTGTTAATAAAAGAGCACTGTTTGGAGCAAAGAAGGGTTCCCTGCCTGTTCCTGAGAGGGGTGAAAAGGCGATCTGTCACACCAGGAAGAAAAAAGGGCTTTTTAAACAGCAAGCGGCAGCCCCCTGGAGTCGCCTGTGTCTAGGGGCGATGGTTCTATGAGGGACGCGCCGAAGGAGGCCTGCCGAAGCCAGTCTGCACTCTATGGATGACAGCCAACTGTTAGGGTTGCCAACTTTCTTCTTGCACAAAACTGAACACCTTGCCCCGCCCTCTGCCCCTCCTCTGAGGTCCTGCCCTTGCCCCATCCCTCCTCCGGGACCCTGCCCCCACTCACTCCATCCCCTATCCCTCCGTCACGGTTCCCAGCCAATGGGAGCTGCAGAACCAGCACCGTGCAGAGCCTCCTGGCTTCCCCTACGTTTAGGAGCTGGAGAGAGGACATGCCACTGCTTCCGGGAGCTGCACAGCACCACGGCGGGCTGCACCGCCAGCAAGACTTTAATGGTCCGGTCACAGTGCAACCCTACAGCCTCTCCCTGGAGTACTGCAGATCCCTGCGAACACTCCCCCGCCAGCCAGCACCAGGCTGCTCAGATGTGGGGATCAGGTTAGGAAATTCAGAATTTTTCAACAGATTTTATCTTTAATGAGCCTCAAGAGGGAAGTAGAGCCATCAAACGACCATCCCCCGAGCCCAGCGCTCTGCCTCGATCCCTTCCGAATGCACCGTCTACTCGCTCCCTGAAGGCCACAGTAAGAACTTTATTTGCTTCTCGGTAAGCCTCTTAAAAGAAGAAATAAAACCTGGTCTCTTTGCCTATGAAGGGCCCGGAGATCACAAACATGATGTTGCTATTAAGGATGACACCTGCCCTAAACCTAACCCAAACGGGACTGGGGAAAGGCAGATTTAGGCTACACAACACAGTCACCTCATTATATTAATAAGCCCAGCACGAAAAACAATGGCGTCGATCGGATACTTTATCAGGTGACGCGTTTTCCCATTGATACTAGTTTCCTTGTTAGGGGCCAGGAGTCTAAATACATATCGGTAATACATGTAGGCCCCCGCCCCTGCCATGCACACGCAGGTAGTGCAGGTCCACCCCGCAGTGCATGCCCCGTGGCAGGAGCACAGGGCAAAGCAGAAAGCCCCTACCATGGCTCCCCTAAAAGCTAGCTGAGAAGTCAGTTATCAATACTCTACAGCGCCACCTCTCTGCTGCCCGTGTCCTGGATCCTGCCCAATGTGGCCTCAGGCCGGGGAATAGCACTGATCCCCCCCACCCCCGGATGATCTCCTCCAGCCCACTGACTTATCCAACCAGGGCCTCTCTGCAGCATTGGATGCCATGGATCACCAAACCTTCTGTCCAGACCCCTACAAGAGGCAGGGGGAACAGAAACGCCCTGGCAAGGACACAGAGCTTTCCTCTCCGACTGAAACCGTCATGAGCAACTGCTCCAGCCCTCCCCCGCCCCTCCCAATGTCGGCATGAAGCCGTGGGGGGCAGCAGACAGCAAGGACTGACGGGTCAGGAGCTCGCAGATGAAAGACAGTTCTCCCAAGCTTTGTGACAGCCCTCGGGCATTCAGATTCAGTCCTTAACAAGCCCCACTCCTGTGTCATGTGATTCCATCTCCAGGGTGCCCCTAAGTCCCCATCCGGATCCTGGAGAGGGACCCAATATGGAGAGGAACGGGCTGGAGAACAGAGAAGTCTGGAAGCAATGGAGGAAATAATGGATGTTTTACAAATGTGATTAAATCTAGGATTTGCATGAAAATTCACTGGGATTCATCTGCGAATCTCCCGCCCCCCCCTTCCCAAACTATTTACCGGGCATGTAGCACAAGGGCACTGGAGCACTCCAGCATCCAGCACCATTACAAGCCGCAGAAAACAAAAGATGGTTGGTCCAGTTGTGATTTAAAAACCACCCGAATAAACCAATTCAGCCTCGTTTGTACCCAGGGTAAAGTCAGTTCCAGACGCATTCAACGCTGACAGACATGAGGGACAGGAGTTCTATTTAGGGCGCTCCAATAAAGCTGTACTTTGACCTTAAAAAGGACTGGAAACGTATGGGAAAAAAGCAGACCCGAAAGCTCTCCAGATGCAATATTAATGCATCAAGTTACTGCAGTGCACATATTTATTTTGTCAAGATGTCAAAACCGGCACCTTGCTGGGATTATATAAAAAGGCATTAGGACAGAAAATGTTTTGTAGCTAGAAAAATATTACCCGAGTCCTGATATTAAATGGAATCTACAGGCTGTGCAAATACACATCCAAAGCGTTTCTGTTCAACAGTATTTGTGTCAAAGGGACAACAGACCCGGGCCATGTTCAGCAGTGATTGGAACGGCCGATTCCACGCTATGTAACACACCAGCCTGGCTTTGGACACTACAGAAATGGATCCACGTGAGGTTTTAATTTTTGACCGAGTACTCGCTAACGGGTCAGAGAGCTGAAATCCATCCAGTTATTCCATCTGCGGATTAAACCCGACCCTGCTTTCGCCACTAGCCACTGGGGAAAGAGGCAAGTCCCCCAAACTAAATTAGACATGTCTTTGGAGCCAACTCAACAGCTTCTGGGGCTTTTTCTGTTTCTCCCACCCCCTGTACCTCGAAGGGCAGCACATACTCCTTCGAGCTGCCCCTCTGACTTCAAAGTGAGTGCTGCACCGAAGGACTAGGCATTGCATCAGTCCTCCCTCAGCTCTATTCTCAGGGGGGTTCCATGGTCCATACATCTGCATGGCCTTGGGGCTGGCTTACGGCACACATCCGGCATCAGCAAGGGTTGTATAAGGAGCCCACCCTTCAGCAATGCCACAGTGACAACTACAGGTGGGAGACATCAATGAGGACCACCGAGGCCCCTCGCCTGCCTGAGTCTCCTCCTTAGCATCCAGAACTGGAGACCTCTCTAGGATCAAATGGGAACCACAGACATTTGAGATGTAGCCTATCCCCCGAGGGCCAGTGCGGGATTGTTCCCTACAGTACGCTGTTTAATCCGTGGTGTCCCAAGCAATCGGGCTTCGAACACTTCCCTTGGGAGAGGAGTCCAAAGTCTCACTTGGAAGAAACTAGACCCACTAGTCACTCTAAGATTTTCCTCTCTGTTGTACCCTGCTTCAGTTGTACCTCCTCTGCTCTTTGGATTGCCCCGAAGAATTCTCCTCTTCATTGGGAAATACTCAAGCCACCTGAAAATCGTGTCTTGGAGAGACAATGCTGAGGCAAACGACAACGTAATTAAACAGAGCAAGAGCAGCAATTGATCACAGTAGTACTGACACACGTGGTCCGCTGTCTGCCTCTCATGGCGTAACATTAGGTGCACCACACTAAGTGAGCCAGCAAGAACCCCTTCTCCCCCGTGCCTGGTTAGTCAATGGAACTGGGATCAGTCAATCTGGGAATGGGCCATTTTGGGGGAATGGGAAAAGAGTGGTGAAATATTT
The DNA here is from genome assembly GCA_032164245.1 of Sternotherus odoratus. NCBI lineage: Eukaryota > Metazoa > Chordata > Testudines > Kinosternidae > Sternotherus > Sternotherus odoratus. The sequence goes on along the minus strand of JAVMKO010000015.1, from coordinate 6,777,703 downwards.
CACTGCTAATGGCTCTGTGAAGCTTTCCAAAGTCAGCGCGTAATCCGGGGGGTTGAAATTCTGCCAGGAGAAGTCTGGAAATGTAGCCTCACCTTGCAGGAACTTTTCAATGATAATTTAACTGGTGGAAAGATTTGATGCCGTAGCCCCAAGTGCTGCCTGCTAACGGAGCAGCTTTGCGGAGCTTGTCACATGATGACAGCTGTCCAATAAGAAGACAAATTCCTTCTTCTTGTTGCACAGTGAGATTAGGTGACCATGGAGTAAGGATGAGGAGAGGACAGTGGACAACTTGGTCCAGGTTTTCAGAGGCAGAATCCCTTCTAGCAGGTGCCTGTAACACATGCATCCACTCTTGTGCCCTCTTTTTTTTTGCAGCTGTGGGCAATGAGCACAGGGTTGAGAGTCAAGAGATCCTGAGTTCTAATCCTGAATCTGCTACTGACTTGTTGTGTGGCCTTGTGCACCTTACTTCACCTCCGTTCTCCCATCTGCTACATGGGAACAGTTTGTACAGACCTATTTCTTGGGGACGTTGTGAGGATTCATTGGTTAATGTCTGTACGGTGCCTTGAACATGTCAAGTGCAATAGAAATGTATTACTGTTGTATAGAGAGTGACTACCGCCTGCCTCTCTGCTAGAGTGAAAACATGGATCCAGTCCGGGCACTGGACATTGTATAAACGCCCACCAATGTCAGAACTTGACCACTGACCATGTCAATATTGGTTAAATATTATAGCACGATTATTTTCCCTGTTTCTAAGTTGGACCCTTTCCGTGATGGCTGGCAGAGCATCACAGGGGAACCCGGCTGCACTGCATTCGCTAGCTTTCGTTGTCATTACTTAGGGCCCTGCCATACCCTCACGAGATGGCCCAGGACACTCTGCCCTGCTCATTATTAAAAACTACTGTCTGCTGCTCCCCATGGGGGTGAGGGTGACCTTCAAACCCAGCAGACCCTTGAAATCAGATGCTTGTGAATATTTCACAGCATCAGCAAAGCACCGAGTTATCTGCGGGACCTGTAGGCTGTCTGTCATCCTTACACCGTGGCAAACCGCCATGTATTCAGCGGGCTTAGATAATTAGACCCATTCCCAGCAGGGAAGCACCATTCGTATGCTAGTTTTCAGAAACTCTCGTCACTTGGCTTCACACACAAGACAAGCGGAGAGCGCAGCAATTCCATCAACTGCATTTCGAGAGCTACGCGGACACATTCGCACCCAAACCTGTGTGACGTCCCTCCACGGTCAAACCGACAGCACTTCTCGCTCATGGCCAAATTCAGAAGCCTTTACAAGGTGCTAATCAGCAGAGTCTATACTGGGCATTTCAATTGTCCAAGGAGGTCAGTTGTAACGGCCTCTAGAGCAGGGGTGGGAAAACTATGGCCCACAGGAACATGGCTGGCTCCGTCTGGGTGGCGCAGCTGCCAGTCCTGCTGCTCTGAGCGGCATGGTAAGGAGGTGGGAGCGGGGGGGTTGGATAAGGGTCAGGGGCTCCCGAGGGGCAGGGGACAGAGGGCAGTTGGATGGGTTGGGGTTCTTTTGGGAGCAGTCAGGGGACAGGGACGGGGGGCTTGGATAGGGCATAGGGTCCCGGGGGGGGGGGGGACAGTTGTGTCAGGGGGTCCCAGGAGAGGGCAGTTAGGGGACAAGGGTGTTGGATGGGTCAGGAGTTTTGAGAGGGGAAGTCAGAGGCCGGGAAGTGGGAGGGGGTGGATAGGGGGCGGGGGCCAGGTTGTTTGGGGAGGCACAGCCTCCACACAGTTTTGAGCCCAGTGTGGCCCTCCGGCTGAAAAGTTTGCCCACCCCTGCTCTAGAAGAACCTCCAGGCAGCTGTAACATACCAGCTGGCTCCTTCCTTTCAATTCCAACAGCTAGAGTTTAGCCATCATCAACTCCAATGCAGGCAGGACTGATCCCCGGATCTTCGGTTTCCGAAGAGGAGAGGCACGTGTCCCAGAGGATGCTAAAGCCTCCAGACTCTCTAGTCTCTGACATCGCAGCCACATCGACAGGCTCCAAGAGCCCAGGCCTCTCTGGGGTGCTACAGCATCGTCTCCAGCAGCTCAGCCAGGAGAAGGCCCGTATTATATCCCGGCCCCTCGCTATGACAGCCCGAGCCACAGCATAGTGTTGAGAGCCGGCTCCGCATGCTCTTTAATGGATCAGCGACAGCTGCCCAGCTCGGTGGCGGAGCCCGCGGCTTACCTCGTGATGATGGCGAGGTGGGGGGGGTTCATGCAGGCCCCCATGAACAGCACCACGTTCTCGTGCCGCGTCTGCCGGTAGGCCATCACCTCCCGCTTGAAGGCCTTCAGCTGGTCCTCGTTGTCCCGCTCGATGTCGATGAGGCGGATGGCCACCTCGCCGTGCCAGCGCCCGTGGAACACCTGGCCGAAGCGCCCCTTGCCGATTAGCTCGCCGATCTCCAGCTGCTCGAAGGGGATGTCCCACTCCTGGAGGAAGATGCTGGTCTGGCTGGCCTTGCGTGGGAAGTGGCGAGCGGAGAGGAGGGAGAGGTTCATCTCCTCAAAGTCGTCCTCGGACTCTTCGGCCTCGTCGTTCCCCTCCTCGTTCTGCGGGGAGACAAGCGGGGCGGGGTCAGCCGGCACCATTCTCACAGCCTCTGTGCATGCAGGGAGCGGGGGACACGTGCTTCCACTGCTTGTGCATGGAACACGTCACCACACCAGAGGGCGTGGTTTCCAGCCATGCAACCGTCATGGCCACTAGCTATCCCACTCCCTCCCAGGATTGCTTTTTGCCAGCACACCTGTTGCTAAGAACCCAGGCAGGGTCAAAGCTACATCCTGGGAATGCCCTATCCCCACCTCGCCCCTTCCCCAATTCTTCCTCCTCCTCTGGTTCGGTGGCAGATGGAGGATTTGGAAGAGACCACACAATCCAGGCAATCTATTAACCAGCTGGCAGGGGAGCTTGGAGAGGAGGTGCCAGGTCTCTACCGAGAAGGGCATTAGCTAATGTTGTAGCATCTGCTTGAGAGTGCGGGGTTTGGGGATTAGGATTAATAGGGGACACAAGCAGAGCCCAGGAAAGTTGGATGGCATGAAAACCTGCCAGAGCTCCAGTCTCTAGCGCTCCTTCTGACATGGAGAGAAACCAACCAGGTGCACGTGGAGAGCACCAGAAAGCTCCCTAGCGACTGCCTGGATCTAGCCAGACTGCGCTTTGGGGCATTGGAAGGGGGAAATGGAACATTTGTTTGCAGTGAGTCGCCATGGAAACCTGCAGACCTGGTGCAAACTGCCTTCAATGGGGTTGCAACAGTGTAACCAAGGACAGAATTTGGACTGCAGTAGACTCTCAATTATCCAGGATGATAGGGAAAAAATTAATTCTGGTTAATAAAATCCCGGATAATCACCATCCATAGGAAATATGTGGGGGAGGGGGTGTTGGTTCACTGGCTGCCCTGCACCCTGGTGGGTTTTTGTTCTTTTGTGCTTGGGGAGGCAACAAAGCCAGAGCCGGCCCTGGGAATTACACACATATTTTTTTGACATCCTGGTTAATCCACAAACTGGTTAATCCAATCCTGGATAATCGAGAGTCTACTGTATATAAAAAAAGATCCCTCGGAAGAACGTTAAGTAGAAGATCAGACAGACACACATTATTAGGATAGTCAGATACTTGAGCTGATCAAATATGATTCACGGATGAATTTTGCCATTGTTCATTGTTAATTCATTCAAATAACGTTTCACTGCATTCAGTGTGTTCTGGCAGATACACACACGACTGTGATGGACAGAGGACTTGAAGGTAGCCATGAAGGGACTTTGCTACTGCAGTTGCTTTTAGGTGGAAGGTCCTCAAATACTGTAGTGATCTATAACCCTACAACAGACAGACAAATTTAAGGACTTACAAATTATCAGGGAAAACTAGAGAGATTTAGGCCAGAGCGTATCTATGTTCTTTTACTCATTTCTGTTGTCGCTGTGACACCTTTGGGGTCTGATCTTCTGCTCTGTTGCACCGATGTAGCACCATAGATGGGAATGGACTTACCGGGGCATAAAGCCCACGCAACTGAGTCGAGAATCAGGCGTTTTCGCTTTCAGGATGGGATTTTAGAAGTGCCTAAGTGACTCTGGAGCACACGTAACATTGAAAGTCAGTAGAACCTGTGCTCCTAAATCACTTAGCGCCTTAGGATGGTTTTTCAAAGGTGCCTGATATATCTACGCTCTGCACCTGGTCTGAGCAGAGATCCACCATCCTGGTATCTGTTATCAAAAGCTTAAAAGTCTGTGTTGACCCCCTCATACCCTGCCTCCCACTGAGGTACCGTGGGTAGCAAGGCAGCAACTCCCGCTCCAATCTGGCTCTCTGTTTGTTCCCACGGCTATTCAGCAGTGGTAATTCCACTAAAGCCAGCATAAGTGGGAGTAGAATCAGATCCATCCATTAATTCCATTGCAGGCCAGTTCACAGTGGAGATGCAAATTTGATGCCAGTTTCAGTGCAATGCACTCTGAGATGTATATAATATAACGGTCCATTAAGCACAACACTGAGGCCAGCCAGCCTCATATAATTGTCTCTGAGAGGAGCTATAGATCATAAAGGGGGCAAGATGCCAAAGCATTAGGCCGCGGCAGGGTCTTGTTTTAACAAAGTTCGGGTCGTGAAGTCTTCCTTTCATTCTCCAAAGGAAATAAAAAGCCTGCGGTAGCATCGCACGTCTCTTACCTCGGAAGTTGGCTCCACTTCAATTTGAAGCAATGGATTCCCTTCAAGGCTGTTAAAAACAAAACAAATGAATATGGCACCACGTGCCCGGAAAGTTCCCTACGTTCTGTGCCCTGACACTGCACAGCAGCATCAGGACAGGGCTGTAAGCTCTTGCTTCCCTCCAGTTCAGCCTCCCCCAAGACAAAAGAAAACAGCCTGCAGGAACCTCAGGCTTTCTACATGCTCTGTTGACATGCTAATTTCAGAGACAAATCTAAATGGGCCCCTCCCCCACCCATGTCCCAATTACCCCCCCCCCCCGCCCCAGTAAAGAAAGTTCCAACCCCAACTCTGTGGCTTGAACCCAGCACCAGTTAATATAACAAAGGGGTCTGAGACCCAAATATGCCCCGGTCCTAAGCAGGCAGGAAAGTGCAGAGTTCTCTCTAGCACATGTGCTGGGAGATGAAGCCACAGGTGACCTCATGTATTTGACATAAGAGAAAAGAGGAATTTTTTTGACTGTTATAATTTTAGAACTTCTGGGTCACCAAAAAGGGAGGCTTGTAAAGACTTCCTAGACAGCTTGGATACCAGCTCCCCACTGTACCTGGGAAGTAGGGCTTGGAATCAGAGAGAGCCTTTATAGTGCTGGACGTAATTATGATGTCACCACTATGGTGCCTCGGTCAGGCTGCGAGTCTCACATCCGTAATGAGGCTTGCTCCGTAGGGCCCTGATCTCGCAAAGGCCAGCTCACGGGAGCTACCAGAACCACCCAGGGGAGGAAAGGTCCTCACACACGTTAGCACTTGCAGGACTGGAGCACCGAAAAGTCCCAGGTGCAGCAAACTAACTCTTGAGCCATATCCCCTGCTATTTACTCCGTCCTTACACCAGGGAGTTTGCCTGAATAAGGACAGAACAAACACCAATGAGGAGCCTCGGGGTCTTGCCCAGGAACAGTGTTCTCTCAGCCTGGAAGCTCTGTGGGGCAGGGAGGGTATTTTTTGTTGTGTTTGGACAGCACCTAGCACACTGGGATCCTGGTGCATGCCTGGGGGGGGGGGGGGCTACCACAGTGTCACTAGCAATGAATAAGGAATTCACAAAGCAGTGGTAGCAGTACCAGCGTGGATAGTTTGTGGTGCCAAAGGATGAAAGTAGATACACCAGAGATTGTTGGCGAGAGTAGGAAAGCAAAGGCTTAGTTAGACTAGCCCAGGCCTCATGGGCGTTCACATGCCTGTGAAGGAGGAGCTCTGCCTGTCCTCCTTAGCATAGTTGCTATTAGAGTATCAGAGACCATTACACTATCTGTTTCTGCAAACCGCTGTTACGCACTGCTCGGGTTCAGATGAATTATGTGCAGCTGCCGATTCGATCTTACCCTTGTCTGATGCTGTCAGACCTTGTCTACGCTGGCAAGTTTTTGCGCAGCAAAGCAGCTCTCTGTGGTGTAACTCCCGAGGGGTACACACGGCCAAGTCACTTAGCGTGCAGAAACGGCGCAGTTCAGCGTAAAAAACCCACCTTGATGAGAGGCATACAGCTTTCTGCGCCGGGGGTACAGAGCCGCCATGCCAGTGAAGACACCCTGGTGATTACAGCGCTGCGATTGGCCTCCGGGAGCTGTCCCACAATGCCTGTTCGCGCCTCTCTGGTCATCGGTTTGAACTCTACCGCCCTGCCCTCAGGTGACCAACCATCATTCCCACCCCTTAAATTCAGTGGGAATTTTGAAAGTCCCCTTCCTGTTTCCTTGGTGATTCATGCAGTGGTCTCAGCACATCTTTCCAGGCCTGCTCCATGCACCAGGTGATCCCTCGCTCGGAGCAATGCTGGGCTGCTGGACCTCATCGGTATTTGGGGAGAGGAGGCTGCCCAGTCCCAGCTGTCCTCCATCCATAGGAATTATGATACCTGCAGACAGATTTCACGATACATGACAGAAAGGGGCCATGACCGGGACACACTGCAGTGCAGGGTCAAAGGGAAGGAGCTGCAGGAGGCAAACCGCCGCTCCGGTGCTGCACCCAGGAGCTGCCGGGTCTACAAAGAGTTGGAGTCGATACTCGGTGGTGACACCTCCTCCACTGCGAAGGCCACTGTGGATACTTATACTTCCCTGGTTTGGGCGCCAGTTGAGAGTGGACTGAGCCAGGAGGAGGAAATCTTGGACAAGGATATGGAGAGGGACCCAGAGGCAGAAGAAGACTCGGAGGTCAGAGACGCAGGCAGCCAGGAGCTCTTCTCTACCCCGGAGGAGCCTAGCCAGTCCCAGCTGTTGTAGCTTGGCGAAGTGCAAACAGGAGAGGAGGCTCCTGGTAAGTGGCTTTGATTTTGGGACTCGCTGAAGCGAGTCGTTGGGGGCAGGAGGGTTGCAGAAAGCAGGCTTGTCTCTGTAGGATGCGCCTACCACCGCCTGCCTAGTCTGAGCGGCAGGACAGGATGTCGACTGACTCCCTCACTTCACAGAATCTGCCTCAGAGATCTCCAGGAAACGCTCCTGGCGATACTGGGCCCTCCGCGCCGCAGGTTCTTCGGCAGAGCTGCTTTGTTTCTTTTCCCATGAAGGGTAACTTTCCCACGCCACTCTGCCGTCACTCGGGGGGGGGGGGGGGAGAGGGGGACCACTGTTGTGCACAGGTGAGCTGCATAAGGGCCCGGGCGGAAGCCACAGGCTTGGAGAAGACTCTCCCTTGATTCCCTGCTCACTCTCAGCAGCAAGATATCTTCCATAATGAACACAGCCTGTGGAACATGTGGGGACAGGAATGATTATAAGGCCCCCCCTACAGTCCTGGCTCTCCCCAAGAGCCATGTGACCCGTGTACACTATGGTCCTAGAACACTGATTTCCCTGGCCCCTCTGGCTACTCACCATTTTGTGGGTCTTGTGGTTCATGTGGGCCTGCCTTGGGTCAGCCGGTTAGTGACAGGTGTGTGAAGAGTGGCTGTGTTTTACATCAATGGGCTCTGTGTTGGGTCAGCCGGTTAGTGACAGGTGTGTGAAGAGTGGCTGTGTTTTACATCAATGGGCTCTGTGTTGCAAACAATAAGGCTTCTGTAAAATGGTGCATTTCGGCCTCACAGATGAGACCTCTTTGTAATCGCCGGCTGAACGGCAGCGCAGAGTTAGGGAGAAGCCACAAAGAATGAAAGAGGACTTTCTGCGAGATGTCATGGTGTACTCCGCGACTGAATACCAGGAATTGAAGGAGTGGCGGGACAGCGAGCAGAGAGACCGAAAGGAGAACACAGCGCGCCAGAATGAACCCGCGCAGTGGCTCTTAAACATTATGGAGCGTCAAATGGACACGCTTCAGCTGCTACTCGCACTGCAAACTGAGCAGCTCTGCACCCGCCTTCCCCTGCAGCCACTGTCACAAGACTCTTTTCCATGCGCCCCCCCAGACACCGCCAACACACTCTTCTCACCCTCCTGGCTCCAGTCTGTACCTGCTGCATTCCACTCCTCCCTCCTCACAGTCCAGCCCTGCGGACTCCCAGTACCCACTGCACTCAACACCCATCCCTCTGCAGTTTAGCCCTGCTGAAGTTCAGTATCTGTTGCACTATACTCCCAAGGACAAGGTTGGATATGATACCGGGACATACACAAATCTTTAACCGTCTTGGGACTCCACTTCCTCCCGAGACCCTCCCTTCCTCCATCCCCCTCAGTGCTGATGGGTTTCTTTGTCTCTCCCTTCCGGTTGTTGTTTTTTAATAAGAGATTTGGTCTGGTTTGAAGTCTATCTTTATTCCATTAATTGAAAGCAAGCAGAGCCCTGCAAAACAATAGGCAATATTCTTACACTTCCATAGTGCATCGTCTGCACCAATCACAATCACCTCCGAGCATTACAAGCACTGCACTCCCCAGCATAACAACAAATATTAGTGGCTTTCAGTTTCAAATTGCTGCCTCAAGGCATCCCTGATCCTTATGGCCCCACGCTGCGCCCCTCTAATAGCCCTGATCTCTGGCTGTTCAAATTCATCCTCCAGGCGCTGAGCCTCAGCGGTCCAGCCCTGAGTGAAGCTTTCACCCTTCCCTTCCCAAATATTATGGAGCGTACAGCACGTGGCTATAAGCATAAGAATATTGCCATTGGCCAGGTCCAGCTTCCCATAGAGGCAGCGCCAATGTGCCTTTAAATGGCCAAAAGTGCACTCAACAGTCATTCTGCATTTGCTCAGCCTGTTGCTGAACCACTCCTTGCTGCTGTCAAGGTGCCCTGTGTATGGCTTCATAAGCCACAGCATAAAGGGGTAGGCAGGGTCTCCCAGGATAACAATTTTGACTTCCCCTGTGGTGATTTTCTGGTCCGTAAAGAAAGTCCCTGCTTGTAGCTTCCTGATTAGACCAGTGTTCTGAAAGATGCGTGCGTCATGCACGTTTCTGGACCAGCCTGCGTTAATGTCCGTGAAACACCCACGGTGATCCACAAGCACCTGGAGAACCATTGAGAAATACCCCTTCCAATTAATGTACTAGGTGGCTAGATGGTCTGGTGCCAGAATTGGAATGTGTGTGGCATCTATCGCGCCTCTGCATTTAGGGAAGTCCATTTGTCCAAAGCCATCCACAGGATCACACAGGTTGCCCACAGTCAGTCTTTCAGAGCAGGATGCAATTAATGGCCCTGCACATTTCCATCAACACGAGTCCAACAATCAACTTTCCCACTCCAAACTGGTTAGCGACCGATTGGTAGCAGTCTGGAGTAGCCAGCTTCCACAGTGCACTTCTCCAGTGGCAGGGCAGCTCTTATTCTCCTGTCCTTGCGCCGCAGGGCTAGGGCAAGCTCATCACACTGTCCCACGAATGCGGCTTTCCTCAGGTGAAAATTCTGCAGCCGCTGCTCGTCATCCCAGACGTGCATGACGATGTGATTCCACCACTCAGTGCTTCTTTCCCAAGCCCAAAAGCGGCGTTCCGCTGTGGTCAGCACTTCCACGAATGCCACAAGCAATCTAGTGTCATAGGTACTACGCATGGCGAGATCAATGTCAAACGCCTCTTGCCTTTGTAGTTTAAGGAATAACTCCACCACCACTCGGGATGTGTTACAGCATGCAGCCTATTGGCCAATAGTGCGGGATCCATTCCTGCAGACGAACAGCCAGAGCGCACAATACACAAACCGTTGAAAGATGGCGCCAAATGCAGACAGATGCACAGGGATTGCCGAGATGTGAAGCAACGCATCATGGGGCATTGGGACAGGACTCAGGGTGCTCCACGACCCCCTCCGCCTTCCCACAACTCGTAGCAGCAGAAGAGAAAGCGGTGCTCTGTGGGATCGCTGCCCAGAGTGCACCGCTCTGAATACCGCTGCAAGTGCCGCCAGTGCGAACCTACTATTGTGCAGGCAGCTGACAGTGGGAACACACGACAGCGGTTTCCCTTCAGGGCTCTCTGATCGGTGCTGTAACTCTCCCAGTGTAGACACACCCAAGTTAAACCCTCTATCACAAATTGCTGAATCAGTTTACATCCAGGGAAGAGATTGCTGTGTGTCCTCTCTGCACACTGTTATCTGGTTATTCCTTCTCGCTCCGATTTTAGGTGTTTTACATTTCTGGGGCCTACTTCTCATTTATACCAAGACTATTTTGCTAAAGCAGGGTAAAGGGGCCTGAAGTGTCAATGAGAATCAGGTCTCAAGTGTTAAACGTGGCAAGGAAACCTTTCAGAGGAAAATGTTAAGACCTGACCACCTTGTCCCGTGCCAGTGTAAATCTAGAGTTTCTCCCCTGGAATCAGTGGTTATAGTTGCACACAACCAGTATAAATGAGAAGAGAGTATTGCTAGTTTAACTGGCACACAACAACAAAACTACACCGATGAAAACTGTAGCAAATATCAGACTAACACGCAACCATAATGCTTCTGTTATCCCTGCTGTACAGTCAGGTAAGCAGTTTTCAGACCCTTGCTTTTAATTATAGTAGTAATACAGGAATAACAATAACACCAATTTCTAAGAGTGTAGAGATTAGAGCCTGCTTTCCAAATCGATTCAGTGCGTCTCAATTACTTACTCTGGGGATAAATCCAGAATAACATCACTGATGCCAATGCAGTTACTTTAGATTTCCATTGGTGTAAATGAGATCAGCATCTGGCCCAAGGCTTTATAATTTCTCCACACACCTGATCTTACTTTACTACACATCTCTCTGCTGCGTATGTATTTATTTATATCCCAGAAGGCAGGAGTGACAGCTGTACAACCCAGCTCACAAGGTCTAAATCTGCTTGGAGGAAGCTAGGGGAATTTGGGGGTAAGATCTCCACCTCTCTCCTGTACTGGCTTGAGTTGCAAAGAGGACTTTAACCTCTAGTTTGACGCAGACGCAAGCGATCCAATAACCATCATGGTATTATTGAGCAGGCTACCAGCAGATCTCCCTTTGTCATTCAGATGGCCTCACTTGAACACAGATGCAATTCTTTAGTCCCCTTGAACAGATTACCAATGTTATTTAGAAAAGCGTGGGCGATCCTGAGAGAAACTACATTTCGGTTTGGGCTGAGATCTTATCTGCTGCCTCTCTGGGTTACATAATCCCCGAAACGTGGCATTTCTAAAAAGGAATGGCAACCGCTCCTGAAATGTAACAGCGCTGCTGGGTGCTGCTAATGCAGCGTTGATCAGAGCATTCGCCAGGAAGATCTTAGGGCTAAACAGGGAAAGCAGCCACAAGTAAAAGCAAAAACAAAGGCCACTGGGGAGAGCTTTTCCTAGCTGCCAATTATATACCAAGTTTCAGGAGTTATTGAGACACCTAATGCAAACTTTCGGGGTCTTAGCAAATATTGGTGGAGCTGGGAGTGCTGTTTTTATTCAAGTTATCCAATGCTGCCTGTTTTCAGTTGCACAGAATTTTTGCGAACTTTAACCATGTGGCTAAAGTGGATCACTTGATGATTCCCTGTTCTGTTCATTCCCTCTGAAGCCCCTGGCATTGGGCACTGTCAGAAGACAGGATACTGGGCTAGATGGACCTTTGGTCTGACCCACTATTCGTATGAAGTGTTCCATGATAGGTGTCTGCTTCAGAGTGTGGTTAGTTTGTTTTTTTATTTCAGACAACACGGTACAGCCGTTTCTGAGAACGAGGCAAGGTGGGGAAAATGGCACCCTTTTCTTTGAACAGCTCTAGTGTCCCCGGGCTTTGAAATAGGAGTTTGAAATTTGGCAGGAGGCTGCCTTTGTGTTAGCAATGTGGCCTTTTGGTGTCTCTGTAAAAATGCACCCCAATTTGGCCAAATTATAAGCCCTTGGGAAACTGTTATCTTGCACATGCTCAGAAGAGACCTCTTAGATTTTTTAGCCTCTAATCTTTGAAGATTCCATCCTCACGGAGCATGCTCAAGTCTCTTACCGCTCCTAGTGCTGACCACACGGCACATCCCCACAGACCAACTGAACATGCTCCATCCCAGGGCTACAGGGGTGAAGCCGGACTTCCCTTGTGCTGGCTGCTCCAGGCTGGGCACTGGAATGGATTCCAGGCAAACCCCTGCTGGTCCCCAGGCAGTGGCGTGGAGGAAGCCGCCTGATACAAATGGAACGGGAACAAAAGCCAGACCACGGGAGGGGACGGGAGTAAATTACAAGACTGAACTGGACGGGCAAGGAGACTGGGAGCCAGGATGGAAGGGGAGGCTGGGACTCCATACTCCATGGGCCTCTTTAGCTCAGTCTTCACATCTGAGTGCAGTTAATCCACAGGCAGCTGACAGATCACCTGTCCCCACTGTGATCATTCAGATCACTGCCCTGGAATTCTGGTCCTGGTCAGGCAGGAGGATTCCTCAGCCCAGGTCTGGTTACCAAAATAAACCAGCTGACCTTTGCACAAAGCAAGCAGGCAGCTGCCAGTCACACAACCAGGGAAGGGACCTGTGTCCTTAGCAGGTGTTCCTCAAGAGCAGTGGTGCACGGAAGCAAAAAGACATGGCAAGAGACTTACATTGGATTAGAATTCACTGGATGAAGGATAACTTGAGGTGCTCGGGTCGGCGTCTCAGGCACAACATCTGCAAACGAAGGAGAGCTCGGTGTGAAAACAGAGAGGGAGACACACTGGAGGGAGAGCAGCGCTGCCCCGAGTTTAGTGTCCAAGTTAGGCAGTTCGTGCGCAGTGAGACACCCCTTATTGTCTGGGGTTTCCCCAAGTCCCTGGCCCACAATCTCTTCTGGCTCACCGAGGTGGTGTCACACCTGCATAAGGGAGAGGGGAATCAAGCCCAGCGTCTCTGCTTCTCTCTCCTATCCCATCTCAGAGCTGCGCCCAAACCGAGGCCTTGCTGACATCAGCACTGCCTCAGCAGTGACCCCTCCAGCCAGTCAAGAACGGTCTGTGATGGGGGGAGGCCCAGACGGAGCATTCAGGGAAGAGGGAGAAGGAGAAAAGGAAGTCCCGTTTCAAAGTGAGTCAGGTGAAGGCAAGGCCAGGGCCCTGGAGAGGGCGGGGAATGAGGAGCAGGATGGCTGGGGAGGTGAAAGCGGAGAAAGGGAAGAGACGTTGGCAGGAAGGAGGAAATATGAGATGAAATGGTGACATCTCGGCCCCCACTGAGTCCCACGTCCCCCCGGCAGTGCACCAACTGGAGCCACAGATATCTGGGTAAAGCAGGGATCGAGAGCTACCACCTCAGGATGCTCCACATCCCTCCTCCCTCAGCACTCTGCACTTCCTTGCACAAGCACCATGAAGAGCAAGGCAGTGGGGAATCAGGCCACTCCTGAGCTTGACAGCGGCAGTTGGAGTTAGACAGAAGGGAGACCCCCCAGAGGATGGACAAAAGTCCTTGAGAGACTCTACCAGTTCTTCTGGACCTTGTAGTCCGTAAACAAGCTGGCACTGGCTGCCTTGGTTTAATGTGATGTTCACCCTTCATGGTCACAGCCAGAGGAAGAAGATGCTTCCACAGCTACTTCTTGCTCTTGGCAGGTTTCTCCTTGCATCCAGTGGCTGACCTGCCCCTCCCTCCCGCACCGTGGCTCGCAGCCATGGGTGCTGAATGTCACATCTATGTTCTACTCCAGGCTCAATAGCTCAGTGGACAAACAGTCACAAAACCCAAACCTGCCTAGGGATGGATTTAACCTTAAAAAAAACTACCTGTTTCTTACCCTCACAGCTTCACAAACCTACCCCCACCTGCCCTCGATCAGGGCAAGGGGAAAACCCGCCAAACAGGGCTTCCCGACACTTCCTTTTCCTCATCTAATACTACATCTCTCATCCCCACCGAAAACCCTAGGCCTGAGGACAGCCTCAGGAGAGACTGGCCCCACTTGAAAAACACTGCAAACTCGGGTGAATTTACTCGCTGTGGGGCGAAGCTCACCTCTGTGCAGAAAGCCAGCACAAGGTGTGGGTACCGTTCACCCCCACGCCCCCATATTCGGAGAGACCTAACATGACCCTCTGCACAGGGGGTGAATTTCACCCTCAATAATTCCATCAAATCGTCCCCATTTGATTCATTTCTAGAAGGAACGCACCCCAAACCCTTCTCCACCCTTTAAGTCCCAGCTGATTAAAGACCATCCCCCCACCCCACACACCATCCTGATCCCTAAATGATGACAGTAAGACATGCAACTCAGGAACAGGGAGAGTATTGCTGCTTCTAAATCAGAGAGCGGTAACTACGTTAGATTGATTATGATCACTTTGAAATGACTTACCTGGGAAAATGAACTGCTGCTTGTACTTGTAGTAGTGGGAAGCTTGCAATGGAGAAAGGAAGAAGTTAAAAAAGTGAACAACGTCAGGGCAACACAGCACAATGGGAATGGTGGCATCTGCAAACTTCTATGCCCTGCACCACAGAGCATCCTGCCTCTGCTGGGATGGGGAATAAGAGACCAGAATTGGGCATCTGATCCCACTGCCCCACATGGCAAAGCAGGGCCTGGATTTGCCTTCAGTTAAATGTCCCACAAACACACCCCAGTTCCTTTGCATCCCTTAGTCAGGGTACGTCTACGCTTCAAGTTGGAAATGTAAATTCCAGCGTGAGGAGACATACTCGCGCTAGCTCTAAATTAGGTTAATGTGGTAAAAATAGAATGGAGGGGGTAGCTGCCCCAAATGCATATCTAGCATCTTAGAGAGCTATGTACTCAGGTGACTAGCCACTCATGCTCCTGCAGCTATGCTCTATTTTTAGCAAGCTAACCCAATCAGAGCTAGTGTGGGTATGTCTTCTCAGGTTGGAATTCACACCTCCAATGTGAAGTGCAGACGTGCCCTTAGACTGTAAGCTCTGCAGGGCTTGTACGGTGTGTAAATGCCAAGTCTGTGGACGGCACTTCAATAAGAATAACCACAACACAACTAGGTCACCAGGCCAGCATCTGGCGGCTCTCCCTGCCTTGGATCTGTTTAGGAGCCATGCTACCTATCAAAATTAAACTCCCTCATTCTTTAGCACTTAGCAGAGTGGTTCTCAACCTTTGTACTGGTGACCCCTTGCACACAGCAAGCCTCTAAGTGCAACCTCCCCCCCACCCTTATACATTAAAAACACTTAAAAAAATATTTAACACTAGTATAAACGGTGGAGGGGAAGCAGTTTGGGGTGGAGGCTGACAGCTCGTGACTCCCCATGTAATAACCTCACGACCCCCTGAGGGGTTACGACCCCACATTTGAGACACCAGACTTAGCAGTTATGCAGCACTTTGCTGCTGAGATTTCCAAAGCCACCTGAGGGGTTTGGCCACCCAATTGAAAGCCAATGGGATTTGGGCACTTAATTTCTAGATTACACATCTAAGGCACCACGCATCCATTAAGCAATCGATTAACTCATGAACACTGCCCAGGAGAGGTACAGCTGGTAACTCGAGGGCAGTTAACAACCGAGGATGGCTCTGAAAAGGTCTGGGGAACAGAGCGATCTTTGATATTATTGCTTCTTACCAATCCACTAGAGATCAGCCAGCCCGTCCTCTCCCTTCCCTGCCAGTGCCATCACAGCCCAGCAGCTGGGCCAATACAGCTCACGGCCCAGGAAGCGAGTGGCTCTACTTATAAAAATGTGCCCATCACAGTTGCCCCATAGCGCGCACCCTCCCCCCCCCCCTGCACAGCTACACTGACACAGTGATCAAAATCAGCCCAGCCAGGCTCAGCCCCATATACCCCACTCACTCACAAGGCCCTCGGCAGCAATATGAGAAAGCAGATGAGCTGAGGGTCTGTCGGGATTACAGTGCGTGTAGACACATCAGAGCTGGTTTGGATCTAGCTAGCTCAGGTAGTCGCAGCAGCACGGTCGGTGGCCCTAGCTAGCTTCCCCCTGTTCAGGACCCTGGTCTGTACTGGCTTCACCCCTACTGTTCTTCAAACTAGATCAAAGCCGGCCTGGTTAGGTCTACACCTCTGACTGCAGTGTAGACGTACTCTAGAGGCCTCTGTCTCTAACAGGACTATGGGGAGGTGAATTCTAGCCAAAGACCCTTCTCTGAAAATTCCCTGCCCTCCTCCCTTAAGGGATCAGTCTCGGAATTGTTGTCAGCAGCCTCCCACGTGGTCTCCCCTGCCCCAGTGACAGAGAGAGAAGGGGGCATCTCTCAGGTAGCAATACGACCGCATACGGCTTTCGAGATCAACAGGGAAGGAAGTGGCAGCTAACCAGTCAAAGAGCTTCTAGGGGGACACAGGTGAATTCAGTTTGAGGTCTTCTGGACAGTCTTCATAATCTAAGGGCAGGTCCTCACTACCAGGGGGATCGACGGCAGATACGCAACTTCAGCTACGTGAATCACGTAGCTGAAGTTTGCGTATCTGCAGCCGACTCACCACTTGCGCCTCCCGGCGAGCTGGAGTTCCGGAGTCCACGGGGGCGCTGCAGGCGATCGATCGCTACCCGCCTATCTGGCAGGTAGTGAAGACCAGCCCTAAATATGAGACCCTCAAGCACACCCCCCCCCTTTCACTCTGTCCTTACAGCTGTCCTTGCTCTCCATCCCAAGGTATCCAACTGGTCTGTGAAGGACCATCTCAGCTCTGGGTCACCTCAGACTGCAGAAGCCCCTCTGCGAGCAGATAGCTGCCTGCAGGGCCCACGACCTGGCCTTTCTATGCAGGTTATTTCACCTCTGAATTTTTTTCCTGTCCCTGTCTCCCTCTAGCTCCTTCATTCTGGGGTCTCTTTGCCTTCGCCCACTTTATTGGATCTGCCCAAAGCCACAGACTGCGCAGCCCATTCGGAGCCGGTTTGTTTAAATACAGATGTTAGGTGTGCGTGTGGTACAGCATTCCCACTGTACAACAGTATCTGTGCACATCAGCTCTGAGGCACCCAAAACACAGACAAAAGGTACCAGTGAACACATGGGCAAAGACCAGGGGAGCCCTCTTTCCTCCAGCACAGAGGGGCAGTCTGAGGATCAGAAGGGAAGGCAGCTGGCTGGTGTTTTGTACGGTGAGCAAGGAAGCACTTGATACGTCACAGACTGAAGCCTTCTGCTCGGGTCTAGGGGAGGACAAGAGCGGAGAGGTGCCACTTCATAGGATTCCTACAGTCCACGGTGCGCCTCCTCCCCCACTCAGTGCCTTGACCCCGGCTCCGCGAAAAGCAGATACCCCCGGGCAGAATGGAAGGTGAGTGCTTCTAACCAAACAAAGGGCCTGATCCTACCCAAAAAGTGCAGCTGGGCCGGCTCCTCACACGGCCTGTTCGAGGGTAGCGATGATCACACCTCATGTGGCAACGCACCAATACTCAGGCAACCCAAATATAATTAGACAGAGGAACTTGGCCAGGACATCAGAACAAACCCCCGTGTTACTGTGACCGCAAGGGACAGCGACTTACGCCACAGAGGAGCTGGACCCAGCTCTGCTCCAGCTGAACCCATTTACACTAAGAGCTGAATTGGAGCCCGTGCGCAGCTTGGGTAAATCCACGGACGCCCATACAGCGACGCTGATTTACACCAGCTAAGGATCTGGCTCAGCACCTCCCGATTAACGCCTGAGACCACAGTCAGTATGACGGGAACTACTGTCTCCTGAGAGGAGATCAAAGGGGACGCCTCTTGGATTCCCGGGGAGAAACGGCAGCATTTCAAGCCTCCTAATCCTGTATAAAGCTCCTGACAAAAGCTGATATTCTTGAGACCAGCCTCTTGACAGCCACGGGGCACACTGCCCGGGTCTCGCCCTAGCCCAGAGGTGAAGAAGCTCAGTGTGGTTTCAGTCAGAGCGAGGCTGCTAACGAAACGCATTAAGAAAGCGCCCCTCGCTCTGAGTTGCTGCGCAGGTAACCGCTTCAGGAGTTTGATCTTTCCTGACTTGGGCTCTCCGCTCCTCGCCTGGGAAGTGAGGCTGGACGGCCTTGGAGACCGGCGATCCACAGTTTACTCCGTGTAAATGCCAATTTGTCTAATTAAGTCATTGGAAGGAACTCGCATGACTCAGTGGTGGTGACTCACGCTATGGGCATCTGTGCCACCACTGCGAGCTGGCGGCTCTAACGGCCCATATGCCTCCAACGAGAAGCTGCTGCCACAGACTTTTTTAAAAAAAAAATATTTCCACTTTAAACAAAACTCATCATCATTAAAACACATACAGTTGAACACACAGGTGTGGGCTCTCTCCCTCGGGCAGACAGCATGGAGGGGGCGCTCAGGTCTCCCGGGAGAAAGAGGATGCGAAAGCATCCTGGCCCACACTCGTCAAGAGAACGGGAAGGACTTTGCCTCTAGGACACTGCAGCTCAAGGATCTGTTCTGGGCAGCGCTTGGAGGATCCTAGTCCCTCTGGGCTCTGGGGGGGAGAAGGAGCTGTCAGTGGAGAAGAGCAGAAGCTAAAAATGGATTGTTAATGAGAACTCAACATCCTGGCCTCCTCTTGCTGGGTCTGTTTAGTCAGCCCCGGTGGGAGGCCAGGTAGGGTGAGAAAGCCGACTCGGGAGGAAGGAGAGGAGACAATGAGACGAGTGAGAGGGGGCACATCCTAGCCACTGTGCCACGGCAAATGCACCCCCGGCGACTCCAACGGCGACAGGGACCCCTGGGTTGTTTCTTCCTGGCCAGCACTGAGCCAGGAGGGACATTTCAAAGCTTCGTTCCCTTACTCGTTAAACAGCCCAGACGTGCATTTTTATTAAAACGTTGAACCAACATCCCAACGAGCAGTGGTGAAATTGGAGCTGCGGATGGGCCTGTCTGTGGTTCGGAAGCGTTGACTTGTCTGTTTTAGATCCAGGAAATCTCTTACAGAGAATGTGCAGTGCAGTTACTAGATCAAAACCAAACGCCACCCAAATACCGCACCTTGTCCTCTGCACTAGCTGGTCCTTCCCAAGCGCCTCTCAACAAGGCCCTCGGCGCTTCAAGTGCTTCCTTGCAGTACTTCCCAGGGCTTCACTCTGTCCCTCCACTGTCTGTTCTGACTTTCTAATGGACACCAATTTCATGCGAGTTTCTGGCGAGGCTACAGACTGTCTGCAAAGGAGGCAGCTCAGAGAGCTTCGAGACAGGAGATCCCCGCGGCTGCCGCTGGCTAGCTGCTCTCCCCAACCCCCCGTCTGGCAACCCCTACTCATTCCCAGCTCAATCCCCCTCACCCCATCTCTCAGCCTTTCCAAGTGATTCCAGGAGATGAGGGGCAGGATCAAATGAAGCCAAGCAGAAAGGTGTAAGATCTGGTTTCTTTAGGACAGCTGTACCCAATAGTTTCCTTCCTGGGACTCCACGTTACCTTGTTCCCATAAAGGTAACAAGGACAGGTATGACCCCCTCATGGCCTGAGAACTCATGCCACAAAGTAAAATCACCAGTGCAGAAGCCATCAGCCACATGGCTGGGCCACCAATCGGATTCCAGCCCTGGGTGACAGTAGATGGAAGTGACGGCTGTGTAGGGGGTTTCAACATGAAAATCCTGGTGAATGGGCTTCTATGGCACAGGAACGACCAGGAACAAACAGGCACTTATGGGCAACATCACCAGAATGGGCGAGTATTGCCCGGGCCATGAAGAGCGGCCTGCCTGCCTAGAGAATGAACGGGCCGGAAGTCAATTCCTGCTCCTGGAGGAGGTGCTTCCTTCTCAGGTTGAAATGGGCCCATCAGTGGGGACTCAGCGACCCTCCCCCTTTTCAGGAGGCAGCCAGTTTGTGTCCCAGAATCCAACTTTCCTTTGGGACAGACCTTGCGCTTGTGGCCGTGAAGTTGAGCTGCAGACCATGAACAGAATGGAACCCATACGGCTGAAAGCGAGCGCTCAGAAAGGGGGAACTGCCCCGTCCGTTTTAACGCGCTACTAGCTCTGGAGTCTAATGACGGCAACGGACGCGTCAACGCGGCTCACGGCCCAAAGCGTGCAAAGGAAGGGAAGGCGCCATCGTGTTACGAAAGAGTAACCGTGTCATCACATTGGCATCTCAAAGGGGGGGCGCTGGTTTGGGGAGGATGCTGCTAGTCCCCACCCCCATTCAACCCCCGGTCCTTCACTGGGGAAGGGGAGGGGCTGGCTGAGAAAGCCAGTATTGCCTCTGACTGCGCCCTGCAAATCATGGAGTTCAGCTGAGGGCGTCCCCCTCCACTTGGGAGCCTTTCACCAGAGCTGAGCGCCCGCAAGACTCCCACTGGACTGCGGGGCCGGTGAATTTCAAAGAAACTCAGGAGGGGGCATTGCACTTGGACAAGATGAGTCACATCTTAAATCCAGAAAGGACTGCTGAGATTATCTAGTCTGACCTCCTACATTACACAGGCCTGAGGACCTCCCCAAGTCACTCTTGCCTCAAAGCCCATGACTCCTGGCTGCCCCAGGAGAGCATCTTTTCTAGAAAGACACCCAGACTGGATTTAAAAACTGGGAACAATAGAGAAGCCCTCAGGTCTCTGGGTCATTTGTTCCAATGGTGAATTAATCTTGCTGCAAATTCTGCCCCCCCTCCCCCCGCCGCCACCTTATTTCTAACCTGGATTTGTCTAGCTTCCACTTCCAGCCCTTGGATCTAGTTATGGTTTCTGTTAGATTACAGCGCCCTCGGACATCTCTTCCCCTTGTAGATTAAGACCCGTCAGCTCTTTAACCTTCTCTTGGACAAATAGATGGGGCTTTGTCAATCGCTCCCTATCAGGCAGGTTTTCCAGACCCTCAGTCAGTCCTGGCGCTCTTTCCTGACCCCTTCACAAGTTTTTCAACATCCTGTTTGGACCTCAGAAGCAGAGCCAGAGTTCCAGGAGGGAGAAGCTTGGCTCCCTGCACTGAGGACATATCCAGGCAAGATCCCTGCCAAGCCCTGGGAATGGGCTCCCCCATGGATGGGGGACTCACCAAGGTCCATGTGACTGACTGATAACGGCCTTTCTTACAGAGCGATGTATTCAAAGCCCCTCCCGGCGCCTCCCAGGGCGGGGGGAACCTGCACTCAGTGAGGTACCTGGCAAGTTGAACTGCTTCTGCTGCCGCGTGCACTGCGGGGAGGGGTGGAGGGGAGATGGCGGAGTCGCGCTGGGCGGTAACGGCGGGGCTGGCGAGGAGGGGGTGGAGGATGTCGTTGAGGAAGGGTTGCTGCTGGAATCTGGCTGATAGGGCACCGGAATATGGTCCTGCAGGAACAAGGAGGGCAGGGGGAGAGGAAGAAGGAAAAACAACACAAGCCTATGAGAGCGGTGCGGATCGGCCGGCTTCCCCGCGCTCCGTCCCCGTTTGGTTGGGGCTCTCAGAGCAGGAGGAGCCTGGCGCTGCAGCAAGCGCTGGCAGCCAGTCTGTCCTGCCCAGGCTCTGCCAATCTGCCCAAGCCCCGGCGGATGCTCTGCTTTCTGGAGCGAGGCACGAGCGCCGGGCTACCCCGGCAGCTGGGAGCTCCTCTCTGCAGCCCAGCGGGGAGCCCCGCACAAGATAACACAGGGCCTGTTTCACCACTTTGATCCCTCTGCCCAGGCCGGCGTTTCAGACGGAGGGGCCTGACTCTGAGAGACGCTGAGCACCGGCAGCTTCCAGTGGCTGCAGGCGCAGCTGAGTCTGAAGAATGAGGCCCCCGTTTCCCAAAATGGCTAGTGATGCTGCTGAGGCATCATCCTCTGGGAATCAGGGCACCCAAAGAGGAACACCTTCAAAATCACTAGTCACTTGGGAAGGCCAGGGTGGGAAGTCAGCCACCAACATACTGGCTGGATGGTCAGGAGTGCGGGGGCCCTGGCTACTGACTTCAGCAGCTGTTATGGATGCCTGGAAATGAGACGATGGGTAGGCGATGTAGGGGCCTAAGTTTGCAAGCCATTGGTCAGCGTTCCCAATACAAAACTCTCCTCACTGCCTGCATTTTCCAGCTCATCTCACCCTCGGCTGATCCTTCCTCACGGGCCATTTAACCGAGGCAAGAGAGACAACTCTGGGGGGAACCGAGCGGCAGTGCTTTATGACACGCGGCTCGTTCTTAATTGGGCTCCCCGGGAGAGAGTGTGCCTCGGCCGGCCGTTCTCCCTGTCCCAGCACAGACAGTGCCCTCCACTGAACACTGCTGGCTCACAACGGGGCAGGCCGACCAGGGAGGAAGGAATGGCTGACGACAATCCAGGGCACGCCGGTGCGCTGAGTGGAGAAGAATCTGCCTGGAAAAATCTCCAACTCTCCATCAGACCACGGACAAATCTGGTTTAAATGATTTCAAACCAGACTGCGTTAAAATTCTCAACCAGCAGCGCGGGTTTGGAGTCAACACAATCTAAAATGAGGAATTAAATGTCTTCCCTCCTACCCACACATCCCAACAAACATGGGTTTGTAACGGGAAAGACACCAGACACTCCGTGATATTGACATCTATGCAACCGGGAACATGGCATGACCCTCCTTGAAATATTAGACTCTCTCTACCCTGGCTGTGCTCACATTCCTCCCGACCTGCGCAAAGGAAAAGTGGCCAAGATTCTCAAAACTGCTAGTGATTTTGTTGTCCAACTCCGGGCACCTTAAAAGGACCTGATTTTTGGAAAATGGTGAGCACCCTCTCTCTGAACATCAGGCCCCTCTAAGATGTCTCAAGCTGAACCGAAAATATTGGTCACTCCTAAAATCTTGGCCAGTCACAAGCAGGTCACCAAGAGGGGCTCAAACAAGCCTACATCCCTGGCTGGGATGATTTAGTTGGGGATGGGTCCTGCTTTGAGCAGGGGATCAGACCAGATACCTCCTGAGGTCCCATCCAACCCTGAGAGTCTATGATACATGAATGTGACATTTCGGGGAACGCAGTGCTGTATTTTATTTACAGCTCCTTGTCCTGAGACATGATACTGGCAAAGCAGTTTTGTTTTTTTCCAAGTCAGCTCTGGGAGCAAGTAGGAATAAAGATTTGTGCTCTGATTTATATAGCACCACTGGTGCTAAGGAGCCTAACAGCTGCCCCACGAAGCTTACAATCACATTCATACTGATAACAAACCTCACCACCATTAACTGGTGCAGGAGGTTGGGAGATTATTTTTTTAATAGAAGTAGGTGTTAAGATAGAAGCTATTCGCTAGCCTAATGGGAAATATTCTATTTAATTTTACAAGTTGGCTATGGCTGATGTGATTTTATGAGTGGCAGAGGCAAAGTAAAATACATATATAATGATTCATCCACAGCTCTGAAAGTGCTTTACATGATGGCCATCATTATACCTATTTTATAGATTGTAAAACTGAGGCACGAAAGAGGTGAAGTAGCTTGCACCAAGTCACCTAGCAGGCTTATAGCCGAGCTAGGAAGAAAACACCAGTCACCTGTTCAGCGCCCTAACCGCTGTCCAGCCCGCTTCCCGTGATGACTCTAGTAAGATAAAGTGAGAAATACTTGTAGCACCTTAAAGACTAACCAGTTTACTTCAGCATAAACTTTTGTGGACTATAGCTCACTTCATCGGAAGTGAGCTATAGTCCACAAATGCTTATGCTGAAACAAACTGGTTAGTCTCTAAGGTGCTACAAGTATTCTTCGCTTTCTTTACGGATACAGACTAACACGGCTGCTATTCTTGAACCTCTAGTAAGATAAAGTAGGATAAGCCCAGAATGACACAATTCACTGAAAGGACTCTGTAGCTTTTTTTACTTGTAAGCTCTGCATTTGCCATCTCTTGGGGACCCACAGAAATAATTTGTACCCTAAAAGAAATCAGGTACTTTTTGGAATTTTCCAAGAGCGGTAGGTTTAGGCTGCATCCCAGAGAGAATCCTCCAGTATCCAACAGTCACTGGAACAACAGAATCGCCGAGGAAAGGGGGAGGGGGGGAGTCCTAGATGAGCTGAAGACCCCTTATAGACTGATTCGCAAAGGTGCTCAGCACCTCTAGCCTTTAAACTTCTAGGTATGAGCACAGCCAGCCAGCAAGATTTTGAAACTTGCCATTTAGAATGAATGAAAAGCCATATGCTGCCTGACCCATCACCTGTCGGGGCTTCGAAGTTCCCTATTAGACAGAGCTGGACCCAACAGGCTCTGTCACATTTAATCCTGAATAAATCTGAGCACCATTACTATCAGAGAGCAGGAGAAAGAACCAACCAGGTGCATGGTTAGGTCTGGGCCTTATCGGTTTCCATGGATCCTGCAGGAACATGATCAAGTTGTTGTGCTTCTGTAGGTTTTATTTTTAAATATTTTTTACTGAAGTCTTAGCCCAGAGAGCACAGAAATTCAGGTTCGATTTGTTGCCTCTGGAGAGTTAAAAGCAGAACGGGTGGGACACAAGCAATTTCGAAAGCACTGATTCCATTTTATTTTTAAGCTGTTAAAGAAAATAACATTGGCAAACACTGCCTTTACCCTGGCAAACCCACTGAAAACCCACCAGGTGCAGTGCTAGATACTTTATGTTCCAGCTCATCTCAGCCCCAGCTTACTGGCGTTCACATGCAGCAGCTCCGACAGAGAGGGCGGAAAAGTGGGGAGCCAAATGCTGCTTTCAGTTACACCGGTGTAAATCTGGACTAACGCCCGAGGCCAAGAAAACGACTCCAGATTAACAGCAGGGTAACAGAGCAAAATTTGGACGAGAGGCTGTAAAAAAGTCTGTCTCTTTCCTAAGAAAGAAAGAAGACACAGAGCCACAGGAGGGGGAAAGCGTTTCAAAGAAAGAGCCCAATACATTTTGTGTTTACAGTGTCTGCTTTGCAGCGTAACAACTGGGCTCATTAGAGAAGTGGTCTTAGCATCCCTGCTTATTGTATAGGGCCCGGGCCTGCTTCTTCAATTAGCGCAGCTCTTTAGGATTCATTGGTTTACATCCCCCTAACCAGGTTTCTATTCAGTTTCTACCAGATTCGCTGAACTATAGATCGGTCCCTTGGTGTTTTGGAGCAGCAGACGTGCCTGGAAACCCAAAGAGCCATCTGCAAAGTTTTGCCCCAGCAGATGGCTGAACAGACCATTGAGCAAACTGGAAGGTGTTGCTGTGAAGAGGAACGTCTGCCAGCCCTCCCCCCACCACGCGCACACTGCCAAGGGACCATGTTTCCACGGCAGACGGGGAATGATCCTCCTTGACATCCCCAGGCAATGTCACCAAGCAGCCCCAACAGGGAGGTGCCGGCCCTGCAAGAAACCAGCCGGGCGAGTTTCAGAACCCGTGGACTATTCACGGCAGTTTTGCTGCTGACTTAAGAGGGGAGCAGGATCTGGCCCTGACCTCAAAAAGTTTATTCTTCAGATCAAAGAGGCAGGATTTGGAGCCTCTCCTTTAAAGCTCCACAAGATAGTTGTGACCAATCAGATTGTACAACCAGAGAGGCAATGTAGTCTACTAGTTACAGCACCGCACCAGGCAATCTGGGCTGTGGGCCCAACTCAGACTCATTTCATGGCCTTGGGCAAGTCACTGGTCTCCGTGCCCTAGTTTCCTAGAGGCTACTGGCAGCTAAGCCACTTGTTGGGAAGCTCAGTTACTGATTGATAAGACACTGCACCGAAGCTCAGCTCCCAGCTGAATAGTCCGGGGAGAGCTCCCTTTCCCCTCTTCCCTCTCACGGGGAAGTGAGGCCCGTAGCAGTCAGTGCAGGGTGGCAGGGAGGGAGCTATCATAAAGGTAAGACATCCATGGTCCACACCGGCTCATCCTTTCCCAATGCTTCGTCCATTTCATGTTCTAAGGGAGCAAGATCTCGGGGACTCTGGACTCCTGGGCTCCATGCCTGGCGATGCCACTCGCTCCTCTTGGGCAAGTCACTTAAGCCTTCCATTTGCAGGAGCGGTCCCGATGTTCACACGTGCCGCGTCAGACTCCTGGAGCCTGTTTTGCTGCACATCCCAAACTCCAGCTGAAGTCACTGGGAGCTGCAGGTGCTGGGGTGACCAGATGTCCTGATGTTATAGGGACAGTCCCAAGTTTGGGGCCTTTTTCA
Source organism: Sternotherus odoratus (assembly GCA_032164245.1). Classification (NCBI taxonomy): domain Eukaryota; kingdom Metazoa; phylum Chordata; order Testudines; family Kinosternidae; genus Sternotherus; species Sternotherus odoratus. The sequence goes on along the minus strand of JAVMKO010000015.1, from coordinate 6,751,593 downwards.
GGCTCCTATTACCCCCCACCCCGACCCGATTTTTCACATTTGCTGTCCGGTCGGCCTAGCAGGTGCCCAGCTCCTCTGAAAGTCAGCTCCATGGTGCCTCGGGTCAGGCACCCCAGAACCAAGGCACCTCAAGTGAGCCAGCATTTGTAAACGTGACCCATGTGCCGCAACAGCCGGTTTGCTCTCTGAAAAATGGAGGCGGTGATGCTTACATACCGCAGCGGAGTGCTGTGGGATTTAACTCCATCCTGTAAGTACACATGATTACTCCTGCATGAAGCATGGTAGCCAGCCTTGGTGCCTACAGAAATCTTTGCCGGCTGTGAACAGCATGTATCAAGGCTGCTCACTGGTGCTTCCTTCACACTATGTTCCCAAGGACTCTCAGTATTCCAGCAGGCCTGTCATAAGGTAACGTTCGCTTCTGAACGCAGCTCTCACCTCCACGCAGGTCAGTCTCGTGCTGTGGAACCGACACTACCGACAAGAGGACAGGCTGACTCAGAGCCGCGGAGGAGAGGCCAGAAGATGAAGGACTCCAATGGGGACAGAGGAGAGGAGTGGGGGCACTGACGGGAGAGAGGAGGATGTAGAAGCGAGTGCATACGACATATTCTTTGGGAGGTAAGTGCAGCCCATCAGGTTTATGACTGTGGCTTTGTGCCTGGCTAGAGTTCTCACACTCACCAGGTCATTGCTTCTTTGGCCTTTTTCCGCTAGGAGGAAAAGGTGTGTTCTTATCATGAGTTAGCTAACGCCAGGGAAAATCCTAGGGAAGAGGAGGGAGTCTGCAGTTTTCACCTGAGTTACCCGGCTGAGTTAACAAAAAGAAAACTGGACCTAAAGTGTTAGCTTAGCTAACACTAGTTACATACACTGGGTCCCCCCCCCCTCCACCAATAAAGACACAGACTTCCCGGAGTTTGCCTTCAATTTTAACTGAAGTCCTGGAGCCGTAAGGCAGGGCTGCAGTTTTAAACGTAAGAGTTTATAAAAGCCGGATATCCCGTCCCTCCCTCCGGCTCTCTCTTCTCGTGGGGAGGCTCAGTCCTTGATACCCCCGATGTGGAGCTGCAGAGACTCATCTGGTCTAACTGCCAGGGTGAATCAGCAGAATAGCTCTGCACCTACCCACTGGTTCCTAAAACTAGTCACGTGCCCTTGCCCTTCCAAACACTCTCCTGGTGCTGGCGCAATCGGGCACCCATTCCATCCAGAGAGAATCACACCTGGGAATTGGTGCTTTTGGGTATTTCTGATAGCGAGGGAAAATCTCAGGCTTGGCTGTTCCAAAGGTTCCTCTCTGAGGACTGCACAGTCCGCACCCTAGGTCCTTCATTTCTCTAGACAGCTCTGCCCAGCTCTCTTATGCCCAGTAAGGCAAGGCACCACTTGCCCCTGAGTTCCAGCTGTCCCAGAACAACTTTGTGTGGACACTTATTCCGGAAGAAGGGTGTTCAGCTCTGGAGTTATTCAGGAACTGCTCCTCCTCAATAGCTCCACATGTAAACAGGCCCTCAGACAGCAAAGCACACACACATTTCCCAACAGGATTAATACCCACTAACTTGTGATGCTTCCAGGCAAACCATCGCCACCCGCAACACTCCCACGGAGTTTGATGGAAGGGGGTCTGAGCCATATACCATAAGGCAGAGGTACAGAGGGAGTCTCTGCTTTTCCTGTGGAAAATAGCTCAAGAAATTCTTGCCCCTGAACTAAAAAGGAGCCAAACAGCATGCTGAATTTTATGGAGACTTCTATCCAAATGGATTAAGCGTCACAACCCTCCTGGGGAGTAAGAAATCAGTAGCATTCCTATGGTATGGATTGGGAAACCAAGGCAGAGAGAGGTTAAGTGACTTGCCTGAGGTCACACTGCAAGTTAGTGCTAGGACAAGGAACAGAAACACAGGTCACATGACTCCCAGAGTCCGGGTCTTACACCACAAGACTCCCATCCCTTTCCTTCCCAAAAGGGCCCAGCACATGACAGTTGGGTCCAGCCAAGAGAGCGGCTAGTTAAGTAACAGCAATAAGGAGGGAGATGCCTCGGATTTGGGGCCAAATTCTGCTCCCACTTGCACCCCTGGCATCCCCTTGAATTCAAGGCGGGGGCTTGTTTGGATGTACTTTGGAATGAATTGCAGGAGCCAAATTCTGCTCAGTCTAAGGAGTTCTGCTCTGCCGTGAAGAGCTGAACAGTTCTCGTGTAACTCCCCACGCTCCGACCCACGGGGGTTGCACACTTGGCAGTTTATGACCACACTTAAACAGCTGCCCGCGCCTCTTGGAAAGCTCTGACAAGCAGCTTGCTTGGAGCCAGTACTTCTCAGCTACCATTCGGCATTTCTCATCCCTGAGGCTTTCGAATTAAGGTCACTGGCACGGAAACGGGACTGTGGTCTCTCAACAGCTTGTCTGCGCCTGCTTCCTACTTCCCCCCCTGCAGTATCCCGACAGATTGCAGTAACCATGACCGGGGTGGGGGGGAAAGGAACCTAAAAGACTTATCAGTTTGCAGGGCGGCTGCTGGGCAAGATGTGGGGGTGGCTCTGGGCCCCCGGAAGGGGCAGGACCTTGGGCAGGACTGGGGACCAGACCCCCTCCTCCCCCAACCAGCGCTGCTCAGCCTTCGCCGTCCAGGGCTCCATTTTCAATCACCAAGCATTTGTTCCTGGGCATAAGTCACACTGTACCCACATGGAGAAGGTCTGAGGGACCGCGCAGCCCACTGGGAGAAGGAGGAGGAGTAGTGTATGCCTCACCTTGCTGATTTTGTTGGTTTTGGGAAGGGTCTGGCTGACGTGCAAGTCGGAATACCGGGGGGGCTTTCGTAAAGGATTGTTGATGTCACACGGCACCGATTCTGTCCGGACTAGTCTTGCTGGATCAAGAAGGGAGATGGGGGAAGGAATTAAAGAAAGAGAGAGAAAGAGAAAGAGAGAGAGAGACAGAGAGAGAGAGAGAGAGAGAGAGAGAGAGAGAGAGAAAGAGAAAGAGAAAGAGAAAGAGAAAGAGAAAGAGAGAGAGAAAGAGAAAGAGAAAGAGAGAGAGAGAGAGATCAAAGCTTTAAACCAGTACTTCAGGACTGAGTGCAGGTCGCTCCCCATAGGAGCCCTGCACTTGAAGACAATCCAGGTTTGCTTCTTGAATTTATAAAAATACTTAAGCTAAATCCCAAAGTAGCCTCTTCACTATACAGCTTAACCTTCCACCTGAAACGGTCAATTTCCCCGCCTTGGGAACAGGTGAAGTCAGATTGTATCTAGACTCCTCCCCACCCCGAACCACAATTTAGAACCTTCCTCGGCCAATCAAAACACACTGAGGATCCAATCAGACTCGATGCTGAAGGACTCAAGCAGCGCCGGAGGTGAATTTCATCCTGTAAGAGGGCAGCTCCCATCTCAAGGGGGAACAAGTTGGTTTATTTTGACCACGTGGCTAATGTCATCAGTGCGGAAGGTGGCTTATGTGAGCCCTCTCCTGACCCAAAGAGGAGTCAATATCTGTGATCACCGCACGCCACTAGCCATTCTGCACCACGATGACTAGACCCCCTTTTCCACCTGTGGTGTGATTCTCTGCGTTACGTCAGTTTTCCCCACGTTTCAGTCAAGTGCCTCCTGATCTGTAGCGGTGAGACAACTGGGCCTTCTTGCTGTGTGTAGCAGGGGCCCGCTCTAAGCCGCAGGGAAGGGGGGCGTTAAACTCAACCTCTGCTCGTCCTCTCATGGGCTTGCGGCATGCTGCCTTGTCTGGGACGGTTACGCTCCACCCCACTCCCTGCTCCCAGGTCGGGGGAGTTTAGGTGTTTATTCTCTGACTGCTAAAACTCTTCTGCTTTCTTGCTGTGAGCACTCGCCCTTGGGGAATGCGGAATCACCCCATCCTCTCCAAAGGTGGCTAGTTGAGCAATGGGGTGGCCAAGGCTAGCAAATGGCATAGGCTCTGGCTCTATTCAAGGCCTCTGTCTTGAACTTTATCCCGATGTAAACTTCTGCCCTGCCACCAGCCATGTTTCCGGGATCCCGTCCCCATGTCTTAGCTGAGCAGGTAATTGGGCCCTTGCTCCGATGAGCCGTAGCGTGGGGACCTCACTCCTGCTTCAGGACAGTCTCAGACCCCTTCTCACCAATCTTACCCAACACTTGTATGTGCTCCTCCTAACCCCCCTCCCCATCACCTCCAGGTTTAGAGCTTCTCCCCTTTCCCCCAAGGAACAGGACAGTCCTTTCCTACGTCACTGGACTCTTGGGTGTAGTTTTCCCAAGGGTTGATTTTATGAGGAATTACTGAGCAGCAACCCAGAGCTCTTTTGCCGGGAAGGGCTCCCCACACATACTATGATGGTGCTATTACACACCCACACCCACACCCACTCCCATCCCGCAGAGTCTAGTATTTCCCAGGACAATGCTGGGCAGTGATACTGGAGCACAGTCACCTGCTTTCCCTGCTCTCTGTTACTGCCAACAGTTCACGGGGACAGGGGAAGGAGCTCCGCCTAGAATCAACAAGGATAGAACCTGCCGAAAAGTTGGCCTGAGAAACGGTGGGTAAAGCCAGCAACCGGAAGGGCAGCTAGGTTAACAAAGCAGCCCTGAGGCAGGGCGGGTAATCATTGGTCCCTTCCAAGACTGCTTGCTTCAGACCAGGTCTTTGGGAGACGTTAGGCAGCATTGGCCGTTTGTCAGTCTGGGAGCTAGAGAGAACCACAGGGTCTGCTGGAGTCCAACAGCCACAGGCGTGAACTATCCTCTAAAAATACTCACAGCAGTGGAGTCCTGTCTCTTCCCTACCACTGGAGGCGCTACAGGGCAGCCCCCGTGTGAAAAGCAGTGAACCACCTCTGAATCAGATGATGTCCCACTCTGAATTTTAGATTCCAGAACACAACTGGTCTCCTTAGGTGCAGTAATAAGGTGACCAGATGTCCCGATTTTATAGGGACAGTCCCAATTTGCGGGGTTTTTTTCTGATATAGGTTCCTATTACCCCTCACCCCCTGTCCTGATTTTTCACATTTGCTGTCTAGTCCTCCTATGCAAAAAGTAACATATTTTTTAAAAAATAGCAAAAATGAATGTTTTTTAATAATCAGTTGGTATTTAACATACTCTAATGGCCTTATTAGAGCTAAAATTATATGCATATTTTTGGAATCTTAATTTCAATTTATTTTAATTTAATTTACAGCATTCCCCCTAGGTAATCTCAAACCACCCCCACCCCCTTTTTGCCCTGGGAACACGGAGCCAGAATTCAAATGAAAAGGAAAAACTCTTCCTGGTGCAAAGCCTCCCTTCTCCCTTCTGGCCCTGTAAATGTGCCCCGTTCCTTTTCATATTCATGAACTGCGCTCCTGGAGGAGGAGGGAAGCAGACAATTTCAACAGCACAATTAGCATCTGAATGTGCCCCTGCCTGACATTACCGCAGCTGGTTCATGTCGTGAAATGAGACCCGCATGCATCAACAGAGCCACTGCAGATCAAGGGTCCCAAACTTCCACCCAGGCCAGCTTTCAACGTTAGCAAAAGGCTCAAACCTGTTGCACTTACCCCGCGTTGTGGGGAATCTGAAAAGGAAAGGTGGCAGGGGGAGGGTGGGTGGGAGCGGTTTGGAATGCAAATCTGCCTCGCATCGGACAGCTCGTCTCCCTATAAGCGGAAAAGATGGTCGGTAACATTTTCAAAAGGGCCTATGTGATGTAGGAGCCTGAGTCCCATTGGCGACCAATGGGGGATTGAGGCTCCTAAGTCACTTAGGCGCTTTTGAAAATTTTTACCTGGCAAAAACATCAAGGAAGCCAAAGCGAGTCGAGGGGTTCTTACCTCCACGGTGGATGATCAGTATGTGGCAAGGCGGGGCCTCTTTGGTGCATTTGTTGTGGCACTTTAGCCTAAGAGAAGAAGCAATACAAAGAAATGTGAAGGCGGATCCATCACAGTCCCTGGGCGGAGGTGAGGAGGGACTGTCACCCGCGGGCCAGCTGAGAACAAGGGAACCTTAACGCAGACAGAAATGATGTTTGCCGACAGGATGGTGGTGACTCGAGCTAACTTCCAAGTTGTGCGAAGAGCTCTTTGCTACTAAAGATGATCCAGAGCTAGTGCTGGGTTGCACTTAATTAAAGCAAATGGCAGCAGAGGGGAAATATTTAGGTACCCCCCTGCTCTTCCTCCCTCCGTTCTGCAATTTCTCTCTGCCGCCACAATGTTCCTTATGGCTTTATTACCAGGACAGTTAACAAGAATGATTAGACCATTTCAAGCGATGATTGTTTCATTTAATATTCCGTGCAGCCCTTATTATTTAACACAGGCGGGAATTGGAGCCTACTGAGAGCTTGGCCCCAGGTTCAGACATATAGACATAAGCAGGCTCTTATGCCCCTAAAACCTTTTCACTTGGTCCTAATTAAGAATGTAAGAGTTTCGCCCCAATGGGCCAGAGCAGAGGAGGGCTGTAGAAGTGCTCAGTGCTCACGCATGGAAAGCGGAGGAAAACACAATCTCACAAAAGAAACAGGGTTAAGGGAGTAAAAAATAAATAAATACAAAAAGTGGCCACAAGGCAATGAGCTGGCTAATGAAAATCCAGGAGCATCGTGTGTTCCTTTTCATTAGACCAAGATTCCTAGAGGCAGAGCCGAGGATTAATTTGATATTTGAGGGTTTGTTTGGTAGCCTGCTTCTTTACAGGGAAGAACAGAGCCAGCGCTGGCCGGGTGGGCAGAAGGTGAGGAACAGGAGTCGTTTGTGAGTATTTCGTTTTTTGTTAAAATCCACAATTCATGTGATTTTTTCTAAGCGCTCAGACAAGGCTGACACAGAAGCAGACACAGCCTCCCGCCTAGTGCGTTTCAATCCTGAGATACAGGTCTGCACTCCTCTTGTTTACTCCCGCCTTGCCGATACCCCTCACACACTCCCACACACCCCGCGGTTTAAAACAGCGGGTTTCAATCCCGCCGCCTTCCCTGTTCTAACCCAGGCCCCCCGCAGCTCCTTCTGCTGTGACTCCATTTCTTCCAGGGAGAAGAGCAACGTTAGCTGCCACTGTTAATCAGAACGATGCATTTCAACACAATGGCACACAAGAGGGGAGGGGTGAGAGGTTTGTCAAGCTGGACAGGACAACATTAAGCGAGAATGTTTGTAACGGGGTTACAAAGGCGTACCCCCAAAAAATGGTCACAAAAAGTACTTGGCCATGTCACTACTAAAACACAGCTCCAGCTTTGCAACAATATCACGTGTCGCACCAGGTTAAATCTCCCTTCGTTTTACTAACTCAATATTTAATTAGCATAAAAGAGGTCCCCATTAAGAAGTTAGCATGGACTCCGTTACAAAGCAGTGACATGGCACATTCCCTCGCCTTAGAAAAGCAGATGACTTCTCCGAGATCCGGAGGAACTCCCGCAGGATTACTCCACAGTCAGAACCATGGAACAAATCACAATCTGGCCCACTGTTGTTTTAAATCCTGCCTATCTTTGGGGCCTCTGAAGATGGCCCGTTTCCATTGAATCCCCGTCCTAATTGCAATTTTTGTCTGTTTAGATCCTCCACAGCACAGTGAGCTTCCCGGATAAACCCGAGCTTGTAAGAGTTTTGCTGATGCCATAAAAGAGAGAAGGCAGCTCAAGGCGACGGTGCCATAAATCGAGACGCATCGAAGCTCTGAGCTACGCCACACTCTGGGTAATGCACAATTCATCTTAGTTACTCTCATCTGCTGGCACAGCTGTTTCGCCTCCTGGCTGGCTCGGTTGCCGAGGCGCCGCGTGAGGAGTGTTACAGGATGGCAAGGGGAAGGCCCCAGGCACGGGGGCAGGAAGGCTCGGAAATCCATCAGTGTTGCCCTGCAGAAGGAAACTGGAGGGATACGGAAGTGTGTGTGTGGGGGGGGGGGGGGATACTGCAGAGCAACCGACAGCGAGTAAAAGGCCTGATCCTGCGAGTTGCACAGTTGGTGGGAGGGGAGGCACTCCCCTCCCAGGCGGTGGTTGGCACCTTAAAACAGGCCCTCTGAGTCAGAGTCCGATGCTGCTCCCAGGGAGACGGAAGGTCCAACTTCCCTTGGCATCACCCAAGAGCCATGTGGATTTTCTGTTCGAGGGTGAAAGGACACTACAGACAGATCAGCTGGACACTGACCACAGACTGGTCAGAACCAAGAGTCTCCCAGGTCTGGTGATCCCTCCTCCAGCAGTGACACGCCCCTGACACTTCAGAGGAAGACCGTGCGTCTCCCCAGCTGTGCAGCACGCGTGTCAGGGATGGGGGAGGGAATTCCTTCCTATTCTCCCAGGAAGTGGGCTTTACACCCCGGAGCAGGAGACTGGACTACCTCTCTCTCAGCTCGCAATGTTACATATGCTCTTCCGAGGCATAAAATTACCCCTGTTCTCCATTACTAATGTCCTTTCAGATTCAATCACAGCGCTGTACAGCAAATACAATTACTGCCACGAGTTGATTTATTGCTAGGTAACACAACAGAGGGCCAAAATCAACCCAGGTACCCCGTGGGCTGAGTCTCCCGGAAAGACGGTAGGAATGGACAGGTTATCGGCCAGCTGTTGCCCTAGACCTTCCCCTAACTGCCCCCCCCCACACACACCAAGTTTATAGGCACAATACACCCCTGGGGTCTCTGCCACTAGAATCAAGGAACCCCAGCAAAAGTCTCACCAGCCATGCTCTGACACCCCAAATTACTAGCCTTCCCAGCAATCTTTCCACGGTGTACAAGGGTCTCTTCCAATCCGCTCTTCTCCACTCCCTCTCCCAAACTCATCGATGTTACCAGAATTTTGCAATCCGTGTTTTGTACACCTTACACCAAAACACACACATGCCTGCCTGGAGGGGGTGGGAATGGGGGTTACCTCTCTCCCCTCTGGCTAAAGGGAGGCCCCACCGTTGCCAGCCCAGACGGCAGGGATTTGGGGAGCCCCAGGGCTAGGTTAGTTGGGAGGAGGGAGGCGTTCATTCGTTGGCTCCGTGCCCTGCACATGGCAAAGAGGATGTGCTCTCTGGGAAGTGGCTGGGAGCAGAGGAGAGATCTCGGGGTTATGTTCTCTACCTCTCTGGAGTCAGGTTTCTGCCGTGGCTTCGGCAGGACGCTCTTCGTTACCAAATAGAAAAGCGAATGTCAAATGCCTCCCGTGATGGGGTTTACCCAGCGGCTAGGCCTACAGGATCCTACCCTGCCCCGCTGTGTCAGCCAGGTGCTGCAGGAACCAGCCAGGGAGATCCCTGCCGGGGGCGGGAGGAATCCTGACCTTCCAAATGGCAAAGAAAGGCAACGTGTGGGTGAGGCAGCTGCAGGCAGAGCAGAACTGGGGAAAGAGGGTTTGGTAGGTGCCAAGGGCGACGCAGACTGGGGATCTCAGCAATGCAAGCCAAAAACCGGCTGCTACTACCCAATGACCCTCAGCCTGCATGGTGAGCCCCCCGCAGGTTCCAATTCCCGCCCCACTGCCTGCCTGCCACAGTCTCTTGTTGCTGAGGAAAGGCAGAGACTTAACAGGACTCAACGTAGGCTGGGGGACTTTCCTGGGAAGCTCAAACACTGAGAGGCTGCTTCCCGGTTAGCCTGGGTTTTAGGATCCAGCCCACGAGGGGGTAAAACATCAAAGTGAGGAGGAGGCACCAGGAGAACGTGATGGGAAATCAAAAGGCTTCCTGAGAATTGCTATCAGCATTTGGTGCGAGGTGGGAACTGCCTTTGCGGTCTCCGGTCAGCGTGCGGCGGGCAGGCGCCTGAACTCCTGAATATCAGTCCTCACGCTTGGCCACCCTGAGCGGCAGGCTCAGCAGAGAGCGGAAGGGGCCGGGGATCCTGGACGACCTCCTGCCCCGCCCTAGGAGCGGTGGTGTTGAGCCCCAGGGGCAGGGCAGTGTGGGGGAACTCGGGACTTCGGCCATTAGGGGCGTTTTGCTTCTCTCAAAGTCATGGAAAGAATTTGTCATGCAGATGAGAGGGAGACAATGGCACACAACACGTCTGAGCCCCACTCCAAAAAACACACCCCGAGCGCTCAGGAGAGGAAGGCCCAGTCATTCCCTTTGCAACACTGAGCAACAACAAAGCCAGCTTAGAAACCGTGACGTACTTGCAGTTTTTACATTTTAATCCAAACAACATTCCTTTCCCACAGACGGTGCATGTCTGAGACATCCAATACTTGGTGGAAAATCTGCAGAGGAAAACAACAGATAAGTGTTAAGAACAAACTGGGTGGCTGTGCCCTACCCCTGTTGGAGAAACGCTTTATTTAAAAGCATCGCTACCCTCTACGCGTTAGCCCCTCTCCACGCAGCACCAGCGCTGGAGTCCCAGTGGTCACTCAAGCCAAAACAAAAACCAGAGCAGTGAGTTGGTTTCCTGCAGAAGCTGTGGTGCAAAAAGTAGCGGGGTAGATGTTCCCGCTTGGCCTGGATCTCCGGCTCCGAGACTCCGGGCCAGGTCCCGGAGCCCAAGCGAGAACATCTTCACGGCTATTTTTAGTGCCGCAGCATGAGCCTCGTAAGCCCAGCTCTGCAGAGCCGGGTTCTGCAATTCGCCTCTGCTGGTGTGCAGACAGCCTCTGGAGCTGGGGCCACCCGTTTGGAAATGGCGTTTGACAGACATTGACTCCGGCGAAGGAGGAAGCCGAGGGGACTGGGAAAGCTGAAGGAGTTTGACGATTACAAACGCGGTCCCCTTTCCTGTTAATCTGCCCTGAGCCGCAGCCACATCCGTCAATTTGTCAGTCCGCGTTAAACGGGCGGGGCTCATTGTGATCTTTCTTGTCAACCCACTAAAAGCTCATGCCTGGTGTGTCCACAATGGAGTCAGGGGAGCTGCAGCAGGGACCTGTTTGACCCATTCTGTGCAACTGTCAGCTAGGGACCAAGAATCCTAAGCCCCCACGGGACTGCGCCGAGCAGCGTCCCCCCTCCCAAGGCACAGACCAGGCAGGGTGCTCAGACGAGCGAAAGCCAGGATGACTGACGGGAGCAGAGTTTTCGGTTCAGTGGCCCTCCCGGAATATTGGGGGGGGGGGGGGAGAATTGTTTCAAGTCAAACAAAACGTGTCATCTCATTTCCGAGGGTTTTAACATGTTAATAAAAATAGAAGGAAAATCTGAAACAAAAAGTCATTTTAAATCGAAAAGTTTCGACTTTTCCAGAAGTCTGCAGGGAAGGGAGAACATGGGGAATTTAACACGGATTTCTGAAATGTTTGGGTGCCCAAACCTGCATGTTTCAGTGAAAATAAAAAAGTGTTGTCCAAACTTGTTTTACTAGATCAGGGGTCTCCAAACTTTTCAGCCCGAGGGCCGCATTAACTATCAAATAGCAGTTCGGGGGCCGACAACACACTCGAGGTCCAAATAAAAAAGAATCAAAACATGGATGTTGTTTTTAATTATTTATTTAATATTATTTTATTCAGTTATTATTTAATAACACATTGATACACTACACATGAACACCTGTTCACTACACAAGAACACTACACATGAACACTACACATGAACACCTGTTCACTACACATGAACACTACACATGAACACCTGTTCACTACACATGAACACTACACATCAACCCCCCAACTGACCCACCCAGCCAGGTCTCTCCCCCCAAAACCTCCTTTCCTCCAACCCCCAACTGACCCACCCAGCCAGGTCTCTCCCCCCCAAACCTCCTTTCCTCCAACCCCCAACTGACCCACCCAGCCAGGTCTCTCCCCCCAAAACCTCCTTTCCTCCAACCCCCCCCGCAAATGACCCACCCAGCCAGGTCTCTCCCCCCCCAAAGCTCCTTTCCTCCAACCCCCCCCCAACTGACCCACCCAGCCAGGTCTCTCCCCCCAAACCTCCTTTCCTCCAAACCCCCCCCCCCCCCAAATGACTCACCCAGCCAGGTCTCTCCCCCCAAACCTCCTTTCCTCCAACCCCCAACTGACCCACCCAGCCAGGTCTCTCCCCCCAAAACCTCCTTTCCTCCAACCCCCCCCCCCCCCAACTGACCCACCCAGCCAGGTCTCTCCCCCCAAACTCCTTTCCTCCAACCCCCAACTGACCCACCCAGCCAGGTCTCTCCCCCCCCAAACCTCCTTTCCTCCAACCCCCCCCCCAACTGACCCGCTCAACCCGGTCTCTTCCCCCCCCCCCCAACTGACCCGCTCAACCCGGTCTCTCCCCCCCCCCCCCTCCAACTGACCCGCTCAACCCGGTCTCTCCCCCCCCCCCTCCAACTGACCCGCTCAACCCGGTCTCTCCCCCCCCCTCCAACTGACCCGCTCAACCCGGTCTCTTCTCCCCCCCCCAACTGACCCGCTCAACCCGGTCTCTCCCCACAGACCGTTTCGCCGCCTGGCAGTGGGTGGCTTCTTGTTTCGCCGCCTGTAACTGGGTGGCGGTGCGGCGCGTCCCGGCCCCAGCTCTGAGCCGTCCCTGGCCGGCGGCGGCAGCGGAGCACGCGGCGCGTCCCGGCCGGCGGCGGCAGCGGAGCATGCGGCGCGTCCCGGCCCCGTGGCTGGTTCCCGACCCCTGCCGCGGGCCGGATGAGAGGGCCTCGCGGGCCGCATCTGGCCCGCGGGCCGTAGTTTGGAGACCCCTGGCCTAGTGCCATGGTCCTTTCTGGCAGTTGACTGGACTCCTGCATGTCACCCCACCAAAGTGTGAGGCTGTTTCCAAACTGTTCATGGGGAGTTTACTCCAGGGTGGCAGGCCACAGACAATGGGCGATCTCTGTCGACCTCAGCTCCAGCCTTAACTACACTGCATCTCATCTGAAATAGAAGTGGAAGTGCTCCTAGAATGCTGTGCCTACCTGTTGGAAAAAGAAGGGGTTCCCTCTGCACCCCCTCCTCCCCTGCCCATCAGCTCTGGGCTTACTGCTGCCGTGGGACTCGAGAAAGGGGTGCCGAGGTCTGGCAGGCGGGAACAATGTTAGAGAGGAGATGTGCGACAGGGGGCTCTGACCAGCCTGCCCCCCCTCCAAGCAGTCAGACTGGCACGAACGTGTCATGAACCCCCGGATGCTAAAGCAAAATGTCAGACTCCCTCAGCTACCTGCTCAGTAAGGCTGGGGGAGGGGAGAGATCAGGTCTCTGGTTGCAAGTTCCCAGCAAGGAGACTCCCATTCAGGGCTGGTGTGAAACCAAACCCCAAACAACCGTGCGCGTGGCTTCTAGCAAGACCAGCTTCTCTTGTGCGCGTGAAGCTGTGGCACAAACAGATTAATGACTGTCGCTGCCTTGGGGACTCTGCTACCAGCATGAGATGTTTGTCTCCCAGGCTCATTCCTTTCACCCTTCACTCCGCCTTGAATGACTATCCTAGAGCAGCGGTCGCCAATAGAAATTCAATGCTAGTTTTGAATTTTTCTTCCTAGCCACATTATTAAAAAGCCACAATAAAAAAGGCACATGCATTAGCCGCAACTCAAGAGCCTAATAGCCATTCGTGACTAGTTGTGAACGTATTGGACACGGCTGCTCTAGATGGTTAGGACTTGAAGCTGGATTGCTATAGGAAATTACTTTCAGCTACACATCTGACTTACTCTTGCTTTTCCTAGGTCCTTTGCAATGGCACCACCTAGGGTGAGTTAGCTTTGCTGCCTGGTGTCAGCTGCTCCCGGCAGGGCTGTCTTTCTGTACGTTTGTACAGTACCCAGCACCGTGGGCTCCCAGTCTATGGCTGGGCTCCCCATATGCTACACGGGTTTTCTGGCTCTCAGCTCTCAGGCTTCACAGCGGTCTGTCTTGACGTTTGTTCATGGTCAAAATCAGAGGTGAATAAATTGCTGGGTGAGGTGTGAGGCTCTCTCTCTCATACACACACATACCAGGGGCCTGCCTCTGACCCAGATACTAAGGGGCTGCGGAGAATAGGCTAGAGCAGGGGTCGGCAACCTTCCTGAAGGGGTGTGCTGAGTCTTCATTTATTCACTATAACTTAAGGTTTCATGTGCCAGTAATACATTTAAACATTTTTAGGTCTCTTTCTCCAAGTCCATAATATAGAACTAAACTACAGTAAAACCTCCATTTAACGGACTAATTCGGGCGAGGGGGTGTCCGTTAAATCAAAAAGTCCGTTATTTAATAATAATAAAAAAAAGCTGTCGGAGCAGCAGCCCGACCGCCACAGGGTCGGGGCGGCAGCTCCACAGCCCGCCCGCTGCCGGGACCCGGGCGGCAGCCGGGAACCGTCAGCCAGCCCGCCCTGGTCCCGGCTGCTGGGACCCAGGCGGCAGCCGGGAGCGGGCAGCCAGCCCGCCCGCGCCTGGACCCGGGCGGCAGCTGGGAGCCGGCAGCTAGCCTGCGAGAAATGGATTTTGGATGCAGCAGACTTGCTCAGAAATTTTGTCCGTTGCATCCGAAGTCCGTTAAATCGAGGTCCGTTAAATCGAGGGTTTACTGTATTGTTATATGTCAATTGATAAGTTTTTTAATTTTAAATGAAGCTTCTTAAACATTTTAAATTAAAATGCAGAACCTTTCCCTCCACCTCCCCCCCTCTCCCCCTCCCCTCCCGCCGACTAGTGGCCAGGACCCGGGCAGTGTGAGTGCCACTGCAAATCAGCTCACGTGCTGCCTTTGGCACGCCTGCCATAGGTTGCCTCCCCCTGGGATAGAGCATACTACAGAATAGAAAGGCTGTTGCCTACCACTACAGGAACCTTATATTCAAGTGTGAATTCCCAGGACACATACGTGTGGCACTTCTCAGCGATACCGTACCTGTGTTTGATTGAGTTTCCTAGATCACGGCGGGGAATCTGTGGGGACCAGCGAGGCACTGACAGTGTATCTGCAGGGTGAGAAGACAGAACAGAAACAAGCCAGGATTAATACGGGGGAAGGTCTGACGTTACTCTCTGAACAGAGGAGGATGTAGCCGCACTACAACCAAAGAGAGAGAGAGACATTGGTTACCGCAGGGGTATAACGAGAGCAGATACCTGCTTTCTATCTGCGGATCATGTTTGCAGCTTGTGGGTGGATATCTGCTTTCTGTCCGCGGATAGCCACATCCGCAGAGGTGGATACCCGCGGAGCGTGTTGGCGACTCAGGGGCGGATACAAATGTTGTATCCGCACAGGGCTCTCATTGTAACCAGCCAGCATGAGAGAAGATCAAAAAGGGGCCTTGGCCTAGTCTTCATACGAATGATATGTTCGCCAAAGCAGCAAAGCCCAAATTTCACTGAAGACCTGGTCCGGGTGTGCGGGGGAAGGTGGGGAGAAGACATTTCCTCAAAAGCTTAGCAATAGCCCTCAACCGTCATGCTCAGAGCCTGGCATGACAGATTAGTCACACCTGAAAGGTAAATGGCATTACATCCCTCCTTGGACCAGCATGTAAGTGCATGCATTAGCAGCCACCATGGGGTGGGAGAAAACCCCACCCCCACCCCCAACCGTTTTATTGCTAATTTTACAAGTCAGAAAGCTCCAAAGTTATTTGTTCTCTCCCATTTGCATCCCGCTCCTGCACTTCATTTCCTCAGGCCAAACTCCTACCGACTTCATTTCCCTAGCCCGTGAGCAAGTACTGCAGGGTCAGCTCCTTAACTCAGCTAAGGAAGCAGCTCCTTCTCCCCTCCCACGTACAATAATCAAACAAGATCAATTAAAAAGTAACTCGTTTTGTACAGGCATGAGGGGTCTAACCCAGAGAGAGAGAGAACGCAGGCATGTGTTTGCACCAGTTGATTACTCTTCCAAGGCACATTCAATCCAGCCCACACGTAGTCTCTGGTCAGCTGGGAACACAAATCAGTTAAAGCCAGTTAATGATTTCAGACAAGAAAGGGAAGATGAAGCCTAACCGGCAACTCATCATTTATTAATAAGGCATCACATCCTGTGACTGTATCTCTATCGTAACAAAAAGCCAAGTGTCAGCCTCTTAGAAACCAATTTAACTATTGTTCGAATCATAGAATACCAGGGTTGGAAGGGACCTCAGGAGGTATCTAGTCCAACCCCCTGCTCAAAGCAGGACCAACCCCAACTAAATCATCCCAGCCAGGGCTTTGTCAAGCCGGGCCTCAAAAACTTCGAAGGAAGGAGATTCCACAACCTCCCTAGGTAACCCATTCCCATGGTAACCCACCTCCCTAGGTAACCTATTCCAGTGCTTCCCCACCCTCCTAGTGAAACAGTGTTTCCTAATATCCAACCAAACCTCCCCCACTGCAACTTGAGACCATTACTCCTTGTTCTGTCATCTGCTACCACTGAGAACAGCTGGGCTCCATCCTCTTTGGAACCCTCTTTCAGGCAGCTGAAGGCTGATATCAAATCCCCCCTCACTCTACTCTTCTGCAGACTAAATAAGCCCAGTTTTCCTCAGCCTCTCCTCGTAAGTCATGTGCCCCAGCCCCCTGATCATTTCCGTTGCCCTCGACTAGACTCTCTCCAATTTGTCCACATTCCTTCTGTAGTAGGGGGCCTAAAACTGGACACAATACCCCAGATGTGGCCTCACCAGTGCTGAATAGAAGGGAATAATCACTTCCCTTGATCTGCTGGCAATGCTCCTACTAATACAGCCCAATACTCCATTAACTTCTTGGCAATGAGAGCACACGCTGCTGATTCATATCCAGCTTCTCATCCACGGTAATCCCCAGGTCCTTTTCTGCAGAATTCCTGCCTAGCCATTCAGTCCCTAGTCTGTAGCAGTGCCTGGGATTCTTCCATCCTAAGTGCAGGACTCTGCACTTCTCCTTGTTGAACCTCATCACATTTCTTTTGGCCCAATCCTCCAATTTGTAAAGGTCACTCTGGACCCGATCCCTACCCTCCAAAGTATCTACCTCTCCCCCAGCTTAGTGTCTTCCGCGAACTTGCTGAGGGTGCAAATAATCCCATCATCCAGATCATTAACAAAGATGCTGAATAAATACTGGTCCCAGGACTGACCCCTGGGGAACACTGCTTGATACTGGCTGACAACTAGACATCAAGCCATTGAGCACTACCCATTGAGCCCGACGATCCAGCCAGCTTTCTATCCATTTTACAGTTCATTCATCCAGCCCATACTTCTTTAACTAGCTGATTACTTTAACTTGCTTTAATTTAATGATTACAAATTAAAAAGACCTCATTTGTATTCCCCTTCTGAGAAAAAAGGGAAGAAAAGGGTAGTGGGAACCCTGCCTGTAAAGAAAATCAAACACAAGTTATTTAGTACCTTGCTCCGTGCTGGCTGGAGTAGTAAGTCATTGCCAAGCCACCAGCGAGGGGTCATAGTGTTTGTGTGTGTGCTCACACACACACACACACACACAGCTGGCCCAATTAATGGTCCATCCACTTTCTCTTCCACACCCTGGACTCCTCAGTCTTCCTCTCAGTCTGTGCAGAGAAGAGGCACTTTCTCCTCACATCCCTGTCACAACTCAGGGGATTCCTTGTTCTCCTCTCAGCCCTCCTCCACTGCACTCCGGTTGTCTCCAGTGGAGTTGCAGCTCTGAGCAGTGCCTGGCCCTTAGTTTGTCACTGGCTCGCTGCCCCTCGGTCTGCTAGGCCTGGTCCCTGATCCTCCGCTCTCGATCCTGCAATCAGATTTGCTTGGCTGCAGGCAGGCGTCTTCCCACACGGATCCAGATATGTAACTACCTCCATAGTCTTCCCCACCCAGAGGGAAATTTTACACTGTTCATTCTAACCGCCCCTCCAACACCCCCAATTTGTTTGCATCGGAGAGGACGTGGATGGCTTGGGCCCTATTCTGCGCTTCCTGACATCACTACTTGGCCAGTGTACTACCAGTAGAATAACACTCCTGATTTACACCAAGACAAGTAAGAGGAGAACGAGGCTGGTTCAAAAACCCGTCAAAGTGAGTGGGAGGCTTTCGTGTCTCATCTAGACATGATAAATCGATCCCCGAATCTAGTGTCACCCAGCCCTTAGAAGAGAACAGACACTGGCCTGTTTAGGCAGCCCGACTTGCTGGGGATATGGCAGTGCTGGCAAGGAACCATGCAACCTAGAAAACCCGTGGTCAGGAGGGAGAGAGCTGTGGGTCTCTGCCCAGGAGAGGTGACATGGACCATGGAGGGGGAATATAGATGCAGTTGCCTGAACTGTGGAGGTCATCCAGTCTGACCTCCTGTAGAACAGGCCACAGAACCTCCCCTGTCATTCCTGCCTCCAGCCGGATCCCTGGAGCTACAGCATCCCTCAGAGAAAGCCATCCAGTCTGGGGAGCAGATGGCAGCCTTCCTCCGACCTTAGCTCTTGGAAAGGAAGGCGCCTGGGAGCCGCTCACTCTGCTCTGGCGCGTGCCTTTGCAGGGGCCGGCCGGCTAATGACAAACGGTTTCAGAGACTCCCACGCACAAACAGTAACCAGTAGCGATTCTCTGAAGCCAAAAAGCTGCCCATCATGGACGTAAGCCCAGACCCCCAGACATATCATCTAGGGCTGCAAGCCAGAACTGAGCTGCAATCCCAGCGGTTTATTCAGTATGCCAACCAATCCCTCACTAAACATATTTCCAATAAGCAGCGAGTGGCTTTGTTTGCTTTAATATCCCATTTTAATATATCAGGCTGAGGTGTATTTTAATTACACGCCACTCCTGAAGGTTACATTTACATGCCACTTCCTGTGCAAAGCTAACTTGCCACACACTTCACTCGAGTGGGGGGAAAACAGTCGCTACCGATACTATTCATTATGGATTTGGGGCATGAATCAGAAGAAGACTCCCCTGGACTTCTGTGAGAATTGGACCGGGCCCTTGCCCCCCGTACTTCCAGCTCATAGACCAGTATATGACTTCCTGCAGCACAGTCATTATTAGAAGCAACCATCAAGTAATAGTGTGGATCGTTTTCAGCATATGGGCTCTCCTAGAGTTTTCAGCATTTCTCCTAGAGCTGTTTCTTTGCTCTTTGTGGTTGGTCATCTAAGCGTACGTCTACCCTAGAAACCGGAGTCCACATATATTAGGTTGACTTACAGTGACCACAGTCCTTACTGCAGTGGTGCACGCCCATATCCACCATTTTTTCCCCGTGGGTGCTCCAGCCGCAGAGCACCCATGGACTTGGCACCTATGGGGAGGGGGAGTGAGTGGAGGGTGGGGCCTCAGAGAAGAGGCGGGGAAGGGGCACGTTGGGTGATTTGAAAGTTGGCAACTCTAGTGAAGGCCCAAAGTCAGGAGTCCGGAACGCCGGGTTCATGCTGCGTAGCCTTGAGCAAGTGGCTCTCTCCATGCCTCAGTAGGCAAAGTAGCACTTACCCACCGCACAGGGATGGCGAGATGCTCTGAGCAACACAGCTGAAGAGTATTCTAGGGGCCAGATCCGCAGCATTCATCAGTGTAGCTCCAACCACTTCAATGCAGCTACACTGATTTACGCCAAACCAGGATTTGGCCCTGGGAGGGCAAAGTGCTTTTATTTTCATAAATGCCATTTTCTCATCAGTAAATCACATTATACAAATGAGCATCCCTCCTTCCATCAGTTCTTTATTAATCGAACACATGAGCAATTACAGCCAGAGTTAAATTAAACCCTCTGCTTTATCATCTAGGATTGATTTCAGCTAACTTTCAGCTGGCCTCAATTAAATCCTGCTATGTTAGGGAGAGGGGGGAAAAAAGAAGCAGGAGGATGGTTGAAGTATTTAATTACCTTCTATAATGTGCTCATTGCAAAATTTATTAAACTGTAGCAGGGTTTTTAACCTCCTAACAAAACGATAAGAGACCTACACGATTCACAGGTAATTATTTTCATTACAGGGATGATCTATGAAGGATCTGAGATGTTCACAATAGACCCACGGTTTTCAGGAGAGAAGGCAACAAGAGGGGGAAGGCAGAAGGGCACAGGAAAGCTTTACACTGTAGCCAGAGACAACCTGAAGGATTTCAGGTACCTCTGAGTTAATTGCAGACTCTCCCCTCTAATCTGGGGGAGAGACATAGATGTGGCAAGATGACCATTTCTCCTTCTCCTGGCCTGATTTAGGGTGACCAGGTAACAAGTGTGAAACATCACGGGGATGGGGGGAAATAGGTGCATATATAAGACAAAGCCCTGAACATCGTGACTGTCCCTATAAAATAGGGACATCTGGTCATCCTACCCGACATTAGTGCTTTCTGAAAGGAAAAGCACCCCACTCTCTTCCGCCTAGCAAGAGGAGCCAAACGTTCAGAGGTAAAAGAAACATGATGAACGGAAATAAAAGGAATATAGCAGGACACAGATTCAGGCCTTGTAGGATGGAGAGGAATGTGCAATCAAGGCATGTCCCAGGTATCTTGGATAATCAGGGATGGGTTTTGGAGACGATCTGCGTATGTTAAGGACAAAAAGACATCCTTTAAAAATTGGAAGTGAAATCCTACTGAGGAAAATAGAAAAGAGCATCAACTCCAGCAAGTCAGGTGTAAAAGAATAATCAGGCAAGCCAAAAAACAATTTGAAGAGCAACTAGTTCAAAGTATATCAGAAGCTGGAAGCCTGCCAAACAATCGGCGGGGCCATAGGACGATGCTAAAGGAGCACTTAAGGAAGACCAGGCCATTGCGGAGGAGCTAAATGAATTCTTTGTGTCAGTCTTCACCGCAGAGAATATGATGAGGATTCCCTCACCCAAGCCCTTCTTTTCAGGTGACAAATCTGAGAAACTGTCCCAGATGCAGGTGTCAAGAAAGGAGGTTTTGGAACAAACTGGTACACTGAAGACAGGGCCAGATGGTACCCAACCAGGAGTTCAGAAGGAGCTCAGATATGAAACTCCAGAACTAAGGAGGAAGCATCAGCAGCAAGCCCCATGGCAGAGGGGGGAAAGGCACCGAATAGCCTGCTTTCTTGCATCCCCATTTTGGAACTAAGTAGGGTGACCATCCCTCCCATTTTTGAGGACTTTTCCTTATATAGGCACCTATTAACCCCGTCCCATTTTTTCACAGTTGCTATCTGGTAACCCTATAACTAAACAGAACGTCACCACGCCCACCCCCAAAACCCCAGTTGGTCACTGGGCTAGACTGCACAGGCTGTGCAGATGTAGGCCAGGCAAGACTTATTTCTCACCGGCGGTGGAAAAGCAAGGCAGGTAACGCTCAGCAGAAGGGACAACGCCACTCAACGGCCCTCCACTGACGATGCTGAAGGTTCATCTCTGTTTGGACATGAGCTGATCCCTGCTTGCCAACAACGCTCATGCCCACCTGCCGTGACAGCTCTGCTCGTACGGGGCAGTGCTACCTCTGTCACTCATTGTGTATTTATACTCACGGCTTGCAGGGCCCCCACCTGCTGCAGACAGAGGGAATGGGGGGTAGGGGGGACAATGGGAGCTGCTGGATGGGGAGTGGTTCCGAAGATCCGGCCACTCCCTGTAGGTGCCTAAGTGGGAGTGGAGCGATCGGAAAGCCTGTGTCAGCTCCCCTGCCTGTAGGACGGGGACAATCCCAGCACGGCTGGGAAGATTCATGTTGGAGACGGTGCTCTCCAAGGACCAAGTACTAATGTGGCCACGGTCACACGCAGTTTGAATGCGCTACAGGCCCGATATTACACAGGAGTGACTTCACATGCAAAGTGTGCCACCCTCACGGTCCACATCCAATGTATGTCGGTGCCGGTGGAGGGGCAGCTGCTCCCGGCACTATCATTAAGGGGCTACACCGTGAAATCCCTAAAGCCAGTCCCAGAGCTGCTTGTCTATAGCACTGCACAGGAGGAGGGTTTCTTAACGAAGCACCCGGCAGTTTTCTGAGAACGCTGGTTTCACGCTTGCTCAAGTTCCATTCACCGACTGGCTTTAAACACGTCCCAGTAAATGCTGCTCGGCCCAGCGGCACAGAGGTGATTAGACTGAACGCTCTCTCCATGATACCAACCTTCCGCCCTTACACAGCCCCTGCCATGTCAGGATCACAAAGCCCAGCCCGGACATCAATTAAGGCCTAGTCTACTCGTCAAATGTAGGTTGTCATAGCGACGGCGCTCGGGAGCGTGAAAAATCCACACCCCTCTATGCTGTCGCCGGGCCTGGTCTGGACGCAGCGAGGTCGACAGAAGTATGCTCCTGTCACCTAGCCACCGTCGCTCAGAGAGGCGGGGTCCCTGAAGTATGCTCCTGTCACCTAGCCCCCGTCGCGCAGAGAGGCGGGGTCCCTGAAGTACGCTCCTGTCACCTAGCCACCGTCGCGCAGAGAGGCGGGGTCCCTGAAGTATGCTCCTGTCACCTAGCCACCGTCGCTCAGAAAGACGGGGTCCCTGAAGTATGCTCCTGTCACCCAGCCCCCGTCGCGCAGAGAGGCGGGGTCCCTGAAGTATGCTCCTGTCACCTAGCCCCCGTCGCGCAGAGAGGCGGGGTCCCTGAAGTATGCTCCTGTCACCTAGCCACCGTCGCGCAGAGAGGCGGGGTCCCTGAAGTATGCTCCTGTCACCCAGCCGCCGTCGCTCAGAGAGGCGGGGTCCCTGAAGTATGCTTCTGTCACCTAGCCACCGTTGCGCAGAGAGGCGGGGTCCCTGAAGTATGCTCCTGTCACCCAGCCCCCGTCGCTCAGAGAGGCGGGGTCCCTGAAGTACGCTTCTGTCACCCAGCCGCCGTCGCACTGAGAGGCGGGGTCCCTGAAGTATGCTTCTGTCACCCAGCCGCCGTCGCTCAGAGAGGCGGGGTCCCAGAAGTATGCTTCTGTCACCTAGCCCCCGTCGCGCAGAGAGGCGGGGTCCCTGAAGTATGCTCCTGTCACCTAGCCGCCGTCGCTCAGAGAGGCGGGGTCCCTGAAGTATGCTTCTGTCACCCAGCCACCGTCGCTCAGAGAGGCGGGGTCCCTGAAGTATGCTCCTGTCACCTAGCCCCCGTCGCGCAGAGAGGCGGGGTCCCTGAAGTATGCTCCTGTCACCTAGCCACCGTTGCTCAGAGAGGCGGGGTCCCTGAAGTATGCTTCTGTCACCCAGCCACCGTCGCTCAGAGAGGCGGGGTCCCTGAAGTATGCTCCTGTCACCTAGCCCCCGTCGCGCAGAGAGGCGGGGTCCCTGAAGTATGCTCCTGTCACCTAGCCCCCGTCGCTCAGAGAGGCGGGGTCCCTGAAGTATGCTCCTGTCACCTAGCCACCGTTGCTCAGAGAGGCGGGGTCCCTGAAGTATGCTTCTGTCACCCAGCCACCGTCGCTCAGAGAGGCGGGGTCCCTGAAGTATGCTCCTGTCACCCAGCCGCCGTCACGCAGAGAGGCGGGGTCCCTGAAGTATGCTTCTGTCACCCAGCCACCGTCGCTCAGAGAGGCGGGGTCCCTGAAGTATGCTCCTGTCACCCAGCCCCCGTCGCGCAGAGAGGCGGGGTCCCTGAAGTATGCTCCTGTCACCTAGCCCCCGTCGCTCAGAGAGGCGGGGTCCCTGAAGTATGCTCCTGTCACCCAGCCGCCGTCACGCAGAGAGGCGGGGTCCCTGAAGTATGCTCCTGTCACCTAGCCACCGTCGCACTGAGAGGCGGGGTCCCTGAAGTATGCTTCTGTCACCTAGCCACCGTCGCTCAGAGAGGCGGGGTCCCTGAAGTATGCTCCTGTCACCCAGCCCCCGTCGCTCAGAAAGACGGGGTCCCTGAAGTATGCTCCTGTCACCCAGCCGCCGTCGCACTGAGAGGCGGGGTCCCTGAAGTATGCTTCTGTCACCTAGCCACCGTCGCTCAGAGAGGCGGGGTCCCTGAAGTATGCTCCTGTCACCTAGCCGCCGTCGCTCAGAGAGGCGGGGTCCCTGAAGTATGCTTCTGTCACCTAGCCACCGTCGCTCAGAGAGGCGGGGTCCCTGAAGTATGCTCCTGTCACCCAGCCGCCGTCGCTCAGAGAGGCGGGGTCCCTGAAGTATGCTCCTGTCACCCAGCCCCCGTCGCTCAGAGAGGCGGGGTCCCTGAAGTATGCTTCTGTCACCTAGCCACCGTCGCTCAGAGAGGTGGGGTCCCTGAAGTATGCTTCTGTCACCTAGCCACCGTCGCTCAGAGAGGCGGGGTCCCTGAAGTATGCTCCTGTCACCTAGCCCCCGTCGCGCAGAGAGGCGGGGTCCCTGAAGTATGCTCCTGTCACCTAGCCACCGTCGCTCAGAGAGGCGGGGTCCCTGAAGTATGCTTCTGTCACCTAGCCACCGTCGCTCAGAGAGGCGGGGTCCCTGAAGTATGCTCCTGTCACCCAGCCGCCGTCCCGCAGAGAGGCGGGGTCCCTGAAGTATGCTCCTGTCACCTAGCCCCCGTCGCTCAGAGAGGCGGGGTCCCTGAAGTATGCTTCTGTCACCCAGCCGCCGTCGTGCAGAGAGGCGGGGTCCCTGAAGTATGCTCCTGTCACCTAGCCACCGTCGCTCAGAGAGGCGGGGTCCCTGAAGTATGCTTCTGTCACCCAGCCGCCGTCACGCAGAGAGGTGGGGTCCCTGCAGCGATGGAAAAACCCCTTCCGTCACTGCGGTGTGTGTCCACACTATGTGGGTCTAGTGGCCTGGCTACAGCACCGTAGCTGTGTCGCTTTAGTGCCCACAGTGTAGACATGGCCGAAGCATCAGACCTTCCAGGAAGGCAGAGACCCCCTTGGAACTATCACCTGACGTGCTGAATTTACCCCTGAGCCAGTTTTCTCTGCCCGTTTGGGCCTCCAGAACCCTGCTTTGTTGAGCCAGACACGCTAGCCTGCTGCAACATAGACCCAGGGCCTGAACCAGACCCCCAAAGCTGCAGACTTCACTTAAAACAGCTTCCCCACCCTTCCTTCTAAATGGAAAAGTACCAGGTTAAAGATGGATTCCAGTATCATGTGACATGTTCACATGTCCTGTGAAACTTCATTACCCACTTGCCAGCACACAGGTATACAGGAGGACTTACAAATAAACAGAGCCATTTACAACCAATTCTCCTAGTTAATGGGAGCCATCAAGATTCCAAACCACCATTAATGGCCCCCACTTTGCATAATTACAATAGGACCTCCGAGTTATATTTCATATTCCTGGTTTCAGATACAAGAACGATACTTTCATACAAATCAGATGACCACACTCAGGAGATTATAAGCGTCGTGATGATACCTTACAAGAGACCTTTTGCATAAAGCATATTCCAGTTGCATTATATTCACACTCATAAGCATATTTCCATAAACATACGGAGGGCAACGTCGCAGGTACCACCTCCCTCCTGACTCCAATGATGTGCTCTAACCATTAGCCCACACTCTCCCTCTAAAGCACATCAGAATTGGAAGGCAGCCTTCCATCGCTGGCTCCAGCTCGAGGCAGGGATGAGATGAGAGCAGACAGAGGGCACGGCTGCCATCACCGTGAGTTTTCCTGAAGAAGGACGAAGCGAGCTACCCCTGCTCCGTCACTTTCAATTGCCGAGGCCATCCCGTGGAGGGGTGCCGGCACTGACAGGCGGGGGTTGTGACAGCTGCTGCCGGTGCGCTGAAGTTCAGCTCGCAAAGCTGAAAAGAGAAGAGCAAAAGCGCTGGGGCTTTTGACCCCTGCAAGGGGGAAGGCCGATATCGACCCGGCAAAGCTCCTTGCAGCTGTCAGAAGCAATGCCCAGCGTCACTCCATCAGCATGCAGCCCCCACCAACCAGGGCAAGGGGCCTCGGGTAAGGCATGGCTTGGAAAGAGCAGCAAGGCTGCGCGCTCGCTATGAAACAGCAGCGCACTGGGATCACAGAGGAGATGCCCCTGCTCTTTGAAGACATCGCTCCCCTTTGGTCCAGCCGCCCTGCTTTGGCCTGCCATTTGCTGAGTCTCCTTAAGCCCTATAGCGACTGATGTAGTTTGATCTCCCCTGGCTGGACACCATGCATCAGGTATACATGGACTGCCCGGAACCTAGTTTAAATGGCTCGTCAATCAGAGCAACTTTCGCCCTAATCCCGAGGGCAGGAGGGTGTGTGGTTTCATTTGTTATTCTCCAGCAGCCAGTGGCTGTATTTAACCACAGACCACAGGTAGTTTAACCACAGGTAGTTGCCACAGACGAAGCGAGGGCCACTCTCTCCGTGCAGAGGTCTCCGTGCAGAATTCATTCCTGAGCGAGTTTAGTAGCCGCTGAGGACGTGCGGGTCTTTGAAAAGCTGCCCCGGTAACACAAACCTGGTCGCAGCGAGTCTAAGCTCTGCCCAGCACGTTCGTGGTAAACAGGCGCTCAGCTTTGGGAAGCAGCAGCTCACCTGGGAGATGCAGAAAGGGCCAGTGCAGGGGGCCTCCTTCTGGAGCAGCTAGGCTGTGAATCAAATGCCCTCTTCTAAGAGGACGGGGCAGGTGGTTCTGGGCTCCTTGGCTGTCTGAAGAGGCGTTTCACCACATCCCGGCCTGTTCTTTTGCCACATCACCATCACCTCTTGGCTCACGGCGTCCACCAAAGGGGCCCAGAGAAAAGGGGTAAGTCAGCTCACCCAGTCATGTGGCATAGGGCGATTCCTAGCTCACCCTCTAAGCCAACTGCCCCCAGCCTGCAGCTCCTGATGCAGAGACATGTCGGGGGGGACTCAGGGGGGCACTGCCTGGAGCCCCTCTGAGCTCCAGCTGTTCTCTTCTGCTCTGGTGGCACCATGAGAGGATGCTGATGCTCAGCAGGAGCAGGAGTTAAGGACCAGTCTGGGGGCAGCAATGGTGGGGTCTACCTTTCCGTCCCCCCCTTGCCCCTCATGCCACGCTGCACTGAGCTCAGTTCAGAACTGGGGCCAATGAGGAGGACTCGGTTCCAAAGCCTGCTCCAGCTCGACAAATGCGACTTCTCCTTCTCTCCTCCTGAGGAACCACCCATCTCCTAGCAGGCTCTGTAGACAGGCCTAGATTTGGGCCTAAGCAAGTCAAGCCACGGCTTGGTCCCTTACACAAGCCATAAAACCAGCCCCGCCTGCCTCACTAGTCTCGGGGAGTGGAGAGGGGCAACTGGACCCAACCCCCCACTTTCTCCAGCAGCATGGCCACAGCGCGAGGCGGTTCCCGGCCCACTCCCGCCTCGACGTTCAGCTGCTCAGGGCAGTTCTGGATCGTGCTGGCTGCAGGGGGCAAAGCAGAAGAATCAGGGTGAGGCGAAGAAGAGAGAAAGAAGGTTACTGAGAAGCAATTTCCCTGAAAATAGGTCGCCCGCGATTCATTAAGGGGAGAAATAATACAAGACTCTCCCATTACGGCCTGGAAGACGGAGCTGCAATGCAGGGCTCAGAGGTGCTAGGCAGGGTTGGGTCTGCGGCAGCTGTCTCTTGTCTGGGGAAGCATGTGATCCCTAATGTGGATTATGTGCTGTTTATAGGCAGAGGATACCGATGCTGTAACAGACCATCCATTCAAGTGCCCGCTCCTTTCTTACCCCCCTGCCGCCAATTAACCTGGGGCAGGGCTGTCTAGAAACAACATGACGTGATCTCCTCTGACGTCATCACCCCCCACTCTGCCGTGTGCGCCCCCCTCGGACAAGCTATAGCACCAGGGTATGCAGCGGGGAGGGACTACCCAGCTATGGGTGCCCGGGATGGGGTTTCGGTGCCTAGTCCTTTAAATCGTAAATCCCACCACGACATTGCAAGAGAGGAAACAAATCGGCGAGCTGGGAAGCCCCCCAACTGCAATCCGGGAGGATGGATTTTGGGAGGCCAGAGAGGACTCAATGTTCCCCGTGCGCTGGAGAGTCTGCCGAGTTCAAGGGGCGCCTCCAAATAGACAGCTGGCAAAGGTCGCTGCTTTTGGTTTGTCTAGCAGAGTTTATCCCTGAATCAACAGACTTCCCTTGACAGGGATCAAATGCACTCAGAGGCTGGGAAGTGTGAGGAGGAAAATCAGCAGGCTGGCAGAGGTGACAGCAGCGCGGGCATGGCTGTGACAGGAGACACAACAGAGGGAAACTGCGAGCCCCAGCGATCCGCCGGTGACAGGCAGACGTGACAAGTGCAGGCGCCTGAATGGCACTTGTGCTCTTTGAAGGTGATGGGGGCAAAGCAGGTGACACGCAGACTATGCAATGTAAGTGCCTCAGCTGCGATGCATTCATTGTGGAACACGGCATCCGCGCTTCCTGCTCAGGAGACCACGGCCACCGCCGGCTGCTCCACCCTGCCACTGTGCGGCTGTTAGACTCAAAAGACAGGCGGGCCCCGCGTCACCCCTGCACTGGCCCAGCTGGCCTAAGCTTCACTCATCCCGGGTTCAGCCCACCGTGCTGGTTGGAGCAACCCCGAGGCCGCCCCAGCTTGTGCCCCAGTTATAGCTTTTCTCTATTGCAGAATAGCCAGGGCTTAGGAACACCCGCTCCTGTCCCTAGCATAGGTCCCAGCATGCCGCCTGCCCTGCGTGCTCCTTGGCACAAGGCCGGCTGGGTCCATGCCAGGGAGGCCGCTGGGAGGGTCTTGCAGCTGGCGTGCAGAACTCCCCCTCCCACGGCTAGTCTTTGCTGAAGTCCAGCTCGCTCTGAAGAGCAGCTCTGCAAAAGTGACACTGGGAGGGTCCCCGTTTATCGTCTCTCCTCGTCTCCACTGCAGACCACCCGGGTTTCCCAGCGGGAAGTTGGCTGTCCAGTGGCTAGGCCTGCAAACTCACCCTGGTCTTGGAGAAACAAGCCGGGCTCTTCCTCTCACACATCACAGGCAATAAGGCGGCTTCAGGGCAAACTAGGGCCTCAGCAGCACCTATCTAGCCCCGCTGCCTTCTAGTGAGCCCCTGCGTGACCCCCATTGCCCGGCACTGGGGGCAGCTTAGCAACCAATCCCACGGCGAACGCTCAAGGATTAGAATCCTCCACGTCAGACTTGGGGGTTAGTTGCTAAAGGCAGCCGGCCGGACTCCGACCCCCGTGGGGAGCAGAAGGTGCTAGTTTTACAGAGCGGCCCCTCAGAACAGCCCCGCGCCCAGCGCTGTGCGAGGCACAGAGCGGACAGGGACCCAAATTCCCTGCTGGCGTCATTCCATCAACGCTCAGTCTCAGATCGGGAGGGATAATGGTCCGAGGCAGGCTGAGTAATGGCCTGTGTGTTTAATGAGCAGGGCGAGGTGGAAAGGGAGGGACGGGCCCTGACTCCGCCTTCCCTGGGGACATGCGCCTTCGCTGGCCAGAAAGCCGCCACTGGGAAGTTGCTGTGGCCACTATTCCTAGTTGGCCCATCAAAGTTCCTACGAATGAGACTCCTCCTCCGGATCCAGCTGCACTGTGAGGCCACTGTCCCCCGGGGAGCTCCCTGAAGGAGGCAGCAAAGCTCCCCAGAGCGAGCCACCCCCACCTGTGTGCGGCGTGACACGTGGAACGGGAGACGGAGGGTCAGGTGGCACCACGCGTGGTGAGGCACCAGGGTCTCTCTCAGCAATGCCAGCCAGGACCACAGCTGCTCCTGCACAAACACTAGTAGCCCCAGCATGCAACACTGGCCGCCCAGCACGTTTCGGACCGGTCTGTTTCCCGCAACACCACTTACTGCTAACGGGACACTGGGTGCAGGGATGCTCCTGAGGTACTGGAAGGGTCCGATCTGCAAACCCTTCCAAGGTGCATGGAGGGTGCGTGAACTCCCTGTTCAGGGAGGATAGCCCCTTGCCCTGCCCTGTCCGTTGGAGGCTCCACTCCTACCCCGTCTCCTCCCCAAGCCAGGGGAGCCCCCAGCTCACCTGCCCCAGCCACCCGCCTTGAGACCTGGCCCACCGTCTGCCCAGAGCACTGGCTTGCCTACCCCAGCTGCCCTAATCCCGGGCCACTGGCTGGCCCAAGCCCACTGGCCAGCCGATGCCAGAGCCACCCCAACCTCCACCTGGCTCTGGGGGAGAGGCGGAGCGAGGGCAAGAAGAGGAGCAGCGTGGGTGGGATCACAGGAGAAGAGGGGGAGCGGGGCCCCAGGGCGGAGTGTAGGCAGAGCCATAGCCTGGCAGTCTGGGGAGGCTTAGTCTCTCCTGGCCTATTCTACCCACCGCCCATGCCAAAGTGTATGATCTGGGGGGCCCTTAGACCCTTGCGGGTTATCTGTTGGGTGTTTTTATCCAGAGGGTTGGCTTTATATATAGTTCTCTTCCAGTAGCAGCAGCTGCCCCTGAAATCTCTTTGGTGTGTATTGAAGTGGATCTATTGTGATTGCATTCTGGCATAAGATTCCCCTTATTCATTCTCTGGCACCTCTCTGGATGCCCAGGGAATCTGTATGAATTTGTTATCCATCATGGTGACAGCCAGAGGAACAACCCCTCCTCTGACTACTACAATAAACAATGAGAGTCTATTTTAAAAATTATGAATGGGATGGATAAAATTGATGGAAGTCAACTCTTCACACTTGGAAACGAGCCCTGGGATGAATCATCTCGAAGCTGGGAAATGACACGATCCTGCGCTTAGGCAACACCTTTATCTCGGACACATCACTTACACCCCTAACCCTGTGGCAGCAGGGACGGCTCTCGCCATCCGTTTACAGCTAGGAGACCTTGAGGCAGAGAGTGGGTAAGGCATTTGCTCAGGGTGGCACGGCAAGACCACGGGCAGAGCTCAGAATGGAACCCAGGAGTCCTGGTTCCCAGCCCCTTCTTTGAACCAATGAATGACAGTGAAATGTTAAAGTAATTGACCCGCAGGGTGAGCCAAGGGCAAAGAGCCAGTTGCATTCTCCTGGCTCTCTGCAGCATCGGACACTCCCAGCCAGTGAGAGCTGACCTGCTCTTCTCAGACTTGACCGTAACAGAGACGGTTCTGCACATTCCTCACCCCCAGCACCCGAGGGCGACAGGCAACGCACCTCTAGAACTCTCCCACACAAAGCTCCCTTTTCCCCTGACACCCCTCCCCCAACCCTATTCTACATTGACCTCAGTCCAGGGTGCAGAGGATGGAGACAGGGCTAAGGAGCCTGGATTGAAATGTCAACAACAGGTACAAGACACCCATTGGCAAGGCAAACACCATTCCCCACTTATCCCCACTGCGGAGTCAGCCTCGGCTTGGGAGCAGCTGGCTGAAGCTGAACTAAAGCCAGACTGAAGTGATGCCAATGGGCAGAGGGAAACAAAAGAACTGACCAATGCCTCACCCTCACGGGCGAGGGCAACGGTCACAGTGGCTCACGGACTTGGACTCCTTTGGGACGTCTCTTTGCTGCTATAAACCCAAATGGTTAGACCAAGCCTCATCTGTCTGGCCAGGACACTACCTTCTTGCCAGGCAGACTTGGCCACGGTGATCCATGCATTGGTGGCCTCCGGGCTTGCAAATGAAACCGCAGACTAAGGAAACTCCAACTGGTGCAGAACCCAGCAGCTCACCTACCAACCAAGGTGGGTCCATGACACCATCACTCAAGTGCTCTAATTATTTCAATGCCTACCCAGTCGAATAGTGAATCAAGCTTATGGTACCGGTGCTAGTCCTCAGCGTTCGCCTGGGTGGAGGTAAATTAACCATGCACCTGAAAGGCTTCATTTTTTGCACTGCTCTAGAGCCATCAGGACAGTGATACACTTTACAAATACTAACAGACTCCGCCTAATGACGCCCTCTCCGTCCTTGCATGCTCAGCACTTTCCAACGTCAAAGCCGTACAATCCATAGTGAATTCATTTTCCCAGCATCCTCCCCTCCCAGTGTGCTAGATAATTATCCCCATTATAGCCTGGGAACTTAGAAACTAGATCCCCACTCATCTGACCTCTAGGCTTGGGAATCCATCAACAAAAGACAAGCAATGTGCAAAGTGATCCAGAAATTACACCCATAGCCCCAGGGCGGGAGGTTGGTGCTTTTAAACAACATTTTTTTAGCTCATTCTCCCATCTGCGTTTGCCAAGCAGATTGATACCGGTGGTAGGCCGGGGCACCTCGCGCCAGCAAATCACACAGACAACTGACGCAAAAGAAAAACTTTGAAAAACTTTGTGAATACACAAGAGAATGGGAATGAGACTACTGAACTGAAAGTCAGCGGGAAAGGCATTTAGCTACAAGAAATGCCTTTGTTTTATTGTTTCACACATACCCAACACTTAACCTACTGAATTCCAGTTCGGTAATGAGGGGAAATTATGCCAGCTAAGCCCATCACAGATATCTTGTCTCCTCAAGGATGGTGTTCGGAGAAGGTCAAAGAGCTAATCATCCAGAGGGAAAGATGTTCCTAATTACCTCTTCAGGCAGGCCCTTAAAATAAATTGCCAGATTGATGGTGGAGAAAAGATAATATCCTACGGAGAGGTCTGGACAAACCGGAGGAGATGCAGAGAACAGCAGCAGGAGCCCCTGGGGGCTGGAGAGCTGTTTCCGAAGAAAGATTTAAGGGAACTAAATACATACACTGTATAACTTGGCTAAGCGACGGTTAAGGGGAAGATGGCCAAGTAAACATTGGCAGGTATCTGGAGGGTACGAACTCCCTGAGTGAGATGCCTTTTGAACTGCTTTTTACTCCTGTGTTGAGAGCTACCTGCCCACAGGCATCCTGACTGAGGGTGCGTCTATACTACCCGCCGGATCGACGGGTAATGTTCGATCTATCGGGGATCGATTTATCATGTCTCACCTAGACGCGATAAATCGATCCCCGAACGCGCTCTCCCTCGACTCTGGAATTCCGCAAGAGGAGGAAGCGGAGTCGATGGGGGAGCCGCCGCGGTCGACCCGCTGCCGTGGGGACAGCCAGGTAAGTCGAACTAAGATACTTCGACTTCGAGTTGCGTATCTTATTTCAAACCCACCCCGCCTCCCCCCCCAGGGCTCAGATTTTCAGCTGTGGGTGAGGAATGCAGACTGCCCACGCCAGGTGCATAGGTGACGAAGCCTAGGGGTAGAGGTAGACTGCAGCTGGAAGGGTTATTTCCAGTGTGGGTAGACGCACATGCGCTAGCATCTTAGAAAGAGCAGGGTGGCTACAGTCTGGACTAACCACCTGAGTGTGATCCCGTCCGTGGCCCTAGACGGGTGCTCAGACAGCTAGCCCATGCTACCTCAGCGACATTGCTGACTCAATCAAAGCTAGCACCTGGACATCTACCTGAGCGGGAGAGTACACCTGCAAGGCAGGCAGGCACTATGAGCCGTAGTAATAGCTAGCCAGGCTGTCCACTCCATGGCATCATTTTGACACAGAATTGAAGCTTAAAGGCTTTGACCGGCCACCTGGATTTTCAAATGCAAACCACAGAAAACGTGAACATCTGCCTCAATTTCTAGACAGATACCAGGCCGTGCGCAGGTTTGCTTTGCTTTCTACCATGGTAGAGGCAGCATTTATTGTATTATACTTTATTGGAGTTTAAGGCTCGACAGCATTGAAATTTAATCTCAACCTTTACAAATTTGCTCATCAAAAGCATCTGAGGTGCACAAGGCAAAGCTATTTTGAGACTCTCTCTTGGAGAGGAAAACAAAAGTCACTTCATAATCATGGCATCTCATTGTTGCAGCGTGACAGTCCTATTTATATAGCCAGCGTGTCATGTTCAGTCACTTTACTGGTTTAAATACTTACAGTATGATCCCCCCTTCTCAGCCTCTCAGGGTCAATTAGACTTAATGAGCCAAAGCCGTATTCTTTCTTCTCTGGCATCATTGCCAGCAAAGGAAGCCCTCCAGATTCAGGCCTTGATGTTTGCCGGTGTGGCTTTGGAGTGCTGATGCATGGAGCAGACAGACAGCGGGACCGGCATTCGTGATGTTGTAAATAAGACGAGGAAGACTTTGTAGCACCTTAGAAACTAACCAGTTTATTTCAGCATAAGCTATCGTGGGGTATAGCTCACTTCATCGGATGCATAGAATGGAACAGAAGTAAGATGCATTTTTCTAAGAGGCTGTTTAATTTGGATGGGCCATTATCAGCAGGAGAAAAAATACCTTTTTTTCCTTCTGCTGATAATGGCCCATCCAAACTAAACATCCTCTTTGAATTGGTATGCTAATGTACAACTTTTTTTATTTCTTTCTGTGTGTATAAATGCATCTTACTTCTGTTCCATTCTATGCATCCGATGAAGTGGGCCATAGCCCACGAAAGCTTATGCTGAAATAAACTGGTTAGTCTCTAAGGTGCTACAAAGTCTTCCTCATTTTATTTATGGATACAGACTAACACGGCTGCTAATCTTAAACCTGTCGTGATGTTGTAGCGTTCAACTTTTCCCAAGAGGAGCTTGCCTTAGCAGGACACGCTCATCCGCTACTGTCACTTAACACCCGACGGGCAACACCCGAATCAACTGGACCAGACTGCGGCTCCACCCTTTCCGCTGGCTTCACGCTGCTGTGCCCCATTGGCGCCAGTGGAGTTACTCCGGCTTTACACCCCCAGAGGTGGGCACAGGACCAGACCCCTTCCCCCTCAGCGTGCTTGCCCAGGGGGCGTGACAGAGAGCACTCTGTGCGCACACAGGTACGGCTAGAACTGAAACAAGAACTGCCCACTAACAATGGGGCCTTTACGGTACGTCTACACAGCAGTCACACACCCACGGCTGCCCCCACTTAGCCTCACGGGGCTGTCAAATTGTTGTGTAGACATTCAGGCATCAGGTGGAGCCCGAGCCCTGGGACCTCACGAGGTTGGAGGGTCCCAGAGCCCACGCTCCAGCCCAAGCGTCTACACAGCAACTTTTAGGGCCGCAGCCTGAACCCTGCCAGCCGCAGTCTGCTGACGCTGGCCAGGCGTGGCTGAGCTGTGACTCTTTTACTCCATTGCAGATGTACCCTTCGTCTGTCTTGCCTACACATGGAGCCGGGGCTGCAGTTCCCAGCTCGTGCAGACAGACTCAGGCTAGCTCTAATCAAGCTAGTGCGCTAGAAATAGTAGCATAGCCGGGTAGCATGGGCACCAAACGGACTAGCTGCCCGAAGGATGCACCCGTGGGCTCTGGGTGGGTTTGTACTCGGACGGCTCCCCCATACCTCCATCGCTGCTCCCTATGCTACCGCAGCTCCGTTACGATTCACACACGGATGGGGATCAAACCCCTGCCTCGTAGTGCGGACGCAGCCCTTGTTTGCAATGTACTTAGGTACAGGCCAAAACGTCTGCTCCTCAGGAGGCAGAGGAAGAGGCGTCAGGGAATTTCACAGCAATCAAAGTAGCGGTAAACAAGGCATGTCTAATACACGAGGAGCACAGTAGGCATCTCAGTACCTGCAACTCTCACAGAAACAATTTCTTGATTAAAGAAACCTGGGCGCCAGGAAAGTATTTTTAGCCATTGTACAGGCAGGGAGACTGCCCCGCAAACCAGGCAAGCGATTCGCCACGGGTCTCACCATGAGTCAGTGGCAGAGCCGGCGACAGAACCCAAGAGTCCTGACCCACAAGAACACGTAGCTGGAGCCACAGCCAAAGGAAAGCCTGACCCAGAGCTGCTGATTCCCGCTCAGCTGAGCGGCCCAGACAGTCCTCCAAGAGC
Organism: Sternotherus odoratus; assembly: GCA_032164245.1. Taxonomy (NCBI): domain Eukaryota; kingdom Metazoa; phylum Chordata; order Testudines; family Kinosternidae; genus Sternotherus; species Sternotherus odoratus. The sequence goes on along the minus strand of JAVMKO010000015.1, from coordinate 6,716,214 downwards.
AAAGAAACAGGGGGAGCCAGGAATACCGATTTAATTCAGCTCTGACACGCTTTCCTCTGGTGTAAACACACTTCTCCTTCAACTAATACAGCCCAGAAGGATCCAGGGCAGAGTGAGGAGACCCTGGGGCATAGTATCTGGGTCCAGCTAGAAGAAAGGCTCCCCTTCCACTCAGAGATTTATTCTTCAGTGGCTCAGGGAGGCTATGAGGCCTTCGTTAGTTAAGGGTTGCAAAGTTCTTTGAGCTCGCTGGACAAAAGATGATAGAAGTTGGCTTCTCCCAAGTCATTAAATCCCTGCAGCAAAGCAAGACCCACTAATGACACTTGGTTAGCAGAAAAAACCACAGAGACCCTGCAGCCAATGGGGGAAAAGAATCCGTTCTACCGAAGCTCAAGAGAGAAACAGCCCGGGGGGAAACGTAGCGGCTAAAGGAGGAGCTTCTAGCTCCTCAACAGCAATACATGTGGCAAAGATGCCAAAAGACCCCCACTGGTCACCCTGACCCAGTGAGACCTGAAGTCCCAGAATGCAACAGCTCCCTGCTAATCTGCAGCCAGGTCCGAATTCACACGCTCCCCCCTTGCGACGGCTTTCGCCATTGACAAGTAAACTCAGAGCCAGGGCGCAGGCCAGATAGACCAACCCACCTTCGCTCATGGAAATTCTGCCTGTGCCAGAGGTGTGAGGTCCCCCCACCCCCACCAAGCAGCAGGCTGCAGAGTGAAAGGAGAGTGGTCAGGCAATTCAATGCCCTCCTTTTCCCTCGCCCTGTGGAGTGGTGCATCTGTTAAGCCTCATTCTAATTAGGGCCCATCAGCAGTTAAAAAATAAAAGCCGGTTAGCCGGGAATCTGAGGACTGCGGAGAGCTGAGCCAGGCGCGTGCTGCCCGCGGGAGGAGTGTGAGTAGCCGGGTATCAAAAGAAAAGCCCCGAGCCCAGGCTGCAGCCAGAAAGCGAGTTTTTTTCCTTAATGCGCTGACACTATCTGTTTCGGGCGGTAATCGCCTGTACGAGCTGCTGAAACAAGCCATTCCTTGGCAGCCCAGCCCAGATCAGGCAGTGCTCTGCCGCTCCTACAACACACACCAAGCACAAGCATTTCAACCCAGTCCTCGAAAAACCAGACAGAGACCCTGGACTTCCCAGCCGAGCTATTTGTGAGTGTCCTCACTGCTGCCCTCTATCAACGCGCCTCCGGAGCAGGGCAGTGGAACAGGTAGGGGGCCAAGTATCCCCCTTCCCTCCTCTCAGGGAGAGAGTGTAACCCCGAGGGGTGGGGGGCAGGTTTCCATTGGGCGGATGTTAGAACCCCTGCGGAGTGGGGGGGGGGTGCAGACATGACTCGTTAGGTCCCCCCCCCCAACATCCGCCCTTGGAGCTAGGGATGCGATTCTCCCCTCAAGAGGAGACATACCCAAGGGAGCGCTGAGTGAGCCACGGCGCTTAAAATAAAGTGTAGCCACAGCAGCACAAGCAGCAGGCTCAGACAGGTACATAACCGCCGTGGCTACACTAACACGCCAGCCTGATCCGAGCGAGGGGGTGTGTGTAGTGGGAGGTGGGGGGGGGGGGATGTGAGGTTACGGGGCAGATCAGTGGAAAGCTGGGACCCAAGGGAGAAGTCTTAGGTTGGGGGGTCAGGCAGGGAGATTTCAGAATTCCCCTTTTGGTGAATAGGACAGAGCCCAGGAAAGGTGGCTTTCGGACCCGATGAACATGCAGCTTGCAGCTGGTGGGGAGTCCCCCAACTGACAGGGGGACTGTGAAAGGGACAGTAAAATGAAGAGTCCAAATTTCAGAGGGACGCCCCGTTGAACTGCCGAGCCCAGAGGCGCCGGGGGGCTAGGAACCGCCGGGCCCAGAGGCGCCGGGGGGCTAGGAACCGCCGGGCTAGGAACCGCCGGGCCCAGAGGCGCCGGGGGGCTAGGAACCGCCGGGCCCAGAGGCGCCGGGGGGCTAGGAACCGCCGGGCCCAGAGGTGCCGGGGGGCTAGGAACCGCCGGGCCCAGAGGCGCCGGGGGGCTAGGAACCGCCGGGCCCAGAGGCGCCGGGGGGCTAGGAACCGCCTGGCCCAGAGGCACCGGGGGGCTAGGAACCGCCAGGCCCAGAGGCACCGGGGGGCTAGGAACCGCCGGGCCCAGAGGCACCGGGGTTCAGCCCTGACAAGCCTTATCGCAAATTACACACTGTTCACAGGCAACAGCTGAGGGTGGGGATTGATGCCCCCTTCCAGAGGGGAGCAAAGAGCCTAGTGAACACCGCTCAGAAGCCTGCTTTTACCACCAAGGGATGAGGTGCGTAAAGGCCACACGGAAGGGCAGTCTCGGGTTAAGGCTGGATGGGGACTCTGGAGATCGAAGTTTGATTCCCAGCCCTACCACAGACTCCTTACGTGACCTTGACTTTATCAGCCATGTCACTCCGTAGGAGGAAGTAAGGCCTGTTGGGCAGAACAAGGGGCAATGCGGAGTGGATGTATCACATGCCACCCCAACCGCTGCCTTTGACAGACACAAATGCTTCAGGGCAGAGGAGAGCTGGTCTGCAGGGATGCTTCCGCGCTGTGCGTCAGAACCCGTCTCCTCTCCCCGACGTAATGACCCTTGGTGTCGAGCGCCATTAAACCGCACCGGATAATCACTCGCTTTTTAACGCCCCCGACGGCTCGTCTGGCAGGAAGGGTGGGGAGCTGTGAGCTTTGTTGCCATGCAAATGAGGCCGTTGTCGGCCTTCCTCGGGATCGACGCCAATCGTCAGGCTGCTGTCTACGTGCCGGGTGCTCTCTGAGGGTGTCAAAAAGCTTTCTGGAAGGTGGAGATTCTTTGAAGACAGCCCCAAGTTGTAACTCCAGGCTCAGCAGCGGCAACTGAATGGTAAGGCATCGCTTCCCACTCTGGAGCAGGGACAGATTTCTCCCCCACGAGAACAGCTGTTGGTTTTGCTGGCATCCTCGCTGGCGCCCTGCAGTCCCCTTGTATGATCAGTCACCTCCTCTCTGCTGGGTCACTGCTCTTTGGCTGCTTGCCCCATAGAAAGGTGTCCCTTGTAGGCAATTCGGGGGCAGAGAGAGAGAGAAATGCAGGACGCTGCCCATCTCCTGTCATTACCCCAAACAGTCAAAACCATCGGGGGCGTGAAAAGCTGAACTGACGAGGTTTGGAAGAACATGTGCCTGTGAGTTGCGTTTGCAGACAGTTGACTGAGCGGAAGCAGCTAACCGCTCTTGGCATGGGCAAAGGGGTGAAGGGCAGGAATGTCCCTAGCATGCCATAAATGTTATTTGTATTACTGTGTCAGCTAGAGGCTCCTGTTGAGACCCGCTGTGCTAGGCCCTGTACAGACAGACTCTGGCCAAAGTGTTCTGTGTCGTTAGACTATGAGCCGACAAAGGGTGGGAAAGAAAAACAGAGGCACAGAATGATGAAGTGACATGCCCAAGGCCACTTAACAGATCAGCAGCAGAGCTCAGAACAGAACCTAGATTTCCTGACTCACCGCCTAGTGCCCTATCCACTAGATCACACTGCCTCCAATTGTCCTTCCTCCAAAAGAGAGTTAAAATAGATGGGGGGAGGAGTGTAAATTAAACTGTGGAACTGACACTTTCCCAGTAGTTTGTATGATGCAAGATCTTTGGTGTTGGGGTCTCATTTGCAAAGCACCTAGAAGAGGGTTGGTGCTAAGCATGCTAACGTTATTACTGCTTTGGTAAAGAGTGGACTGCAAGTTCCACCAGAAGAGCCACCACCCGGTTGTGAATAATTTGCCAGGTTAGGCACAGCTTCCATCCCCTGATCACGCAAACCCCTGACTCTCAGGGGATAACCAGCCTGGGCAGAAGGGGGAAGAGAAAACCCCACCGCGCCAGCAAATGCTCAGTCGTTTGCTAGTCCATCACATCTCATTGTGTCACACTCCTGTTATGCTGCACTGCATCAGGTTATCCTACCTCACGGTGCAACTCAGCACTGATGCAGAAGGGAACCTAATGCAATGAGACACGCCAATGCCTGGCTGAGAATGGGCTCTATTGCTTGGTTTCTGGTCCACTCCTCACCATCACTCTGGGCAGCAAGATACATTGGTTTGACGCTGGGGGACACAGCAAGCCATAAAAATATCCTCACTCCAGGCAAGTCTCCTAGCTGTGCCACTAAGAGTCAGGTAGTTGGCCATCTCTCTATAAATAATATGGCCAGCCTGCAGCACTGCTGCTAGGTCCCATTGACCCGGCAGCCGAAGAAATGGGAGAAGGGGGATGCTGAATCTCGAACGATTTCAGAAGGCAGATGCTTGGGAGGCAGGGGGGTGATCACAAGATCCTTGCTTCACAGGAGAGCCAAGAGAGCCACGGCGCAGGGTTGCTCTCCAGCTAGTGACCAAACCTCTCTCCCCAGGTGCCGGACTGGGGCATAAGCCGAGAAGCAGGGCATACCGCGTCACTGCCGACACACAGCATACACCATCAACGGCCTCAAAGGACGCTCCGGTTCTGAAGCGGATCCTCGATCTCTTCAGCCAGATGTTGCCTTCACGTGTTCCAAGGAGAGAAAGGAAGCCGCATCCCAGGATCCGCGCTCAGCGCTTCCTTAACACTCCCCGCTGTTGCGATAGTGCCCTGTGCAGCACTTCTGCCGCTAGTAACGTTATAGACAAGACACCAGCGTCTTTAACCACTCAGCTCGGAGCCACTCTGGCCTAGATGGTGATAAGAGCCCCAGCGGCCACCAGTGCTAGTTGGGGGGGGAGGGGGAAACGGAGTCTGTTGTGGATCCTTTGCAAAAATGCTCTGATTGACAACTGTTCTCATTAGCTCTTTGTTTGAGGAACAGCCACTCCATGCTGGGTGCTTTCCAAACACCTGAGGGTGATTCTTTGAAATCAGAGAACAGACAGGAGCAGACAACAGGGCACAACAATAGGCAGAAAACTCAGTTTGGCAGCATGGCACTAGTGGGACTGTGAGGGACTAAAAGGCTGACAGGGTGGGTCCCTTGCTAATGAGCTGAGGGAGGTGGCGCCGTGCACTGAGGGCCCTGTGAAAGGACAGACCATGGGGCAAGAACTGGACAAGCAGGCAGACAAGGCTGGGAATGCCGAGCAAGCAGAGGAGGACAAGGCAAAGCTTGCCAAGAAAGGATGAGTTCCTAAGTGTTTTTCTCACTCGCTTTGCAAACAGACTGAGCATTGTCCTGTGCAAGAGGAAATCAACCCTCAAGCTACTGGGACATTTGCACCGAAGCCCTTTCTGATATTTGCATCCCAGCTCCGAGGAACCTAGCACCTGAGTTCTGGCAGTGTTCCAGAGGAAAGAAGGGGACTGGTTTGAAAGAGTTACCATTGGATGGCTATGCTTGCTGGGAGGGGGAAGAACAAAGAGTGGGCAGGAAAGGTTAAAACGGGATGGATAAAAATTGATGATTTAAAAAAAAAAATTGGTTTCTTTTATTTCAATTTTATTTTTTGATTTTGTTAAGTTATCATATTTTTAAATAAACCTGTTTAAAATGAAATCGGATTTGAATACAAAATATATTAAGGCCTAAACTTACTACAGTCTCTTAAAACTTTTAAATAAAATAAAAAATAAGTATGCTGGTTTGTGAGTTTAATTAAATTCCAGTTCCTGTCCTAATGCAGCTTGACACAAATCCTGAGCAAAAAGTTAATTACCTAGTAAATAAGCAATCCATCCTTCACCATTTTCTAACACACACAAAATGTACAATCAATCAAAATGTAAAAATACTAAGCTATATAATTGCTTAAATAAAAGTGTACAGTTCGAGTGTATCCTCCTAGGTAGCAAATTCATGTACCAAATCTAGTGCGCATCAACATGGTTCAACGGTTTTATCAGCCAAAGGGAATGAACCTTCCTCAAGACAACAAGTGAAGTACAAATGGAAAAGTTGATTAAAATCAATGATTTACATCAAGGCTTTCCACTTGGTGATTTAAATCACAGCTTTAAATTGCCTTTTTTTTAAGTTAATCAACCTTGGCTTTAAGTAACCTCCACATACTCATAACCTGTTGCCTTCTCAGCCCTGGAGCACAAAGAGTGCAAATCTGAGGAATTGTCACAGATTGAAGTGTCACTAGAGGAGGTTTTGGAACTAACTGATAAACTTAACAGTAACAAGTCACCGGGACCAGATGGCATTCACCCAAGAGCTCTGAAAGAACTCAAATGTGAAATTGTGGAACTATTAACTATGGTTTGTAACCTGTCCTTTAAATCAGCTTCTGTACCCAATGATTGGAAGATAGTTCATGGAACACCAATATTTAAAAAGGGCTCTAGAGGTGATCCCGGCAATTACAGACCAGTAAAGGTGCCTTTCCAGACGACTGTCCCCCTTTCAGAAGTCTGATTTGTCTTGCGTTCCCCCAGGTTCTACCTCACTTGCTCATAAAATAAGTCATAAAAATACACAAGTGTCACAGCACAGTATTACTGAAAAAGTGCTTCCATTTTCCTTTTGCCATATAATTATCAAATAAAACCATTGGAATATAACTATTGTACTTACATGTCAGTGTATAGTATATAGAGCAGTATAAGCAAGTCATTGTCTGTATGAAATTGTAGTTTGTACTGACTTCACTAGTGCTTTCTATGTAGCCTGTTGTAAAACTATCTAGATGAGTTGATGTGCTCCCTGGAAGACCTTGCGTACCCCCAGAGGTATGTGTACCCCTGAGTGCTTTCCTGAATCAGGGCCTAGAGCAACAGTTCTCCAAAACCTGTCCTGCACTGAAATGCATGCCTTTGGCTGGGGCTATAGTAAGGGCTGGATGTGTGTCTGTCTTCATAGGTTATATACACACACATATTTAATACTTCAATATTTATACCCATGTATGCACACACATATATATATATATTTACACACACACATCATACTTCATTCTAAGTATTCATAGATCACGTCAATATTTAGAGTAACAACACCAAACCAGTGAGAGAAATGCACAGGTCAGCAAAATTTACCCAATGCTTTCTAAGCCATTGATCTACAACAGGCTACAGAACAGAATCCTGGAGCCTCCTGCCTCCAGACTCCTCTTCCCTGCCGACCTGAGTAGAAATGGAGCTTGCTAGGTGCCTAACTCCACAAGCCATCAAGGAAAGAGACACATGATCCCAAGCAGAGGCTTCCCTCTGAGCTGGTCTGACTTACTTGCTGAGAAGGTGGCTTCCATGTGGACAGGAGGAGTGGAAGGAACGCAGGGCGGGTGCCCCACAAAGAAGGAACGCAGGGAGCGCTCAGACAGGAGGGGCGAGCGCTGGGAGGGGATGTTCTCACAGCTTCCCACACTGTTGTGAATCTTTAAGTTCAGGGGCTTGTTCTTTTTCTTTGCTCTAAGAGAAAGAGAAGGAGAAAAAATGAAGAAAAGCAGCAAAGGAAATAGGACATGTTTTCTCACGGTAAACAGGGCAGGGGGGAGAAGTGTCAACAAGCCAGGCATCCCGCTCAGGGAAACACCAGTATGCGTCTGACTACAACACAAGCCCAGGAAGGCATGGGCCCAAACCCATGTCCAGACTCACTGGAGTGACCCCAAATTTCAGGAAGCGGTGAAGTCCAAACCTGGGCTCAGATCCATATTTGCATGTGGCCCTTTATCTTAATAAAGAACTGAACCAGATCCCATTTCCAAAGTCAGACCCCGTTTCCAGGCTTACCTCCAAGCCAGATGACAGCAGCACAGGTGTTTCTCAAATGCTTTGAGATCCTTGGGTGGCAGGTGCTATGTGAATGCAAACTATTATTACCCACATAGTAACACAAGATAATAAAAACCACATCATTTCTTCACACTCCAGCCTTGCTAAGTCCTTACTGCATTTCACAGGTCTGAAACTACAGCATCTTAACACTGCATGGCAGCATCAAACTTAAGCATCCAACTCTACCTGAAAAATCTCTAGTGCCCATGACAAATGTGATGCCATGTTGGGGTACTGGAGCCTCACTATAATTCATTCTTCAAACCCGCTTTCAGGCAAGACGTGGAAAGGAACAGATCAATGAGGAGTTTGCACTGACCAGGGAGAATTTTGGATCTATTTTCTCTTACGAGCTTGTTCCTCCGGGGCTACATTTTCAACACTCAGCGTTTAAGCTGTTCCTACAAAGGTTTGTTTTTAAAACACATCCACTATGCCTGTCCAAGCTGCACTGCCTATGCAAATGGGTCTTTATGTGCACAGATCTTGGTGCCAAACATTCCTGTTTGGTAAGATCTATCTACCATCACCAAAATGACACATCAAAACCAGTCCAAACCCTCTCCCACAAAACTCCCTGAAAACAGCCTCACAAATCCACAACATGATTTTTTTTTAAAATCACCCTATCCCAAACAGAGTTTATATCCCAAGGCAGGAGAGAAGTCAGAGACATCATGACATGCACTAACAACTTTGCTAATACTATTGATTTAACATGGAAGGAGTCCAGATATCACGATGATGGGTGTCAGTATAAAACTTAAGACAGACAAATATACAAATGTTGTTGGAGCCACGAAAACCTTAGGGCTGAGACTTTCAAAGCTACCCAGGGGATTCAGACACCTAATTCCTGTTCCTTTAGGGCAGGAGTCTCCAAACAACGGCTCGGGAGCCGGATCCAGCCTGTGGCTTCGATTTGTCCGGCTCTCCGGCTGAGCAGGCACGTGGAGAACCTGCCACTGCCCCCTCATGAGCTACTGCCAGCGGCCCCATGTGCATAGGGGTGAGTGCCCCGCAGCAGTGGCCGGAAGAGTAAGGGGGGGGGGAATGTGCATATATTTGCATATATTGAATTTTTTCACAGTCGCTTCGGCCCACAAAGCCCCTTCAAAAATCTAATATAGTCCTCATCTCATAAAGTTTGGAGACCCTGCTTTAGGGTACTGGGAACAGAGATCCCTTAGGCATCTTTCAAAATCTCCTCCTTGATTCTTTGGCCACAGACAACAGACCCCATTTATCATTGATATAATGCCAACAGTAGGCCAACTGTTTTATGGACAAGTCGAGAGATGAGAGCTCTACTGCACAATTTCTTTACAGTCTTTTAACATCTTTCTGTTCCAGTCAGTTTACTCTAATTGTGAGCACAACTGTAAAACGAGTGTGAAAGTTCATAAAATGTTGCAATAACCTCCAATAAATGTTACAAATAAAGGCACAAATGGGAGACAGAATGGATTCGTCTAAACCAAAAGGCTACTGATATAACCCATGGAGTGTTGAAATCAGGCTTGGTAGAAACAGAAGATGTGGAACCAGAAATTAATGAATGAAATTGATATAGGCTTAATTAGTGGACAAATATTAAGGGGATGAGCTGTTCCACCCATCACTCCATTTTGGGGCCCTTAACGAAAGACACTCCGGGGGCAGGGGGTGGAAATGATGGAAGAACAAGACAGAGGCTACTGGAGTGAGCTTCACCCTCATGGCTACCCCTGCCATCTCCTGGGACCTTGGACCTTCTTTGACCTAATCCTGAGGCTGCCCTGACCAAAGCAGGTCAGATAACACCTTCCACCCCTCCCAGCTCCAACTCAGTCCCAACCACGGGCTGAGAGGAAACAGGATCAGACTTCAACAGCAGCAACAGCTCCAGCGTCTCTCAACTAACTTCTTTCTCTTTTCCCCAAAGGACAGTTAGTCCCATCTTTGATGCCATCGAAGAGACGGTTGGACAATGTTTTTTCCCCTCTCAAAACTCTCTCTTGCTAAAGGGAAAGGGAACAAGGAATGTCGGTGCAATGAAAGTCTTATTTAATACTTTACATTTCAAACGATGGAGCTGGTCTTGGTCTTCACTATTAGGAATTTCAATGGTGTGTTTGCCATGGCACTCAACAGGCTGAGGGCTCTGTATACCAAAGCTCAGACCTCACTGAACACTGGTTCATGCTGGACAGTGCCTGGGTAACTTTAACGCATGTGGCTCTTTTATGCCATCTAAATTAATACACCAGCAGTGATGGCCCCCATCGCTGTTGTGTCTGTGTGCCTCAGCCTCTAATTTGGCTTTCCACACCACAGCCCGGGGAGGCAGGCCAGTGCTCTTGTCTCCATTGCACAGAAGGGAAACTGAGGCACGGGGAGGCTAAAGTGACTTGCCCAAAGTCACACAGGAAGTCTGGTAAAGCCCCATTTCCTGAGCTGAGTGCTGGCCAGAAATTCGGGGCTCCCCAGTAACAATCAGCCTGGAGGTGGAGGGAAGATGCAGATTTTTCTCTCCATGCTGCTAACTTGTCTGATTGAATTAGATCCTGGTATAAAGGGCCTGAGAGGTGTGAGCACCTTGGGTGAAATTCACCCATGCAGGGAGTCAGCCCAAGGATGTGGCCTCACTTCAGCCCTCAAAGCAGGGCCGGGGGGGGACTTGACTGGCACACGGGTCTTGGATGGGGCCTTTGCTGCCACGGGCTGAAGTCCATGGGACTGCGGGTGCTCAGCCCCTCTCAGGATTTGGCCTGGAATCATGGATATGAACACCTGGGGTGGGGAGAAGGACGTTGCTTTGCCTAGTGAAAGCTCCTTCTGTGTAGCACTTCCCAGCCTCCCTCGCTGCCCCAGTCCCGGGATCTACGGCTACAGCACCTTCTGTTCTTCTCACGGACACGAGGTTCCCACCGAGGCCACAGCATCCGTTAAGGAAGCCCAGGTCCCCCCTTTCGTTAATCCTGGAGAGGTTTTTTGGGTGGCTGCTGGCGTTTTTTCCTCTCCTCTCTGGCAACAAGCAGGCAGGGCAATAGCCCTTGATGTTATCAATAAACAATTCCAGGGCCTGGAGGGGCTCCCGGGGCCAACCCTCAGCCGCCCAGGCTCTGACACTCAGACACCGCTGGCGATCTTTCCTCACGATTTAGGAGGTTAGCATTGACTCCTGCTTGAATTACAGCCTCGTATTCCATGGGGTGCATTTGCTTTCTGGTTACAGGGTTGTCACTAATTAGTTAACAACAATGTGGAGTGGGGAGGGAAGAGAATGAATCGGGTGGGAGACTGGCAGCCAAGTCTGTCTCCTGACAGGCCTTAGCACTGAGGCCGAACGCTCCAGGGACCGCGCCACTCCGAGGTTCTGCGTCGGGTCGGCTGCCTTTGGCCCAGCGGCCGCGAGAGGTCTTCTCCAGCGCTTGGGGCAGGGAGAGACAGCCCCTGGGGTGCACATGTGCATTATGGCCGGGGGCTTTGGCACAGCTCTTCACGGTCAGCAGAGTTTCCTTCCTTGTTTCTAAAGCCGCTAAGCCCACCCCCTCGCCCAGCGGCTTGTAAGAGAGATACCGGCCAGCCCAGTCCCGCCACGCGCCGTGCTATGAGAGTCTCCTTCTGCACCGGGGCAGACTTCCAACGAGGGGCCACCCCCTGAGGGATCCAGCCAGCCCCCTCTGAGTCCAACGTGGGAGGTGCCCCATCCCTCCCTCACATTCCCAACTTGCCAGCTCCTGAGGGAAGCCAAAGCGAGACAGGCTAACTTCACAGCAGGGCCCACTGACTCCTGAAAACTGGAGACAGGAGATGCCTGCAGGGGAATTTGAGGGAGACAGGCCCCTCCCCTAAGGGACTCTAATACATGGGATTTCCCCCCAACTCAACATCTCAGAGAAAAAGTCCCCCCACAGCGGGCGATGTCTCCTATGAGGAATTTCAGCTAAACTGCATCCCTCCCCTGAGAGGAGATGCTCTTGTCTCCAAAAATCTACTGCAGAGAGGGTCCCCTCACCCCACCCCTCCCTGGGAATTCAGCTGAGGAAGCCAAAAAAACCACGCAAGCCAGAGACGAAGGACCCCAAGCAGAAGGGCCGGGTGCCTGGTTCTGCTCTGCACCATCCCCAGCCCAGAGGAGCAGTTGATAGTTTTACTGAAGGAGAGGAAAGAGCTGGGGCCAAAGCAAGGTGAAGCCCCACACAATCCTTGCAAAGCATTCAGGCTGGGATGGCCTCAGGGGTTTAGGTGTCAGGACAGCCTAGAGTGAGTCAGGCACCAAATCCCAGAGCATTTCAGTGGGATTCTAGCCCCTAATTCTCTTTGGTCCCTCTGAACAGCCCAGCCCCAGAGAACAGCTCAGCTCACCCCCAAGCCCAGACAGCTGTGTCAGTGCTATTGAGTGCCCCCACCTTTCCCACCCGGTTTGGTTTCAGACCCGCGAGGAAGGACTCTGGCTGCATTTGCTCAGTGTTCTCTCCTCCGATCCAGTGGGCTCCCTCAACCACAGATAGTGCCACCAGCTCCGGCCGGGGCTCCCCCTCCTTGGACATCCCGTCTCCAATGCCAGCAGCCCTGCAATGCACTCGGAACATACGGGGGCACAGCACCCTATGGCACGGTCTGCTCATAATGTAGCCCAGGGAGCCCTCTTGTGGTGAGGAACAGGCCTGGGTGAGCCCGGGCTCTGTCCTGGCAGCCTGCTGAGAGTTCATTTGGAAACTCTCTTCCCCACATTCAATGGATGCTCTCCCACAATTCTTGCTTTAGGCGGGGACTGGACTGAAGGAAGCTCGCTTCCTGGAGGGGTGCATGCAGAGGGGTGCCCAGATACCAGGGTGACAGGGGCACTAGCAATCCATTAGCTGAATCACTCCACCTCCATCCCTAAGTGACTCTCTTCCTTGCTTAGTGCTCCTCACTGACACCCCTATTCAGCAAAGCCCCAAAGCATGCACGTAACTTTACACCCACGTGTTTAAATCTCACTCGGTGCATCTGCTTGAATACTCAGTTGAGCAGATGTGGATTTGGGGATGGGCTTAACTAAGAGGCCAACTGCAGATAAAGAGAGCAGCCCCAGCCGTGCCCTGGCAGGAAGGAAAGCATCTATCCGGTGCTGAGATGACATCGCTTGGTGGAAAAGCACAGCAGTGGGTCTCTGACATAACTGTATCTGGATCCAACTCCACCCCATAGTGAACTCCCTCTTCTTCCTGTTTCAAACACTGGACATGCACAATCCCCGAGAATCCCGAAGGCAGCTTGCTCTACCGATGCAACAACTAGAGCTGACAACGAAATTGTGAGTTGGCACTTTCTTTACAGCATGAGCTCTTTGATACCAAGCAGGCTCTACAACGTAGTCCTATCCTGCCCACCACCGTGGTATCAAGAGGATGGTCTATAGCAGGGTGTGATCAGAAGCCTCCCTGTTGGGGAGTTTTAGACATTGGATGTTTCTACTGTTAATTTTCTTTTGAACGCTGGATTATTTCTGCTGCTTGTTGCATTTCTTTTGTTTTCACTCCAATATGTCCATCAAGTGCTCTGTAAGGGAGAACTGCAGGGTGATTTCAAGAGGCTGTAGCCATCAGATATGCTGTACGTGTCACCCCAAGACTGGAAAGATCTAGTTGATTTTGGAAGGGGGAACCACAACCTTGGAACGTCCAGCTCCCAGTACTTCGGGCATTGTTGGCTCCCTAGTCCCCCGCGGACAGAGCGGTCGGGGGAGAAGGAGAGGGGAAGCCCCTTGGACAGTCAGGTGGTGTGTCACAACGAAAGGCAGTCACACAAAGGCAGCTGGGAGACGGCACGCAGCAGCGCGAGAAGGGAAAGCGTGCTACGATGGAGACGGCGAGGGGAGGAGGAGGAGGAGAAGGGGAGATCGACGTCACACCACGCTCTGGACAAACCCCAGCAATCAGAGGAAACGAAGAGGCAGAGCTTCCAAAGGAGACAGAGCCTCTTCCCTCTGCAAACGTGGTCTGGATGAGGGCAGAAGAACAGGAGACCCATGCTTGGGCCATTGCCCCATAAGACCGTCCAACTTAAAGCGGATGTTTCTGATTTATCTTAAACCCCCCGTCCCCGCACGCACGCACCTTCCTCCTCTCTCACGTTCCCCTGGTTTTACCGGGGAAAGAACCAGAGTGTCTTGAGCTTAGTCTCATGCTTCATCACCTTCCCAGGTAACTAACTCCATCCGTTAGTCAGACTGGCATGAAACTGCTCTGTGCAAAGCCTCTCTTTACTCCTCGTTTCCTTAACTTCTGAGTCATGACCCCTCGCGTCACAGCCACTTCCCAGTAGGAACGCAGACCCACTGGTGACGCGACTGCTCGGCTAGCTAGATACGCCAGTGTCTCATTCAGCAGAGGTGGGCCTATGGGCCAGGTCTAAGTGGGTACAAGAACATGCAGCCCTTTGAAATCCAGTTCTCAGACTGTCCCTCTTCAGAACGATTCAAGTCAAAATGCCTATCTGGACTTCGTAACTTGAGCCCTTCTCCATGAATCGTACAGCAACGTCCGTAGGAGGCTGTGCGTGTGTTTTACAGCAACTGTCCCCCACACCCGCTTCCTGCCAGGGGGGTCACCACCAGCATTATCACCCTCACTGCACACAGAGGGAGACTGAGGCCTGGAGAGGTGAAGGGGCTTCCCAAAAATCACACAAGACGGCAGTGGCAGAGCCAAGACCAGAACCCTCTGGCTTGCTGCCCCGGGCCATCACCACAATGGCATCCTCCCCTTCCTCTCAACCACAGCACATCTCCGATAACCCCAAACCCGTGACCACGCCACGGGCATCTGGAGAGGCCAGTCGCTAGGAAATGAACGCCCTGCGGCACCCCGAGGGTTTTACAGTCCTCCGTAGCATTTGAAAATTAAACTCAACTCTAATGCACTAATTGTTTCCTTGCACAGGAAAAGCTGCTGCTCATTTCAATGTCTCTGTGCAAACAACTCCCCATCCGGGGGCTAGTTTTGTTCACTCTGTGCAGTGTGTGGCCTTGTTAGCCGAACAGACAATTGAATCAGACCAGGCCCTGCAATGTAGCCTCCTGTCTCCTAAGCAGGCAGGAGCAAAGGACTGGTGCACTTGGGGGTAAAGGCCCCAGGACGCCCTCAACGGGGCTCCCACGGAGTTGGAGACTCTAATACACCGGCCTGTAATCGTGTGTCTTCACCTGCTAAGAGCCAACCCAACCCCTAGCATCTGTCCCAGGTTTCCAAGCTTTCCACGCTTCCAGGGTACTCACTGCTGCTGTCTCCATAGTGACAAGTCCAGCTCTCTGCAGCCCCTAGCAACAGATCTATCCTCTACAGAGAAGAGCAGAAAACCATGGGACGAGAGAAGTTTTGCAACAGTAGTGAGACCTTTTAAGAAATACCCCCGATTATCCTCTGGTCAACACAGCTGACCCTGAAAGCCGCTGCAGTTTCAAGGCAAGCTGGAGACAAGGAGCAGCTGAGACGCTGAACTCCTTTGTGGTCCCAGATCTCCTCAGATCCTAGGACCCCGGTCACAGGAGAGCCCATTACTAGTGGCAGGATACGGAGAAGACAAACATCCCCTTTTCAGCAGGACAACCAGTCCTACAGGGGATTTCACTGCCAGGAGGAAGGGTAGCAAGTGGTTAGAGGAGGAGATAGAGAAGAAGAGGGGAAGTCTCCCAATTTCCGAGAGGAGGGTCAAGTTACTGTCACAACAAAGAACGGCCGATCAGCCCGGGGCAGCCCCTGGGTACCATGGCCTGCTAAAGAGCCAAAGGAAAGTTCCCACACCAGTGTCCCAGCCTTGGGGTGGAGTACATGTGTCCGTGGAGAGTCCAGCAGCTGCAGGCTGGCAGCATGGCCTGAACCAGTCCTGGCTCTTTCCCAGCACTCCTGTGGGGCCCTTGTTTCCATTTCTCATCCCCACATTTTCCTTTCCCACATGGATCCCCCAGTATCACCCATGTCACGGCACTCTCCATAGGCACACCCCAGAACAGCTTCAAAAAGATTTACACACACAAGCTGCTCCTGTGGTACCTTTTAAATGCCACCCACATTTGCAGAAAGTGTGTCACATAACCAGTAGTGGCTGGTCCCCATGGAAGATACCAGCCTACTGCTGCTACTAGCTAATGGAGTTACTCCTTCAACTCAAGTAATGGAGCTCTTGACTAGAGACCTGAAACTCTTAGGTTCAAACCCTGCTGATGGACCATGCCAAGGGTCACTGTAAATTGTAAGCAGCCTTTCTGGAAACACGCGGCCCAGTGAGACACCGTTGAGTGCACTCCACTTGTGACAAAGCTGAGCTCCAGCCCAGCCTCTGAGCTCATCCCAGACAGAGCCCCCGGCATAGTCTCCTCAACATGCTCTTCACAGGCATCCAGCCCAATACAGCTTCCTGCCTGATTAACTACTAATCTGATTTTTTTCTCCACCCATAAATCAGTTACAGACCAAATATTTAGAGAGAGGATCATTTCCTAGCCCAGCCAGGCTGGTGACAGCTCTAATCATTAGGAAGGATGAGTGATTTTGGACAGAGATTCCCTCCTCTTGCTCTGAAAAATATATTGAAATTGAAAAAGGATGAATGATGACAGCTGACTGACATCATCCGCCTGTCTCCTGGTGTCACACGGATTCAGGGAAGGGCGGCTGCAAACCGCGTGAGAAATGGGAACAGAGAGGGGACCAGGGGAAGTTCCTGTAAAGCGGTCTGTCTCTCTCTTTTCCTCCCTTCCTAGAGTGAACGGGCGGAGAGGGGGGAATATATAAAGTCTCCAAACTCCCAAAAAGAACCAAAGCCAAAGAGAAGGAGAAAGGAAGAGGAGTGTGATTAGTGCCAGGCGAAAGGCAGACGTGCTTCCAAGCAACAAGTGTGGTCCTGAAATGGCTAGCATGACCCTCCTGCTCCGTAAGCCTCCTTTGCCCCACGGCTGCCCAACAGCCCAGCACCCAGATCCTCAGCTGTGAATCGCTCCCTGTTCATCCCGAGCTAGGGTAACGTGCAAACGGGTGGAAGTGACTTAGGAACCCAAGTCCCCAAGACTTCCAATGGACTTGTGAACATGTTACCCCAGTGGATTGCACCCAGAGAAAGTGAGGAGAGCTGGGTCCCATTGCCACTGTCCTCGGCAAGTCTCTTCCCCTCTGGTTACCTGTGGATTTTCTCACTGTGTTGTACTGCGCCTAGCACCGCAGGGCCCCCAACACACCTGCAGTACAAACCCCAAAGCCAGCCTCGTACGCTCACTAGAATCCAGCAGCAGCAGCAGCCAATGGGAAAGGGGCAACAGGGCCCTCCGCGCCACCAGGGCTGGGGAGATAAGGGAACGTCCGGGGGAGCTGCCAGTTCTAGTCTCCACCGCCTCTGTCCACGGATGGCCACACCTGCTGGACCCAGCTCCCTTGCGTCGCCCCTCACTGCAGACGGGCTCTTATCCCCAGGCCAAGAACTCAGCATCTTAGCTCAAGTTTGTATACACACGGAAAAGCCGAAATTCCCAATGGACTCTTGAAGCGCGTTACTGGGCATGCTCATGGCCACCTGCGTTTGCCTCCACACGACAGTCTGTACATGCAGGTGCGTGCCCTGGGAAGCTTCCTAGGACATGTCAAACCGTGGCTCTCGGGGGCTTAATGTTACAAGAGGTCTGTGGGGTCTGTGGGGCCGGAGAAAGGCTGAGGGGGGTGGGGATGTGAAAACCCTGCTGCCTTTTGCCTGCTCTCCCACCTGCACCATTAACCCCCGCAGGGCCTCGTTCTGTATCCTGACTTGGCCGCTTTGCCGGTGATGTCAGTGCGGGGGTGGCCCGAGTGAGGAACCTCGGGACGGAGCCCTTAATATAGGCAAGTCCTTGAGCTTTGATGCCTGGCTCTCCACGTGCATTAAGGCTCATTAGGTGGCTTGACGATGGGGTTGATGGACGTTGCGCTCGTCCCCTGCTGAGCACCCACGCACAGAGAGGGCGGAATACCAACCCTGAACTTCTCTCTCGGTTCGGGCGGGCGGCTGGGCGGTGTCACGTCTGTGGTTTTCTCTCTTCCATCTTTAACCCAGAGATGGGCCGGGGGAAGGAACACTCCCCCCCCCTTCCCCCCCAGGGGCTGACTCCTTCCTTTCGCCACAGAGCTGCTGCGGAGCTGCCCAGGAGCGGGAGCGATACACTGAACACCTCCTGCAGCCGTTTTCAGCCTCCCAGTTAAACTCTAATTCCCATCCCCACGCCGGGCAGGGGCACAGAACCTCCCCTCCCAGGAAACCAAAGCCCTGCACACAGGTGAGTGGGGGGAGGATCATTATCCCCATTTTATAGAGGTAAGTTGAGGCACAGGATGCCTGTGGTGGAGCTGGGACTAGGTCTCTCAGTGCACCCACACAGCCCTCTAAGGATATGTCTATAATGCAGTCATGGGGTGTGCGCCCTTTAATCTACCTAGTGCTGCTTCTACTCGCCGCAGGGGCTGGACGCACATGTCATGTCCCGGAGTCCTGGGCGGGTTTGAAATCCAGGCTGCGGCCCCAGCACTCGAGTTAGTTTGAGCAAAGCTACCTCAGGCACGTCTCCACACGCTGTAACCGGACATCATCCCTCAGTGCTTCCCCCTTGCCTGGGCCGGGGGGCAGGTGGAAATAGGAGGGGGTCGTTTGTTAAAGCCCTTTACAAGGCACACACACCCCTCCCTCTGGCCATGGTCACCCAAAGCCCAACTGCACAAACATTGTGGGCTTGGAACTCCAGGAGGATTTCAGTGGGGTGGCCCGGTGGGGTGGGACGTGGCTGGCTCCTGCTCATGGCATCGCCCCTTGGGTAGCCCGTGAGGGAGCAGCAGCCGAGGTTACTGCTAGCGTTACTCGCAGCCCTTTCACAGGCCAACACGCCCCTTGGAGCAGGGGCCTCACCCCACCGAGAGACTTCATACTGGGAGACCCTGGGTCTCTGCCGATGCCGCAGACCCATAGAAATCAGACACCAACGTCTAGAGGGAGATGAGTTCTCCACAGGCAGATGTGTGCAAAGCTACGCATGCCGAGTTCCTTTATCCCCAGCAACAAGAGAGGCGATAGGATTCCCTCCCTCCCATGCAAACGTCTTTGCCCTTCTGAACCGGCTCTCTTCAAGCTGACATGGTATCATTAGAATGAATGACGTGCCACCGGTGGAGGACAGATTGATAGCGAGACAGACAGGAGAGAGCAGGTGCAAAGGAGAATCATCACACCAAGAAAAGCAGAATGACCCTTTCTGGATGCCACTTGTTTACCATAAATACAAAATCTCTCAGCGCTGCTTTGCCGTCCCTCCCCCTCCAGGGGACATTCATCTCGGAGGCAGTCGGAGTTAACCGGGAGGCAGCAAGCAGCCGGACAGACAGGAGGACAAGACAGCTCACCTTCTCCCATTTTAGTTACCAGGACATCAGAAAGCAAGAGGGATCCTGGAGCTGGCTTTGAAAACCTAAAAGCCTGGCCAGCAGGAGTAGCTGGAGTCCAACTACCCCAACCGCACGTGCAGGCTGGGTACTTACACTCAGCCGCATGCACCGGTTAGGGGTCAGCCTCCCCCACGCATACAACGGGCGGAGTCCCGTTGCGTTTAATAGGTCTGCCTGCTGGTTAATGTGCCACTTGACATTAGAGCTTCAGAGCTGGCCCTACATGAACAAAAGAATCTGTGCATGTATGGGGGGGGAGGAACCAATCAGGCTCTCCTACCTGCTAAGATAGGGGTGGAGGTGAACTTTATAACCTTGCTAATGTCTTGGTTAATACAGCCAAAGCCCAGGAAGGGGAAGGCTTCTTGATTTGACATGTGCCTGGATTTTGGCTTTGGCTGGGAAAAGCCCCCGCCGCAAACTCAAGTTTAGCCCAAAGTTTTGTTTTGTTGGAAGAATGTTCCACGGTCACTTCTGCAGAAGGTTTTTGGTTTTAACACCCGTCCCGAGATGGCCCCCCGGCTACTGCAGTGTCAAGAATCCCGAAGGAGAAAGCGGGTCTAAAGTCCAGCAACAGCGATCGCCTTCATTTCCCCTGCGGCAAGCCAGCAGAAATGGAAACTACCCTTGTAAACCGCACAAAGCACACTGGGCTTTTAACACCCAGGCTCTGAGCTGAGGCCCTGTGTTTCTCTAGGATTCTTACCTTGACCAGATCCCAGGAATAAATGAGGAAGTTGGTCTGCATTTGGCTGGAGGGGTGACAATGGGAGACTGTTCTTGGGCAAGACAAACCAATCAACAAGATTTTTAAACTCGGTTATTTATTCCCATTGCACATTTGTTATTTCAACTGGCCATTAAAGAGCCCCTGGGCCTGCCTGACTCAGCCAACTGTTCAGCACAGGTCAAGGATCGCCCAACGCACAGAAATCAAGCAGCCCAAGCTAACTAGCAGCTTAGGAGCAGTAAAACTCAGCTGCAGAACAAGCTACGGCTGGCTGGAACAAGTGAGGGGGGAAAGCCACATCCAGGTGGCTGTTTTTCCCTCTGCAATGCACATGATTAAATAAGAAAACCATCAGGCAATCAATACAACAACCACCGACTATCACACACACCAATCTCACAAAGCTGCAGAAATGGTGAAATTGTAACCGTGCAGGACAAGTGGCTGGGCTGGGGGCAGGACCGAGGGGGTGAAGCCCTCTCGCCTCGACCTTTCCAGACTACTGTCCTCCTTTCAGGAGTCTGATTTGTCTCCCATACCCCTCAGTGTCACCTCACTTAAAAACGACTTGCTTACAAAATCAGACCTAAAAATACAGACGTGTCACCGCACACTATTACTGACAAATTGCTGACTTTCTCATTTTTACCATATCATTATCAAATAAATCAATTGGAATGTAAGTATTGTACATACATTTCAGTGTATAGTATACAGAACACTATAAACAAGTCATTGTCTGTATGAAATGTTAGTTTGTACTGACTTCGCTGGTGCTTTTTCTGAAGCCTGTTGTAAAATTAGGCCAATCTCTAGATTAGTTGATGTACCCCCTGGAAGAGCTCTGTGTTCGCTCAGAGGTACACCTACCCCTGGTCGAGAGCCACTGCACTGAACAAATGCTCACTGTTGTAACAATTATCCTTTTGTCTCTGATATTTACACAGCAATGATTTGTAAACCTGTTAAAACATCCGACATAAATAAACAAACAAACCAACACCTATGAAATCCATCAGGCTTGGAAATCGGGATCTATTCCTCTTTTATCGGTTAGTCTGTACCCACAAAAACAACGAGGAGTCCGGTGGCACCTTAAAGATGAACAGATTTATTTGGGCATAAGCTTTTGTGAGTAAAAAAAACAAACCCTCACTTCTTCAGATGCATGGAGTGAAAATTACAGATACAGGCATCAATAAAATCGTTTCTGTTGCTATCTTAGGGTAGGTCTACCCAACAGCAGTATGCATCTCAGCCCAGGCAGACAGACACTTACTAGCTCTGTTCGAGCAGTACACTAAAAATAGCAGTGTGAACTGTGACGAAGTGGGAGTACTGTGTGTGTGTGTGCCTCAGTTTCCCCTATGCATTTCTTAAGTCTCTATGTGAAGGGATAGGGGCTGATGCTGGAAGCAAGGAGGCAACGCCCTCCCCTCTGTGCATCCCTGGAAGCTGTAACCTGACCCCAGGTGGGGGAGGGAGGTCAGCTGAACCTGTTAAAGAAAAGCGGGAAAACCAAACAAAGGAACAAAGGAGCAGGAAGTGGCTAGAGAGGGGGTTTTGAGGCAGTCTGGGTCTGGATCGAGCTGGGAGAGGGAGAGAAGCGATCTCTCTCTCTGGTCCCAAGATGGATCCAGCGGAGGGCTCACGCTCGCTCACTGCATGGTCTGTGTTGGACCAGATGGAAGTCATCGAATAAACCTGGGGGAGAAGCAGGAGCCCAGAATCTGGGTCTCACCTCCTGGCACCCCAGAAAGGCCTGACTGGATGGACCCTGTTTGGACTGAGAAGCTGTGAGTTGGATGGTTCCTGACATCTCAAATAAACCGTCTATTCTGCTGGCTGGCTGAGAGTCACGTTTGACTGTGGATTTGGGGTGCAGAACCCATGGACTCCCCCAGGACCCCGCCCAGGCGGGCTTGTTGGGGGAAGCACACGGAGGGGCAGAAGGTGCTGAATGCTCCGAGGTCAGACCCAGGAAGGTGGAAGTGGGGACCCCTGAAGCTCCTGGCCTGGGAAACAGGCTGTGTACGGAGAAGGGGCTCTCCACCCGGAGTCCGGTCTGGCTTCCTAGGGAGCGGTTTCAGACCATCGCCTGGGCGCTCCGTGACATGAACATGGCAGCATGCCCTAGCCACCCGAAGCTCAGAGCCCAGGGGCCGGGCGGGCTTACATGCAGATGGCTAGCCCACAACATCTACACTGTTATTTTTAGTGCACTAGCTTAAGCAGACCTAGTACTGGCTTGAGAGACTTGCTCCCAGCTTAAGGTCATTTGTCAGCGTCCCTGTGCCCCTGCATCGGGAAATAAGGAAGCACAAGTCCCCTTCTTTCCTATGCATTATCTACATGGCCAGAGTTTAAGCTCAGGGAGGCATGCAGAGAACAGCTGCGATGCCCCCTCCAACACAGGTTGTGGGGGGAGTCGCAGCTGAGTTTCCGGAAGGCTTGCCACGCTAGGGCCAGCTCAGAGGGGAAAGCTCTATATTGTGACACCGACTCACTGTCTGATTCATGCCCTGCTCCTGCATCCCGAAGCTCCGTGATACCCCTCGCTCAGAAGCTCCGTGATACCCCTCGCTCAGTTCAACGTGTAGTGTTACTGGCCCGCAGCACTTCTACTGCAGCTGATCAGCTTTGTCCCCATCTTCCAAACCAGACTGCAGCAATAAACCAGAACTAACTAGCACTGTGACGAGCTCGCTCCCTCCCTCCCTAACGACTTATAAATACTTCCTCCAGACCCTCCGGAGGGAAAAGGTGGTGAGAAGTTACCACGCCTGGAGTCTTCCACCCTCTCATAAATCAATGGGTTATTTTCTCCCCCAGGTGCTCAGAGAGGAGAATTCCAGAATGTGTTCCAAACGCCGCTCACCGGTCCATGTGTCCGAGGCGATGGTCAATCAATTTGTGATGTTTTCTAGCCCCCGCACTTCATTTGCCAATTCTGTGCGAGTAATCATTTAGCCATCAAGAAAACAATTTGTATTATGGCCCATTTTCACAGCCCGTTAAGCAGAGTATTTGGCTCCCTCCCTGGCGCGCACGCCTCGGGGGCCGAAAGGCAAGTTGCACGTTCAGCAGAGTTGCAATGCTGTCCATGACTAGCTTCCAAAGATCTGGAATCATAGAAGATCAGGGTTGGAAGGGACCTCAGGAGATCATCTAGTCCAACCCCCTGCTCAAAGCAGGACCCATCCCTAGTTTTGCCCCATAACCCTAAATGGCCCCCTCAAGGATTGAACTCACAACCCTGGGTTTAGCAGGCCAATGCTCAAACCACTGACCTATCCCTCCCCAGCCTGCCATTGAACGCCACCTGAAAGCCAGTCTGATCGACTTCTGCACAGGGTCACCACACAGGACAGCTGCTGAACCACAAGACCCCCCCCCGAAGGTAGCACAACTCCCTCTGGGGTATGCCCTCTACTTGACAGTCACTTCTCTGTTGTCTACTACTCATGCTCCTCAATGCTCATATGCTAGTTGTGTGCCAGGAAAGCTTCTGTCCAGCCCTTTGGCTTTCTCCCCTTCAGCTCACACCAACCTTGGGACTATTACGGGTATTCAGAGCCACGTTTTCAGGAGAGCAGAGCCCGAGCTCCATGGGAAACCCTGCAGACATGCACAATTCTACAGGCAGGCCAGCCGGGTGAATGCCATGCTCACCCGTGCACGTGACCATCTGCATGCACAACCCATCAACTGGTTTGAGAAGCTGTGGGGTGTTCACCGATTTCTGTTGGTGCATACAGACTTCAGCCACCGTGCTCTGCAAACCCTAATGTGGTCATCCAGGGGATGGAAATGACTCCCCCGGAGCATTTCTGTCAGCCTATTCCGGCTCACGTTCAAGGCTAGAGAGGAAAGGTCTAGTGGTCGCAGCACACAAGACACGGAGTCAGGATTCCTGGGTTTCACCCCCAGCTCATTTAGGTTTTTCCGCTCCTAATGTTAAAGGTTGGGGTGTCTGTCGGTCTCTCTCTCTCTCTCTCTCTCTCTCACACACACACACACACACACATATAAAGGAGTAATGGGAGATAAGCGTACAAATTCCCCACACAAGCAGATGAGGATATATCTCTTAGTCCTTGAAGACTCCTCCATTTCTGGGAGAGATTTCAGTTGTCGCTTTCAAACGTTTTCATGTGAAGACTGTGCACGGAGGGATCTCGGCAAAGAGTTGTTAGCGGCTAGGGAAGGATATTATATTTGTAACACCGTACAGTCATGCAGACTTTATGTGTGTGTATGCACCATTTTATGTGTAAGACCTGCAATGAGTGCTCAGATTTCTTGTTTTGTGTGATTTACAGCTGGCACGACTGTCGTCAAGAATGAACACATGATGAAATGAAGGGATTCATTGCCTGAAAGACATACACCCACTAGCGTGACCAGACAGCAAGTGTGGAAATTCGGGACAGAGGGTGAGGGGTAATAGGAGCCTATATAATAAAAAGACCCAAAAATCAGGACTGTCCCTATAAAATCGGGACATCTGATCACCCTTCTGGAACCATAGGTTCAAACAGCAGCCTTCCCAGATAAACAACCTTAGTTCCATGCCATGCCTAGTGAGAGAACCCTGGTGGGGGAGGGGGAGGCCTTAAGAAGTCAGGTCCTGTCTGCCTTGCCCGGAAATAAGAGACTCCACCTAAGTCACCTTTTCAGGCCTTGTCTCCACTAGGGAAAAGAGTGCACTTCTTACCTGGTTAGCCTGTGGGAACTGACAGCAAGTAAAATCCTACTGAACACAAGATAACTACTGGTAAAACTACAAACTATCAGGTCAAAATAAACCCTCACTTCCCCCCCAGTCCTTACCTCAACCAGCTAATACGTGTGTCTTCACTAGGATTTGACCTCCTGCTAGTTACCAATGTAGCTCACACCTTTTTGCCTAGTGAAGTCACATCCGGAGATTTGCTCCACTGTCATGAGACTTGATCGGCTACTGCTTTTGCAAATGCTGCAGTCCTTTATACCAGTGCTAATTCCGCAGTATTTTATATACACTTTTACCAGGCAGAGATGACAACCCAAGGGGCAAGCATTTGCCCATGGGTCACATGAAGGTTTACGTCCAGTTCAACCATTTTCTGAAGCAGCCAGTAAAAGGCAAATGCTTTTGACACTATTTCAAATGGAATTTTGCAGGCAAAAGCAGCAGCTTAATTAAAGTTTCCATATCAACAAAGCAAAGTCAAGAGACAACAACAGAAGACTTCCTGGAGCACAGCCAATTGGTAACGCACTTCTGGTAATTTCAGAAAAACGAGTCCCGGCCTACCAGGGATCAAACGGGAAAGCGGAAGGCCTGAAACCAATCCTGCTCATTTCGATTCTCCATGGGATTTGGGTGTGCTAATATTCCCATTAATAACATTTCAGGCCTCTTCAGAAACCAGCACATTCTTGAGTGCTGCTGGGACAAGAAAACAAGAGTTCCTCCTGCAAAGGTCTGCTGGAGAAGCAAATGCATCGCACCAGAAAGCACGAGGGAGGCTTTTAAATGCCACTGTGTCCACAGACGGGGGTTATTTAGCTCCAAACACTGCCTTCCACTGCAGAGGCATTACACGTTCAGGGCCATTTTTCCTTTAGTCACAGCTGGGCAACTGACTAAATGAGAATGTAACCTTCACTCCAGGGGACCTGACCAAATATTAGAAGAGAGAAGGAAGCTTTCAAACAAACAGCTATTTCCTGTTTTACCCGACCTCCACAGCACACCACCAGGGCAAGTTATATGCCCTTCCAGGATAGGCAGGCTCTAAAGCGAGGCCCATACAGACAGGGGACAAGACTCAGCACAGAGATGTGTCCTGCTCCTTCCCTGATGCAGCTACAGTGTCATACAGGACAGTGGGTCCAATCCTGCTCCCACTGAAAGCAATGGGAATTTTCCTACTGCGCTTCAAGGGGGACCATGTGGGCTCTGTCTAGGAATAGGGAGACACTAGACTGAAATGAAAACCAAGTGGATACATCAGACTCCCAAACACATACTAGTGCAGTGCCCAAAGGCTGCTCTATGTCCAGTTAAACCATTACAGCTTCAAAAGCCAGACTGGGGGCAGCGGTTGTTTAGTCACCTAGGGACAATGGAGAACTTCCTCCTTCCTGGGTAGATAAGGCAAGACCTATAAAGGCAGTTCATAGGGTAGGGGAACTTCAGAGGAAGCCTCTAAGCCTGACAGCCCTGCCCATTCTGCACAGATATTAAAGACTCCGTGGTATTTGTTAGAGAAATGGTTTGTCCTTTTGGGCATGTCCGGTAGGCCCCGCCTCGGGCTGTTGACCAGAGTGCGGTCTGCCTGTGTTGCTGCTGTCCAGGCATCCGGGGGTGGGAGGCAGGGCTGCATTCCCGCAGCGCGGTAGGTAAAACAGCTGGTGTAATGATAGCAGCGGTACAGTCCATGGCAGCTCTGGGTGGGTCTACGGGGCACCACCCTGGAAGCTAGAGAACGCCACAAGGTCTGTCCGAGGCCAGCAGCCTCGCTCCCCTTTACGTTCATTACAGTGAGGTCCTGTCTCTTCTCTCCTGCAAGACCCCACAATTTGTACAGGAGGCTGGGATCCTGGGGATGGAAGATGGACACATGTAAAGTAGGCGCATTTAACACAGGTTTGTTTTTCTCTAGAAGCATTCTGAGGTCCCTGAACCCTTTCACTAGACATATTGCACAGCGAGAACTTTGCGTGCGCTCCCCCCTCCAGCAGCAGCTCCCTTTAACTGGGAAGCGGCCATTCTCCCCTATTGTGAGTTCACAGAACTGACGGGGAGATGAATGCACCCCTTTCATATGCTTATACATGTAAATGAGTGCACAAAAGAGCAACCGCAACATCACTTCAACATGAAAGTGGGTAAAAGCTGAATATTAGACGGGCATGTAATTTTATGCAAGAATTTTGCTAAATACATGATGATCTTTTTCAAATGAAGTAGCAGGTACAAATTGCTTCATGTGCATTGCTGAGGTGTCAATCCACACGTGTACCGGTGGCTGAATAGATCATCTGTGCTCACAGTGCTAAATCAGTCAAACATTTATTATCTCCTCAAAAGCCACTAGATTCGAGAGAACACTAAACGCGCACAAAAGATAAAAAGGGATGTCAGCCATTTCAGCATGAGCAGGCCTCGGTGGAGATCAAAGACGGTTTTTAGTGGCAGGCAGCTACAGTTTGACAGATGTTTACCAGGCAAGTTTAGAACAGGGTTTATAGAAGTACCGACATCCGGCTTCTACTGATTCCACGACCTATGGATAATCAGCCATGTTGCATGAACACAGCAAGGACGATACCCCGGGATCAGACGCTGTCCATAAAACAGAGATGTATAGACTGCAATTGCACTACTGGAGAAATGACACCATTCTGATGTAAGTATCTTACAAGTTGGACAATCACCTGGTCACTTAGTGAATGTGCCTGTCCCCTCCATACAGTTTTGATAACTAACTTAAAATAGGCCTTCTGTACCGAAGAAAACTGAAAACTAGGTAAGATGCCAGAGGAGAAAGGTAGAACTCCCTGGCAGCCCTTGGAAGTGCTTGGTTGGTTAGTTCAGGGCCTCATGCTGCAGACTCTTACGACTAGACATAATGCTGCTATTCTGAGGGGCCCCACAGACTTCGATGGAACTATGTAATAAGAAGTGCTACGTCTGGTGGCAAGGCACTGCAATCAGGATGGGGGACTGCAGCCCGTGTAGACATACCCATGCTAGCTTTACTCTCGCTAGCTCAGGTACCGGTAGCAGTGACGCTGCTGCAGCCTGTGTAGACATACCCATGCTAGCTTTACTCTTGCTAGCTCAGGTATCGGTAGCAGTGACGCTGCTGCAGCCTGTGTAGACATACCCATGCTAGCTTTACTCTCGCTAGCTCAGGTACCGGTAGCAGTGACGCTGCTGCAGCCCGTGTAGACATACCCATGCTAGCTTTACTCTCGCTAGCTCAGGTACCGGTAGCAGTGACGCTGCTGCAGCCTGTGTAGACATACCCATGCTAGCTTTACTCTCGCTAGCTCAGGTACCGGTAGCAGTGACGCTGCTGCAGCCTGTGTAGACATACCCATGCTAGCTTTACTCTTGCTAGCTCAGGTATCGGTAGCAGTGACGCTGCTGCAGCCTGTGTAGACATACCCATGCTAGCTTTACTCTCGCTAGCTCAGGTACCGGTAGCAGTGACGCTGCTGCAGCCCGTGTAGACATACCCATGCTAGCTTTACTCTTGCTAGCTCAGGTATCGGTAGCAGTGACGCTGCTGCAGCCCGTGTAGACATACCTACGCTAGCTTTACTCTTGCTAGCTCAGGTACCAGTAGCAGTGACGCTGCTGCAGTCCCGGCTTCAGGGCAGGTTGTTGGATACTGCTGTCCCTTTTTGACCCAACCGGCTAGTCAAAGTTCAGGGCCTTGGGGACGTTCCAGTCAGAAGGAGAAACGGATGGATATTTTCTTTAGTGCAGCCTTGTTTATGTGCAAGGGAAGTACAAAGTCCTGTGGCTGAACGCAGAAGCAACCAAAAACAGGAGCAGTTTCCCAGCTAGCAGTCCCCAAAGGCTCTTTGGCCAATGCCAGACCCCGAAGCACTTTTTCTAGCTCTTTCCAGATTCACATGCCACCGCCTGGCTTTCTTACCTCTCCCTCTCTCTGCTCTTCTCAGTGTTTTCTCTTCCCACGCCCCCTCCCCCCCCCATCCAAAACAATACTCAACCAAAAGCCCCTGGGTGGCTTCACACACACGTTTGGGGGGAGGGACTTATGCTTGGACTTGCCTATTGAAAGGTGAGTTCACACCTGTCAGTCTCAATGGGGCTGTCACTCAACAAATATACTCAGGGGCTAAGTCCATGCTGCTGCAGCTTCACTGCTATTGGTGCCTGAGCTAGCGAGAGTAAAGCTACCTGGGGTACGTCTACATGGACCGGGGTCACACCTCCGACTCCAGTGTAGACATACACTAGGAAGCCGACCCTGCCACCCTCACTCATACAGGACATCCTCGAGACCCCAGATGGGCTGCCCACCTGAGTAAGAACTGCAGGACTCCACAAAACGCTCCTCTATGGTTCTCTCCGGTGCTTGAGGGCACGGGAAAGGCTGCGTTTCCTTTGGCAGCAGCATCCCGTCTATGAATGTGTTTATTTACTTCCTGCAGAGCTGAAATGAAGAACTTGCAATAATCTTGTCTAGAGGAAATTAATATTCATATACGGCGACCCAGCAGGCAGCGTCTGAACTGCTGCCACCTCAAAGATCATTAACCCCCTGAGAAATTGTCTAGAATGAATCTCGGCAGCCCGAACAGCAACAGGCACCAGGACTCGGGCTCCTTACAGGCCCCCATGCAGGGTGCGAGCAGAGGGGCCTCTCGCGCGAAGCAAAGCGCCAGCCAACCAGTGCTGAGCCCTCAATGGCCTCCAGCCGGACTGATCTCATTCTTGCTGGCATCCCCATCATTAGGGAGACGTCTACTTTTCGTCTCTTCTAATTTCGCGCAGGGAAAGCGGCCGTTTCCAACTTGCCGCGCAAACTTTAATCTTACGCCGTACTGATAAACGAGCCCTCGAATTGCTGCCGTGCCTTCTTCTAAGGATCCTGCAGCACTCTGGAGCATTTCTGGAGCCTCAGCGCCACACCTGATGGCGGACAGTTCTCACCTTCACCTTCCAGAAGGGGGGAACCCTCCATATACAACCATGAGCAAAAACTCCAATTGGCGTTAACGGGAGCTACCAATGCAGCAGGGAGGGACCAGTGCCCTGAGCTCAGGCGTAAGGGAGAAAAGGGGAAAAACCATCAAAATAGTAATCACAAGCCTCAGTGACTCTCTAGAATAGCCATGGGAGCCTGTGGGGCGTGCCAAGCCCCCGAGCCCACACTCCTATGACATGGACGCCTTCCAGACCCTTCCCCAAGTGAGCACCACTCAAGCACATGCGCACTCAATAACCAATTTCCCCTGAGAGCCCTCTCCCTCGATAAGGACCAGCTGGGCACAGTAGTGTCCACAAATATCACTTCTTTCCCTTCCTCTAGCGTTTGCTCCGGCATAATATATGCTTTGTTGAATGCCTAGAAACATGTCACAAGTCTCCTTGTTAAAAAAATGACTGACGAGAAGAAATGAAATCCATTTGCCCTACAGCCATTTGTTGTCCCTGGCAAATTTGATCATTATTTAATATAAAATTCTAGAGGTGATTTAAGGGAGGTAGGAAGAGTCAACTGCACAGCGCTGACTGGTTCAGACTTTGCTTTGTTCACTGCTTTGCTCTTCTCCAGTGCACTCCAATTTCAAGACGAGCTTATTTTAAAAGGGGGGGAGGGGTTTGGGCTCTCTGCATCGTTCCTACAGTTCTGTGAACTTCCGGCCACATTTTCTGGTTTAGACTTTCCCCTGGACAGGTACGCTTGGGATTTCCCTCTGACCTCAACAAGATGAATTGTTGGGCAATGACAAAAGGGAGGTAAAAACAGTAGTTCTCTCTTGCAATAGTGGTTTTTCTTTTCTTTGCTGCATAAAGAAAAATCACTGCTCCCCCCTGTCACGGAGTACCCGAGCGATGGTCTGGGACCATTCCCTAGGAAGCCAGATAGGACTTCGGGTGGAGGGCCCCTTCTCCGTACACAGCCTGTTTCCAAGGCTAGGAGCTTCACGGGTACCCACTTCCACCTTCCTGGGTCTGACCTCGGAGCATTCAGCACCATCTGCCCCTCCGTGTGCTTCCCCCAGCAAGCCCGCCTGGGCGGGGTCCTGAGGGAGCCCATGGATTCTGCACCCCAAATCCACAGTCAAATGTGACTCTCAGCCAGCCAGTAAAACAGAGGTTTATTCGATGACTTCTATCTGGTCTAACCCAGACCATACAGCGAGCGTGAGCCCTCGGCTGGATCCATTTTGGAGGCCAGAGAGCGAGATAGCTCCTCTGCCTCCCTGCCTGACTCCAGCCATCTTCAGACTTCCAAACTCAAAAAACACTCTCTCCAGCCACTCCTCCCCCCTGGCTCAGCCAGGTCAGGTGACCTCCCTCCCCCATTTGGGGTCAGATTACAGCTCAGGTATGGACACATGTAGAGAGGGGAGGGGGCGTTGCCTGCTTGCTTCCACTGCCAGCCCCCATTCCTTCACATAGACACTTAAGAAATGCATTGGGGAAACTGAGGCACGCACACACCGTATTCCTACTTCGTCACACCACCCCCTCCCCCACTGCAAACTGAACCTACTAGGTCACTGACTTTCCATATAGCCAGGAGGTCGAGGGGTCCCTTCACAGCTTACAGAAGACGCGTCTAGGTCAGCCATCAGGGATCTCTATGGCCACCCTTACCAGCCTACTACCCCGGAGAGCAAGCAGCCAGTCTGCATTCATCTCCATCACGCTGAACGACAAATACCCAGTGCTATGGGGCTGGCCGCAGACCAGGTTTGTAACGGCCTTTCCATTAGAGGCCTGCAAACAGGCACTGGAAATGTTTCAGATTACTCCGGTGTTTCCTGGAAGCTCCCATTGCATGGAAGTGTGATCTGGAACAAGGAGGTAGATGGGGAGAGGGCTGGGCCGGGTGGCAGGGAAGGAGGCGGTGGCCAGAAGGCTGACGGGAGGGATGGATCCCAAGCTCAGAGTGAGGGAAGAAGGGAAGCCACAGTGCTGACAATCGCTCCTGCAGACAGAGTGAGAGAGCAGCAGGGTCAAAGGCTTTCTACAGCTACGTGCTGTTGGCTGGTTTACAGCCTGTGTCTATAGGGGAGCCCTGGGGAGGGCAGGGAGGAATTCAGACTGAAGGGTTCAGGACTTTATGGAAAACCTTTATCGGGACATGGGGAGAGCCTGAATAGGCAGAGCCGACCTGTGACTTACCAGCGGTGGGAAGCGCTCAGATCGCAGCTCACGGCATCTAAAACGGGGATGCTCTCGGGCCTGGTGGAGATTTCATCCCTTTCAGACTGTGTCTTGTGTTCCCTTTCCCAGTATGTGGCCTCATGCAGTCTCCCAGCTCATTCAGCTACACTGAGGGCAACGGGACCCCTGATGCAGCCACTGGGCGCCTCCCACACACACAGGAACAGGCTTCCGTCCCTGATCCTCTTACTGTAAGCCGTGGGCACTTCCCAGGCATGGCTCCTTTTGGAGCTGCAACTACCAGGGAAAGGCTCTGTTTTTAGTGCTTCCAAAGTTATGAGGTGATTGCACGGACAACTCCAGCAGACTAATTTAAACTGCCAGAGCTCTTTGAATGGAAGGAATTTCCTAGTTAGAAGCCCGAGGTTACATGAGTTCTGTGTAATATTGCCTTTATATTAAAAAAGGAAAATAATCACCAGATATTATATGTTATCCTTCTCTCATTATTCTAAGAGGTGAGACTGAAGCAGAGAAGATGTCTCTTATGGCTGGGGAAAAAGCAGGTTCTTCATATCAAAGCTTAGATGGTTAAATATTTATTCAAGTGCCCATCCCTGCTTCCCCAGGATGGCTGAATTTTAAGGTTCAAGTCTTACTGATCTATTATTCTCTTTTTGTAGCACAAAGTGTAACTTTTTAATACAACTGCAAATTATAAAACCTGGGAATTCTTTGAAGGGAGCTTTAACTAACCAAAATAACTTTTCCTCCAAACACATGCTCTTTCTGCAGAGACACTTCTGAAGAAGAAGAGGATGGAGAGAGGAAAAACACATTTGAGATCCCACAGGCAGCCTGGGACGGGGCTGGAAGGTTGGCTTTGGGAACTGAGGAACACACAGTAACTCTTTGTTTTCATTACATTTATTTCATTTCTTCTCTTCCATTGTTACGTTTCTTTGCTGATTATACAAGGACTATCTGACAGATAAACATCTCCTTCTGCTGCCAAACCTACCTGGTAGATCCAGACCTTGCTACATACAGTAAGTAGACTCTCGATTATCCAGGATTGGGTTAACCAGAATGTGGATTAACCAGGATGTCAAAAAAAAAAAATATATGCGCAACTCACAGGGCCAGCTCTGGCTTTGTTGACACCCCAAGAAAAAAAAGAGAAAAAAACCCACCAGGGCACAGGGAAGCCAGTAAAGCAACACTCCCTCCCCGCAGTGCAGGGTGGCTAGTGAACCAGTCCCTCCCTCCCCATATTTCCTATGAATGGTGATTATCTGGGATTTTATTAACCTGGATTAACTTTTTCGCTATCATCCTGGATAATCAAGAGTCTACTGTAGTTATAGCTGCAAGTGAGTTACTACTATAAACTTGAGGGTCCAATTCTCCTCTCACTTACATCAGTTTCATAATTCTTTGGCCTTACTCCTGATTCACCCTGAGTTGAGATCAGACTCAAGGCTTGAGTTCCTATTACAAGGTGGCATTTTTCTGCGAAACGTGACAGATGAAGACTGCATTCCTCTCTCTAGGCATCAGGTCCCATCCCTTCTATTCTTGCCTCCCCCCAACTGGAAGACATATAATCAGCCAGGAGATACCTGATAAAGTATACACAACTGTATCCTGTTTAAGCATAAGAGAAGGAGCATGCTATATTCCTTGACCTGGACCATCCTTGCAGAAAGCAGAACCCATTAGGGAGGAATGAACAGGAAACACTACGTGACCAGGTAAAAAAGCTCTACCTGAAGACACGCATTCATCAACGCCAATTAGAGTGTCTCAGTTGTTTAGCTTGAATCAACTCTATGAGCAGTTTTTCCCAATGGTCAGAAAATACTTGCAAACAGCCCTGTGAGATGAAGCTGTGCATTTATGCCCTGCAAGCCTGGGGGTAGGGGAGCTTCCTCCAAAGAACTCAGTTCCCTTCTGGCAGTTCTGTGCAACTCCCTGGTTCATCAGAGCAGAACCTTTCACCTGTTCGTTGGAGATCTCCTCACTCGGCCAATGCTGGTATCATTCAACCCTGGTTTTTATGAAGCAAATGTTACACAAAGTAGCTATAAAAGTGTTCAGTCGAGCCACAGGCATCCTGGTCATTCTGGACTCAAGCAAAAAAACGGGGCTGGACATTGCGAGTTCTATGGACCATCAATAGAGGCCTGGAAGTCACCGAGTCTGAGTCGGACAGAATGGAGAGAGACCTACAATCCCTACAGTTCACTCATGGTTTGGGCCAATGAAGAGAAACAAGGACAACAAAGAGGGCCTTTCAGTCTCTTGCCAATATCCTGCCTTAGTCTTGAGACCGTATCGGGTGTTTCTTACTGCTCCTTTCCTCCTGGCGACTGTCAGTTTCCAAGATGGGCCAAGCAGTTTAATCCATTCTTGAGATGACCATTCCGCAGGGAAAACTACAGCCTGATGTGGCTGCTTCTATCCCAGCTCTTTCCACATGGGCACAGGGGAGGCAGCCCACCAAGCAAGCCCCTAGGCAACAGGGGGATTCTTCTGAGTTTCACTGCGGATACATAAATTCTCATCTAAATTCATAATCACACCCCCAGTGTTTAAAGTGGTGACAGGATGCACAATTTCTCCTTAAGGGACTCAGCCTAAGTTTCTCTTTCAAGCGTGTGAAAACTTCTGCTCCCCTTGACGGAAGCAGCAGTAATTAACATTAATGACATACCGAAGGAGCGCCACATGCCAGAGCACTGAGATAACTCCAGAGACGAGCCAATTGGCTACCAAGACTACATATCACTGTCAGGATACTGTATGAGGGCCATGCTTAGACAAAGCCGGAGACATTCCAGGTCTTTGGACAAAAATCCTTGTTTCCCCTTCACATCCTTGACCGCTCGTCAAGTCGTAAGACACAGATGCTCATTTTGTTCTCCAAATTCCTGCATTTAAATCGCTTCCTTCCCCACTCTACTGCAGAGACTCAAGGATCTTCCCACTCCCACAGCTGCTATCGTCCTCACACACCATCCACCCAAACCTCTATCGTTGTTGTTGTCCACCGACGTTGTCCTTCAATAACATGCTCTTGCTTCAGGGGCCTCTATAGCCCAACAAACCCTTAATGGCCAAAGCAAAGAGAGTTAGGGACTAGGTCTTGTATCCCACAGTGATCAGTCAAACCAGGGTCTGTGTGGCAGCAACATGGAACCTTCAGCCAATACAGCACAATTTAGCTACTGAAATATCATAGTGAGATCTTCAGAGGGAAAACGTTTAGGTCTTTGATCCAATCTGCTCATTTTGGGGATAACATCCAGGATACTAACAGTTGAAAACAGCATAGTTATAAATTTGCACGCTCCAGGAGTGTGCAGTCACATGGGCAAGTTGGGGAAAGACGATAGAGAAGATGGATGTGGACTTTATAGCCAGTTCTGATGTATATACTAAAAGGTGACCCCCTGAAGAACATCAGGGAAAGCTAAGTGGATGTAGACTGGGTTAATGGTGGTGAAGACATGTTTTAAGGCACTGGATAAGTAGTCCACCCCCAGCAGAGATGATGGATGGATGGATGGATGGATGGATGGATGGATGGATGGATGGATGGATGGATGGATGGATGGATGGATGGATGGATGGATGAGAGCTTTATCTGAGTGCATCTCTTGAAAGCAATCTGCCAGGATACAGAACAGGGAGAATTTGGGTGAAAACATATAGAAATATGGAAATTACGCTGATGTCTTTGAGATCTGTACATGACAATATGGAAAGCTATGGTACTATGCCAGGAGAATTGCTAGATGATGAAGGTGTTAGATCCAGCAACCATCTCATATACACTGGTGACAATCAGGAGCTACTCTGCTGAAGTCAGTGAATACAAATCAGCTGAGGGAGAGGAAAATCAGGTTTTACCTCTAAGGATGAGATTTTCAAAGCTGCCTAGGAGATTTCAAATCCTTGGGTATCCAAATTCCTGCAGTAGCTTTGGCGCATCCCCCTACTTTAACATATACCATCTTCCAGCTCCTCGGAGCACTCTGCACACAGGTTTTGCACCAGAATACTAGGTGACTTCTTGTTCTCCAAATTCCTGTATTGAAATAGCAGTATCTGAACAATCCCTGGTGTGGATACAGTTATGCTGGTACAAGGGTGCCTAGTCCCAGTATAACTCGTTCCCCTTCTTGTAAGCCACACCAGTATAACCCCTAGTATTCCATTATAAATGCATTCACTAGGGTGGCTTCACTGCCTTAACTATACCAGCACAGTTTACCATGCCTGACTGGTGCTCACACACACTCGGTCGTACCACTTTAATTTACACTTAGTGTATGTCTACACTTGAGCTGGAGGTGTCAATTCCAGCTTGAAGTGTAGACACATCTTCGCTCCTCTGAGAGTGCTAAAAGCAAAGGTGAAGGCCCTTGTTGCTTGAATACAACCTATCATAGAATATCAGGGTTGGAAGGAACCTCAGGAGGTCATCTAGTCCAACCCGCTGCTCAAAGCAGGACCAATCCTACTGTTCCCGATAGATTTCTACACCAAACCTGTAAATGGCCCCCTTAAGGATTGAACTCACAATCCTGGGTTTAGCAGGCCAATGCTCAAACCACTGAGCTATCCCTCCCCCCAATTTTGGACAAGATCGTATCCAGGGCAGCTGGCCCGTCCCACCGCTTGTGCCACCATGGTTATTTTTAGCATGCCAGCTCGATCAGAGCTAGCATGGGTATGTTTACACTTCAAGCTGGAAAACGCTACACCAGTTCAAGGTGCAGACACCCTTTGCATGACGCAAGCCCTCCTCTGACACAAGCCATCACCAACAAGAAGCCAGTCCCCGTAGGCCATGCAGTGCATTAAGCTGGCAGTAGATCAATAGAGTTGGACAACCTGTCAACAAGGCCTTAGGCTTCCCTGTGCATTGCTAATGGCTACAAGCAGGTTTAAGAGGATCTGACTTGCACAGTGTCTGTTAATTTGGGCTGTGCAGTGCACAGTATTAGAGCGGTGGTTAATATGCCTGGATGTTGGCAGAGATGGCCATTTAAAATGTACTCTTGTAATCTGTGTTATATGCTGCCTTGAGTTTACTTTTAACTGACCCAACTTTTGTTCTCCCGAGTACCATGCATTTAAGACCTTCCATTCAGTTTGTTTTTTTGGCTTCTTGCTGATGAATACTCACTAATTACCCATGAAAAATTTAAATGGCCCAAGGAACTCATGAGGTACTAAACAGGCACTATATTACAAACCACTCTAATCATTTCATTTCAATTTCCAGACCGTTCCTGAGATCTTCATGGATTATGGATTTCTGGAAGCCAGGGGGACCTTTTTAGGAGTAATGTTCCATACCCCAGCATTATGGACAACAGCTGGACGCTCTGTCAAGGCAATTTGCTGCTATAGGCTTCCGAAATTTAGCCACCACTCAGGAATGGTTAGTGTTGCTTAAGCTTAAGAGATGCAGGCATATGGAAATAAGTTACCATGTAGAAACATTCTGCCATACATACAATGCAAACTAATGCAGTAGCCGTCGTCAAGAATAATGTGGTACATTGGGCCCGGTCACTGCTACTATTCTCCTAAAAGGAGAACTTACTCTTGCAAGC
The DNA here is from genome assembly GCA_032164245.1 of Sternotherus odoratus. Classification (NCBI taxonomy): domain Eukaryota; kingdom Metazoa; phylum Chordata; order Testudines; family Kinosternidae; genus Sternotherus; species Sternotherus odoratus. Next base: position 6,678,818 of record JAVMKO010000015.1, on the reverse strand, counting down.
CCATAAAATCTCAAATCCTCTCCTAAAGTCAGGAACCATCCACATGATTACATCATTGGGGGGCTCCTAGCCTGTTCTTTTCAGCTGAACTCTACCTATACCCACCTCCATCCCAGAACCACAACCAATTCTGTGTCAACAGGCCTTCACAAATTGGGTATTAACTACTGGTGGTTATTTGCCAGCTGAGCTGAACACAGGGACCTCGCTAAAGAGAAAGAATCAGGGGCAAGAAGGCACTCGACTGAGAACCATGAGATCAAGCCCCAGTTCCCAGCAGTGCCACGGATGCCAGGTGTGACCTTAGACAAGTCACTTAAGGCTTGTCTACATGAGGAAAGTGACCCGCAGAACTATAGGGATGCAATTGTACCATTATAGCTGTGCTGAGCGGACACCGTTGGGGGGGGGGGAAGAAAGTGACTGGCATAAAAGTGATATTGATTAAAGTGGAAAAGGCCACCCTTATTCTGGAATAAGACTGTCTACATGGGGACTTATGCCAGTATAACTCTAGCAGTTTAATTTCACACCACATCTTTCATCGGCATAACCTTGCCATTTAGACAAGCCCTAATACTCTCTTTCTCCCACCCAGTGTCTTGTCTACTCAGAATGGAAGCTCTTCAGGGCAGGAATTGCTGCTATCACAATGCAAATAATAAACAGGAATGAGTGGAAGGAAGACAAGAGTTGACCTGGGAAGGGAAGAGCCCCAAGAGAAGTCAGGCTGCAGGAACTCGGAAGGCATTTTTGGAGAAGTCTCACATTTTGGTGGATCTAGGTCTATTTTACCTCTAGTCCACCGTGCCTTATGTAGCTAACTTTCTATTAAAGGCTAGAGGGAAGATGAGGGGTTAATCTACTCTAAAAATGCTAGGCAAAGATTAACTATAGTAAACTTTCTGGCTGGAGTATATATTTTATAGAAAGCCACCCTTTTTGCAAAAGAAGTGGAATTCGTTTATAGAGGGCCAGATTCTTCTCCCCTTACTCACACTGAGCAATACCTTACTCTACAAGTAATCCTTTTGAGTTCAATAAGACTGCTCTTGAGAAGTATCAGAAGCCCTAGAGAAATCAACAGGACCACTTGCAGAGTGGCATTCTTCAGCGTCAGTAAGCACTGACGAATCTGGCCCATAATAAATGGAAAAGCCACCTTTCTTCTCTAACCAACCTGAGCACTTTGCAGTCGAACACAGCCTAGATAACGGCTTAAACCTTTGTATGCCTCTGTCTGAGAATATAAAAAGGAGCTGCCTCTCTAATGTACTAATTACAATCCTGAAACACTAATGGGATTAGAAGGCAAGATTCAGTGGTTGCCTCCTAAAAAATCATTAAGCGCTATTACAGTAAATTAACCTCCACTGTTCTCCAAGCAGCTTTTGGGAACATCTCTCTGCATCAATGTGATGAGCCCCCAGTAGGACACTGGAGAGATGGAGTGCTGTTAATATTGGTCCTCTCTTTCCTCTATTAATTTAGTTTAATAAACTCCTGGGCCTGCGGGGATTTGCCTCTTGCTAGTCCCTGCAGTGGAGGGCTGGTGTCACACTAATTGTAAATTAAAGTCGTATGACCTAATGTGTCTGAGCACCAATGGGACGCGGGAAAGCAGAGAGGTTAAGCAAACTGGAAACAGCATGCCGGGGGCGGAGGCCCCTTCTGCAATTAGCAGCTGGGAATGGATGGTTACAGTCCACACTTCTCTCCCCCACGTGGGTGCCATCAATCCCTCCCGAGAAGGCACCGAGCTGGCCTGACATGTTTAATTACAAAAAGGAACCACTTACCAAGGAGGAAGCAGTGATGCTGTCTATCCGCAGCTGGTCTCTTAGCAGGTCTAGGAGACCAAGTTAATGCATTAGTCACTGGGGGGGCCATTTACAATTACAGGGATAATCCACAAGGTGCAAGAACAGCGACAGCAGAGGGAACAAAGGTTTTCAAAGTTTCCCTTTGTGGCGAGGTAAAATACGAAGCTTGTGAACAAAAGGACAGAGCTTCGCTAGCTAGTAGCAGTTGCCTGGGGTGGAGCGGCAGCCCAGCCACCCCGTAGTGTACGGGGGCTGGGGTATGCTGGACACTTCCCTCTTACTTTCAAGATGTGACCCAGTTTCCCCACTTGAAATGGCCTTTCGGCTTATTCAAACTCCCTGCCTGCACTAGTCATGACGGTAGCTACTCAAGTCACTATTTGGCTGCTAACATTTGAAGGTTTGGTTCTTGGGTGGGGTTGCCACAGGAGCTAATATGGTTGGAAGCTCTTAAAACAGGTATGTGCTAACAAGGTTTAGTCCCATGGCAGTAACAGGTTACAAACCTGCTTCAAAGTTGTAACATGTCATTAACCAGATGGTGCCGTGTCCAAGCTACGTACGTACGCGGAGGGGGACGTGTCTGTACACACTGGAGGGTCTTGAGTGCCAACTGAACAGACCTGGGCCTGTTGTGGGAATGAAGACGAATCAGCGCATGTGGATCTACCAATCCAGCATCATGCCCAAGCACGAATCCCATTCAAAACGGCTCCTTCCCTTCAAAGTGAATAAAGCTGCCATTAGGAATGGAGTCGCTGGAGACTGAGCCCGGCTGGGTTCCCACCGCCAGAGAACAGGTTTCTCTCCCTAGACTCAGCAGTTCCAAGAAACAGTCAGCTCCTCTCCCTCCCCTTTCCATATTAATGATCACGATAACGACGCAGGAGATGCCGCAACACTTTCATGCCGCTCGTGGTCCAGACACCAGAGGAAGCTGTGGGCAGAAGTTGCAGCTAACGGTGGGTTTGGGGAGCGGCTAACAGAGGAGCAGGGCAGCCACAGCCACGTCCTATTGGGATAGCTGGGGAGCACCTGCTTTAAGTGCCTACCGCTCATTTGCTAAAGGCTGGGGCTGCGTTTTGGGGTTTCTGCTTCCCGCAGGCAGACTCACTTCAGCTGGAGTGTGTCCTGGGTAACCCCCTTTACACAATGCCCCCGCCCCTTCAGATGGTCCCTCTCGCTGGGGTCTTCTTGTGCTGAGAATGAGGGAAAGGAGCCTCCTTTGAGACCAATGCCAACAGCACGCTCCAAGGGACGCTGGCAGGAGTAGAGAGAGGTCGGCAGCTCTGCCCCGCGCGCCCAAGTCTGGTGCTGACACACAGCCCCTGAGTATCAATGAACCCTGGAGCCTGAGTGCAAGGAGTTTGATTCTGACTAGAGGATACAGGATGGGAATATAACTTCCCAGCACAACAGCTCCCGCCCCGGCAAGCCATACCCAGCCTGCGGGGCAAAGGAAAAGACGACTACGGTGGTCATCAAAATCCCTTAGCCAGCCACCCTATCAGGGATGATTCGCCATGACCACAGGGCATTTCTTGCTGGGTGGCCTTTGCCACACAAACCGCAAGTGCTGCTAATTGCTCCAAGCGAGCATTGCCGACTGGCATGACCATGTATTAGTGCCCTGCGCATGTCGGCATTAGCAGTGTAAGGAGTCACAGGTCCGAGCTCTGGGTTTTCCTGGAGGAACATCTCTTTAATGGGAAAAATCCTAATATGAAATGTGATTCGATTGGGCAGAGGGGCAGGTAGCAAAGATTCTTTCCTCTCTCTTGACTGCTCCTGTGTTGGAACTGTGGACAGGGAAGACAAATAAAAGCTCAGAAAAAGTCATGAAAGCTAAAGAGACTCAACAGTTACTAATGCACAAAGAAAAATATTACAGGAGACTCTCGATTATCCAGGATTGGATTAACCAGGATGCCAAAAAAAATACACGCAACTTGCAGGGCCAGATCTGGCTTTGTTGCTGCCCCAAACACACGCACAAAAAGCCCCCACCAGGGCACAGGGCAGCCCGTGAACCAACACCCCATCCCCACGGCGCAGGGTGGCTGGTGAACCAACCCCCACTCCCATATTTCCTATGGATGGTGATTATCCGGGATTTTATTAACCAGGATTATTTTTTTCCCTATCATCCTGGATAATCGAGAGTCTACTGTACCTATAATAAACCAAGTTAATACAGAAAAATATGCAACAAAAGCCACAGAGAAAGGAGAAGAGTAAAAGATTCAAAGCGAGTGCATTAGAAAAGGCTGGAGAGAAGCAGAAAGAACAGGTTTCTTAGTCCAGAGAAAACAAAGAGCAATTATAGTTCTAATATAATTGTCAGAGTGGTTCTGCTTATAATAGCGCTTTGATTGGAAGCTCATCTTTGGAGCAGGATCATCTTTGAGTCATATATTTGTACAGCACCTAGTACAGCAGGCCCCTGATCCATAACTGGAGCCCTAAGGTGCTACCATAATACAAATTAATAATAATACAACCCCCACAACGGGGGATGTTTTCATGATGTAACTGTCAGGCACGGTAACCTAGAGCACCCGTAACTACAGGCTCAAATCTCCACAGGGCCCTTCCTCTGAGCTAGGCAAGTCCCACTCTCTGGAATTCACTGTGGAAGCCTTTGGAATGGGACATGAAAAATATGGTTCGATATGGACCTGAAAGATATGACCTGGCAGTGGTCATCGAGCAGACCTGAAGGCAAAATTTCACACTCCCTTTTCATCTTTTAGGCTGCTGTATCCCGCAAGCCGGTGGTGGCTTGCATTCCAATGGTGTTTCATGCTCATAGGACCCAGATCCTGCGTGGGCAAACCCCTGAGCCCCACTGATTTCCATACGACTGGCTATGGGCATGAGGGTGAACCTACTGTAGGATCGGGGCTTCGGTGTCTAAAGGGCTGTGGAAGCCATCAGGGTAAACAATGGCTCTGACTGTCAATGAACATCGCTATAATCAAATGGGTACTGCTTACAGGGATGCTATCAGCTTCGAAATCACGGCTGAGACTTTCAAAGCTCCCCCCTTTGAAAATCTCAGCCCCTATTTTACAAGGCAAAGCTCCTGAGCCATGATACTGGCACGCGAGATTAGTTGTAAAACCTAATTTCCTTTTCCCTCTTTGCGGATGTTTTTTACTCTTTGCTCTCTGCTCAGACTGGGCAGCTAATGCCAGTAGCCAGTTTCAATTTGTGTGTCTCACACACTGGCCCGAGGCTGTTATGTTTGGATTGAAAATATTGCAAGAGGAGGATGAAATCAAAACACCCCTTATCTCCCAGTTCTCTAAACGTTATCATCTGAAATTCTTGTAATTAATATTGGGGATAATTAAAAATAAGTGGGGGGAGGGGGAGTTAGGTGCGTAAATGGGAGCTGAGTTCTTTGGAAAATCTGGCCCCAGTTATGAGTGCTGAGCACGTCAAAAACGGGCATGAGGAAGGATTCATTTAAAAAGGCACACAGTCAAGTTGAAATCAAGTCATCTGCAATAAAAGTGTTAAAAGGTAGTTTCAGGGACACAAGTCTGACCAAGAGATCCCCACCAATTTTTGTGGTTTTCCTATTTAAAAAAAAAAAATTCTCTCTCTCCCCTATGATCGTGTGTAAAACCCATACAGAGCACAGCAAAGTGCCTGATTGCAGAGGGGAAACAAGCGACACAGACTTGACACTGCTGCAAAATGCACAAAGTAAACAAAGTAAAGAGAGGGGGAAAATTCCCTCTAATCTTTCAGCTCCAGTGATCTAGGTATTGCCAGAGTAAATAGGAAATTTGCAGAGAGAAGTGTGAGTTTTGACTGTGTCCTTTTAATGTGAAGAAAAGGGAAACAGAGCAGAAGATCAAACAACAGCAGAGTGACACCCAAGAAGAAAAGGAAAGGAACGGAGCACCAGGAAAAGAGCACATTCTCCATGTATTCTTTGGCATGCATGCTGTACTGCAACATTTCATTAGAGAGATGCTCACTCTACACTGCCTATCCAGGGCATGAAACACTTCTTTTTGGCACTGACTGATGAGAGACAGTGCCACATTTGGGCTTAACGAGCTGTCAATCCTATTAGTGTCTCTGAGTACGTGTGCCCGAATTCAGTATCTACAAAAGCCCATCCGAAGTGGGTAATGCACTCTGCTTCCATTCATTAGGGATACACAAGTTCTAATGCAGGAAAAGAAAGAACCCGCCTTTCCCTTGAATTATAGATTTATACCGTACCACACAAGCGCTGGCAGAGCAATGACAGGTGTAAAGCAGAGGTGGGATGAGACCGACACATTTTGGAACCAGATCCAAAGAGCACCCGAGTTTGGGGGTGTCCGGGCCTGGAGTCCTGCTAGTGGAGTGTTTGCCAAAGCCTTCTCCTGAGGTTGGCTCCTAGGTTTTCCATGCAGGACCTCCCCTCCCTGCCCATAGTTTCTTCTTCGTCAGAGAGACTTTAACCCCTCATTCTGCTCAACTGGAGCTAACAGGACTCACCTGGCCTGAGATCAGAGCGAGTTGGGATACAAGAAAGCTATCTACATCCCCATGGAGAGTGGGAGAAAGGTCCTGGCCTTTCAAGACCCATGCCTGGACTAAGAACACTGTAGGATTTAATTACACTCGTTAGTCCAGTCTGCATTTCCCACACCTATGAGATCAGGATGGAAGTACACACAGGGAGACAGACTCCACTGCAGGGTTATTTACTGCCACGCATCACCATGACATCCAAGCGCCTTCCACATAAAATCACTGGCACTAGTGAAGTCCCTGGCAGATTCGGGGTCTCTGGCCCTTCCCCATTCCCTCTCAGACTGTAGGTTTCTCTCCCAAGGATCCTGCACTGACAAAAAGGAGGAATGATCCATTTCAAACAAAATCCAGGACACAGACCCGCATGAAGCCGGCCACTGTAACAAAGGCCACGTCAGCAACTCAGCAGCAGAGCAGAGCAGGGCAGAGCTAGGCTGGGGACTGAAACCTTTCCTGCTTATACACACACTTCGAATCCAGTTCCAGCAGCCAAAGTGGAATCAAGCACAGAGATTCTTCAACATGAGAGCACCCCCTGCTGCCTGCTGATCTACAGAGCTAAGGAGGCCCGGAAAATTAAACAACACTGAGCTCTTGAACAACGAGGAGTCCTTGTGGCACCTTAGAGACTAACACTCTGGCGTAAGCTTTTGTGGGCTAAAATCCACTTCATCAGCTGCATGGAGTGGGAAGTACAGCGAGCAGAATAAACTGATAAGAACAGATATAACTTTTTAGATATTACAGCACATGAAAAGATGGAAGCAGAACTGCTACGGGTACCCTCATGGCCCCACAGTATGCCAACATTTTTATGGCAGACTTAGAACAACGCTTCCTTAATTCTCGTCCCCTAATGCTCCTACTCTACTTGCGGTATATTGATGACATCTTCATCATCAGGACCCATGGAAAGGAGCCCTTGAGGAATTCCACCATGATTTCAACAATTTCCATCCCACCATCACCCTCAGCCTGGACCAATCCACACGAGCGGTCCATTTCCTAGACACAACTGTGCTAATAAATGATGGGCACATGCACACTACCCTATACCGGAAACCTACTGACCGCTACACTTACCGACATGCCTCCAGCTTCCATCCAGAACACACCACTCGATCCATTGTCTACAGCTAAGCTCTAAGATACAACCGCATTTGCTCCAGTCCCTCAGACAGAGACAAACACCTTCAAGATCTCTACCAAGCATTTTTAAAACTACAATACCCACATGGGGAAGTGAAAAAACAGATTGACAGAGCAAGAAGAGTACCCAGAAGCCACCTACTACAGGACAGGCCCAACAAAGACAACAACAGAACAACATTAGCCATCACCTTCAGCCCCCAACTTAAGCCTCTCCAATGCATCATCAAAGACCTACAACCTATTCTGAAAGATGATCCCACACTCTCACAGATCTTGGGAGACAGACCAGTCCTCAACCTGAAACAAATACTCACCAGCAACCGCACACCACACAACAAAAACACTAACCCGGGTACCTATCCTTGTAACAAAGCCCGATGCCAACTCTGTCCTCATATCCATTCAACTGACACCATCATAGGACCTAATCACATCAGCCACATCATTACAGGCTCATTCACCTGCACATCGACCAATGTGATATATGCCACCATGTGCCAGCAATGCCCCTCTGCTACCGTGTTTCCCCGAAAATAAGACAGTGTCTTATATTAATTTTTGCTCCCAAAATTACATTACATTATATTACAGCGAGAGGCAAAACTTGAAGTACGTCTTATTTTCGGGGGATGTCTTACTTTCGGGGAAACAGGGTATGTACATTGGCCAAACCGGACAGTCTCTACGCAAAAGAATAAATGGACACAAATCTGACATCAGGAATCATAACATTCAAAAACCAGTGGGAGAACACTTCAATCTTCCTGGACATTCCATTAAAGATTTGATGGTTTCAATTTTGAAACAGAAAAACTTCCAAAACAGACTCCAACGAGAAACAGAGGAACTGGAATTAATTTTCAAATTGGACACTATTAACCAGGGGCTTAACAGAAGTTCAGATTGGGTTTCTCATTACCAGTGGTTCTCAAACTTTTTCTATTGGTGACCCCTTTCGGACACCAGGCCTCTAAGCGCGACCCCCCTTAGGGGTCGGGGTGGGGGCGAGACATGGGCCGGGCTGGGGGGTGCCAGCAGCCCCCCCGGGGCAGGGGCTGAGCTGGGGTGTGTGTGGGTGTAGGGGTGCCAGCCCCCCGGGGCAGGAGCCAGGATCAGGGGAGGGTGCCAGCAACCCCACCGGGACAGAGAACAGGGCTTAGGGTGCCTAGGGGCTCAGGGCACCGCTAGCAGCCTGCCGCAGCAGGGGCCGGGGCTCGGGGCACCACCAGCAGGGGTTGGGGCCGGCTGCCGCAGCAGGGGCTTGCGACCCCCACATAATCGGGTCGCGACCCCTTGAGGGGTCCCGACCCCCACTTTGAGAACCAATGCATGACAGTAATTAATTGCATTTCCTGAGTTACTGACAACAGATCTCCATTTCAAAAGGTGTATTTTTCTCCTAGTGATAATGGACCATCAACATTTAACAGCCCTCTTAGAATTGGTATCCTAACGTACAATATTTTTTTCTTTCTGTGTGTATAAATGCATTTTACTTCTTTTCCATTCTATGCATCCGATGAAGTGAGCTATAGCTCACGAAAGCTTATGCTGAAATAAACTAGTTAGTCTCTAAGGTGCTACAAGTATTCCTCGCTTTCTTTACGGATACAGACTAACACGGGTGCTATTTTTGAATTTGTCTCTAAGGTGCCACAAGGACTCCTCGCTGTTTTCGCTGATACAGACTAACACGGCTACCCCTCTGAAACCTGAGCTCTTGAAAGAAGAACAACTGGAAGGCTGTAAATAATACCAAGGGCAGGCACACGAATAGCTGGGGGGGAGGGGGTTACAATGGGGAACAACATGGTTTCCTCAGATGTAAACCACAGCGACTCTCTCAGCGAAGGGCGAGCGTCGCTGGCGCTGAAGCAGCTACACTGCAGTGAAGGTATTTTGCTGCCTGTTTCCAAAGAGCCAGCAACCGCCAATGGCCAAGGAATAAGAGCGGCGAGTTACTCTGGGTGAACTCTGTTGCTAGCTGAAGATTAATGAGCTCGAAATGCCCCTTACTAGAGCAAAGCCCAATTCTTCCCACATTCCTGCCCGGGTTTCATCTTAAAACCTCTCAGCCAGCAAACGCCTTGAAAGATTCTTTGGCTGCTCAGAGGAACGAGCCACCTGTGAACGCCTGTGTGCCTCTCAATAACCAAGAATGCCAGGGGTATTCACTAGCTATGCTTGCAGACTGGCCATTGAACGCTGCCAGGAGGATGTCACGGCAACACACTCGTGGTCTAACGCTGCTTTTCATTATCGGATGAAGAGGAACCAGGAAACTGGTGTCTGCAAGAGGCCACTTTTCAGCATCTCTCGCCTATTGTCGTTTTGACTTAATTGTTTCCTGCCTCTGAAATCTTTCCAGCATCAGAGATTTTCAGGCTGAAGAGGGCTCTGAAAACAACATCACTGAGGGAAGAGAAGTTTGGAAGGTTCTTTGCAGAAGTTTTTTTTTTAAAAAGGATTATATCCAAGTTTTATACTTGGCCTGGAATAACGTTATTTCTCTGTCACACACACCTTAATATCTAGCACTTGAAATAGGACAAGTTCCAGGAACCCCATTTCACAGATGGAAAAATGGAGTCAAGGAAGTTAAGGGACTTGCCGGAAGTCACAGAAGTGCACCCGCAGAGATACACCGAGCTTTACAGAGATGAAAGACACCAGGTGATTTACTGCCACCTTTGCAGCCTTCCCAGCTCCTGGAGCTGACCAGGGACTGATCCAGTGCCCAGCATAAGCTAAAAGAGATAACATCCCTCTCGAACCCATGCTCAGCTCCCCTCTCCCCCAGAGCTGTGACCGAATACCAACAGAAAGAAAGCCGTACATGTCAGTCCTTGCATTGGCCTGAAACACCATTAGGTCTGGCGGGCCTCTTCCCCACCCCTCAGCGCTCCCAGGGGCTAGGCACATTGCCTCAGCGGGAACCTTTTCCAGTTTGTCCCTCTACTAGCATTTCCACTGGTCGGAATCCCAGCTGACTCATGGCCGCGCTAGCTGCGACACAGCCCGGGCCAACATCGCCTTTGTGCCTAGGGCCAGGTCAGGTTTACCAGGCTTGGGAGATCTGTACAAGGGGGGGTCTAACGTTCAGTGCCAGACAGGAGGGCTGGGCTGGGCGGTGGATGGAGTGTTCACGGCTACCACAAACGGCTCCGATGGTGAGCAATAGCAACCACACCTTCAGCTTCCATCCACGGGTCTCAGCCGTTCAGTTCCTCGACACGTCTGGGGGGTAGGCCTCTCCGCCATTTTACAGAGGGGGAAACTGAGGCACGGGGAGGTGGACTGACCCACCCAGGGCTCCTCAGTGCCCAAACCAGGGTCAGAACCCGGAATCCTGGGATAGCAGCACTCTAGCTATTAAACTGAACTCCCTCTGAACCACTCCCTAGGGGTGTACACTACTCAGACGCTTCCTAGCCCCACCCCAGGGCTCCCACCCCCAGCTTCCCACCCTGCTCAGTGTGCCCCAGCAGGGCCCCAAAGCTCACTTACTTGGGCGTGTGCGCCTCGTCCACTCGATGGCCCAGCTGGAACTCGTGCGACTTGCTCCGGTGCAAGGCGGTGAAGCCGGGGATGAGGTGAATCAGTTTCCGGGATGATGGGGGCGGCGTCCCCGGCGGTTTCAGCTTGTTTCTCCGCCGCAGGGGCGGCGTGCCGGGAGGAGTCATAGTGGTGACTATGTTAGGCGTCCGTGGGGGGGGGGTGAACGGGGTGCCGTTGCCGGGGGGATGGCGGCAAGGAGCGGTGGCCGGATTCCGGGGGGGGGCACAGCCCGGGATAGCCCTCCACAGTCAGTCTCTCCACGTGGGCATACGTCGGTCCGTGGGCCGAACCCGGGTGACAGTAGTGCTGAGTGCACTTGGACTGCACTTTGGGGCTCTGGGAAAGGTGGGTTCTGATCCACTGCACGGATTCGGGCTGGTTGTTCTCCTTCCCCGTTTCTGGCGTCGGCCACTGGATGGTCCAGTCTTGCTTGGAAAGGCTGCCTCCTGAGGTAACAAACAAACAGCGCCGTGCTATTAGACCCGGCAGGAATGCTGCTGCCTCAGCTCAGGACATTGGGGAAACGGTAACGCCACCTTCCAGGAACACACACCCTCCCGTCTGCACGAGCAATCCTCAGCCAGAGGGAGAGCACGCCGGGACAAGTGAGTTCTCCTTGTGGAAACAGATGCATCACCCTCGCGCTAGAGGCCTCAACCAAGACCAAGGCCTCTCAGTGCTGGGAAGCCACCGAGAGCCCCTGCCCCAATCTAGGCAGCCAAAGAGAGAAAAGAGGCAGAGAGGGGAAGTGACTTGCCCAGTGCTAGAGCCAGGAACTGAATTCAGGTCACCGACTCCCAGTTCAGTGCCTTCTCTACTAGACCACCCATAGGAGCCCCCAACACACCTCAGGACATGCCCTCCCCCCACCCCACTCTTATTCCGAGTAGCTATTCCCAAAGACTGAAATATGTCAACAACTTGCACACAATTTCAGAGCCCCCGAGGGCTTTCCTCTCACCAACAGACGGGTTACCGCTCCTTATGGTTCGCATCATGGTAGCACCTGGAAGCCCCAGTGGGGGATCAGAGCCCCATTGTGCTGGGTGCTGTACACACACAATGGAGAGACAGTCCCTGTCCCAAAGGGCTCACAGGATAAGCAGAGAGGACAGACAATGGTTGGGAGAAAGGGAGTATTTTCCCCATCTGTAAAATGTGGATTGGAGGCAGAAAGGGGATAAGTGACTTGACCAAGGTCACACACTGGGCTGGAGCAGAGCTGGGAACTGAACTCCGTGACTCAAACATACAAATCGTTTTTAAAAAGAAAGGGACATGAGAGAATGGTCACAGAGAGTCGCAGGGAGAGCTGAGGTGATGGCTCGGTGAACCCCCCCCCCCCCCAATAGCCACACAGCCTCCAAGGGTTCTCCCAGCTCTCTCACTTTTAAGCCACACTTGGCGGCTACAATTTTTTTCTCCCCTCTGTCTTGTCTAGCACCTCCTCCATCTCTTCCCCCTCCACCCAGCTCACCCACATCCAGCCTTCCCTTCCCTCTGCCTCTTTGTCCCCTCACAGCTCCAAGTGCTGCCCAATGGATTCCACCTTTCTCAAGTGCCACCAGGATTCCCATTGTCTGACAAGCACCAGCATCTCTCTCTTCCCACCCAGCCAATTCTCACTTTCCCATGCACACAGACACACACACTGTGCACTTCAAGTTCGGCACTTTGGGGAGCGGGAGGGTAAATAAAAGAAGCCACACTTAATTACTGAAGGTGCCAACCAGCATAGTGATTAGTCCATGTCTGTCTGCGGTTACACTTTAGTAGTGTTTAAATGATGACCCAGATTCGAGCGCTCTCGTCCCAGCCCTTTTGAGCCCCTCCTCTAATAAAATCTAAGAATCAAAATGTACTCTTTGACTTCAAAGGGGGAGATTTTTCTCCCTCCCCCACTTTCTTTCGTTATTAATTGCCCATCCTTTCCACGGGAATTGTTTTATTTCAAGCACTTGAGAAGAAAAGGACTTTGGAAATGGAAGGTGTAGGATTTAATAGCTTCGGGGAGGGGTTCTTCTGAATTGTACTGCCAAGGCGGGGGGAGAAGCTCTTATCAAAGGGAGAGACTTTGGGAAAATCGGTCTTCAGATTAAAACGTAGTGGGTGAGTGGAAGTAAGATTCAGAGAGGCTGGTGTGAACATCAGAGGCGGTTTGTAGTGCTCAAGTGCCCGCTTATTATTTTACTATTACTGGTGCAGGGGAGCTTTCAAAGAGTTCAGCGGCTTCTTTAGAGAACCAAGTCTGCTACCCAAGCCCCATTTTAATTCCAAACCTCTTTCTGCACCTCTGGCAGAACACAGAGGGGAGTCTTTATTGAGGCTGTTGGGCACAGGCCTCCCCCCCCGCGGTTCTCTCTGGTCCCTAGGCTGGCTAACAAAGCTAGTGCTGCCAGGGAGAGTCTGCTGACATACCAGCCCGCAGGCAGGAGTGATGCCCAGGAGGAAGACTCCACCAAGTCAAGCTACACGTTGTAGGCTCTACTTGAGCTGAGCTTAAAGAGACCTTCAGCGGATGGAAATGGAGGTAGGTCCACTGACGTCACGGAGTCTGTCTGCATTCCCACCCGCTGAAGACACCGCTCAGAGGTTTCGGTTCTAAGGACAGGTCACGGGAGTACAAAGCGCTCGTCCATCGAGCCCAGCCCCCTTCCAATGCAGGGCTCTAACCTCAGGCCTTATCAAGTCTAATTTTAAATGTCTCGAGCAACGGGGCTTCTGCCGCATCCCTCCGGAGACTATAGCACAGACTAATGCAGCAGATAAATTACTCAGCTCTTACAGCGATGAGCACGGTAGCAATGATTAGATTGGAGTCAGTTCTTCAGGGTTTTTCTCCTCAAATGGCGGAGGAGAGAAAGCCAGGATGGCCATGGGAGCGGGAAGGAACTCTTCCCCATCCCTCCAGACCGTGTAGCCGGAGGAGAGTCACAACGCAGCTACCGCCGACAGCTCAGAGCTGGAACCGCCCGTATCACCCGGTGGGCTCCCCCTTCATAAGGGAGAACTGGCCAGTGGATCCACCAGCCCATCTCTCTCCCACCCCAATCTGGATGCTCTTGCTGCACTGACAAAGCCAAGCTCCACAGAATGCAGAAGACAAAGACCCTGGGGCGGGGTCCCTGCCTTTTGCCTCTTATCAACAGTGCAGCCAACACCCATGGTGGGTTCAAGGCCCTCCAGGGACACTGGGTAGGTGGGAAGATTTGGCCCCAAGAGACTTGATCTTGCCGGAAAATGGATGCGGAGAAAAGCAGCTGAGGTCAGCCTGAGCTTACAAAGCAGCCACTGCTCCTCCATGTTAAAAATGTTCTATAAACCAGCTAATATAAAAGGCATAGTAAGGATCAACACCCAGCAACCTCATGCTTTGCACTGACACGCAGTAAAGCTCCTCAGCCAAATATCTTAGGCCTTGTCTACATACAAAAGTGCTTTAACAACATCGGCATAGCTCAAAGGTGAGCAAACTACATGGGCCACATCCGGCCTGCGGGCCTGTCCTGCCCGGCCCCTGAGCTCCCGGCCGGGGAGGCTAGTCCCTGGCCCTCTCTTGCTGTCCCCCACAGCCTCAGAGTGCCGTACTACCAGTCTTCACTAGGGAGGGGTGTTGACCTAAGATACACAACTTTAGCTACGTGAATAGCGTAGCTGAAGTAGAAGTTTCTTAGATCGACTTACCTGGCCGTCCACACGGCAGCGAGTCGACCGCTGCCGCTCCCCTCGACTCCGCTTCTGCCTCTTGCATCACTGAATACAGGAACCAAAGAATCTTGGGTTCTTATAACTATTCTGTACTGAAACTGCACTGCAAGAACATTAGGTTTCTAAAGGGAAGCCCTCCAAGGTCAGGAATTGCCAAAGACAATGGTGCACATGTAAACCTCAACCTGTCCGAGACGGTGCAAAAGAGGTCCCTGCTTCAGTGCTCACCACAGACTGTTTGCAAGAACCACAACATAAATCCGGAGTGCCCCGAAGTAAAAGGGCTTCCTCCTAATGGATGTACGAGTGTAACAGAGCGGAATCTAGCCCTCGGGAGGGATGAGGTGCTGTGAAGGAGACATTCATTCAACAATGAGCATCGAACTCTTTTATCACAAAATATATATTTACGAATAACTGGATTTAAAAGTCTAATTAATCTGCAAAGAGAAGCGCGATCATTTCATGTTTGTGCCTGGCAGATTAAACGCACCCTGCCTCTATTGCAGGCTCCAGCAAGTTATTTAAAATTAAGCCCCATGCTGGGCTCTGCTCCTCTCTCTTGGGCTACCAGTTCACAGACAGTGAGCCAGCTAGTACCAAGACTTAGCACCTTTCATTCTCAAGTCCTGCTTTACAGGCAGCTGAGAACAGAAGCAGGGAGAGGAACGTAGAGCGCGGAGGGGACATTGCAGAGAGGAGATGCCCCGTGACTTCAATGCAAGAGTTTTTGCAGATCTGTGGATATGAAGCTATTAGGGTAGCAGCCTGTAGGAGGCACAGGGATCCGAACTGTGCCACTGTGCAGCCCTTATGTAAATCCTTGTGCTCCGGCCAGCTATTAACATCCCTTAGTCAATTAGAGCCCAGGGGTTTGCATGTTGAAAGGTGACAGAGAAAAACCACACAGGTTTACATAACTCAGAACCCCCACTCCACTGGCCATTAAGCGTGCAGAGATTTGCATAACTGGGAGGCAGCCAGGCAGTTGTGGGTCAGGAATAGTCCATCGGCACCACACCACGGTGCACCATAGCCAGGACAATTCCTTCCCTAGATAAACAGCAATAATCACTAGACAATGAATGGTGACCAACACTCCCTAGACATCAGAGTGGACTGGCCACAGGGAATCTAGCACAGCAAGACCGCGACTGGTGTGTCAGCCTAAGACACTGCCCAGTAAAGACACCAAGATTTCGCTGCCCAAAGCCAATGGAAAGACACTACGCTGACGCCTGTCCTGAGCGTCTCAGCTCTGTTCTCTCCTCTCCTTTCCTGGCTGCCCTTAGCCACTACTCACTGCGACGGCCGACGATGTCCTAACAAGATTGCTGCACCTCCAGCATAAAAATAACCGGGCATTTCAGTGGTGGGTGCGTCATGCTTAAAAATAACCGGGTAAAGCTTGGGGAATGTATTTTAAACACACACAACTGCCTGCATGCACGCATGCACCGGGCATGTCTCTTTGATCAGATCTGGTTAAATGGGGAGCAGGAAAATGCCATTTCCACAAACTATTACATTCAAGACAATTTTATTCCAGCAACAGTGGGCTTTCTTGGGCGTTGTTACAGCTCTAAGGGAAGGTGGCTGTGGCTGGGAAGAGGGCAGGAGGAAACACCAGATAAGGGAGCAGAAACACAATATCCACTCCCAGTCCTGCAACTGGATTGGCATAAGCAGTGCAGCTCCCACATGGGTTACCAGAACTGGGCCTATTGCATTGATCTATTAGTCCATATGTAACCCTTCTGCCCTTCAGAATTGGCAGCAACAAGGGCCAGGTTCAGTAAATAGGGGTTCCCTCTCAACAATACAATGCAAACTGGCTCGAGCCCCCACCCAGTGACCTGGGAAAATCCTAACACACCCCTGGGTGCCTCAATGAGGCAATACTTCCCCTCTTGCAAGCACAGACATATAGCAGCCAAAGATCTATTTTATAGAGGCAACTCATTATGCCACACACACTAGGGGGTTGAGATATCTTGGTCATTAAATGCAGAACCAGTCAATAAGCTCCATTTATTGCTCCTTCCCCTGCACTCTGTCCATTAATCTGACACTCCAAATATCTGAATAGCTCCAAATAGCCACCACTTTTCAGTTCAAAAGACCTGCTCGAAATATCCCCCCCTCCCCCCCAGGATACACTAGCTTGAGGCCCAGGCCTACCTACACAATCTCCACTCCTGGGTTAATGGTTAGAGCTCTGCAAATCCACAGATACCTGCTTTATATCAATGTTGCAGACTGAGGACTGGATGCAGATACAAGTTGTATATCCACGCAGGGCTCTATTAATGGTCTGATCTCTCTAAACTCATTAGGGTTAAGAGCTTTGGGGGGAGGAGATCCCAGCTGCCAATGGGGTGCACAACATTTGCTTCTAGCCCCGGAAGGTCTGGAGGGAAAAGACCTTAAAATCACAGCACAAGAGCTATTTTGAGTCATTGTTAAGGTTTCGAAAATATATCATTTGTTGCTTTCCTCTCTTTCAACATACTGTAAACTTGGACTGATGGTACCTATGGCAACCTGGCTTTTCAGTCAGAGGGATAAGAAAAAAAAATACCAGTAACCTTTTTATTTATAACTACAGAACTCAAAGGAAAAATATACTAGCAATATTGTAGCATGTACTATACAAATGCCAGCATGTGTTCTGTGCATGCTACATATTTCACTTCAGAAATACAGGCTAATAAAACTATTAGACCAGTCCATCAGGTAATCACTCATCCTCTCTCCCTCCATCTCATCATCATCAATTCTAATCAAATGCTTCTCCTTCACCCCACCAAGAGGAAGACCAGGTACTTGGGGGTGTGCATGACAGAAGTGGCACTATCTTTGGAAGATCTGCCTGTGTCAAATTAATGTATCATTGTCGCCCAGGGATTGTATGCAATTCCAGGGGGGAGCGTGACCACAGCCATCCATGAATTCATAACCGTAGGATTAGGCAAATTCACTCAAGCTGTAACGCCTTCAGAGAGGTGCCACCACTCGGTAAGGGTCACAAATACTGGTTCAAAGTGGATCCTTCACAAACTAATAGACAAAGAAGCGACTTGTGGATAAACAGCCTCAGTTTAAACTGACTTAGACCCAATCCAGCCAATGGACAGGACCCACGGGCTCCCAATTCTTCCCTGGGAAGGGTTGCAAGGACTTTTCCCCACTGAGGTCCCGTTAGCCTGAGTGACTCTGCTAAGCTTTTAGTATGTGTATAGGGACTTTGATTGTTTTTTAGGTTTTCATTGTAAGGCTTTCGCCTAATGTCGGGGATCGTAACATGGTCTGTTTCATCTAGTGGTTGGAGCCAGGAATAGAGTCAGAGTCATGATTGCTTATTTAATTAAAATGTTCTTGCTAATTAAGGAAGTTCCTAGGAAATCTTCGCTTCCCCACCGATCGATCCTCAAGGCTATCCCCTGTTTTTTCTGACCTTATTGAAACACACATTTCTGTGAGGTTTCATACAAACTTTTCCTCAAACCCCTAAGAAAACCGCTCTATTACTTTTAAATACAAAACCTAAATACTGGCTCTAACCATCTGTGTCCCTTTAAATATACACAAGTATCCCAACTAATGAGTCTGCATTTAGCCACATTCCCAAAGTGTGTGTGTTACATTCTCAGCTGGGTGCTTAGGGAGTCAGTCATGTGCATGAACCAACCCATCTTAATGAAGAGGTATTAGTCATTATGTAAGTGACAAATGGAAGCCATCTAGCTCTCCATTCAACTCATCTGGAGAGAGAATGGATTTTGGGGCTGGGGGGGGGGGCACTCTTCATTATTTCAGAGCTGGTGTATTTGTCTGATAATTGCACTGGTGAGCCAGACTTGATGAATTGCCTATGCAATGATTACAGTAGGCTTCCCTTGTTTAGAGGTTGAATATTAATATTGTTTTTAAGAGAGACTATTTCTAGCGTGCAGCAATTTCCACTGAATTACCCTTCCTCCTCCCCCTCCCTTCCACCAGCTAAACAATGCCGGGCGGTAAGTAAGAGCAAACTCTTGTCATGGTGATTTATTGGTGTGGGCACAGAAAGAGAGTGGGAAGAAATGCAGCTTTCGCTCCATTAATAAACCCACAGAGTGACGGGGACAGCAGGGGCCTTTCCCAACACTGCGAGCGCAAAGAGCTCCTCACAGGAGAACGGGGCGGGAGAGAAAATTTTGCAGGATGCTCCAACTCCTCCAAGTTCGGGGCTGACAGGCATCCTCTCTCCTCACACCACAGCTTCAGAGATACCCATCACAAGGAGCGGCCTTTGAAGCCTCATCTGCCAGAGAGCCACTGACACATGTCTTGAGGAAATGGCTGTGTGGCGACGTGGCTGACCTTTTATCCCCGACACAGAGCTTTGAAGCCTTAGATCGCTGCATAAAGGATGCAAAATAGATGCTCTCTCTTTCCCGTTCGTCATGTGTTAAGCAGGGTGGCTTCCCAGAACGACATGGGTGACAGCTGCCCCGTCTCTGAGCTACGTTGTCCATTTTTTGCGCAATCACTTTCTCCGATTTAATTAGAGGAGGAGAAGCCACTTAGGAACCAGTCCATTAAAAAACCTAACTGGAGAAACAGAAGAGAATCTGCCTGCCCGCAGTGAAATACCTGCACTTAAAACAAAAAGGCTGGAAGGCAGTAGAGTTCTTTTTAAATGAAGGGTTTTTTGGGTCTGTCTCTGAGCCGAGCCACCCCAGTGATGTCAGTGGGGGCTTTGCCATTGACTTCCTGGAGTGCAGGAGGAGGTACCATGATAAAAGGATCCATAAGGGGGTAAGCCACAATCTAAGCATAGCATACTGTCATTGGCATGGAAGGGAATCTTCCACAGGCCTGTCTGCTAGTCTCCTCGTAACGCTACTCAATTCAACCCCACCACACTCAAGCATTAGCGAGTCGGTTCAAAGGACCCAGAAGCCGTTTATGCCATAAAAGGGCCGACTTTCCTAACCCAGCCTCCAAAACGGTACCTCCACGCTTTGCCCCTACCCAGAACTTGGGGGCAGAGATGGTCAGACTTCCAACTCCCTAAGGCAGATGTGGAGTGAACAGAACTTATGAGCACCGGCTCAGGGCCTGCCTGAAAACTTGCCTCTTATCTATATATTTTTAACCTCACCATTTTTTCATGATCGTTCCAATTTCCTCTTAAGAGGCTTATTTTTTTCTTCTTCTTACTGAGTTTATCCTCTTCCACTGGGTAAATATGGATTTCAGCTAAGGCTTTTTGGCTTAAGATATGACCTCGGTATCTCTTTGTGGTTCTCCCATCTCTCTTATTCACATCCCACTCCCAGTTCCAATTTTCTCCTCATCACCTCCCTACCCCTACCTCCAAATGCGTGCGCACACACACACACACCTTAAAGAGCCAGAATCGACTGACAAATATATATATATTTAAGATTAACAGTCGTGTTAGTCTGTATCCGTAAAGAAAACAAGGAGTGCTTATCTATGACAACAGATCATTTTCCCCCCTTAGATAATAAGCTCCACTCACACTTCACTAGTCACACACCATTAATTCCAAAATCCACAGCACCTCTACTGGGATCTCATTTAATATTAAATATTTAATTAATCCTGTTTTGAGTCCAAAATCCGGGCTTTATCTGCCACTAAAATATTGCTTCCAAGTCTAAGGTTTCATAGCCATGATGAAGAAGAATCTGTTGCACGCATGTCAACCCAATAAGCAGGTTTTTAATAACCTGTGTTCACTATATTTCACGTACTAACAAGCGTTAGCTTGTAAGCTATTCAGGGCAGGAACTGCACTCTGAAACTGTTCTTTACAAGCGTATTGTCAGCGTTTAACGCTCCGCCACAGAGTGCAGTAGGTATACGCAGCTAAACCGCCCAAGTCAGAAACTTGGCCTCGGTCACAGCCCATGTCAACGGCACAGTCAAGCATAAACGTCAAGTGCTCTGTCCCCAGCCTGGTCCACTAAGACACAACTGCCCTCTGGTTGGCTCCGGGCAAGGTTATCGGATCCAACTCCACGGACTTCCACAGAGCCTCCTATGACCTTTCATGGCGCATAACCTTGACTGGCTTCAACAGGTCCTTGGAGGATACGAAACCCACTCCATCCCTCCACCCTAATCTAACTCCCTGGGAGACTGAGTAGCTGCTGAATCTTGAAAATCATTCTTGTAGAGCTTCATTATGCTTTAAGTGTGATACATGCAATAATGACTTGCTTTCTCTTCCTCCCCTCCCCCACCCCATTTCCCATGGGAATATAGATGGCTCTAATTAAGGACTCAAATAGAGATGGATGGAAGAGGTTAACATTGTACCTCATTCCAACTTTATTAATATAAAGATTGACTCTACTATTGTACCTGTGACTAAAACACTCCATGTTTTAAAGAGGCAGGAACCTATTTATAAATCATACCATATCACCTTAAGTACAGCTTGTTTGTTTAAGACTCAAGGCATATGTAAAATATATACCCGAAAATACACCATCTGGTCTATTTTAATTCATGCCAGTGGGTTCAGGGAATCCAGCATAACACAGCCCTGAGGTTTATTTTCACATCTCACCAAAACACATATTTTATCATAAAACGTGAACAAATCAATCCTCTGAATACTTGCCAATTGGCAAGTCGCACTCCGAAAATACAGTGCAAATGACTCTGCTGCAATGGTCAAGTGTCCTTGACCACGAGATTGGATCTAAGAACTGCCGTGGAGATTGGCAAAGGGACTTGTTCTATTAGCCTTCCAAGTCTCCATACGCCATTTTCTTCCTTTCTCCTCTGTCCCCTTTCACCAATGCCATAGACTGGAACACCCACCTACATCACAGGCACTACTTAGTCGGGGGACCCAGCTACAGTAGGGTTCCAGTTAGCCAGACTAGAGGCTTGGAGATGTCCAAGTGTAGCAACCAGGCCCCCTGACTTGATTGCCCTTGGAGATGTGATAGAGGAAGGTCAGGGAGCTGTGGCAGAGTGTTTGAGGGGAGATATATCAGCTCCAGGTTCATTAGGGCGTGGCTCCCTGTAGACTAGGGAAGCAGGAAGCAGGTTAATTAGGAGCACCTGCTGTCAATTAAGGCCTTAATAAAAACCCCTGCCTCAGGCAGACAGGTGTGGGTGTTTGGAAGGAATTTGGAGGCGTTGGAGCAGAGAACAGTTTGGAGGCGTTGGAGCAGAGAACAGTTTGGAGGCGTTGGAGCAGAGAACAGTTTGGAGGCGTTGGAGCAGAGAACAGTTTGGAGGCGTTGGAGCAGAGAACAGTTTGGAGAAGTTGGAGCAGAGAGCAGTTTGGAGAAGTTGGAGCAGAAAGAGTTTGGAGAAGTGCTGCGGTGAGCTAAGAAAGACCCCGACCCTGAGTAAAGGAACACCTGGCTTGTGTAGAGAGAGGGCAGGAAGCCCCCCACAAGCTGAAGAGTAGGAGAGGGAAGTAGTCCAGGGGAAGGAGTAGCTAATCCCAGTGGTTTACCGCTATCCTCAGGGCCCCTGGGCTGGGACCCAGAGTAGAGGGTGGGCCCGGGTCCCTCCCTCTCCCCTTCTCCCCTCTAGGATACTAGTGGGACAGTTAATACCCTGTTCAGAGGCAAGAAAAAGGCTCCCTGAATTCCCCCACAAGAAGAGAAAGCGCAGGACCCATCAATATCGTGGGAGTAATTTGCCACAGAGCATAGATAGGCCCCACTCTGGCTATCGAAACACACCAATGTTTAGTCAGAGCCCAGCAGAGTTCTACCATGATCCAACCACATCCACGCCGGGGAACAAGCCAGCTTAGATCTGGGGACTGGAGAGCTTTATGGAGTCTAAGCATCTGTGAACAGCTCCAGCCATTTGTTCAGATCACAAAGCTGCTATCAGCCCAGCAGCCTTCGGTTCCTGTAATATTAACTTTAAACAAATATTTTTCAAAGTGAGAGCCTGTGATCTGTATTAGGGACGGAAGAGCTAATCCTCCCCCTACCCCTACCCCTACCCCCTGCTCAAATTAGGCTAGGCCTAATGTGCATCCTTGCAGGGGTGTAAATCACAAAGAGGAAGTCTGGTGGCTAAAGCAACTACATTCGTTTCAATTCCCAGCTCTGCCACAAGGTCCCTATGAGACCTTGGGCACATCACTTCATCTTCCGATGCCACACCTCAGCCATACATGGGGAGTGGGGGTTACACTCCCCTTCCCTCACTGGGTGTCTATTTAGACTTGTATGCTGTTCAGAGCAGGGTCAGTCTTACTTCGTACATGTACAGCACCTGATACCATGGGGTCCCATTTCCAGCTATCTGCCACCATAATAAAGCAGCCCAGCTGCTCCCACAGTATAAATAACCACGTGTGTTTCCTCATTAGAATCTCTGCTCCAGTTTTTCCCACCTTTACCCACCACCGGATTCTCCTCTACTCTCCCTAAGGGAGTCATAAACATAGGATTTGGAATCAAACTTTCTTGCCACCGAAGTCTGCGTAACTTCCACACTAGACTGATCAAATCCCACTGCCTCTACACAGCCCCATTTGGCCACAGTCGTGTTTAAACCAAGCTTACGCCAGGGCAGACATAGCCTTTGCTCTCCCAGCCTTTTTGATTTTGAATATGCAATATCTCTGGCCTAGGTACAAGCAGTTGTTGGGCAGCCAGTGGATTCCAGCACCCTTTCATCCAAACACAGACAGCAACCAAAGAGGAGGGTGTTTGTTCAGAGTTTTGCAATTCCTACTGTATGCCCCAATCGCTCGCTCTCTCAAGCTCTGAAGGTGGCCCTGGGCTGTCTGCTGCCTGCTCTGCTCTCTGGGCTGAGCAAACAGCAGGGAAAGGTGAATCAGATCCAAACACCCTTGCAAAGCAGGCCAGTGCTCCAGACCAAACTATTAGAAATGCAAAACTGCCTTGGACGGTGTGAACCTTCAACCCTTTGCATATTCAGCATGTGCCAATCATGAGGTACGGGAGCCCCGGCGACCCCACACTGTGGCCTGCAGAAGAATATCGCTTTGTACCGGACACCAATGGAGGGGAAACATTGTCAACCGCCAAGGTCTGAGCCTCAGGAAAGAAAAAAATAACCACAAAGTTTAAAGGATAAAGTCACGTTGTAACTCTCGGCTGGCAGGTATGTCCTCCAGAGCCCAGGACCCTGCTTCTCATATCAAAGTGCAGATGACAAAGGGGAGACCACCACGGAGCTACAGAGAGTGTGCTCAAGCTACTCTGTGCTTTCCTGTTCCCTGGCTAGGAGGAATTCTAGGTATATTTGCATTCCTACAGCCTCAGACAATGGGAATTGTTTGCACCTTCCCTCTTTTAACTGCTCCCTCTCCCCTATCTGGGTCTGCACCTTCTGGACAGTCCCATTAGACGGGATCATGATACTACCAGGGCCGGCGACATGGGGGTACTACAGGTACAGCTGTACCGGGCCCCGGACTTAAGGGGGGCCCCTTAAGTCTGGGGCCCAGTACACAGGGGGCGGCGTGAGACGGTTCCCGGGGATTCCCTGCTTGCGCCGCTGCCATGGGGGAGCCGCTGCCGCCGCGAGCTGGTGAGGGCGGGAGGGGCAGAGGGGGTGGGAACCGCCGCTGCCGTGTCCTCGTGGGCGGGGCTCGCGCCCAGAGCGCTCGACACGGTCCGTTCGGAACTGTCACGCCGCACCGCGCGCCCCGGCCGCCCCACTTATAACTTCATCTCCCTCTGCCCCCCCCTCCCTGCCCTCCCGCCCAACCGAGCTCCGTGCCAGAACCAGTCGCACCCCCACCCCAGGTATGTCTGGTAGCCGGCGGGGAGGCCAGGCTGGGCGGGCGGGGAGGGGGGCAGGAGACTAGGCTGGATGGGGTGGGCGAGGCGTGAGTGCGGGAGGGAAGGAGGTTTGGGTGCGGGGGAGGCTGAGCTGGGCGGGTCAGGCATAGGGGGGCAGGAGGCTGGGTTGGGAGTGGGAGGGGGAGGAGGTTAGGTTCAGTGGGATGGGCCGGGCCAGGCAGGGGTGGGGGAGGGAAGGCGGTTAGATGGGGGGAGGCTGGGTGGGGGTAAAGGAAGATCACCCCCAACAGCGGGGTGGGCCAGGCAGGGATGGGTGGGGAGGGGAGGAGGTTAGGCTGGGGGAGGAGATTAGGTTGGGTGGGCCGGGTCAGGCGGGGGGGGGGGGAAGGAGAATAGGCTGGGGGGGGGGGGAGGTGGGCCAGGCAGGGGTGATGTGCTAGAGGCCGCCCACACGCGCTGCGCGCCTCACGCCACTGTGCTACCGCCGACCGCGCCCGGTACCCCCGCGACACGCCACCCCCGCTATGCCCGACCGGCAAGGCAGTCCCAAGTAGGCCCAGGCGGGGCAGGGCGCGGGCGGCGGGAGACCGGCCGGGGGGGGGGGGGGGCACAAACGATCAGAGTAAGGGGCCCCAAAATTTCTGTCGCCGGCCCTGGATACTACTACTAGCAGACGAGGTGACTTGTAACCAAGACCAGACAATCTAGGCAGCATGTCTAGAAACCTTTCCAAGCAAAGATTAAAAAACCCTAGAGGACAAAGACTGATGGAGATTTTGCATGTCTCTAAAGTGTCGGCGCGCTTTATGAGGATGGATCCAGTGCCACAAGCCCCATCGTACCAAGGCAGAAATGGAGGCACACAAATTAAGCTTGTAAACCAAAAAACTTCATTCCGAAAGGGTTAGTTGTTAAGCTGGTAGGTGTGTTTGAACAGCTACTGCCCCGCACCAGCATCATGCTCTTTATGCAAAGCCAACAGATAGGCCTCAGTTCACTGACTAACGCCAGACCTCTGGATGCTTTGGAATGGGATTCCCCCCTCCCCCAGCCCAAAGAAAATATATTTACTTATTTTTTATAATATATTCTGTGGAGTCTGGACCTTGACCAAGAAATTTGGACCTTGACCAAAAAAAAATAATTGACTACTCCTGCTCTATAACCTTTCAAAAACCAGAAGTTAGGCTGTCTGGAAACCATGAAGGGATCCAGCCCATTCTTCGTCTCTTCTAAATTTCCATTATCCCTTATCCCCTCCCAGCGGATTTACACCACCCTTAACCGTGCTCCCAAAGAGTAGGTCATTTCTGGGACTAGATCCTTTGACTAAGGAAGAGGATTTTATTCGGAAGTAGTAATTGGTTGGGTGGGAGAACAGAAGGGAGGAGGGTGTTACGTCATTCAGGGGACAACGCTGGGACACGGGAGCCCTCGTGGGGATTTTTAAGTCAAGCAGTGCAGAGCCTGGCAACTGTTAAAGACGGGGCAGAGCCGTCTTCCTCATCCCATTGGAAGGCACCAAGAGGGGGGAGAGGACCATTGAAAACCTGGAGCTATTCCAACCATCCTTGAGTTGTCTGGAGATAACAGGGAAATGCCACGTCTTATCCCCACGCCTCCAAAGATGGGCTAAGGAGTAGCGGTCACAGCAGACCCAACCTCCATCTAGTCCACTATCTTGTCTTGGACACTGGCCAGCTCCAGCTTCTTCAGTATAAGCTGTAAGAACCCCACAGTAGGCAGCTGTGGGATAATCTACCCCACACGCAAACACACACAGAGATCCCATTCAAATCCCTGCTAGTCAGAGACTGGCTTAAACCCTGAAGCCCAAGGTCTGATATCTCATCCAACCCTGGCCAGCGCAAAGCCAAAGCTAGTTTAGAGGGCTAGGATGCAAGCAGTGGGTTCTGGGGATTCTCTGGAGCTTGGGGCATGAACATACCTGGGAGGAGCCGCTGATGCTAACCCTCCCGGAGGAGCTGGTTTCAAGACTGGTGCCCCTGACGGAAGCAGGTTCATTAACTCCAGCAAGAACCCCACAGCGCAGAGTCTGTTCAGTTAAATCCCCAATTCCCCAAACTCAGCGCAAGCCTTTTCCCTGGGTAGATAGTTTGCTAAGCACGGGTGAGTGTCACGTCATGAGTGACGAGGAAACGGGGGGGAAATGAGCAAGGGGAAACAAACGGCAAAAAGAAACACGATCACCGCCCTGGATTCCTCCTCCTTTAAAACAAAGAGCCCAGAAGGCAGCTCCCTCTGTGGGCCCACCAGTCCATGGAGCACAACGCGACATCTTCCCCGGGGCTGGGGGCCGTCGGATGCTTTCATCAATCCACTCTTTCTTTATGAAATCAACGCTGCTCATGCAGAATTCATTTCATTTCTCCTCCTCCCCTTAAGGTACGAGCGCAGGGAGAGTTTGCTTGAGTTCTTAGTTCTTCCCTTCCCTTCGCTGTAGGTAGTTTTCCGTTTCCAGTCCTGAACTGAAAAGCTTCTGGCAATTCCAGGGAACGGTGCTGGCCCGGGGTACGAAGAGGGGGGTAGGTGTCAGACCACCTGAGTGCTGTTTACACTGGGGGCGGGGACGACGGCCTAGTGGTTAGAAATAGTGTCTGTTGTGGGTTCGGTGTCTGGCTCTGTCACGGACTTGCTGTGTCACCTCGGGCAAGTCCCATTGCCCCTGTGCCTCGATTCAGTCTCCTACAGAAGAGGCGGGTTACGATGGGGTGCAGGAGAAGGATTCGTTAGCCACTGCTTGTAAAGCGCTCGGAGACCCTCTGCCAAGAGCGGCTATGTGAGGGCAAAGAATGATGAGCGACGCCAACTCTGAAAGAAAATCAAGTGTTAGGTGTCCTGGGCGCTCTCCTAACCCGCCCATCCCCTTTAAGGAAGCCGGCGCATGCAGCAATGACCACACAAACAGGCACAATGCCCCGTGCTACACATCAGCAGTGGGAGAAACCTGGAGATGGGGGCAACCCAGATACTTCAAGAAGTGGTCCTGGTAATTCAGTGATGGGATCTCCCCTCTAAGTCCCAGAAACTACTTCCCAGCATGGTGCCAAAGGGCATTGTGCTGTGTTAGATGCCAGCAGGGACAAAGATAACTTGGTCTGGAGCCTTTTCAATCATTCGCGATCCCCTGGAGCGTCTCATAGCCGGTCGGAGTTCCAACATGGCGGTTCCATCCTGCAGGCCAACCTATCTCCTGGGCAATCACTCCCATAGGGTATTCTGCACCTCCTGGACTCCGCTGTCCTGGGGGGTGTTCAACTGCTGCCGTGTTCCACCCTAGAGGTGGCTGCACTTCCGTGATGGTCAAGGGATCCCTCTAGTCCATTTGGGAGTTTGTAAGGTGCTATGTCAGTGCAAGTTACTATATAAGTCTTCTCCCTATGGCTTAATCCAATGGTTTAGTCTCTGCTGGGGTTAGGCCTCCTTAGTCCTGCGCAGCCCTACTCTCCAGAGGATCTGACCAGGCCTGTGTTGCAGCGGTCATGCCAGTCACCTCCACAGTGGGGTGCAGTGTCTCTTTCAAAGCCCACCGGCTGCAGGTGGGAGAAGTTCTGAATGAGGAATCTCTGAAAGCCCTGCAGCTCCCGAGCCGGGACTCAGCCAGGGAGAAAAGTACTGAGACTTCACCAAGCAAAGCTATTTGCATCTGCATTCCTTCACACTTAATGACATGCAAAGCACCAGAGGGGAGACAGCGGGTCACAGACGGGAGAGCAGAGAATCAGTGCTCAGCCCAAGGGTTGGGGTTTGAAATGGTAAGTGCGCCGTGAAGGAGGAAGCCAGAGAGCATTGTCTGTGTAAACACTCGTGAAGTGTATCACATGCCCCTCTAGGGGATAACAGCTCTTTACTGCTACCAGCTAGCGGAGTCACTCCTTGTTCTGACAGGGTAAAGGGCTGTGCTGCAGTGCTGAAGGCCCATGTCTGGGGTCAGGCACTCCTGAATGAGAGACGGCCCTCCGCCCACGCCGCTCGGCCCTCCGCCCACGCCGCTCGGCCCTCCGCCCACGCCGCTCGGCCCACGCCGTTCGGCCCTCCGCCCACGCCGCTCCGCCCACGCCGTTCGGCCCTCCGCCCACGCCGCTCGGCCCTCCGCCCATGCTGCTCCGCCCAGGCCGCTCGGCCCTCCGCCCACGCCGCTCGGCCCTCCGCCCACGCCGCTCGGCCCTCCGCCCACGCCGTTCAGCAAGCAGGGGTGGCAGCATGTCCACTAACAGCACCCTGCTCGCCGGCTGCTAAAGGACAGCCAGGGCCTCCGCCTGACTGTGGCTGTTCCCCACGAAGCGGGAGAGGGATTGGCCTCCCCACACCTGTGTGATCACGAGGAACGCTCCAAGAGCCGGCGCTGTCACTCTCTGGCCCCGACCCTGGGCCCTGCCAGGCCAGGTCACTCAGCTGAACATCAGAAGAGCTGAAGGGACCAAACTGAGCTCCTGGGCTGGGATTCCCAGCTAAGTGGAGAGAGCTTGGTGCCCAAATCCTACCAAAATCCAGCAGGATTCAGACCCTACCTCCCTTGGGCTCCTTCAAAACCCCCAGCCATGGCGGGGTTCACTGTTTGCCCCAGCTTCCCCTCCCTCCCCACACTCTGTCCCAACTCCTCACGCTCAAGACCCTGCAAAACTCCTCTGCAGCCTGGACCCTACGAACCCAGACTCCTCCACGCACCCCCCCCCCTTCTCTCTGTCTTATGTTCTTGCCTTTGTGTCTTCTTACATGCCATGCCCCGTGCTGGGTATGTCCTGTCAGTTCCCAAGCATCAGGCGCCTTCCCGTCCCAACCCAACCGCCCCCACTCCCGCCCCCACCCTTCCCACATGGATCCACTGGGCGACTTTGGGCAGCGCATCATGTTCGTCTGCCTGAGAGAAAGCTTGTCATGGCAGGGCCCCGCTGCGTGCACGCACGGGCGTGTGCGTTTGCAGACATGTACAGCACCGAGCACAACGGGATCACAGTATCTAGGTTAATCAAAGAGCTTGCAGCTGCCGGGGGTGGGGGGGAGCCAGGCCTGAGAGGGGGTGGTTGGACACCCTCCAGCCAGAAGAGGAGAGGTCTTGGCACCTCGCCAGGTCAGGCCCAAGCTGCGTGTGTGAGGCAAGGTGGCCCGTGAGAAGGTCACAAGAAACGGGAGGGAGGTTTGACTGGGGGGGGGGGGGCTACATGAGGAAAGTGACAAAGGTGAGACCAGAAAAATGTTTCCGGTGAGATAAAATATCTGCCCTTGGTCTGCTCCAACAGCTGAAACCTTCATCCGTGTAGTTTGTTTGTATTACCGTAGCCCCCGGAAGCCCCAACCAATATCCCAGCCATGCTGCGCTCGGCGCTGTACATGTAAAGAATTGTACAGAGTTCATGACCGTCCCTCTCCCAAACAGTTTACAATCTAAACAGACCTGACAAAGGAGAGAGGGAAAGGGAGTTGCCCAAAGTCACCCAGCAGGTCAGTGGCAGAGCCGGGAATAAACCCCAAGTCTCCTGAGTTCCAGTCCTGCGTTCTATCCACTAGGCCACACTGCCCGAGTCTCTTGACAGCACTAGTATTCTCCCAACCGGGCTCCCTGCTTCTTACCTCCCCCTGACTCTAGCCAAAACACTGTGCTAAACCCAGCTTCTTCCTGGCCCCCCAATCAAGTCACTCCTCCCCCAGTTTCCTGTCTCCTCCTGCCTCTGTCCTATGCTCCTGATCCTTGCCAGATAATCTTGGCTCAGTTCTGCCCCACCCACAATCACGAAATTGGCTTCAGAATCGTGACTTTTATAAGATATCTCTGGGCTCTTTCTTTGCCATCTGGTTTATGGAGCCCTGGGGTGCACGCTGGCCATGCGTTCAAGTGCGTCTCTGCAACCACGGGGGATAGAAACTTACATTTGTCAATGAAAGCTGAGATTCTCCTGTGTTCACATGACTCCAGGAGCTGGCACTTTAAGATAACCACCCGATGACACAAATCTCTCCATAAAATCATAAGATCTGCCTCTATCTGCTCCAATTTCCACTGAGTGGCCCTCTCTCTCCCCCAGCACTGCTCCCAGTCCTGGCTTTCACAACCTGGCCTTTGAAACACCAGCTGGGGCATTACCCAAGTGACTGTGAAGAGACACAGAGGAGCGTAGAAACTCAGTGCAAACATAGACACTGCCGCCCTCTAGAGTGAGAACAACACACAGGCATGAGCAGAGTGTTGAGAGACAGAGTTAACCAGAGCGGTGGAAAAGGGTCGTCAGACAGCAAGTTCAAACCTCCTAAGGCAGAGATCCATTCCACCGCAGAGCAGCCTCCCACTGTTAGCGGTGGGACCACACCAGCTGCCCCAGTTAAAGGCAAATCAGGCAATGCCTGGAGAGGGCTGCCCCGAAGAACAAAGAGCCCCCCAGTTCTGTGTCTTTCCCTCTCCTGTTACCAGGGGTCTGGGTGCACTCTTGGGACATGGGTTTGGAGAAGCCCAGAAGCAGCAGCTTTGCAGCGCTCTCTCCTGAAGGGGTCAGTGGAATACTTTGCCTCAAGCAAAGAAAGACAAAGCAAGAGTTGGCAGCAAGCTTGATTGGCAGCAGGTGGCTCCCACCTGGCCAGGACTCCCTGGGTACCCAATTAGTGGTCTGTAAGCTGGCGTTGCTCCCCGGGGAGGCCAGGGCAGGGCTCCCCCAGCCTCTCCTCACCCAAGAATCAAGAACCCAGCACTGCTCAGCCAGCAGGCCTGGCCCCAGACACCATTGTAACAGCTACAGGAAGGGGTTTTGCTTTTCCTCCATTGCCTGCCTCTGCTCTCCTCACAATTCTTCCCTCCCCAGAACGAGGCCCAGGGACACCGGCGGGGCTGGAGCAGTCAGACGCCTGGTCCCCAAGGCTCTGCTGAAATGCAGCACTCGAGGCTGCTGGACAGATGAGTAAGATGAAAGTATGTAAAGAGACGCTGGGCCAGAGAAATTCTTGGTGCCATTGCACTGACTTCAAACCACCAGGGACGCAAGGGGGACCATTGTACCTTGGGGTTCGCCATTAAAACAAGACACGAGGCGGACTGAATCACTGATTTTTCATTTTAGCGGCTAAACTGAAAATATCCAGGGGGCGGAAAAAATCAGCTGGTTTCAAACCAAACCTGAATTTTTTCAGTTTCTCGCACCCAAACCAAAAAATATATTTTGTTCAGGTCAAATGAAAGGTTTTGAAAAGGTCAGTTGGAAACAGCTCGCTTTGCAAACGTTCAAAACAAACTCTCTTGACATTTCGGTCCGTCTTTTTAGCCAAAACAATTTGCTGAATTCCACCCGACTTCGGGAGCCATCTGAGTGCCCTGAAAATGCAGAAAACACCTCAGAGTTCCCAGAGCAGTTACTCACCAGCAGGCCTGGCACCGCCTCCTAAGACTGGCTCCCTCCCCCCCAGCAGGTGCCGGCTCTTCAATAAGTCCATGCTCCTTTGCCTGTGGTTCATTGTAAAGAATGACATTTATAGCACCAATACAATACTGGGGAGAAGGTCACTGTGCCTAATTACTGCCCCCTCAGGGGTGGCTGAGTATGGAAAAACACAGCTGGGATTTGATACCGGCCCCCCGACCCCTGAAATGCAGCTAGAGTCGTACTGGTTAGCACTTAGGGCACTACATGTTTCTCAAGCGCTAGTCACCGGTTAGCTAATGCACCATCATCGGTAAGGTCAGCAGAGATCCCCCTCTCTGGTTTTGCAGATAGGAAGAGTGAGGCCCAGAGAGGAAGTAGATTGCCCAGAATTTCATAGAGCCAGGAACAGAACTCAGCAATTCTTGTGTTCAGACTCCTAGAAAGCACCTCTCCTTGTACACTATCTCCTGACCCCCCCAGCATCTCCCCTCCTCCCTGCCAACATGTGTCCCTAAATAACCAGAGCACCAATAACGGCCGCCAGGCTTCTGCCTTCTTGCCATCACGTGCTGGGATGTTCAGCAGATACCTACACTGGATCCTAGGAAGCTTCCAAAGTGCAAATGCCACTGCAGCAGAATACTTGATGCTCGTTAGGTCTGCTCCCCATGTGCAAAACCAATCAGGGGCCGCAGAAAGCTGACATCCAGGGAGCACAGGGACTGGCACACACGGAGCTATTTTCTGGGCTCAGCTCTTGCACGGAAGGTGAAAGGTGTTTGTTTGCAGAAGGCTTTAAAAGCAGAAGGTATTTAAGCCAAGACATTGCTGGGAGCCTTTCACATTTCAAGTCCGGCGGTGGGAAGAATCAATACGCTTGGACAAATATCGGGAAGCATTAGCCAAAATGCCAAAGGGAAGGAGGGCAGAGACACCAGAGAGGCTCGGATTTAGGGAGTTAACCGTGGTAAAGAGGCTTGTGCTCCGAGGGAAATGTCAGGCATGAGTTCACCTTTCACAGCTGCTTTTCCGACTTTGGCTGGACGCCTGATCCCACTTGTACCCGGGCAAATCTGCGGGGGCTCCCCTGGAGTGCCTGGGTGTTGGGGGTTCACCAGTACACACCGGTGTCATTACAGTCTCATAAAGACACCACACTGGTGCACAGCAAGGTTCCAGAAATACAGCTTTCCCAAGCACAGCCGGAGGGGGGGAGGGGGGCTCACAGCAGTGCTGTTCCATTCGGTAATTAACCAGTTAAAACACCACTGGTGAAAACCCCACTTCCTGTGGGCGCAGAGCATCCCTGCATTGGGTTTGCACGGCCACAGCTACCTCCCGGGTGCAGATTTGCTTCTTTGAAGGGCCTCTGGTGGGAATTCAGGGTTGGTGTGAACACCCCCCCTCCCAGTTCCCCCTGCTACAGGGACATCATAAGGCCAGACTTGCCGCACCCCCAGCTGCTGGCACACACCCAAATTCAGACAGGGCCGTAGGCTGCGGGCGAGGGAGCAGCCAGGCTGCAGGAGAGAAGGGCCTTTATCCAAGCACAAGCATTTCTGATTCCATTAAGGGGGATGCAGTGGTTTCAGCACCCGGGGGGAGGGGTTCCCCTCTCCTGCCCCCAGATCAGGGGCGAACCCTGAGAACATTCTACAGGCTAGCAGCAGAGGGAGCTCAAGAGGAGCCGTGTACGGCAGCACCGGGCCCTAAGGCTGCGTCTACACTGCAATTAGAACCCGCAGCTGGCCCGGGCCGGCTGGCTCAGACTAAGAGACTGCTTAGCTTCACTGTAGGTGGCCGGGCTCTGGGACCCTGCGAGGTGGGAAGGTCCCAGAGCTCGACCGTGGACACCACAATTAAACAGCCCCATGAGCCCGAGGCAGCCAGCCCGGGCCCGCTGCGGGTGTCTAACTGCAGCGTAGACACATCCTAAGGGAGCTGCAACTTCGCCAGGCTCCGGTTCCTCCGCCCAAAGAAGCTGAGTTATCCCAGGGCACCCTCTGCTGGCACCCAGAGACCCTGCGTAGTGCACCAGCCGCCAGAGAGACGCCAAAGAGGGAGGCTAGGCTGGAAGCAATAGATACAGATCACATCTTTCCTTCCCATGTGGCTGTCTCCCCAGACCCCCGGACGAAAGCCTGGGGGAGAACGTGCAGTCAAAACAACACCATCTCATCCCATCCCTGGGGCCGGGGACTCGGAGTCTGCACATCCCAGCAGGATGAGGGCCGGGGCCGACTTGGGCAGAGGCTGGAGGATTCTCCCGCTGGAGAACGCAGGAGCCGGTTGTATCGATGTTTCCTCGCCTGCCCCCAAACTCCCACAGGACGACCCTTAAGAGGCTGCTCCAGAGACAGCTGCTGGTCCGTGCGTCATGCCAGGTGCCAGAAGGGACTCCAGACTCAGTGCAGCAGCCCAGAGCCTCTGAGTCAGCAGAGAGTCCCTGAGATCAACAGCACTTGTGGGTCAGAACTCTGGCCCCTTCCGCAGGAGAGGGAAATGGAGCCAAGACCTTCCCAGGCCATGAGGGGGAAAGCTTCGCAGGAACCATATAGATGAGTAAACCCATCCGCTTGTCAGCAGGGGACAAGCCAGCTGAGAGGGTGCATGGCACCTCAGGGCGAACGGCCCTCCCAATGGGGATAGCTGAGAGGGTGCATGGCACCTCAGGGCGAACGGCCCTCCCAATGGGGACAGCTGAGAGGGTGCATGGCACCTCAGGGCGAACGGCCCTCCCAATGGGGACAGCTGAGAGGGTGCGTGGCGCCTCAGGGCAGACGGCCCTCCCAATGGGGACAGCTGAGAGGGTGCGTGGCACCTTGGGGCGGACGGCCCTCCCAATGGGGACAGCTGAGAGGGTGCGTGGCGCCTCAGGGCGGACGGCCCTCCCAATGGGGACAGCTGAGAGGGTGCGTGGCGCCTCAGGGCAGACGGCCCTCCCAATGGGGACAGCTGAGAGGGTGCATGGCACCTCAGGGCGAACGGCCCTCCCAATGGGGACAGCTGAGAGGGTGCGTGGCGCCTCAGGGCGGACGGCCCTCCCAATGGGGACAGCTGAGAGGGTGCGTGGCACCTTGGGGCGGACGGCCCTCCCAATGGGGACAGCGACCTGGCAGAGGAAGGAAGCTGGGTGAGCACTCCCCAGTCAGCTGTTTTCTGGGACCTTGTTAGTAGTGCCACGAGCGGGAGACGTTTCTCCTCTGAGACGAGTGTTTCCGTCTCATTCCTCCCATTCCCGACGCACATGGCTGGTCACAGGGTCCTCCGCCATTCATACGACAGGGAGCTCCTCCTTGCCCCGGGATCACAGATTTAAGAAGGCAGCAAAGACTCCCACTGCCGGATTGCGAGGGTGGAAGCTCCTGGCGCCGCTTCAAAAGGCGACGTATTGCCGGGTGTCCCTACCGCCGACGCAGCCTGCACCCATTCGCCTTCCGCTTCCATTGCCTTATATAGCAGAGACCCCAGGGCAGGCACACATCTTCGGGCGGGGCTCACCTGTGCACATGTCGCACCATGGCAGTGCGGCCTTTTACGGGGCCCTGCTGGCGTCCGCAAGGGGGAGGAACCGGCAGAACAATTGCTAGCGGCATCCGTCTGCCGGCTCTCTCATGGCTCTGCCTGGGTCGGGCCCTGGACTGGGTGCCAGGAGAGCGGGGATCTAGTCTCAGCTCTGGCACTGGCCTGCTGCTGCTGGGTGGCCCTGGGCAGCAATTCACAGGTCCCCTTCTGGGTGATCCTGCGATTAAATGGTGCTCAGCGGCACGGCACCAGGTGACCTCACCAGGCGCAGCAGGTGCTCGGCCCCGCAAAGATCAGACTGAAGCTGAGATGCACCCAAATCAGGGGCACGTGCTTGGCCGGCTGCCTCCGTGGAGTAGGTACAATGAAACCTACCCCCTTTGTACAGAGGTTTGAGCCCCAGATGCAAGGAGGCCCCATGCCTGCAGGAGTTATTCCCTGGGGGGTGAGGGCTGCAGAGCAGCTGTGAACCTCCCCCCACCCCCGACAGCCTGAGCTGGGAAAGAATTCTGGTGGGTGCAAATGAAATACTGGAAATCAGAGAGAAAGAAACCGACCAGACCTGAGTGAGAGATGAGACGGGAGCCACACCACTGTCCAGGCTGGTCTCCGTTACTGATGTAACCGGCCAGCCGCCCCCTTCAGACACCATGAGTCCTTGGAGCACTGCTCCAGGCACCAGAGGGTCTCTCTGCAGCATTAACCTCTTGGGCTAATCTGAGCAGGAAGTACTTGCAGTAGCAGCTATGGATGCTGTTCACAGGAGGGCAGGGAAACTGAGGCACCACGGAGATTTCATACAAGAGCCGATGAAAAAGGCTGAGGCTGTTTAGTTTAAAGGAGATTCCTGGTATGTAAGGGAACGAACGGGGCAGAGAAGGTCGCACAGTGCTGCGGTCTGTGGCAACGCTCACTGAAATTAAGAAGACACTTTTGGAACATGCAAAAGGAAATATTGTTTTCCTCAGTCCCCCTGTGGAATTCTCCCCCACCAGATATTGTTGAGACAGGTGGAAGTGCAGGGGAAAGAGGACTGAACACAAACAAGACTGGCGGCTGAAGTTCAATAATGGACGTGGTGCACAGAGAGGCCTTCAGCCTTGGGCCCAAACTCCTTGCCGGGTGGAGAACAGGGAGGCCCAGCCTGCAGGCTCGACACAGGCAAACAGCCAAGAACGCGTAGGAGGGCCCGGAGGACCAGGCCCACATGAAGCATCTGATTAGAACTCAGAAAGACTCGTTTCAGGTAAAGATCTCCGGCTAAATTCAGCGCTGGCGGGTGTAAGTCCAGAGACGCCCACTGGAAGCAAGGCCAAGGCTGGATTCGGCCTTTGCATTTTAGGGGGAAACCTCGGGTTCCAGCAAAACCCCTCAGGTTTCCCAGGAGGCCTGGCTCCACGTTGACTCATGGATGAAGGTGGCAGCGGTATACCATCCTTACGGAACAGGTTACCGCAGCAACCGCGCTCTCAAGGACCTCTAGTGCCCTCTGCTGGGCAGAGGAAGGAGGCTTGGAGCACAAATTTACTCAAGACTGATGTAGTTAACTAAGAACGTTTCCTTACAGCGCGATAGTTCCTTCTTCCCGTTAAGTGCAGGGAACCCCAGCAGGCAGAGAGCAAGCTGGGGGGAGATTTTCCCCTAGACCTGTTGGAGCTGTACGCTTGTACTTAACAGCCTTCGCGAGGCTAACTGCCCTGTAAGGATCCTTGGCCCTTCTACCACATGCCAAATTGCTTTGCCAACATCGACAGTGCAAACTTCGGAGGCTTGGGAGACAGACAGGCGGGTTCTCCCAGTGGGAGAATAGAGAATCTATGGCCCCCATGCTGTATCCACTTATGCACAGGATTAGCTTTGAGCCCATGGGTCCCCTTCATGACCTCCCTGGGACACTTCAGTATGTCACGCCAAGCGTGCACGCAAGTATTTGCAGGATCTGGGGCTAAGCGACTTGCCTGAGCTCACACGGGACCAGGACGTGGCTGGAAAAGAGCAGCCCCAGCAGAGAAACACGTTTCAACATGGTGTGGGCCAAATCAGAAGTATGTCCCGGGCATTGCACAAACATGCAGGCTAGAGATGGTCCAGCATCCCGGGGACAAGTCACCCCTGAGCTTTGAGGTGGTTTGGATCCAGATCTGACTCCAGATCCATACTGCGCTACCAACCGGGTCTCTGGGGAGCTGAAGCGAGGACCGGCCTCTTCTGAGCTGTCAAAGCTGTGAGAGACAGATGGCCTCAGGCCACACTGTATTTGTATCACCATAACTTTTGATTACCAAGTGCTTTGCTCCCAGATAGCGCGCGTCTCTCTCCCTCTGGATCCTCACTTCCCAAAAGGGAGCAGGAAACCTCCCGGAGGAAAGGGCAAAACGTGAAGACATCAGCTTGGTAAGGAGACGAGACCAGTTCCCAGCGCAGGCGAGGGTCAGGCAAGGCCTCGCCCTCTCACATCAGGCTTTTCTGCTCACGGGCATGTCACTGAACCGCCCCCATCCAGAGAGGCTTGGCAGCGCATTCCCTCACATCATCTCCCCCGGGCGTGAGGGAGGGGGGCCCAACTGACTATCTCTACTTATTCAGAGCATGGACACAGGCCACGGGAGCTTCCCCCGCGCTGCTCCGTGGCCCCGCTTTGGCCTTCAGCGACTTGCCTCTTAGGGGGAGGGGGCAGTTTGCACTCCACTGCCCACTATGGAAGAGTGGCGTGGAATTGAATAGGGAGGACAAAACGATTATATAGGAAACCCGCTCAAAACCTACAGAATTCAATGAAGCAGCATAGCAGATCTATGGGGTTTTGAACCCCCATGACAGTAGGATCTAACTCCGTACAGGCTCTAATATGACATATATCCTAGTCCAGGCACCACAACTGCACTAGCAACTACTGAGGCTGCCAACCAAGGCCAACGGTGCCCCGGGTGCCGCAGACAATAGGGCCTGGATGGAAACCACCAGCTCCTTTGACGCTCGCCTGGGCAGTGTTGGGGGGTGTGAAGCGACACCAGGCCCATCCCCGCCAGTCAGCTCGGGACTAACATTGATTAGAGCGGCCGAGGGACTCGCAATCAGCCAGGAGCGATGTGGGGAGAAGGAACACTTAGGGCGCTGAGAGGGAGTGGGAGGACTCCCCAACGGAGGAGTGAGCCCCCGGGTCCCAGTAGAAGCAGCAAGCTCTGCACAGCCCGTCCTCACCTGATTTGTGGACGCTCCTGAGGCAGGAGAGGGAGGCGTTCAGCCGGGCACACTCCTCGCTGTTGGCTCCAAACTTCTCTACCGTCTCACAGACCTGGTCGTCAGTCATTTCCAGAAGGTCCTCCAGGCTCAGCTGGCCAGGGGTGATTTCCTAGAGATGAGAGACAGGAGAGGGGTGAGGAAGGGAGAAGCATACTGAGAGCTGACCGCAAATCAGTCGCAGAAAACGGAGACAAGAAACCCCCTTCCCTGTGCCATGACACATGGAATCACAGACCTTCCTACAGAAACGTGCTACCACCTACTGGCACGTGTAAACAGACTTCCACGCAGCTTGAGTTCCAGCTTTGTCTCATGATGTTTACCAGGACCCAATCATACCTGGAACTCTATACAGCCCAGAGATATCTAGTGGATGAAAAACACACTCCAAGTAAACGTCATCACCCTGTGGACCAGTGCAGAGTAGGGATTGGAAATTTTATTATAGCATTTCCAATGACTTGTACTTAGTTACATGAACATAGGAAGAAATCTCTCCACTCTTATCCCTGCGGCAACTACAGCTGCATTGATAGATTTCCTAAAAAGGGGGCTTCAGCATTAAGGAAAGGTGAATTGCCTTGGATATATGTAGAGCCAAACATCTTCTTTCTGATCCCACGTAGACAAGATACTAACCAAGATCCCACCTTTCTGCTTCAGGTTGCTGTCCTGGCAGAAGTTAAAAACCCCACGGCCCATTGAGGGAAGAGGTGGGGAAAATACCCTCCAAAGCCCATTGTGACTTGCCCCTGAGCTATTGCAGCCCTGTTTGGAGTCTAGAAGAGCTGGGTTCTGTACCACATGTAGCCTGTGACTCGCCACCTAACCCTGGCCTGGTCCATTGATCCCTCTATGCCCCAGTGCCCCCACCTCTGAAATACTGACCCACCCTTGTGAAGAGAGAATATCTGTCACGGTGAGTAAGTGCTCCGGATCATCCTAAAGGGACATTTCTCTCTAATGGCTGAGCTACCAGAGCCCATTAGGGGTCCCATCCAGCAGGGTGCACAGCGCTCTCAGCTCACACCCTGCTCGATGGGAGTCGAGGGGGTTTAACACCATACCAAAGTCAAGTGCTTCGGGACAGCAGGCAGACAGACTCCAGCAGCTGAGGTGAGTACTGAGGGAAGCCCCTGCCTGTCAGGGAGAGGATAGATCCCTGTTCTTGTCCTTACTTCTCTCCCATCCATGGAATGGGGGCCCTGCTATCGCTCCTATGAGGAGAAGGGAGATCCCATGGGATTAGCCAGGCCTCTGAGAGGGGAAGGGGGCTATTCCAAGTGATGGGGACCGAGCCATGGGGAGGCCCCACCTCGTCATGTGCCAGGACCCTGGACTGCCCCGGTGTTACTAGGGAACGACTGCCAGGCCAGCCTGGTATTTCTCTGGTGGGGTGCTCCAGCCGGGCAGGCCCTGGCCTGCAGAGGGCGGTTGGAAGGATATTTACCAATGGTTTCCCATTCGTTTTAATGCATTTCAAGCCCCTGAGGGAGACTGCCAGTGGCTACCTCACGGCAGGACAAGGCTTGGCCCTCTGATTGGCGGCTCTGAAGCACAGAGACAGGAGCCTGAAGCACAGAGAGGGCAAACCGCCATCTTCAGAAGAGCCCACGGAGCAGCTACCACCCCGGCGATGCAGTGGGGCTGAGTTACGGAGGTGCTGAGCGCACACAGCACCAGCCACCCTCAATGGGAGCTGCGGGGCTCAGCACCTCTGACAATCAGGCCCGACGGGTCCCAGGTGGAGAAGACACATGATCGTTTTAGCCGGAGCGACTTGGCCTGCTTCACAGGGTGAATCGGTCGCGTGGTCAGGAAAGGTCCTACCTACAGCTCCCGGGCCCTAACCACTAGACGACGCTGCCTCTCGCTGCTGTGGCAACGCAGAACCGCCAAACCACTGAATATGCAACCCCAGGTTTCGGAGACCATGAGAAATCTCCCCGCTCCGCAGTTCACTGTTACAACAGATTGGTGTAGAACAGTCAATTCGTGAAGCAATTCCACCCCCTGGTGGAAACTCCAGTGACACGCATCCATCTTTTCCACTTTCCCGGGGAAGAGTGGAAAAAACTAGCTTGCTTCCTGTGACGAAGTGGGAGTACTGTGTGTGCGTGCCTCGGTTTCCCCTATGCGTTTCTTAAGAAATAAGGGCTGAAACTGGAAGCCAGGAGGCAACGCCCTCCCCTCTCCAGGTGTGCATCCCTGGATGCTGTAATCTGACCCCAGGAGGAGAAGGGAGGTCAGGTGATACCTCAAGCCCGGGAAACCAGACAAAGGAAAGGACAGAGGGACTGGAGGTGGGGGTGTGGTCAGTCTGGGTCTAGCTGGGAAGGGGAGAGAAGTCATCTCGCTCTCTGGCCCCAAGATGGATCCAGCTGAGGGCTCACACCCTCTCGCTGCATGGTCTGTGTTAGATCAGATAGAAGTCATCGACTAAACCTGGGGAAGAAGCAGGAGCCCAGAATCTGGGTCTCACCTCCTGGCACCCCAGAAAGGCCTGACTGAGGGACCCTGTTGAGACTGAGAAGCTGTGAGTTGAATGGTGTTCCTGACATCTCAAATAAACCGTCTATTCTGCTGGCTGGCTGAGAGTCACATTTGACTGTGGATTTGGGGTGCAGAACCCATGGGCTCCCCCAGGACCCCACCCAGGCGGGCTTGCTGGGGGAAGCACACGGAGGGGCAGAAGGTGCTGAATGCTCCGAGGTCAGACCCAGGAAGGTGGAAGTGGGGACCCCTGAAGCTCCTGGCCTGGGAAACAGGCTGTGTACGGAGAAGGGGCCCTCCACCCGGAGTCCAGTCTGGCTTCCTAGGGAGCGGTTCCAGACCATCGCCCGGGCGCTCCGTGACACTTCCCTTTTCCGCCCTCTTGCCACAATCTCCTCAGGACTAACCTCTCCCCACCGCTGCCACCATGCCTGTTGTAGGGCTCAAACACAACTTCCCTGAACCTGGCCTCTAGAAAGCCCGGCCATCCCACAGAGCGGCATCAATAGCTATCCTGCCCAGCTGCCTGAGGAGGCAGGCTGAGTACCCCAGCCTCATCTCACCAGCCAGGAAAGGGAGGCAAACAGCAGCTACGTGACTTGCCCAGGAGCTGGGAGGCCAAAGAGCAACAGCTACCCCGGCTGGAGAGCTATGAGCATCCTCTCCCCCGAGAGAGAGCGAAGGGGTCGCTCATGAGGGAGGCAATCGTTTTCCTCTTGGGTTGTCTGGCCTGCAGCTTGTCTCTGGAAGCTCCCCCATCTTTCTGTGCTCTTCCCTGCCAGCTGGAGAGGGGCGGCCTAGTGGGAGCTGTTCGCACATAATCCGGTCCCAAGAGTGGTCTAACAGTTAGGAGTTAAGACTCCTGGGTTCCATTTCTGAGTCTGCCCTGGACGTGGTACGGGGCAGACAGCTCGCTCTGACCCACTGTGCCTCTGCTACCCCCCTGCAGTATGGGAGTGAGGCCTGGCTCCCGGACTGTGCTGGAAGTGCTCGGAGAGCCTCAATGACAGCACCAACCGCCCCCCCCCCCCTCCAGACCCTGCTTGCTGCGTCTCCCAGCCCCTCACTCGCAGCATCAGCTTCCCTTGAGCCCTGGCCCTTTTCCAAGGCCTACTGCTGGTGTGGTCCTGTCCCCTCAGCTATACCCCCCCCTCCCCCCCCGCTCTGCTCCAACCCAGCCTCCCAAGACGGGATCCAGCACTTCCTCACCCCCGGCCTTCTTCCCCTGCCTGGCTTCTGTTCCCCTTTCCTAAACTCCCTCTTCCACCTGGCCACACTCCCCCCAGGTGGCACCTACAGATAGATCACCGCCGTCAAGCCCTTCAGGTGTTCATCACTCACCAATTACAATTCCCCCTTCGCCCGGTCCCCACAGGCACCTACACTGCCAGTGGGAGTGGGCCTCCCGGCCCGGGCTAGACACACCCCTACCTTCACTCACACACTAAAAATAGCCGTGAGGGTGTTGCCGCTCCCACCCCGGGGGTCAGATGGGCGGGAAGCCGCAACGTCCACGCTGCTAATTTTATCGCACCCGCTCGAGCCCCGCTGGCACCAGCCTGGCACGCTCCCTGCCAGCTGTGGGGCAGACACCCCCTTAGAGTCACCCCATGACACCGGCCAGTTTGCAAGAGGCCTGAGCTTCAGAGGGGCTCAGAACCCACAGCTCCCACCAACTGTACAAGAGTTAGGGGCACTCCGGGCGACTAAAAATCAGTCCCCGGGTGCCCATGATGGTGCCAGGACAGGAAGGGGCAGGTGCTGTGTGTGGACAAGGCAGGGCTGACAGGGGAACTGGGGGTGGTGTGGCCACGCATGCAGGTAGCAATGCAGAAAACCCTCCACAGGCTGCTCTAGGGGAGCCAGGCAGAGCAGGGGACTCAGATATACCGGGGGAGGGGGGGGGGAGAGGGAGGTCCATGGAAGCCAGTGCAGCGTCGGACAAACAAAAGGGGAGACTATAATTTAATTTTAAAGACCAAATACCCTGATAAAAGGCACGAGGAAAATCCAGCTCTGGCAAACAGGGGGGTTGCAGCCCAGGTAGGGGTTACAAAATAGGGACGAGGTGTTTCAATCTAATTGTAAAAAGGATCCTGTTATCTTCAGCCAGTGGTTCGGCTGCATTGAACTCCTGGGGTCTAGTGTGAATGGGGACAGGACAGGCCGGCGAGGGAAGCTCCCCGTGTGGATGGGGATTCGTGGCTGAGGTATTGAATTTTCAATACTTTGACTCCCTGGAGTCACAGGTTCAAATCCTAGCAGAGCTGGTTCAACCCTCCCAATGAATGAATTCCCTGCTGTTTGCTGAACCTTGATCTTTTCAATGAGGCCTTAAAATTCAAGGTCCTGTCTGCTCCGGGAGGACAAGAAAGCACACTTAGCATGTCTTCCAAGGTAAGGCTTTGCCCCCATCTCCTTGGCTGAAATCTCTCCTCTCCCCAGTGCACAGCACGGTGGCTCCACCCCTGAGCAGGCTGCATCCCACAGGTTCTTTACATGCATATGGTGGTTTGTGAAGTGCTTTGGCAGGCCTTCAGCATGAAAGGTGCTGTGTAAGCATTAAAATATTACAGGGACTCGGGACATTTCCAACTCTGCTGGTTTCCTACAGCGTCACCAGAGACACACAGTCAGACACAGGCACTTGGAGGGTGAGGGAACTGGGGACAGGCCTTGAATTCTAGCACGGCTCAGGGCCTTCTGCAAAGGGCTTCCACGCCTCACAGGATCATGCACTCAGGAACAAGAAGCCTTCGCCCTGCTCTGGAGGCAGCAGCGGACACAAATGCGCGGCCCTTTGGCTGCTCTGGTCCCAATCCCCATTTCCTGGGGCTTCCTGCTTTGCTGGAGCTGCTGCATTCAAAAGGTGTGACTGGCCCTGGGGCTTCAG
Organism: Sternotherus odoratus; assembly: GCA_032164245.1. Lineage (NCBI taxonomy): Eukaryota > Metazoa > Chordata > Testudines > Kinosternidae > Sternotherus > Sternotherus odoratus. The sequence goes on along the minus strand of JAVMKO010000015.1, from coordinate 6,634,738 downwards.
GAGCCAATAAGGTGGGAAGCCTGGAAGAGAAGCAGATGCAGGGACCAGGATAGCAGTAGCATGACCTCTGCCCTCAGCCAGCAGGAGAGGGAGCTATGGGGCTGGGGGGGTGGGGTTAGAAGACAAGTGATCGAAGCCCACGGGGATAACCTGAAGCAGAGAAGTTTGAGGGCCAGTTCAGCAGAAGGCCACACACACTCCGCCAGCTGTTGTGCTTGAGAAGTTTGCATGTGCCCAGGAAAGACAGCCTAGTGGTTACCGCAGAGGACGAGGAGTCAGGAGACCTGGTTTCTTCTCCCAGCTGGGCTACTACCTTGTTCAGTAACTGTGGACAAGCCACTCAGACCATCTGTGCCTCAGTCTCCCTCGTATATGACAAGGCCGCCTGCTTCAAAGAAGTCGCAAGCCCTGATGCTTGCCTAGAAGGTGCTACTGAAATGCAAAGAGTGTTTTCTCCTTAGCCTCTCTCTGCCAGGCAATGGGCCAGGCGTACTGCTGGCTTTTGTAACCTGACCACCCCCCCACCAAGAACTGTACCCAGCCCGCCAGCTCACTTCACACCCAGCGATGTTCAGTCACTGTCAAGCTGGGCCAGATACGAGCCAATAACCTCTGCTCCATCACCAGTCAGCTGAGCCCCCCAGTGTCCTGGACAGGCACCTGACATTAAACATCAGTACAAAGACCCACATAGGCAGCACGTTTTAAAGAGCGGGGCAAGCAGGGGGAGAGATAATTCTATCTACCAGGAGAGCATTAATGACACAAGAGAGAGCTGCAGAATCTTACCCCTGCCCTCTGGGGCAAATGCATTAAGTCTATAATTACCCCATCACATATTTCTGCAGGACCTCTGCTTCAATCCATGCAGTTTGGTTGCACCTCGAACCCTGCGCCACAGCAGGGGAAGCAAAGGAAGGGGACATTTTGGAGAAGGAAATGAGGAGCCAATCCAACCCGTTGCAAAACCAGGGCCCTAAGGAATTTCATTCCATACAGACAAGACAGGACCTTGGGTTTTAAGGTTTCCTTTGAAAGATCCACACACAGGAAACTTCGGAAATATTTCCAACACCTATGCTACGCAGTGTAACCCCAAGTTACGGAGCTCGGTGCAGGAACAGCTGGCCTTGCGTTACACAGGAGGCTGCACAAAACCATCATGATGGTTCCCTCTGGCCTTAAACCCCAGGAAACCCCTTCGTCTAGCAACCTCAGGAAGTGAAGCCCCGCACTAGCCCTGCTGGGATCTCAGGCTGTGCTTTCTCCGAGCCTAGATATTTCCCAGCAGCTGCTCGGTAACGTTTTCCAAAACCCAGCGTGTCGGCCCGGGAGCCGGAAGGTGGGAATTGCAGTCCCTGCGCTACCTCTGATGGAGTTAACATGCTAAAAAGAGACGGGTAGCCACAGCCAGGAGCCTGGGAGGGGCTAGCTGCCCTGAGTACATACACTGGGGCTCGGAGGGGATCGCCCTCGGCTGTCTAGCCCAGCCCCCCACTCGTGCTGCCCGGCTACACGATTTCCAGCACGCCGGCTCAGAGCGAGCACAGGTACGGCTGCACTTCCAGCAGACGGGCCCTACGGCACTGCCGAGAACTCGGCCCACCCATCCCACCGAGCCGCCACGTCCAAAGAGCAACAAGGCCGCCCTCTGCAAAGGGGCATTTTCCACCTCCGATGGTATCACAGGCTGGCTCGCGGGAGGAGACAACGTGTCAGGACACACAGCACGGGGGACGCCAGGGCTGAGGACAGGGGCTGGGTTTGGTTTATTCCTCGGGACATTTTTTTTTAAACTCTCCCTGATGAGCTCAACGAGAGGAGCGACTCGTGCGCCTGGGAGCTGCCTGTGCCCAGCGGGAGCAGGGGCTTTAGGCCACGCTGGGCGTTGGCTGCACAGTACAGACTCACCGACGTGGGGAGGGATCGGTCTCCAGCCCTGGGACACGTAGAACGCTCTGAAGGGGGGGCGGGGAGCACAGGACAGCAGGAGGGGAGGTGGTGCCCGGCACGGGAAAGGCGAGAGGCAGGAGCTCCAGGCTGACAGGGTCATGCACACGCCTTACCTCCATAACCTCCTTGCGCATGTCCACGATGCGGAACCAGTGCAGGAGCTGAGGGAAGCCCTCCAGCTTGGCATTGCGCTCCTGCAGAGCCACCTTCCTCTTGCACGAGAGCTGGCGGCTGAAGTACTTGACTAGCTTGCTCTGGAAGAGAAGGGAAAAGGCGTTTCGAGGCAGCCGGCACACAGCACACAACACACAACACACACACACACACCCCACACACCACACACACACACACACACACCCCATGCACACCCCACGCACACACACACCCCACACACACACACACACACCACACACTTTTCCCCGAAGCTATCACGTCCCCCGTCTTTGCAGACAAAGGGCAGCCACTCACCGAATGCTGAGGAGCTTCAACTCTGCATCCCCCTCCTGCCAGCCAACCTCCCCAGGGATGGCTAATTTGCATGTGTTTCCTGAGATTTGCATCTTTCCAGGCACAAACCCATCCAGAGCATGTGCCAGCCCCACAGCTCTGTGGGAACAAAACCCGCCCAGGGCAGAGAACGGCCGGCGTTGCTGGAGAGGTCAGAGTCCTGACCTGCCATACACCCTGCAACCCCCAGTCACACTCCGCATGCGGCCCCCACTCACGTCAGGGGCACTGTTCAGAGAGCAACACAAGTCAGAGTTGGCTCCTAAACTCCTAATGCCAAGTTTCCAATATTGTTCCCAGGCCTGGTTCTTCCTGGTCCCATGGAAAATTAGCAGGAGGGGAAGAGCCACTGCTTGCTTAGCGCTCTGTTCCAGAAATACCAGCTCTGCACTGCTGTTCTTGGAAAGACCCCAGCATCTAGCAAACACTGATGCCCGTGAGTAACTCTTGTGTGCATCAGAGTTTGTAGGACGGGAGCCCAGGACTGTGCACTGGAAAGTCAGGGATCCAAACACCCCACTCCCTCTTTTAAGAGCTCGCCTAAGGATCTGAGGAAGCCGCCGGCCCCATTCCCGGTTCGTAGAGCAACACCGAAAGGGATGACGCGACACTCAGGATTGGGAGTTCGGCTCGTGGCGAGAGCCCAGTCTGCAGCCTCAGCACGAGAAGGCAGGAGAGAGGGGATGACGGGAAGCCAGGTCACTTCACCCTGGCCCACTCCCCAGTGGCAGATTTCCTGTGCCATCCCCGCACGGCCCTCAGGGCAGCAAACCGCTCAGCTCGCCGTTCGCCAGGGCCAACGTCTACAATCGGTGCAGGAGACCTGACAGCACAGCACAGGGGCAGCACGGATACATTTCATTACCCACACGTGCAGACCACAGAGGGTTAAATGAACTTCAGTGGGGGCCGCAAGCCTCCAAGGTTAGAATTCACCCCAACCCGCAGAGAGCTGAGTGGAGCTCGTACAGCCAGAGATGAGGCTGGCATTGGGATGCTCCGTTTTCAGTCGGGAATTGAGTGCCCCGTGTCATGGGAAGTGTTGAAAACCTGCCCTACAGGTTCCCTGTGCAGCTCCTGCCTTCTCAGGGAAAGCCCTTTCTTTCCTGGGTGATGCCGAGGACTCCCACTCAAGTCAATGTGACTCCAGCCAAATGTTCTACGTCTCCCTTGCGTGCACTGCTGGGCCAGGCCACGGCACTCACACCAGGCCACGGCACTACTATTGCCGTGAACACCTCGCCACGTGCCTCCTGGTGCGAATCAAAGAACGGGTTCCCTGCCCTGAGAGCTATTCCTCTGTCAGCCCCAGCCATCTCTGATGGACAGAACAAAGGGCTGGCAGCCAGGATCCCTAGATTCTACGGCTGACTCTGCCGCGGCCATGCTGCGTGCCTCAGTAAAAGGGGATAATGACACTCCCTAACCTAACACCTGTCTGCCACCAGGTATCATCCCATCAGGTCAGTTTGCAGGGGGGCGGGGGAGCCCTTTGGGCTTTTGGTGCTCGGTGCACAGACAGGCCTACTCTTCTCCTCGCTGGTCACACACACATTTAGAGCTAGGACCTTCCATGTCACATTTCAAAGCACTCCGCAGCCATCCCCGGCGACCGCGGTCAGCAAACAAAGGCTTTCAGATTCTGAACTGGAACGACGCTAAGTACCTGGCCGCGCTAGACTGAAATAGAGCTAATAATATAGTTCATTTAAGACACTATCGCAGAAAGAAACCCTCTGCAATTCCCTTTCCTTGCTTTCAGCTTGGTGATTCTGTGCCACTTCTGTGGGACGCTAGGTGGCACTAGGCTCCCGGACATGCCTGGTTGAAAATTTCCCATTTCCACCACATCCCCTGCTAGATGCATTAGAATTAATGTGACATACAAAAAAGACAAGGGTAAAACCCAGGACTGTCCTAAAAATAGGGAGCACCAGCCTGCTCCCTGTGAGGTCACTGGCAGAACTCCCTTGGACTTCAGAGCTTAATTGGCTCCCCTTATATCGCAGCATGAGTGCTCACCAGTGACATGTAAAGGTTGCCCGACTGGCACATGGAAAGAGGTGCTAACGGCTGAGCAAAGGTTAGAGAAAGCCCAGATCAAAACAGCACCTTCATGTTTTAGGGATTTTTTTAAAAGGTAATTGTCAAGGATTAGAAAAAACACCCTCAGTTAACCCAACAACACCCCCCCTAAAATACATGCAATGCCCCTCTGCTAACCCAGGGGCTGGATTAGTAGCAGGTGGCCCTGTTCCCCTATCACCTCCCTCTGGTTTGTCTTACCTTGTTATCTCTCTATGCGCCCCACTGTGCCCCAGGATTTACAAGCAGAAATCCTCACCAAGTCCCATTAGTCAACCTGACACTGCACTGCCACAGGGGCCTGCTTTAGCAGATCGTGATGCAGACTCAAGGGCCTGGCATGCTTAGTTCAAGACTGTGACTGTGTCTTTTATTCACAACACCTTGCACACTCCTGGGTGCTCAGTGAATACAGTATAAAAACAATCACACACACACACACATACACACCAGAAAGCTTAACATTTTGCAAGCTATCAACTAAAAGAACACAACTCAAAAACCTAGCTTACTGAATGTGCTTTGTTCATTTATTTTGTCAAGCATAGTGTAGGGTCTTTTTTGCTGCCTCAGTAATAAATATAGCCTTTAGTAGTGCAGCGACAGTGTGTTCCCTATGGGCCAATCTCTCCACTCACACAGGTAGAACATCATTCCAGTTAATGTAGATGCATCCATGTAAACATTAGGAAAACGTGGCCTAGATCACAGGTACACTGTGGGTTTCAGTACGGGGGGAATTAAAAGATATTAAGAGCGGGAGTAGAGGCTGCAAAAGAGACAACAGGTGCAGCACTCTCCTAGCCAGTCTTTAAAGTTACACCCCAGCCTACGCATCCGCAGTCATGCTATTGAAGTCGGTGGATTTACCCACACGGAGAATCCAGCTTGAGAGTCCGGGGCTGCCTGACTCTCCGCCCCAATCCCAAAGCTGTCTCCAGGTCTCTGGTCTCCCTTGCTGGAACCCCACCTCCCCTCCCAGCACCCCTAGAACAACTGATTCTCCATGGCAACGGGCCTGGGCGGGGTCCTTAGCTAGCCAGGTGGAGCCTCATGACTCTGCTTTAGGTGTCAGTGGAGACACTGGGCGAAAGCAACCCCTCCCTCCACATGCACCCTCCGAGGGGCTCTCCCGCAAGCAGAGCTCGTCTCTCAGGGACACAGGGGAGCGCACTCCAGGGATACCCCTTTCCTGGCCTACGGGGAGGAGCAAGGCCAAGAGCAGGAGATTCTACAGCAGTGTCTCTGCGGACCTCTTCCCACCTCAACCTGTAGACAATCCATGCATGAAGCAGCATTGGCCCCAGCCGGGTTGCACCCGGGGCAGCTACTGAGAAGCCGTGAGCGGACCGGGTCAGGATGCAGGGGGGAAGGGTCGGGAGGGGTGAACTAGTGGAGTAATCCATTGATAGCACCCGCCTGCACTCATCAGGGAGAGGGGATCTTTTCCGCAAAGCTCTGTACAAGAGTGACACTGACTTGCCTAGGTCAGCACTCCGGGGAACAAGCAGCCCCAATGGTGAAGAGAGAGTTGGAGTTTCAAGTTCCTTTACTGTAATAATGGGAAGGGACTCAACAAACAGCCTGAAGGGTATCTGCTTCTTAAGAACGTGAGGCCCCGTTCACCATGCCCTGGTGCAGGCCTCACTCCCGTGCAAAGCGAGCAGGAAATGCCAGTCTGGGGGTCCGAACCCACTGGGCACAGGTGGAAACGACCCTGCAGTACGAGGCAGGAATTGGGCCCAGGCCTTTTGACCTGAGCGGGTCCCCTTAAGGAAGAGCTGTTGGACTCATCTCACCGCTCCCAAGTTCTAAGCCCCGGAGGAGGGTTGGAAACCAGCCACAGGGAAGAGAGTTCTATTACCAGCATCCCACCAGTGACGCAGCGGGCAGCGGGCAGGTAGAAGATTCGCTCTTCAACGCACTTCTAAAACCTCCCTTGCCAGGCTGACACCCTGCTCGGTGTCAGCCCAGACAGGTGCTTATTAATCCTCGGGAGAGTCAAGTGCCTTGATCCATCTGTAGTCACCAGCATTTAAGAAGTGGGCCCTTCAGCCTGCAGCTGATCTTCACAAACCTAGGACTCCATTTTGCTACTACCGAAGTCAAAGGCAGATCTGCCGTTGAGTCAACGGGGGCATGGTCAGACCCTCGCACGGGCAGGGCGCCTCTGGAACGGACGTGAGGTTTTCAGCTTCTGGCTGCCAGCAGCCGTTCCGCTCCAACTGTTGTGGACAGGGGCGCCAGCGGACCGAGTGCTCAAACCCATGAGCCTCCCAGCCTGGGACCAGCCTGCCTGAGGGCTTGCCTCTCCCCCCACGTCCTACTGCCACAGAAATGGCCAGCCAGGCCACCTGAGCTAGATTCCCCCCATTACAGAGCAGACGATGCTCCTGGCCCCAGTCTCAGCCTGTCTTGGTGACCTTGGGGCACTCTGCAAAAGTGGTTGGAGAGGGCGGAGGGCGCTTCCCAGAGGGCAGATGGAAAGGAAAGGAGTTCCCACTAAAATAACCCCTGTCATGCTGCTGGGGTGTTACTGGGCTGCTAATGGTGGGTTAGGGCACAAGGCTCTTGGATGGGCTTTTATCATTTGAAATCTAAACCAAGAAATAAGTAGCAGGACTACTCCACTGACAGCACTGGGAGAACTGGGGGCAGGCTTGGGCCCGAAGTGGGTGAAAATTCAGCCAGGGGATTTGGAACTTTGTTTGAAAGGAAGGCTGGTGTTTCCAAACTCTGCCTTGATTTCCACCAGCCTGACACCTGCTCCCAAAGCAGCAGAAGCCAGCACGAGTGGCCGCGTAGGCGGCTGTTTGTTTTATTGATTTCTATAGCACCTACTCTCCTGACCCCTACACAGATCAATTCCAGACAACCGGTACCCCAAAACAAGGACAGAAACCAAGCGAAAGAAGTGGGTCTTGTCCCGGTCCCTGAAGGGCCCTGTAGTTGAGCTCAGACATACAAGGGCACTGAACCCTAGAGGTGCCTCCTTCTGCCCCCCTCCCCTCCCCTCCCCTTCTGACTTTAGAGCCCTTTTAATATGAGCAGTGTTCAAAAAATGGCGGGGGGTGGAAATGGGAGAGAGGCTGGAATGAACACCGCAGCTGGAGTTCTCTTCACAAGGCCTTTTTCCTAGAAAGCACACACCTCCACTCCAACTCTAGTCTGTGTTAAAATGAGTGGTAGTGTCTGGTATGGCATCCACCCCCACATTCCCCCTTGCCAAGCTTTGTAGTGTTACACTCTTTAATGAAAATTCACACACAGCACTTGGGGTTTTGGGGGAGACCCAGAGCACCCATCAGAGGATCACCCAGAACCTGAGGGCCCCAATCACGATCAGAATTCCCCTGTGCTACGTGCTATACCTCCCACCATGGGATTCAGATCTTGACTGTGGCCTCCGGGTGCTAGTGTCACACTGTCACGGAGTACCCGGGCGATGGTCTGGGACCATTCCCTAGGAAGCCAGACAAGACTTCGGGTGAAGGGCCCCTTCTCCGTACACAGCCGGAGCTTCACAGGTACCCACTTCCACCTTCCTGGGTCTGACCTTGGAGCATTCAGCACCTTCTGCCCCTCCGTGTGCTTCCCCCAGCAAGCCCGCCTGGGCGGGGTGCTGTGGGAGCCCGTGGATTCTGCACCCCAAATCCACAGTCAAACGTGACTCTCAGCCAGCCAGTAAAACAGAGGTTTATTCGATGACTTCTATCTGGTCTAACCCAGACCATACAGCGAGCGTGAGCCCTCAGCTGGATCCATTTGGGGGGCCAGAGAGCGAGATAACTCCTCTGCCTCCCTGCCTGACTCCAGCCACCTTCAGACTTCAAAACCCCCTCTCCAGCCCCTCCTTCCCCCTGGCTCAGCCAGGTCAGGTGACCTCCCTCCCCCACCTGGGGTCAGATTACAGCATCAGGTATGCATATTTGCAGAGAGGGGAGAGGGCGTTGCCTGCTTGTTCACAGTCAGCCCCTATTCCTTCACATAGACACTTAAGAAATGCATAGGGGAAACTGAGGCACGCACACACAGTATTCCTCCTTCGTCACACACACCAACAGCCACACTCAGCGTTCCCATCAGAGCAGGGACGGTGGCCTTCTGAGAACTTGCAAACACCTCTCCCAGGGAACCAGTGAAACAGACTGCACACAAAGGCCACTCAGGGACAAGTGAGGTAGATCCTTCGACCGTCTAATCTCCTGCAGTGCTAGAAATCATAGACATTGCAGGTAAAAAGGAACCCTGACCCAAGTAGGATATTTAACTCAATGGTGCCCCTTAAAAAGGGTTCTTATTCTTACATAAGAAGTGCTTTAATAAAAAAAAAAGAGAGACTTTTGTAAGAGGACAAACACTGCAAGCTGGGGAGTTGTTCTGGACAACAAGGTCTTGCTCTTGTTCCCCTACCTTACACTACAGTCTACCTCAGACAGTCTGTGTGAGCAGAGCACTGGATAAACCCAAACCAGCTGAGGCCATTCTCCACTCACACCACACTGCTGAGCTGCAGGGTAGTGTCGCTCGCCCTCGGCTCTCATGGGAACATTGGGAGGAGCTGGACAGACAGACTGGAACGTCTGCTGCATCATTTTTGAACTCTGATGGATGCAAGCCCTCTGCACAGCGATTCGGCTGCTCTGGTTTCACTTTAGCCACAGTCCTTCCCGGGCCGGGCAGATCACAGCAGAAGCAATCTGTTTCTGCCGCAGAGGGGGGACAAGGCTGCACGGGGCCCATTGGGGAGCAGGGATAAGTAGGCCTATGTCCCCCACAAATGACAAGGAGGCCACCAGGTTTGCCCACAGCTGAAATCCTCCCCAAAGCCCACCCAAGGCCCTGCTCACCATGGTCTTAATAGGAACAGTATTAAGCCGCCTGTCAGCAGCTCTAGGACAGCATGATCTAGTTACAAGGACAGACCCAGCCTAGGCACTGAGAGTCACTCGTCATATAGATTCTGCAAGCCCAACGCTGCCCTAGTTACACCTGTGCAAGCACAGGCTGCTCCAACGCTGTACTCACGCTTATTAGGGGGGAAGCCCCACCTGTCATCCAGAACAGCTGGATAAACACAGCTGATTCCTTCCACCAACAGGTGGGGCGGTGGGAAGGAAGCAGCTCTGTCCTGTTAACTGGCCCCACGGCTCCCCATCTCTCTCCTCACACTCCCACAAGGAGCTTACGTCCCAGTTTGTTTCGTTTTTCTTTTCTCTGTGCTCTGGTCAGGCTCTCAAGGCGCTCACGGGGGGAAAGCACCCACAGATGTATAGGAACACCGCACCTTTACCTCCAAACTTACGATAGTGTACAGAGAAAATGCGCCAGCCCCTATTTTCACCGCCTACCCCGGGAACTCCCTGAGCTGGTAACAGCATTTGAACACGCTGGCCAAACACCAAATACCTTCCTCCTGCTGTGGTTCCCTTTCAGAGGGACAAGAAAGTGCTCTCCATTGGTATTCAAAACAAGGTGTGCGGGCCAGGCCTGCCGGGCTTAGCCCCATGCAGGGAGAGGCCCAGAGTGGGACACAGAGCTCTCCGAAATGAGACTCCCCCACTCAACAGCACATCCACCCAAGGCCCCAAGGTTTGTTTTCAGATCTGAAACTCCCCACACGATCCCATTCCAGCACCGTGCCCTCGCCCCCTACGCGCTCAGAACACCCAGGAAGTTATTGCAGACTCGGACTGTGAAGACCCAGGGGGAAGTTCATCAGAGGTTAAATGGGTCATTGTTATTTGTATTAAAATCTTGTAACAGTCCCAAGGAGCAATAAGGAAAAGAGCCTGATTTTATCCGGCACACGCGGTCGGGATACAACTCCTTTTCCTTCTTCTTACTGCTCTGACCTGAAAAAAAAATCACAAAGTCATAGGAAGGGAGGACTGGAAGGGACCTCAAAAGGTCACCAAGTCCAGCCCGCTGCACTGAGGTAGGATCAAGTAACTTAGAAGACCATCCCTGACAGGTGTTTGTGCAGCCTGCACTTCAAAACTTCCAATGCTGCAGATTCCACAGCCTCCCATGGAAGCCTGCTCCAGCTTAACTTCCCTTCTAGTGGAAAGTTTTTGCTAACATCTTACCAAAATCTCCCTGGTTGCAGATTAAGCCCATTCCTTCTTCTCCTATTTCCATAGACACTGAGAACAATGGCTCGCCCACAGTTTTAGAACAGCCCTGAGCATATTTAAAGACTATCCTCACTGTCAGGCTCTCAAAACCATTGATCATTTTTGTTGCTCTCCTCTAGACTCGCTCCAATTTGTCCACCTGTTTCCTAAATCGGGGTGCACAGAATTGGAGACAGGACTCCAGCTGAAGTCTCACCAGTGCTGAGTAGAGCAGGAAAGTTACCTCTGTGTCCTGCTAACACCCCCAGACTGATATTAGCCTTTTTTTTGCAACTGCAAATTCACCTCTTTTTTTTTACCTTGGGGCAACAGGTTAGTGGCATTTGCTGAGAACTTAAAAGGCTCTGGCTGGTTATAAGACTCTTTTTAGGCAGGCGGAAGGGACTGATTGTTCCTTTCCTACAAGGCATGGGGTTAAGGGAGCGTACAGCCTGCTCCAGGAAGGAGGCACTTACACTAGTTTGAACGGACAGTGTGGGGAGACGTCTGGTTTAGCTGTGCGGTTGCTTGTATCTCGTTGGGGAGCTCCGCTGAGTCAGAAGTCTGGTCTAGTGCTGAGGAGTTCATTTCCTCTTGTGTGTTTTAAGATAGTCTAGGGGCTTATTTTAGCCTGGCTGTGCAGTGTAGCGGGAAGCGCGGTGTGTCTCAGAAGCTTGATCTAGCTTATGGGATTAGCTGTGAGTGCTTACTCTCGCCTGCTCCAGTTTTAGAAGTTTAATTTCCATTAGTGGTGCAGCCAGGCCTAGGACATTCCACAGGTAAACATCACAGCGTTCCGGTCTGTCCCCCCTCCTGCCTGATCTGTATGGGAGGTGAGGCCTCAGGGATGCAGCGTTATCTAGAACTGGTTGCAAAACTTTATGGGAGAATTGATAGTGAGGGGAGAGAGTCCATCTCTGGAGACGTCTTAGGTCAGAAATCAAACTCCTGCTCTTGGTAAAAATCGGAAAACATGATAGAAATGAAAGTAACTAAGACTTTGGTTGAATTTTCAGGGGAGGGGGGACAATTCTCCCTGACCAGCTCGAGAGCTAGCACAATGCTGACGACATTCGACATCAGACCTGGACTCTCTGCAGTTGCTTTGCTTTCCCAGGAATAGATCCACATAGGGATTAGGGGCCTAACTCCAAATTTTAGATGCTCAAAACCCCTGATCAACTGCTGCCTAAACCTACAGGGGACTACAGTCCCTAGGTGTCTAAACGTCCACTGCTGGCCAAGTGCCTAGCTCACACCTAATCACCAAGAGGATCCCCAAACTCTGCATTCCCCTCGCCTATTTGCCTGTAGGGATTGATCTGGTAGTAGGCATGTCTACTGGATCAGGCCTCACATCACACAGAGCTGTGCCCAAGTGGGGGTTAGCACACTTAGGATGTGGGAGAGCCAGGTTCAATCCCATCCCTCTCCCTGAGCTAGAGAAAAGATTTGAATTCAGGTCACCCACCTCTCAGATGTGAGCCCTAACCACTGGGCAATGGGGTAGGCTGGTGTGGGCCCTCTCAATCCCTCCTGTTGGCGCTGTTCCACTTGGTATAAATAATCAAGTAGTTGCTGGAACATCTTCCAAGTGCATGCCCTGGCCAGAGGCATAAGGAGTCATTCTGCCCTGGGCCCTGTGACTGCTCATAGTTCATACAAAGTGGGAAAAGTGAACCCTACAGCAGAATATCCCATAGACCAGAGATGAAGGTTATTCATCTGAGAAGGAGAAGACCTGAGTTAAAATCCCTGCTCCACACCAGCTGCAGAATCTCCTCTGCCTAATGACACATAAGGCAACCCATATCTCCCACTGCTGTCTGTCCAGCAAGGTGTTTAGCTCCATCATAAACTGTCCTGCGATAAGTCATCCTTTGTCCTTCACGCCCTCTCTTGCCTCCAGGTGGGACCCAATTAAAGGTGTACCTTGTGCCTTCGCCATGGGTAGCTTACTGACATAACCAGACCTGCAGCCATCTCTGATTGTTGAGTCTGCTGGGCTGTGCACTGTCATACTTCCACACTGGTTATGCAAACTCCAAAGTTTCTTCTTAAATAATGCTGGTGGAATGCACCCAGCTTCCTTGTCTGTGTACTTCCACCATCTGCTTCGCTTCCACAGCAGACAATAGTGATGGAAGGACACTAGGATTGTACAATCTCATTTTAGTGGGTAGATGTCTCTTCTTCCTCTTCCAGATGCTTGGCAAATGGGAGAATGGTCTCCTGGCTTTGCCAGTTCTTGCCTTCACTTCTTCCATGAGCGGGCCTGTGGCGGGGCGGACCAGCCCCACACGGGCCCGGGCAGCCCCTGGCCGGAAGCTCTGGCAGCGGAAGTCCCGCCCCCGCTGCACTGGGCATGGTCCAAGTGCTCTAGCTGTATAAAGGGAGTGAGCCCAGCTCAGTCTAGGCTGGCGGCCGTAGGAGGGGGATGTGCCTGGAGAGTTCCTGTAGAGGACCAGCCCCAGCTGCACCCGGAGCCAGACACCGGCTCTAGCCTGCCAGGAGTCCCCGGCTGGGGACCGCCGGAGCCATGGCCGGACCCCGCCTCAAGACCTGCCGGGAGCCCCAGACGGTGACCAGACTAAGGGGGCGACGGCCCCATCTACCCCCAGAGGACCAGCGGCCAGCCAGGAGCCCCCATCACCAGATCGGGTAGGAACTGACCCTGGGGTAGCGAGGGAGTGGTACTGCCCACCTGAGGACTTGGAGCGGGTTGCGGTGGGGGCAGACCTGGACACCGGCCACTGGGCCGCACTGCCCCACAGCGAAGGGGGCTGCTATTGACTCTGGCCACTAGGCCACCCTGCCCCACAGCAGAAGGGGCTGTTATTGACTCTGGCCACTGGGCCGCACCGCCCCACAGCGAAGGGGGCTGCTATTGACTCTGGCCACTAGGCCCCGCCGCCCCGCAGGGAAGGGGGCAGGTATTGACTAAGGCTGATAGGCCGCACCGCCCCGAGGCTAGGGGGCAAACCCTGACTCTGACCGCTGGGTCATACTGCCCCAGCCCGGGGACGTGAATCCTGACAGGGTCATTAGCAGATATTGTGCTTCCAAGATAAACAAAGTCATCAACTCTTTCATACTCTTCTCCATCAATGACACATCTGTCAGTGTCGACAGCATTCGCTCTTATTTCCACGGTCTTGGTCTTCTGTTCGCTGATACAAAGTCCCACATTGGCAGCTTCTGCCTGTATCTTCATGAAGGGTCTTTTCATTCCATCTGAGTTGGTATCCAGGTGACTACATCACCTGCAGCCTAACTCTTGCCCAAACAACCAAATGTCATTGGCAGTGGTTGTCACTCTTATAAGGTCTATATGACAATGCAGAAGAGAAGTGGGGACAGTACACAACCTTGCCTTACATCAGAAACAATATTAAACCATTCGCAGTGCCCCTCATGAACAGCATCCACTTACCCAGGGCCTCATTCTTCCAGAGTGCTGAGCGACCCACAGCTCCCATTGAAGTCAGTGAGAACTGCAGGTAGTCAGCACCTTAGTAAAAGCAGGCTCGGCCAGCTCCAGCCGGAGAGCGGGGGAAAGGAGCTCCCATTACTTCCTAGAGCCAGGACCCTGGCTTGGGGTCTCCTGCCACCAGAGCACGTCAGGGTGATTGCTCTGGTTTACTGGCTCTGTTCCCGGGTCTCTCAGTACCCACACTACATGGCAGGGAGCTGGGGGAAGGTGTGCCCCTGGTGTAACTCGCGTGGTAGTCTCGTCTCAGAAAGGGCCCCGGAGGAAGATTAGTGGGAAACGGCGTAGATCCAAAGGACAGTGCATTGCTGGCGGGATGGGAGGAGTGTCCCATGGACTAGTGCTCCCTCTGCCCCGTGCTGAGGAGACTCTTCCTTGCACGGTCCTCAAGGAAGGGCTAGATCCTCTTCTCTCAGATGTTAATGGAGGTCTTGCCATCAACTTAAATGGGAGCGGGAGAAAGCCCTAAAATACAATTAGCTTGTATTGGATATTTATGGTCAGGTCAGACTCATTCAAATGCCTCGTACCCAGTTTTACAGTGAAACCACTCTGCTCTGTTACAATCACCAGGTTCCTAACTTCCCCTCTTTAGAGAGCTGCCTAGACACAGCACCATTCCTTGCCTTACAGGGAGGCCTGTCTAATTAAACCCCTCGTGTAGATGCCCTTGAACTGGTTTCACCCCTCCTTACACCTTTTTAGCTTACTGGAGCAAGCTAAATCAATATAAGCAAGAGTTAAACCAGTTTAAGTGTCCCTATATTAGGAGTTGGCACTCGTTTAAGCAGATCGGTTTTTAAAATCAATTTAGTTAAGCCCGGGTACACGTCTAGGAAGTGCCTCTCCCCTTCCCCCACTATTACAATTGAATAATTAAGATTCTACTATGTAGATCAATTAGATTAAATTGATGCAAACAAAATTGCTAGTTGACCCATTGCACCGGCTAGAGCAAAGACCTGAGAGGGTTGGAACTCTTGGATTCTATTCCCAAGTCTTCGCCTGACTGCACCTTCTTGCACCAGACACTAGGTGTCAGATTTTCAAAAGGATTCTCATTTTAGGGGCCTAAATACCTTTGAAAAACTGGTCCTAAACATCTCTTGTGCCTCAGTTTCCCCATCTGTTAAATGTTGCAAATAATCCCTCCCACCTTCCTTTCCCTCCCTGGTGCAGTTGTCAGCATTTCATTAATATTTGTAATTTGCATCCAGATGCTTGGGAGAGAAGTTCCCTAGAAGTGCAGTGCAGGTATGATTCAGTGTTAAGGAGAGAGAGGAGCCAGAGCACTGGCAAAATGTTTATCAGTTACAGAAGTTGATAGTCAGCTGCCAGAGGTTTGCCAGGGCAGCGTCACTTTCATTATCAGGCCTTATTGCCTCACCAGCATTTGCTAATGAGCGGCAGCTGGCCTCTGAGCTGGGGGGGGGGGGGGGAATGCTCTGAAAAAACCATGGCCTGACAAGCCAACAGTATAGAGACTAAGAATAATTCTACCAAGACACATGCTGAGCTGAAAGGTGAGACCGCTGCTTTCATGGATCCAGCAAATCGGAGCCTGTTGGCCCTTTAACGAGAAGCATCGCATTGCTCTGTTGCCATCAAGTTTTAAAAGGCTGCCTGGAGAAACTGTGTGGGACTTCCAGCATCCCGAGCCCTGGATGAACCTTTCCGCCTTTGTGTGCTACTCTCTGGATCCAGCTGGGGGTCTGAGTTCTGCTCAGCTCTTAACTTCTTACCCATCCGAAAAGCCGTGGGGAGCAGAGACCTAGAGCGGATTTCCCCCTCCTCTCCCAGGCCTGGCTGATGTGATAACAGCTCCCCCTCCTGTGGTAAGCCACTTTACCCAGCCATTACAGGCATCTCAGCTGGAAAGGTTAAGGGGATTTCCATCCTTACCTCCTTCCCCTGCCGGGGAATTCCCCTTCCCAGGGAGCAGGCTGTGCCCACTGTGACCAGGGTCAGGTTGTTCTGGTGCTACTTTAACGCGCCTGCCCCTCGGTGCCATCAAGCTGGCTCAGCAGCGGCAGATGACCCCGTCAGCAAAAGGCTGCGCAGCGTTACGGGCCCAGCTTCTGCGAGCGGAGCCCAGACACTAAGCAGGCTAGATTGGTGATAACTCTGGTCTCCAGGGAGAGGGACAACAGCTGCACCTCTCTCAGAGCACCCTCTGCCAGCTAATCTAGGGAGCTGCGCTGACGTCAACCGCACTGGAAACCGCTTCCCTGCCCTGACCTGCCTGGAGATTAAGATCAGGGGGGTTGAATCAAAGAAAATGTGCATGGAAAAATTTGCAAAGAAACCACCTGTAGGAGCACAAGCCTAAAGTAAATTAACCTCATACTGGATTAGTCAGACTATGCAAATGCAGTGGAAATGTAATCCACCTTTGATAGTGCTCCGGTAATGTCGGGAGGTGGCCGTGGTTGCCACATGCTGCATTTAAAATTTTAATGAATGCATATTTTTTCTGTGAGGCTATACACCAACTATAGTGATAAATGATCCCCCTACAATACACCCTCCCGAGCTGCCAGCTTCTCCAAAGGACAAACCGAACATCCAGGCTGCTCTCGCTCTCTCACCCAGAACAAAGAGGGAGCCAGTGATGTTACCGGGCAAACATCTGGAGGATTCAGGCAAGGTCAGAGTGTGAGGATGACTCGCTGAGCTAGGAAGAGGTGTGGATACGAGGAATAAGACCGAATAGGTGACAGAGGGGCTGTCCATTTGCAGTGGGAGCCCTACCTCTGCCAGAGCCCTCATTCCGGGCTCCACAAAAAATGAGTCTCGCTGTATTTTCGAGTGCGGGTATTGTCTTGCCTGCTTGATTAGCATTGCAGATACAAGGGTCAGCGCGGCCTCATGTTGCTAAGTGTCGAGTGCTACATGACACGTAGCTGCTGTTGCTAACCCTGGAAGCTGCCCATCCAAAATGCTCTGGGCCTGACTCTCCTCTGCCCTACACTAGGAGGTCGCACCTGCAAAAAATGGGAATCGTGCGAGTGTCACACTTTTACTAGCATAACCTGGTAGCATTTCACACCCGCTTTGCAGAGGTTCAAATGACAGCACCAGGTGTGAGGCAATGGAGAAAAAAGCTCTATGAACCCTCTTGACAGCTAAACTGATGGGAGCCACATGTGTTTCTGCAGGCTCTCCAGCCCCACTTAGCACCTTGCTGAAGGGGCTTTGGGCCTGGCTGTTTCCAGTCCCCTTTTAAAATGTTGCTGGTAAATGTGGTGCAAAAAAATATGCATTCATTAACATTTTAAATGCAGCATGTGGCAACCACGGCCACCTCCCAACATTACAGGAGCGCCATCAACCTTCCCAGGCGACTGTCCCCCTTTCAGGCGTCTGATTTGTCTCACACCCCCCCCAAGTTTCACCTCACTTATAAACTACTTGCTTCCAAAATCAGACGTATCACTACAGACGTGTCACAGCACAGCATTACAGTGAAACCTCGATATAACGGACTAATTCGGGCGGGGGGGTGTCCGTTAAAACCGAAAGTCCGTTATTTAATAATTTTTTTAAATTATTAAATAACGGACTTTCGGGTGACAACGGACACCCCCCCGCCCGAATTAGTCCGTTATATGGAGCCAGCCCACCCCACCCCCTCCCCCCCGCCCGGCTACCCGCTGCGGGGAGCCGGGCGGGGGGGTTGACAGCTCCCGCTCGGCTCCCCCCAGCGGGAAGCCCGGCGGGAGCTGTCAAACCCCCCGCCCGGCTTCCCGCTGGGGGGAGCCGAGCGGAGGCTCTCAAACGCCCCCCCCCGCCCGGGTCCCCGTTGCGGGGAGCCGGGCGGGGGGGTTGACAGCTCCCGCTCGGCTCCCCCCAGCGGGGAGCCGGGCAGGAGCTCTCAAACCCCCCCCGCCCGGGTCCCCGTTGCGGGGAGCCGGGCGGGGGGGGTTGACAGCTCCCGCCCGGCTCCCCCCAGCGGGAAGCCCGGCGTGAGCTCTCAAACCCCCCGCCCGGCTTCCCGCTGTGGGGAGCCGAGCGGGGGCTCTCAAACGTCCCCCCCGCCCGGCTCCCCGTTGCGGGGAGCCGGGCGGGGGGGTTGACAGCTCCCGCCCGGCTCCCCGCAGAGGGGAGCCGGGTGGGAGCTGTCAGCCCACCCGCCCGGCTCCCCGTTGCGGGGAGCCGGGCGGGGGGGCGGGGGGGGTTTGACAGCTCCCGCAGGGGTCCCCGCTGCGGGGAGCCGGGCGGCAGCTGTCAACCCAGCCGGCTCCCTGCGGCGGGAGCCGGCAGCCCCCAATAACGGATTTCGGATGCATCGGAAATTTTGTCCGTTGCATCCGAAGTCCGTTAAATCGGGGTCCGTTAAATCGAGGGTTTACTGTACTGACATGGCTGACAGTGGCGTCGCTAGGGTTGGTGTCACCCAGTGCGGTAAACTCACGGTGTCACCCCTCCAGATTTCGACCACAGATTTATTCTTATTTATTCAGCATGTAATAAGTCAACAGTATCAAAACAGTATCAAAATGGGAACAAGAGCCCCACGCCCGCCCTAGAGTCCTACACCCCTCTTATCGCGGGGTTTCTCGGGGGGGGGGGCAGCACACGATCCCCTCCCCCTCCCCGCCACTATCCTCCTCCCGTCGCCGCCTCAACCTACCTGCTCAGCCTGCCACTTCTTTGGGGTTTCCCCCGCTGGCCCCTTGCCAGCCGGGGTCTCAAATTGCTGCCAGCCTGCGTGTAGGAAGCCCAGGCTGGCAGCGGGCTGAGACCCCGGCTGGCAGGAGCCTGGGGGGAAATCCCAAAGTGGCGGCAGGCTGAGTGCTCAGTGTGCCGCCTCTTTGGGCTCTCTCCCCAGGCTCCTGCCACCTCCCCCAGTCAGCTCCCGCTGCCAGCCTGGGTGTAGGGAACCCAGGCTGGCAGCGGGAGCTGAAACCCCGGCTGGCAGGAGCCTGGGGGGAAAACCCCAAAGCGGCGGCAGGCTTCCTACACCCAGGCTAGCAAGGGAGCTGACTGGGGCAGGTGGTGAGACCCCCACCATCCCACCCCCACCCCCAGGGCAGCCGGCGAACCCCCCCCCCCCCCAGTAGACACGTGATTATCGGGGATTTTATTAACCGGGATTAAGGTTTTCCTGATCATCCCGGATAATCGAGAGTCTACTGTATAGAAAAATTTTCTGTGAAATTAAACTTTTCATACATACTTAATTTTAATTACACAAACATGTCTACATAAGTAAAAACAGGTAAACTAACTAATTTGTCAATTTTTTAACATACACATTCGGAAAACCTACTTTATTATATAACGGACTTTCGGCTTTAACGGACACCCCCTCACCCGAATTAGTCCGTTATATCGAGGTTTTACTGTACTGTGCTTACATTTCAGTGTATCGGATAAAGAGCAGTATAAACAAGTCATTGTATGACATTTTATTTTGGACTGACTTTGCTGGTACTTTTCCTGTAGCCTGTTGTAAAACTAGGCAAATATTTAGATGAGTTGCTGTGCCCCTCTGGAAGAGCTCTGGGTACCCCCAGAGGTATGTGTACTCCTGGTTAAGAACCACTGGTATAGGGGAAACACGGGGGTTGTGACAGCCATGGATAACACCCGGCTTTCTGTAGGTTTGCTTCACTTTCTCTCTCAAGGGCCTTGTCTCTCCCGTCTTCCTTACAAGGCCCCTCTCTTCTGTCCCGCCACATAATCTCACTGTTGTTGGGGAAAGAGCCTTCTCCTCTGCAACTCCTGCCGCCTAGAAAAGCCTTCCTGTCTCTCTCTACCTCATCTGCTCCCCATCTCACAGCTCTGGCCTTCCCCCTCCCTCCACTGCTATGCAGGTAACACTGATCCACTTTGCATGGAAGGGCTGCACATCATACAATTGTACAGTGAAGAACAGCTTTGTGCTACCCTCCCCCCACAGTCCTCCTGGAGGCGCTTGCTCCCTAGCGTGGAACAAAGTCTCACTTGTAGTCCCGCATCTGGCCCTTGTAGAGAATCTGGGAGTTCCCTGGTTTTGGCCCATGACTATCATACAACCACAGGCACCAACTTTTCCCGGTGCCAGTGGGTGCTCATACCCCCCCAGGCCCCAGCCCCGCCCCAACTCCACCCCTGGCCCAAAGTCCCGGCCCAAACTCCGCCCCTATTGTACCCCTCCCCACATCTCCACCCCAGCCCCGCCTCCTCCCCCAGGTGCACCGCATTCCCTCTCTTCCCCCCTCCCTCCCAGGCTTCCCACTCGAAACAGCTGTTTCATGACACAAGCGCTGGGAGTGAGGGGGGAGAAGCAGGACACAGCCATGCGCTCAGGGGAGACAGCGGAGCAGGGGTGAGCTGGGACGGAGCAAGGAGCTGCCGGTGGGTGCAGAGCACCCACCAATTTTTCCCTATGGGTGCTCCAGCTCCGGAGCACCCACAGTATCGGCGCCTATGCATACACCTTTCAGTTCACCTTTTTGACCTTCTCCTACGGGCTGCAAGGAGTTAAATCAAAGGAGGCCGGTAAAGGCCAGGAGAAGGCATTGTCAGAGAGTGCACCCCAGGGTCCTTGAGGGAACAATGGGAGAATTATTAATGGGGGAATGAGCTAACAAGGCTTATTCTTCCCAGCCTTGAACCTGGGATCAAAGTTTATATGGAACCACTGAACCTCCCAGCCTAGGGAGAAGGAATAGGGGGTTGAACAGGCAGCAGAGGCTGGAGATGCTGCTGCTGGGCTGTCTGTCTCTCCCACGTCAGGAGCAGGGGACTGGGCTGGGTGGAACTTACCCAAAACTTTCAAGGAATGAATAAAGTTTAGGGGGAAACCATGTGTCCAGGCTGTTTGTTGTTTCCTCTCTTCTCTCTGTGAGCTATGCACCTTTGGGGGAATAAATAATGCTTTGTTTTGGAGAAGCTGTTGGAGTCACTTTAATCGGCTACTGGTCAAAGCTCCCTGAAGGAAAAGGGCTTCCAGGTGCCAAACACAGTTGGGCCCGTCCTGGTAACACAGCTGGGAAACAGGAGGGCTGCCGTCCCTGCAGGGGAGAGGTGTCCACAACCTGCATCCAACTTCCAGTCCAAACGCTGCACCTCAGGGGGCTTGTATGGAGCAGGACTCTACACCGTGCCAGGAGTCCTGTCTGGACTCCTGCCAGCATGAGTATGTATTTGTGTTGTGGTAGTGCAGGGAGACCCTAGTCTCTGTGCTGGGCCCTCTATACACAAATAAGAGAAGACAGGCCCTGCCTTCTAGGTGAGGGGCCTTGCAGTGCTGGAGGAGGCTCCATTTTAGCTGTGAAGTACAACTGAGATCCTGACTAAGGTTGAGGGACATCCATGATGATCCTGAGCCCTTGGGCCCGGACAGCTGGCAGTGTGAACGGAGAACCCTGACATTTCCCATTCATCAGGGCCATTAATCACATCCTGCTCAGAAGAATCGTGACTCCGGGCAAGGTGCATGACATTGTGGCTGGCTTTGGACAAATGGGTTTCCCTAACTGCGGAGGGGCGATAGATGGGACGCATATTCCTATTCAGGCACCAGACCACCCAGCCTCCGAGTACGTTAACCGAAAGAGGTATTGCTCCATGGTTCTCCAGGCGCACTTAAGGAGGGCAATCACAGTCCATACAAAATCATACTTTGCCTGTCCCAAAGCGAGCGCACGTAACCCATGGGAGCCCCAGAGATGGTGAGTAAGCACAGGGTCCAGGGGGACCAACCGTCAGACCTGCCCCTTAAATTCCCTGGGAATTTTGAAAATCCCCTTCCTGTTTGCTCAGTCAGGTGTGGCGTGCTCTCAGCGCATCTTTCCAGGTGACCACACCTCCACGCACCAGGTGATCCCCAACACGGAGCAACGGCGAGGTGCTGGACCTCAGTGTTTGGGGGGAGGAAGCTGTGCAGTGCCAGCTGCGCTCCAGCTGTAAGATTAGGATACCTCCAGGCAGATATCAAGGGCCATGACGGACAGGGGCCATGACAGGACGCGGTGCAGTGTCGGGTTAACGTAAAGGAGCTGCCGAATGCCTACCGCAAAACCCGCGAGGCAAACAGCCACTCCAGTGCTGGCCCCATAACCTGCAAATTCTACAAAGAGCTGGATGCGACCACTCCAAGAGCGGGGCTGACGGTTGTTCACCTGAAGACAGGGCAGCAGAGTTCAAAAGTGATGACCAGAGTGTCTATAACAGGCATTGTGGGACACTTCCAGAGGCCAATCAGAGCGCATTAGGTGTCCACATTGGCACCGCGGCACTCCAGCGAGAGCGCAACAAACGTTATTCCTCTCGGGGACGTGGAGTACCAGGAGCGCTCTACATGCCTTGCCCGTGTGGACGGGTAGTAAGGTAGAGCGTTCTGGGCAGCTTTATTGCTTTATTGCCCAGAACAGTCTCCACTCTAGGGGATGTACTGGTATAACTATATCAGTTACAAAAATAATCCCCCGCCTTAACTCAAAGCATGGCACAAGCACTGAGTGTAGACCAGGCAGAAGTAAATTTATCTAACACCATCCTGGCAAGCTGTAACTGGCTTCTCTGACGACATTCTGATCAGAGAGGAGAAGCAATGACTGGGCCACGCGAGGCAGAGCAGTGTTGAAGCATACTGGCCAGGCCAGGGATGGGGAAACTGCATTGCAACTGACTTCTGGGATGGTTAAACAAAGGACTTCGACCGCCAGGGCAGTCACCTTTTACCAGCACTGGACACGCACACACTTGGCGGAGGAGGGGGGATGAATGTCATGGACTTAGAAATAAAGGGAAGGCAACAAAAAGTCAGAGTTAGGTCAATGCTTGGGTCAGCCAGCTGGGACGAGGGACCCTTTGCATTTTACATCATGTTATGAAACACGGTAACCCGCAGTGATATTTCTGAAGGGCTCTCTCTGCCATAGTGGTCCCATTAGCTCCGTTCCTGGAATGAGACGTGTTTCTGTGAGCACAATGGGGCCCTGAGCTCTGTTGAAGGCTAGATGCACCACGGTCATTGTACTGTCAGTCTATTATTATAAATTATTATAACACATTGCTGGGAAATACAGCTTAGGGTTGTAAACCATGCTGGCTGGGAAATGTAGCACTGACTGGAGCCAGGCACAGTCTAGGCAGGTGCTTGGTACCTGCTGTCTGTAACAACTTTGCCAGCGCACACCAAGCCTGACCAGTAACATCCCTGCTGCATCTCTAGTGCAAGTTTCTCCTTCCCAGAGATATCCAGTGCTATTATAACAAATGCAAAGTCTTAGCCCAGCCTGGACCACTCAGAACTTCGCACTACCAGCAACCATAGAACTCCCATTCACTTCCTCCAAAACCACAGACCTCAAGCCACATGAACTAGAGAAGACTCTTCAACTGTTAGCGGTACAGGGTCTCTGAAACATAGTTGATCCTATCTGTAGCAGGGCGGCGACTCACCCCTGCAGCACCTCCTGCTGGTCCATCCGGGAATTAGCTCGCCAGCATCCGGAGCGCCCTCTGCAGGCCGATGTCCCGCTTGCTGCTCTGGCCCAGAGTCCCTCCCAGACCCTGGTGCCCTCTTACCAAGGGTGCTGCACCCCTGCAGTACCCCAAGTCTTAGGGTCTCCCCTCCCTGGGGAACCCCCACCCTCTATCCCCACCTTGCCTCAGTCTAGTCAACTGCCAGTCACCACTTGCCCCCGTTCTCTGGGGCAGACTGCAGTATCATCGCCACTCATCACCGGCAAGGGGGGTTGGCCTGCTGCTTCTACCTCTAGCCATGGGCTGCCCCCTGCAACCCTAGTACCCCTTGTTGGGCCTTCCCCTAGGCCCTGCAGCCTGGGGGTTTCCAAGCAGGAGCTTCCCCAGCTCCTCGTGCCCTGCCCCAGCCCTGCTTCACTCTGGGTACCTTGTCAAGCTCTTAGCAGCCAGGCCAGTCTGCCTCTGGAAGCAGAGGAGACTCTCAGTCAGGCCCCTGCCCCTCAGCCCTTTTAAGCCCAGCTGAGCCTACTTCCCAATCAGCCCAGCTTTCCCTATTCAGCCTGGGAGCTGCTTGCCCCCAGCCATAGCCCTCCCAGGGCTGTTTTAAACCTTCTCCACTGGAGTGGGGCAGTCACCCCTCTACACTATCCCACAGAAGGCAGTGGAACACACTAGCCAGTACTTTACATTATCCATATGCAAGGTGACAAATGGCCACTGAGGGCTAAATCAATGACAGGAAACATTTACACTAGAAAGGAAATTCAAATCTCCAACATTTTTGATCCAGATGTCAAACATTCCAAAATATGAGGAAGTTTGGATCCAATGTTCTGGTCTGGCCGACAGTATTATTAAGGGATGGGCCATCTGCAAAATTTGGCTCTAAATCCAGATTATAAACACACCCATTCTCCAGACAGTTTGGATCTAAGGTTTTGGTACTAACTGGTATTTCACTTGTGACCTATTGAACCCAGGTGTCCAGAGGTGAAAAAAGAAATCTAATGGCTCCCCGTGTTCACCTCTAAAAATAAGGAATGACACTAGCGTTGGTCAAATGACTGCTGCTAACAATGGGGTCCGTGAGCACCTCAAAGAAAAGGTAATAAGAATTCCTGTGAGTGGAAAGTGGACAAGCACAGTATAGAGATTACTACCAGCTCCCTCTACAATTACACCATGTGAAATAAAATGAATCACATACGCTATTAAGATTGTACAAAAAACAATTAAAAAAATAATTGAATTGAGAGAGTTATTTTAATCCCTGCCAAATCGGGATTATCTGAAAAATACAAGACCCGATTCACCCCTTGGTTACTCCTGGTTCACATCCATGTCCCTCCCGTGTCCTGGTTCACATCCATGTCCCTCCCGTGAACTCAACGGAATGGAGTTACACTGAGGTGTATCTAACCCTGTCTTTCCAGTATTCTCTCCTGCACTAAGCACACAACCATAGGAAGGATCAAAGCTAAAATCTGTGATTGTTGTTAGCCTTACAGCAGCACTGAGAGGCCCTTATGGAGATCAAAGCCCCATTGTGCTGGGTACATATACATAGCAAGAGGCAGCCCCCAAGAGCCTACCTTCTAAATAACAAGACAGATGGAGGGGGAGGAGAAAACACAGGTATGGAGAGGGGAGGCGGCTTGCCCAGAGTCCCAAAGCACGTCACAGGCAGAGCCAGAGAGATGGAGCCAACATTTCCCAAGTTGCAGTCAGGAGCCCTCTCCACTGAAGTGCACTCTCTGTATCCGCATCGACACATCATGTAGCTCTATCGTTATAATTCCAGATGGGGGCCGGGGGGAGGGGGATCTTATTCACTTCAAGCGTTTTTCTAAAAATTAAATCATTTATAAAAATTACAATTAAAAACCCCAAATCTTTTCAGGTCTAAATGGTAGATGTTGTTTAGCCTCTGCCCCCCGATAATACACCCCGTGCAGTGCAGTGCGTAGCTTCCTGCATTGTGGACTCCACCGGATGCACACAATGAGCCCTCATTCCAGCTTCCTTAGTAACCAAGGCCTGATAGCCCACTGAAAACAACAGGAGTCTTTCTCCCTTGACTTCAATGGGCTCCAGATCAGGCTGCAAGTCCAGGGCTGTTCCCGGAGCGCAGGCTGTTCCCGCAGGCTAGCTGGTTCTTTTTATGCTGCATGTTGAGAATCAAGCACTATCTGACTTGGTTCTTTGCAGGCAGATGGAAAGCAACAAAACACCTCCTCTTCGCTGGGACTCTGAGCCTATGTCATGTCCTTGGGATTTGGCAGTGGCAAGGCTCCAGGGTCAAGTTCTGAGCTCATACAGGCTGCTGCAAATCCAGAGTAATGTCACTGAAATCCATGGACTCTGAGGGAGTCACTCCAGAGTGTACCTGAGACCAGAATCTGGCCCTGGGTTTCCCAGTTATCACTCCCTTACTGGAAATCATCTTGTTTCTATCATAGAAACACTATCAGTCAGCACCTCCATGAAAACCTGGGCAGATGCTTTTACCACACAGCTTACTCTTGCCGCAGCCACCTGTTGACTCAAACAGAGCTCACCGGCTGAATCACTAGCTGTCCACAGTTTCATTCTCCTGAGTGCAGCCGGGCCTAGGTTTTAAATCAGACACGGGTGCTCTGCCCCTGCACACTCATGCCAGACACACAGCAGGGGATTCCCGTGTTGCTTGGCTGACACGGTGAGGGAAATCCCGCCCCCTTTGGTGGCTAATCTTGCATCACTCTACCCGCCTGGGGGATCAAAATGATTCTCAAACTTCCTCCCTCAGAGGCAGCATGGGCCCCGCAGGGAGAGGGCACACGCTCGGGCAAACTGTTCCACCCCTTTGTGCCTCTGGTCCCCTCCGACCCTTCGTCTGGTCTGTTCAGACTAGGAGTGCTTAAGGCAAAAGCTGTCTCTTGCCGTGAGTGTGCACGGCAATGGGCACAACAGGGCCCTGATCTTGGTGCCTCCGGATGCTGCTGTATTACAAAATAATGACCAATCGTCATCCTCAACAAAATGTGCTCAGGCCCCCACCCCAACCCACTATAGTAGCAATATTTGCTACTGATGAAGCATATTTCACCCAAAGGGCTCCACGTGCTTTGCATTCAGTAAGCCCCATAACACTACTCTGAAGTGTGTGCCTTTGATTATCCTCATCACACAGAGGGGGGAAACTGAGGCATAGACAGTTCAGTGGCTTGCCCAAGTCCTGAGTGAGACCTACTCTAACCACTAAATGAGCCTCTCTTCTACAGCGAAGGAAATTGTTTGACCTGTAATAATAGGAATTCACCCCCCCCCTCCCAATTTATGTTTCATGAAACAGTGGCCATGTTACATGCTATGAGCATGTTTATTGTAAATATAAATTGGAGCAAGCAGCTTATTAAGGATTACATACATCACAATTGATTGACACAAGGAGATTGAGGTGTTGTGACGACATCAGGCGTGATCAGGAGGTTCCTTTCATGGTTTATGGAACCGCAAGGTGCACTGTGATTTGTAAGCTCTCTGGGGCAGAGACCGTCTTTGTGGTCTGTGTTGGTACAGTGCCTAGCACCATGGGCTCCTGGGCTGTGCCTGGCCTCCTCGGCACTACGGTAAGACACATCCGAATGACAGCCACATTGGGACATTAGTCAGGCTGGTTTTTCAGAACGTTTTACTAACATAAGGACTTACTGCGTCTTCTAGAGGCAACAGCAGCGCAAGCGATATCTGCTGACTGATTGTGGAAGGCAGCACCAGTTAAAAGGGCCCAGACACCATGCAATGCATGGGTATATGTAGACCAAAAAACTGCTCTATTTAGCCTCTCATTAGATTATTGGGGTGAAGAAGGAGGCAAAGTTCCCAAAGATGCAGCAGCGGATGGGTTGCTAACACATCACCCATTTGCCTCATCCCCCAATTGCTGCATCTTTCCTTAGCTGCCAGAACACATAGGGACCAAGATCTTCAAAAGTAGCTCGTGATTCCCCCAATTGCTGCATCTTTCCTTAGCTGCCAGAACACATAGGGACCAAGATCTTCAAAAGTAGCTCGTGATTCAAGGTGCTTTGATTTTGGAGCATCATCCTTGAAAAGGGCCCTGATTTCAGAAAGTGCTGACCACTCACATACCGCAAACCAATGGTGGGCACTCACAACAGGCACCTAAAATCACTAGCCATTTTGAAAACCTTGGCCAGAGATTTTGGCGTAGCCACTGGCTTTGGAAACTCTAAATGAGCCCAATACAACTTTAGCGCCTCCCGGCAGGAAAGCTTTGGCTGAAATGTTTTAGTAAGTTGCACACCAGAGAGAGAGCAGTCTATTGGCTCACAGGAAAGATTCATAGATTTTAAAAAGTCAAAAGAAATCATTATCGTCTTCTAGACCAACCTCCTACATAACACAAGCCGCAGGTTTGGCATGGGCAGAGAAGAGCACAATTCTCCACACCGACTGAGAGGGACCCGTCCTAAACAGGAGATCCTAAAGAGGTGATCTCCATACCCACTAAGTCGTGGGCTTTTCCTCTGAGAACCTCCCCCAGGTGCTAGTTGTGACTATGAATTATACAACACGAATACTAGCAGCTTCCACTCATCCCAGAGGGTCGTCGGTCCAGCCCATTCCCCTTTTCACCAGAACCTCCTCTCTTAAAAACCAAACCACATGATGACCATAAGTTTCAACAGCAAGTGACCATGACCACAAATGTTCTTCATTTCAATTTGCTAATTTGACCTTAAATTGTAGGTCAGCTCTGGGCAGTAACTTGGTAAAATGTCACAGTGGCGTTCCCTAGGAATTGTCTCTCTGGGATTTCAAAATTCTGTCTGCTCAATTCACGAGAGGGTTTTGCTAACTCTCAGCCCTGAAAACTCAGCCTAGGATCTGAAAGCCAAGCTGGGTTCTCTGGCTCATGCACTATCACTGAAATGCTAGCAATGATACTTCAGGCCAAATTGTGCTCTCATTTATGTCTGGAAAATCCTGTTGCTTTCCGTGTGGCTGCGCAGGGGTAACAGAGGTCATCATTTAAAACCCCAGCTGACCCACCAAATTGAATTTAGGACCTGATCCTGAAATTGATCCACATGGGTGAACGCTTGCACCTGTACGGACTTCATTCCATCAAGGCTAAGCTTTCTCCCTCAGTGTACCCGTTTCTCAGTGCTTGAGTCAGTTCACTGCTCTATGACTCCATCCGTACGGGAACGTACAACCATGTGTACCAGTCAGGCCAGACATTGGGCTTACTCAAGTGACCCTACAGTGAACAAGCTCAAGTACTGCTACTTTAGCTCAAAGGATGGCGCCCTGTTCCTTGATGGAACTGAGTTCGACTCCTCTCACTGCTTGTATTGGATTAGTGGTGGTGTCTACGTAGATAGGCCTGGGTTGTGTGGCCCTAGTCATTGTTGGTTCTTATGGCCCACAGAAGACACTACGGCCCCAGCAGGCCTGGCTCCGCACTGCCTCGGCACCTAATGTCGTTGCTGACACCTTTGCCATGTGTCAGGGGATACAACACAACTGCTCTGATGCTGTAGCGTTTTACACCCACGCTGCACAGGCGTTATTTGCACAGGTGCCAAGCTGGGGGAATTGGGCCTAGCATCTCAGCAGCCAGCCCAAATCCTTTCTTGTTCCCCTGCGTGCCCTAGAGATTCCTCGTGGTTCCCACAATTTAAACCACTGTCTCCTAGATCCCACATCCCGATCCTTCCAACAGCTGACGGGACACAGCATCTCTCAGAGCCCGCTCTTTAACTAGGCGCTGCGGAGCCATGTAAGACACGCCCTTCCTCCCGTCTCTGGGCCGGAGACCGCTGCCTCCCTCGGCACTTCCTGGGGGGAACAGGAGTGAAACCAGTTGGCCCCGGCAGAGAGCAGGGCAAAGTGTCCCCCACTCAGCGCCTGCCCCTCTATTATCCATTTCACAGGGTCTGCATTTATCAGATGACTCTCGTTTATTTCCTCTTTTAGTGCAATGAAATACTAAGCACGTCCCTCCCAGAACCGCGTACAGGAAAGGACATGACAGAATTGCTCATGCCCATGGGACTCAGAGCCCCTGTATGGACTTGGACGAGGGCACTTGATGGCTCTACAAGGTTGGTAATGGGACACAGAGCTTTTCACCTCTGTGGCACAGACTCTGTGCCCAGCTCTGGCCACGGACAGAGGCTGCGTTGGAACCGCAGCTGGCCAGAGAGGAATTCCCCTGGGGCAGGCATAGCATAAGACTTCCTTAAATGGCCCTACACTGTCCCCCTTGAAGCCCCATCATTGGGGGTATGCCGGGGTCAGGTCTGGAGGCCAGAGGGGCTGGGTTAGGAACAGGATGGGACAGGCCTGTAGTGAATAAAGTTACAGGGATCCTAGACAGTGCTGCAGACCATAGGCAATTCAGGATGTGGTGCTGAAAGTTGGAGCAGCTTTGGGAGGCTCTAATCAGACAAAATGACATGGAGAAAGTCCAGAGAAGAGCAACAAAAGTGATTAAAGCTCTAGAAAACATGACCTATGCAGGGAGATTGAAAAAACTGGGTTTGTTTAGTCAAGACTGAGAGGGGCATTATAACAGTTTTCAAGTCTGTAAAGGGTTGTTACAAGGAGGAGGAAGAAAAAATGTTCTTAATCGCTGAGGACAGGACAACAAGCAATGGACTCAAAATGCAGCAAGGGAGGTTTAGGTTGGACATTAGGAAAAACTTCCTAACTGTCAGGGTGGTTAAGCACTGAAATAAATTGCCTGGGGAGGAATCTCCATCACTGGGGATTTTTAAGAGCAGGTTCGACAAACACCTGTCAGGGATGGTCTAGAAGACAATTCTTAGCCTCTCCAGGTCCCTTCCAGTTCTATGATTTACTATTTCAGCCCCCAGAGCAGCCTGCAATCTAGAAAGCCACCAGTCCCCCTCCTTCTCCTTGACTTGCCCCTTTCATGCTGCACCTCCTGGAGGTACAGCAAAGAACCAGACCCTAGGTCACCAAGATAGGTCAGTGGAGGCAGAGGCCCTGAATGTGTTCCTCAACATACCTAAGCCACTCGCTGACTCCCAGGGAAGTTTCCCATGAGTAGTGGCTGCAAGATCATGCCAAAGTCATTCCGGTCTGGGGCTAAGTTTGCTCAGTGTCTCCAAAAGCAGGAAGTTCACCCTGAAATGGGGGGTAAGGAGGTGGTCGGGGAGAGCTGCAGTGGAAGATAGTGGCCCCTCCCTTTCAGAGGGTGGGAGGCAGAGAGACGGTACTTCCCCAAGAGTGAGCAGTACTGGCCAGGGATGCACTGACTCAGCCCAACTATCTTAGAGCCTCTGCTAACAAGGCTCCTGTGAAGCCCCAAAACAAAAAACTAAAGATGCCCCTGAAGAACCCCCAAGAGACGGTGGTGGTGCCGTCCCTGGGGGCGAATCCCCACCTCGGTGCAAGGGCTCAAGAAGGTGCAGTTTGCACTTCCCAAGCAGACTTCGTACACTGCTGTTTTCACTGTGGTTCACGGAAAGCCCACTACAGGTCAGTCCAGCTGCTCATGGACAGGCATCCTCGTCGCCAGACCCCCCCCCCCCCGCCTTCTTGTCGAGAAAGACCCAGTTTTCTACCCTGCATAGAACGTGGGGTCCTAAAGTCATAGACAGGCATCTAAATAAACGATGGCTTGACTGTCAGAGCTGCTGAAAGAGACACAGTTATTAAGGTGCCTGTTTTGGGAACCTAACTTTAGGCTTCCAGGTTAGAAAAACTGTTGGACAAAAATGCAAAACCTTCTCGTACACATAGTAAAAAAAAGTAATGAGGCAAGAAACCCCCAATGAGCAACAGTCATGTGACAAACTTAAACATCTCCTTTTCAACATGTTTCTCCAACAGCATGTACACCATGTTATGACACAGTCACTTGCTTAGTTCCATGCTCGGCAGCCAATTTTCTACCAATCTGCATCTTCCACATAAAAGAGCTTGGTAACAGCAAAGGGCCCAGGTGTTCTCTACCTTTTGCACACTAGGATCCCTCTTCCCGCTAGCTAGGATCCCCAGGTGGAGAACTCCTGCCCAACAGACTTTGTGGAGTCTCTGATTTCTATTTAAAGTCTCCCGTCTATTTAAAGTTACATCCACACATTCAAATCCTCCTGAAACTGGTAAACATCTAATTATCTTAGCATACTCTGAAAGAGAGCCTATTTACATGCAGATGGACTGGATGATCTGATAGCCCTTGTCCAGTTCTAACTTCTATGGAAAGTGCTCTGCGGTTTTTTACTTATATGTCTTTCACCTGTAAAAGGTCCTCTTTCTTTTCTTTTTTAAATCACTACGCTGAGACTTCTTGTGCTAAATCTCAAATTCGGAGGGGGAGGAGGGAGTTACAACACCAAGCTGCAAACCCACACAGACAGGGGAAGCCTAGTGTATCTTTTCCAAGCACGGTTCTTTCACTGGGGAGCAGGCAGAACCACTGCCCCGGATTCCAGGCCGGAGTCTAGCTGGATCAGGGGGTTCTATTCTAAGGGATATGCTGACACAACCTTCTCTGTAGCAATGCTGCTGGAATAAAATGCAGCAGGGTCTGTCACCAACACACTGCCTGACACGGGAGGCTTCAGGCCTGAGTCCTTTTTAAAATCCCCGTCACCTCCGTGTCTGCAGGTGGAGAATGAGGACAAGTATCCTGGTGTCATGCATGACAACCGCATGTTGT
Organism: Sternotherus odoratus; assembly: GCA_032164245.1. Classification (NCBI taxonomy): domain Eukaryota; kingdom Metazoa; phylum Chordata; order Testudines; family Kinosternidae; genus Sternotherus; species Sternotherus odoratus. Next base: position 6,602,463 of record JAVMKO010000015.1, on the reverse strand, counting down.
GTCACCTTATTACCATCCCAGCCACTGGGAACCCACCCCGCCCCCACAGACCCCTTTTCTCTGCTTCCAGGGCTGCCATTGCTACTGGCAAGCACCACCCAATGCACATTACCCAGTCCAATTAACGCTTTGGGGGATCCGTCTTTTCCCCCTCGCCCTCCTGGCATTTCAAATGAATCTCCAGTGCGTACATGCAAGTTATTTTTAACTCCTCATGATCACTCCCCTGCAAACCAGGCCTTTACCAACTGCCAGCCCAGCCTTCTCTCGCAATATACACAGGACTGTTGGCAAGAAGCAGTTTACCTCCTTGTTTGCATGAAACCAAACGATCTATTTGATTAGCCTATCATTAGATCAGAAAGATTCCCGGCAGCCCCCCTTGTCTTCTCCCAAGAGGGGATCCCCAGTACCTCCATACGCCAAGGCAGGATATATTTATTATTAAACACACACATTGTTCATTACATCTTAAGGGGGATTGTCCACGCCGAGATCTGTGGTTTGCAATGCAAAACTGAACGCCTGCCTCTGGCATGCAAAAATAAATAAATAATCGGAAGACAAGGGGGGGAAGAACACTATTTATAGGCAGCCACATTGTATGGGCAAGAACCACCTTTTGGCCACCTGCAGCACGCGCACGCTCATTTGAGCTCACTGCAGCTCCTTAATTTATTACACTGCACACAAGCCCCCATTGTATATAAACAAATACACAGTCGGGGGGGGGGGGAGGGGGGAGAAGGGGGAAGAACCTACCTCCCTTGCAAGGACTCACAGAGAAATAAATGCAATTGAAAAGGAAGAGCGGATTTGCCAAATTGTAGAAACATACAAAATCATGCATATCCCCCCCTCCCCCCTATATTCTAGGCAGCGGGGGGAAGGGGAGCGGGGCACCGAGCTTGAAATGCTCTCTCTCTATTTTTGCAAAGGTAAAACCTACCTCTAGGGTTCTGATCTCTTTTTGCGTCAGGTCGTTGGAAGTGGCACATTTGGTCCGGAGCCCCTCCAGGTTGGAGATGCTGATATCGATCATGTTCTGGACCAGCTCGCACTGCTGCAAGGCTTTCTGCAAACTCAGATGCTGCTGCTCTTCGCTTTTCGTCATGTTTTCCTCATCCATAGCTCGCTTTGCAGCCCCCTCCTCCTCTTCCTCCTCCTCCTCCTCCCAGATCAAAGGGATGGTGGTGTCCCACTCCGCCCCCCCCCCAAAAAAAAAACCCACCCCCACCTCCTCCCCACCCCCACCCCTCAACAATGCAATGTGAAGGGCGCCAGCATCTTTCCACCGGAGACAACAAGCCCCCGCCTCCTCCCTCCCAAATCAAACAAATAAATAAATAACTAGCAAGAGGGGAGCTGGCTGTGTGTCAAGCCGCCTCCATTCGCGTGTCCTCTCCCCTACGAGTGCCTCCTCCGGGGGGGGGGGAGCGCCGGAGAGATGCTGGAGCACCCCGGGTAGCGGTGCTGATGCGGGGTGTGTGCACTCAGGAGCCTCTGGGTTTACACGCCAGCTCCATGCAGGATTCGGGGGGGCAGTTTCTTTCGGCTCACGGAGGGGGAGATGCGGGTTTGCCCCTGGCAGCGGGGGGCTGGCATGGTCCACCTGGCGCGGGAGGCTGCGGAGGGGGCGGGGGGGGGCATTAAAGGCTCCTCCGAGGTGCCGCCCGCATCGCCTCCTGCTCTGCTGCTGCTGCTGCCTGGCTCCCGTGCTGGCTGCTGCATCCCCTTCTGCCCGGCTCCCACACCGACATCTTGCCTGTCAATCAGCGCGGCGCGCGCCCAGGCCCCGGGAGAGGCGCGAGCCCGTTGTGGGCGCGCGCCGGGCTGGCTGGCTGGGCAGGGCGCGCGCAGAGGTTCCCGGAGGGAGAGCGTGGGAGGTGGGGTGGGGGTGTCGGCAGAGGAGCACAGCAGGGGCATCCCAGGGTGGGTGTGGGGGAGGGTTCTGGAGAGGGGCACAGCAGGGATACCCAGGGTGGGTGGGATTCTGGAGAGGGGCACAGCAGGGATACCCAGGGTGGGTGGGATTCTGGAGAGGGGCACAGCAGGGATACCCAGGGTGGGTGGGATTCTGGAGAGGGGTACCCCAGGGTGAGCATGGGAGGGGTTCTGAAGAGAGGCACTGATGGGACACCTTAAGGTGACCTGAAGAAGAGCTCTGTGTAAACTCCAAAGCTTGTCTCTGTCACCACCAGAAACTGGTCCAGTAAAAGATACCAGCTCCTCACACCTAAGGACAGGCACAGCTGCAGAACAATAACGCCACCTGAACCTTCTCAGTCCCACCTGAAATGCAGGACTGTCCTGCAAATTAGGGCCTCTTACAACACAGTGCTTGGCTCCTGTTAGACCCTCAACATTAAGCTGATGAATTTGAAGCGCTGGTCCAACAGCTCAAAAGGCGAAGGAGGGCGATACATTGGGGTCGCAGTCAGATGGCACGTGACCGAGATTTGTCACCAGATTTGGTCCACTGGTTGGCTTCCCCATCCCAGGCCAGGTACTGACAGGGAGCACAATGTGAACACTGATCCTTTACCTGACTAAGCAATTGTGCAGCCACACAATTTTAAGACTCGCATGAGTCCCGTTGCCCTTTTTTGTAGGACTTGTGAACTGGCCCCATTTATTATAAAAAGAAAGAGTATTCCACAACAGAAGTGACAGAGAGTCCAAGGGCACCTTAAAGACTAACGAAAGTATTGAAGCATAAGCTTTCGTGGGCTAATACCCACTTTGTCAGATGCATCCGACAAAGTGGGTATCCGACAAAGTGGGTATTAGCCCACGAAATCTTATGCTTCAATACTTTTGTTAGTCTTCAAGGTGCCACAGGACTCTTTGTCACTTCTGCTACCTCTCTGATTCTATTCCACAACAATGGCCCCAAAATCAGCAGTATCATCTTTGCAAGCTGTAGTATTACATCTCAGTTTAGCTTGGAAACTTGCAGGGATCTTATCTTCAATCCAAAATAACAATTAAAATATAATGGTGCCTAGGACCATGTATTCTAACTATTACTGACATTTTTTTCCTTGCTTACGGTATATGTCCTTTTCTCGTCTATGCCCCTTGTTTAGGGATTATTATCAGGCCAATTAAAGGAACAATGTCAACTAATTTTATATCCAGTTTAGATACTTTAGAGACATGTTTTCTAAATAATAAAAATAAACAGCATAAAGGGTCAACAAAAAGATTATTATTATAGGGTGCCAGAAACATATTTAGGAATTTAAAGACAAATATGCAGGATCAAGTCCTGCATTTATTAGCAAACCAAACACCCATTGGCTTCAGTGAGTGTTTTGGCTGTGTAGGGAAAGCAGGATTTGGGCCATAAATTTCGGATTGATAGTGTCCCTTTCAACATAACGGAAATAGGTTTATAGGAATTGTCAACAGAAAGACGGGCAGTGCTGTAATTGTCACCTCTTTCCTTACTAGCCAGACTTGCAGTCTGTGTAGCTGGAGAGTCAGCAGCAGTACTTTCAAAAGCTCTTCACTCTTCACTCCCCACCTACATTTCACCTCAAGGAGAAGTGAATATTGTTAAGCTATAAATCCTTTTTGTTTTACTAACTTGCGTGGCCATGTCAAAATCACTGGGACAACCAGTGAGATTAAGGCACACAGGATAAAGCCTTACATCAGAAGAAGTGCAAGAGAATGGGGGATATTGTAGAGCCAGCTGTTGCTCCCATTGTTGTCTGTGAGGATCAGGATTTGGCCCATAATCAAGCAACTACTTCCAAATAGCACCAAAAAATAAATTAAAAAAAAAATCCAGGCATCATATTCATGCTTGCTGCAAACCATCTCCCCCTCACTCACACACACACAGACACACACACTCAGTTACTCCCTGTCTGCTTGGATTTCATGTGAGCTAGTGTCTTAGAAATGTTACTCTTGGTTGCCCTAATAGGATTTTAAATGCCAACATAAGGTTTTGGAATCTTTGCACTCATGTAAATGCAGGAAGTTTTGGCCTTAATGCTAAGAAGCTTTGGAAATAGATGCACATTTATTCTTATTTTATTAAACAGAGATATAATTTATTGGCACTACTTGGCACCTCATATTTAGCTCATATGTAGCATTTTTTGCCTGCAGATATTTGAGTACTTTGCAAAGGAAGGTCAATTTAATTATCTCCATTTTCCAAACAAGGAACAGAGGCACGGAAAGGTTTAAGTGCAACTTATGCAGGAAAAACTCCCTCCATCTATGGGAGATTTGCCTGAGTGAGGAGTGCAGGATTGGACCCACATTAAACTCTGGATGGAGCACCTAAACTCTGGCTATCAGCTAATACCTAGAATTGGGTATTATTCTGCTATTTTATCAGGTAGGCCATATTCATTGGTCCATGGGTGCAGAGACTAACGGTGGCCACCAAGCACTGGGACAAATTGTTGCCTTGTACAGTATTTATTAGCACTTGTGGCTTAATGATTTTCCTGGGCACTGATTGATGGATAGAGCCACACATCAGATCCATGTTGCTGACCATTTTACACTACAGACCTTGGTGCTCTTGCAATCTGAGGAGATTTTCAGGATTTGTGATTAGACAATGAAGAAAACGGCATGAAGGAGAAGATCTGAAGTACAGGGCAGGAAAAGAAAGACGCCAGATCCTAGACGAATTTACACATGTGCAACTGCGCGGACATCATTGGATTACTGGTCTAGTGGATAGGAGGAAGTGGCAGATGTGATATATTTTGATTTTATTAAGGCTTTTGACGCAATCCCACATGCCATTCTCATAAGCAAACTAAGGAAAATGCTGTCTAGATTAAATTACTATTAGGTGGCGGCACAACTACATTGATACCTGGACATCAGCTTTGGCTGTGATCCCATGTGTTTATAAATGGAGGTCAGTCCCCCAGAAGCTTCCCAATACAGTAATACATACTGGGAATTTACATAATATGTTTTTTACACACACACACACCCTTTAACTCAAATGTTATTTCCACCTTAACATACGGATAGGAAATGGTACAGACACACGACTAAATGCCTTCAAATGCCTCGGGAAAATACTCAGTGTTAAACTGAACGAATTCATAACACATGCTGAGATTTGTCAGGGAGTTTGACTACTCTTTATCTCTAAAATTATCCAGAAAAGAAGATGGAAGTATTTGGGCCACTTGCTAAGAATAAAGCCAGAGCATCTGCCATGGCAGGTGTGCCAACCAAAAGAATCCCTCCATTGAACAATACGGGATTTAGAGAGGAAAAACTTCTGGGACCCAGGTTACACAGGTTTGGCTGAGCCTTATTGGTACCCTAAGCATCATCTTAGAGAACAGGAAGGATTCAGATTCAGAATTCGTGCTAAGGCCTACCCCAAAAGCACAGTCTACCTTTCGGAGCAAGACTCCAAAAGGCATCTAAACAATTTAGGCTCAACTCAGGCCTGCGGTCGAATGTGGCAATTCGACTGAAATCAATGGAACCGAACTCACCCCGAAGCTGAATTTCGTTCTTTGGCCTCTTCCAGTAGAATGCATCATGTTAACCACAGAATTTTAAGCAAGCCAGTTGACAGTGAGGCTGACCATGCAAATTTTAGATGGAAATCGCCCCTTTGGGCCATTTCAAGTGAGGTTGCCCGGGCTGGTCCTTGTCTTCCATGTAAAGAGTGTATCTGGATGGCTAGGAAAGCTGATGAAGAGTTTTGTCTCCACATTTGTAATATAATGTGACTATATCTTTTAAGGCAGTGCAGTGGTTTTTGGACTTGTGAAATTACACTCTTTTGGGGAGAGACAGCAGTTTGTATTTTAACTGGGGGGGAAATGGGTGCACTGGATAAATCAGCTTTTTTTAATTTGGAGGGTGAGACTCTATTGCTATGAAGTTGGACAGCACAAATATGCAGTTCTATTGTTCTGGGAAGTTTTCTGCTGGGGGATAGTAGGAGGAACCCTTTTCTAATGACCTCAGTAGAGCATATTGCAGCTGGCTCAGTGGCATTCTGACTTATCTACATGGGCAGAAAAACAGTGACATCTATGGGAGTTCCATGCCATGTAAGGAGAGGGTGGAGCCGAGTGTGTGATTTTGTGCTTTGAGAACTTGCAATATATTTTTCTCCTTTCAGCTTCTGTTTGTGGTCCCTCCACACCACCCAAAATAAAAATGCCTGAGGGGTCAAAGACAGTCCCCTTGAAACAGTCATTCCTTCCATTTAAATCCTCTGTTGCCCAGAGCCCTTTCATCAGACAAGACCAAAGCAGAAGCAGCTCCAGAGGGGAAGCTGAGTTTGCAGAAACTTTCAGAAATGATTACTGGGGGCAATGATTTAATAACCCAAAGGCTGGACTCCCTCCAGGAATCCATCACTGTTACTGACAGAAATATTTAAAGAGCTTGGAGCCGACTATTAAGAAATGGATGATAAGGCATCAAATCAGGAAGTAAAAAAGCCCAAAGAGATGTCAGCCTATTATTTCTAAAACTATTAAAGACCTTACCTATCTGATAGCTGAACTGGATCAGAAGACGACCAGCCTATACCGTTTGCAAAGCACTGTGATCCAAGGCACCACCTTATGTAGAGGGAGAAGACTATCCGTAGTTAAGGCTGATTTTTAATCCCCTTGGACCTGAAACAAACAAACATACATGTTTTCTATACTATTTCGGATTAAGTCTTATTGACAGATAGGATGTGTTCTGAATTTTTTTAATAAAGTGATTTTTTTAAAGTTCAAACTCTTAAAATAGCTTTTTTTTAAAGTGTAACATTTGTGTCCCTTTGTCTGCTCAGTGAAATGGGATTACATCACAACACTGAAAATGCAGTAGGTTAGATTTTTCAACAGAAATAAATTTAGCACAGATCCATTGATTCCAATGGAGCTAAACCAATTTGCACCAGCTGAGATTCTGGCCCAGTTGCTTCAGTGTGTTACCAGGGCTCAGGTACATTACTGCCATGATACGCCATGCCAGTAGAGAGACAGATTTTTGACACTGACTTGTGCAATAGGCGAAATGTGAGGGCATGGGGAGCAAGATGTGTAATTACACAAATATATTGCAATGTCTGAAAACCTGATACTATTTCTGAGGGGTAAAGAAAAAGCCAGTGGAAGATATATCCCCTCACCCCTTCGCCCTGATGACTTCTGTCACTGATAAATTCTTTCAGCAATCAAAGCAAAGATAACAGGGTGAAGTATCCCTTGTATTCAGTGCATTATCAATGACACATTTTTACCCAAAATTTCAAAGGGTCTAGGACAGTATTCAACCTTTTCCATGCCATAATCTCCCTGGTTTCCCAACCCACCTAGCAATATGAGAAGAGCAGAATGGTCATAACACCCTCTTCTTTCCTGTCCCTCTGCCACCATCTGTTCGCAACCCCCTGGGGTTCATGAGCACCAGGTAGAGAATCAGTGTACTTGGAAATCTAGATGCTTGTTTTCCCACTAAATGGTTTGGCCAGCTCTATTCACTCGTTTATAATCTAGTGGCCCTGACATCCAGTTAATGTAAAAATAACCCCAAAACCTGGTATCTTCATTTACACAAAAGAAAAACGTAAATAATAAAATCCACTTCTGGAAATTTATAAACCAAGAAACAACTACAAATATTTTGAAATAAAAATTCAGGCCCCTATCCAAATAGGGTTTATATGCAGAGCTTAACTTTGCCCACTGATGGTAGTCCGATTGATGTCAATAGGACTATTCATGTGCTTAAAATTAAGCATGTGCTGAACTGCTTTGCTGGATTGGGACAAAAACATTCAGCATCTTGCAGGATCAAGCCCACAGGGCATGATCCAATACCCATTGCATTCAGCAGGAGACTTTTCATTGACTGCAGTAGGCTTTGGATCAGACTTATGGGTGCTGATCCATTGACTGTAGTTGACACTGTATTAGGTCCATAGTGTGTAAAATGAAGCATGTGCCTAAGCGTGCAAGATTTAGGAGTAAGACAAATAATAAAAATGTGTTTATATTTATTATATAGACAGTGTAGGATATTTTTAATGATTCGTTTCCTTCTTGGAAGGTGCCCAGGTTTTGTAAATGTGCTAGGTAAGGACATTGCCATCAACATTAACTTTTTTTAAAAAAACAAGTTATTTTGAGCAAATAATAAATATATATTACTCTTATTTAAATCACTGTGTTGACTGTATTATATAGCAGCAAGTTTAGGATAGTTACATTTTCAAATCCTGATTTTAATGCTTTTAATTCTAAGAGAAACAATGTTCCTTTCACATGGAGCCACGGAAGTTGGAGGTGAAAGAGCTTCCCATTGGCTCACCTCGTCCATTGCCACACATATTTTGATGAATAAATAATTAATGTCTAGCTAAATCACAAATAGAACATTTACCAGTTTTTAGAATAGCATAAGAAATAGTATCTAACTAAAAGGAGGTTTAAGTCAAATCATCTCATTGCTTGAATGAGGGGGCACAATATTCAGGCCTGGCATAAATCCACCCACTTCAGCGGCATTACACCAGTGACAAAATTAGCCTTTTTAAAGCCTTTTGTGCTAAGCAGTGTGAATTATAATTCCTCGGGAAAAGAAAGGATGATGTTAGTCGGTGATTTCAATCAATATTCCATAAAATAAACTACATTAAAAAAATGTCAAGATTGTGGCGTGAAGTGCTCAGAAAGTAAAGTTTGCCTACATCACCTTAACTCTGCCCCTTTGTGAATCCATATTAAAATATCACCATTAATTCATGATCCCATACTATTTATTCCACAAAGTCCCTGTTTCATACTGGTCAGAGGGTCAGTGTTAGTCCTGTATACCACATAAGACCTATGGTGAGCGCTAAAACATTGCATAGGCCTTTTGCTGGCCCTCTGAAAAAGAACTAGTGTTCTCCTCAGTGCACAGGCCGAATGCTGCTCTGTGAACGAGACACCATTTTAATAATCCTGTTTTATCTTCATTGTTCAATGTGAGAATAGGTAAAATGCCACATAACATGCAAATTAAATGAGGATGGGGGTCTATGGTCTATCAGGACACAATACTGATGGTGTCCTGCAAGCACCTAAAATAGAGAGGATAACAGATCGGATGGATATTCCATAAACCAAGTTTTGCCTCTCATTGAAACCAGACTTTCAGGATAGCTTGACTTGTCTCCATTACAGAAGAGCTTCCATTGAAGCTTATTATCTTCAGCTAATTGGAATTCCTCCATCCTCACACAAGGTGAAGCATACATCACATGATTATTAATAAACATTTGTATGGCACCATAAATTTATACTGCTGTTTAAAGAGATTGATAAGGCAAGAAGTGTATAATATAAATACAATACAAATGTAGGTTAGACAATGATCAACAGTTCAGGATAGAGCTGGTCAAAAAATGCAGGAAAATCGTCCAAAAATATTGATTTTGTTTTTAATTAAAATATTTCAACAAGCTCAGAGAGTGGGGGAGGTGGGGAAAGAGTAGTAAGAATTCCTTGCAAAAAAATTTCACAAAAGCAGACAGAATGAAAGGGTTATTGTTAATAATGAAAGAAAGAGGTGTTTAAAGGACGGGGTATTAAAGGATGCAGGGAAGGATGACCTGATCCAAGCAAAGGGGGCGGCATGATTGGAGTGCAAAGCTGGAAGTGGGAGACAGAAGAACAGATGATGTTCAAGGAGGAGCTAAGTAAAAGCAAAGTTCAAAACCATCATGTATACTACAATGTCCTTTCTGGCTGATATCTATTTCCATTAGATGCTCTTTGAAGTACTCTAGTGGCACTTCAGTGTGGTCATTTGATTTGTTAATTACAATAGGTTCTCAGGAAAATTAATTAGATTTGATGAGTTCTGATTGGAATTATTGCTTTTCTCTGTGTGTTTAAAGAACTAGCTTGCTTTGGAGAAGTACATTATCTTGGTCCCATTGTGTCAGTCCACTCCAGGCATATTACACTGAGATGTTATGTTACCTAAAACCTGTTTTCAAACCTTCATGAGCTGTGGGGGTGACTTAATACTGAAAACCTGGCTGCAGTGTGCCAATTACAACAAGGAACATATGGGGCAGATAAGCAATGCAGTAGCACTGAGCCTCTATTATTACAGAAGACTTAATAGTGGGAAAATCAGTTTGCACTCTTTTTTGCTGCTTTTTGATATTTAAAGATTGGAAATTCCCATCTTGTCTACTTCATTTTCCATAGGAGACTATGGCCTTCTGAGATGTTAGCATATTTATAGCATCAGAGGCACCAAGTAAGGAAAACTAATTAACTGAGAGAGGAATTGATTTTTATTGAGACTGTTTAGAACTCTGGGATTTTTTGTTGTTGTTTAACACCTATTTAATATAACCTTGAGAGAAAAAGCTCTCTTTGTTAATGATTCAGCATCTCCACACTTACAAGTAAGGCTGAGAAAGCCCTCAATCCACACCTCTGAATTATACAAGAAGTACTCCAGCAAAAACAGGAAAGCTTAAAACCAAAAATGCCAGGTTTTAAATTAATAAACCAGCAGATTATTTTTAATAAAAAGTAAAGTAATATACTAAGCCTTCAGGCCTCCACTATACATCATAGAGCAGAAAGAGGCAAACCCTTTTTTCCCTGCTTTGCACACCACCTATAAAAATGCTGTTTGATTTACATTTGGAATTGTGCATTGTTTATGATCATGATTTAAAACACTTAGAAAGTTTCATATTCTCCCATCCTTAGACAAACTAAGTGACTCACCCAGCACTTTTCATTCTCGTCTCACTATTTTACAGATTTAAGGATAACCTCCCATCACACTAAATTGTTTTATAAGAGATCTAACACGATTTTGCTTTTGCAAGATTGGAGTACAGTGATTTCTCCATATTCTGGCATGCCAACAGCTCCCCATTCACTATTCCTTCCAGTTTAAGCAGATGGTGAGTTCCAAAATATGTACGTATGGATAATGTTTCGTGACTAACAAAAATAAGCAGCTCAGGACACTTATATCTTTGAATTAAATAACTGGGGATGCGTTCAAGAAAATCCTTTTACATAGTGCTTTCAGGCTCCAAAAATTGTTTCTAAAACAAGAGCTCTAATAGTTTTTCTGATTTAGGAAAGGCAATATACCTTTTAAGGCTCACAACTGAATCTTCACAAGCAGACTCCCAAAGCTGTGAAAAGCCTCACTGGTAGGTAATTCCCAGGGGTGCTGCTGGAACAATATTTATAGCAGGGGTGGGGTGCTAATGATGGAAACCATATATTGGTGTTGGGTACTGTATTTCAGGATAGAGGGTGTGGGAGCACCGCTACTTCCAGCACCACTGGTCACTCCCCAAGGGCAGGCACCTGCACTCCATGGGATGTCACACTAGCCACAGTGGCGCTCACTGCAAGTCTGGGGCAAAGTCTCTCCAGGTGCCCAGAAGCAAAAAGGAGAAAACTCTGCATCTTTTCCCACCTCGCCAACGCTGGCGGTTTTGTCCTGAGCCTCCCGCTAGTGGGTATTTCTCCTTCAGATCCCACCGCCCGGGTTCAGGAGATTCTCCGCCCTTGTGGCTGAGAAACAAAACAAGCCCCAAGCCCCGCGGCGGCGGAGAAAAGCTCGAACAGGCGGGTTGCAGCGGGGCCCGAAATCAGACGAGCCCACACCGGAGTACGGGAATTGCGGGGGCTGGCTTGAAGCGGTTCCCATTATAGACGGGCATTGCAGCCTTTTGCAATGGCTCTCAGTCCCCCCCCCCCCCCCCGAACAAAAAGGAGCCAACATTTAATAGTCTCCCGATTGTTAAGGGTCCCCCGACGTGTGGGGCCAGCCCTGGAGGCGGGGGGGGGGGCGCAGAGACAGACTAGCGGGGGGGGGCATTGCCCCTGCCCCGCTAGTCAAGCCCTTAGCCCGGGGGCGCAGGGAGCCTTTGCCCTGCCCGGGGGGGGGGGTGATTTGCACGCGGGCAGCCCCCAGATGCAGCCGGGGGCGGGGGCTCCCCTGTGATCTGCAACCGGGGGCGCGTCGCGCGCTCTGCACCTGCCCCAGCAAACCCGAGCTCGAGCCGCCCGGGGCGCACGGTCACCTTCCCCCCTCCCTCCTCCGGGGGGGGGGGGAGACCCAGGAGCTCTCGCGAGAGCCGGGAGCTGTTTGAGCGCGAGCCGGGCGGGCCCCGCTGCTGCTGCTTCTCCGCGCGCCCCGCTGCAAGGGGCGGGGGACCGGCCGCATGGAGCCTGCAGCCCCCGCGTCGGCGGCCGGGAAGAGCAAGAACTTGCCATGGTAGGGGAGGCGCCGTGCCTGGGATCGCCCCCCCCCCCCATGCAGGAGCTGGGCTGGGATACGTGGGGCAGCGGGGATCCGCGCCCTCCGCTCCCCCTCGCTGCGGCTCCAGCCCCACCCCACTGCTGCAGGCAGGAGCTGGCCTGGGGTACGCGGGGCCGCTGCTCCCTGGGCTTCGCTCTGCCCCCGGGCGCCGCCTGCAGAGCTCGAAGCCAGCGGAGCGTTAACTGACACCCCCCCGTTCCCCGGTTAGCGACAGCAGCGCGGGGCCCTGCCGGGGCTGAGGTCCGAATAGCGTTTACCCCCTGCAAGGGAGCTGTGCAACTGAGTGCGGGGTTGTGGGGCCTCTTGCAGGTGTTAGCGGGACTGGGAAGCTGAGCAATTCCCCCCCCCCCCCTTGTCAAAAGCAGTCCCTCTGCCCTGCCGTCTGAAAGGGGCCCTGCCGAGGGCTGGGGAAGCCATTCCTTCCGGAGAGGTGGGAAGGGGAGGTGCTGGGGAAGCAGAAGCGACCTCCGGGACTTAGTTTGTCTCAGCTGGGGCATGCTGCTTTGTTGGCTCACCTGGTCTGATCCGGAGTAGCCTGCCCTCTTCATGGACCTCATGGGGGAGAGCACTTGGGCCAATCAACAGCAAAGACTTCAAATGCCATTTTTCTCCTAGCATGGGAGATGGATTCCTCTATCTGGGGCAATTGGACCAAAGCCAGGTCCCTAGGGATAGGTAGAAATAGGGCTCCCCTGCTTTGGTGGCTCTCGGCTCTGTGTCCATGAGGCTTGGCCCACTCTAAGCTCAATACAAAACATTTGCTTTAAAAAATAAGACTAAAGCAGAGTGTCCAACCAGTCCTGTACTCAGCCACACAAGAACACACCTTACCTGCTCTTTTGGGGTGTAACTATTCTGCAACTCCCAACTCAGCTGCCTCCAGCATCTCTTCTGCCCACCTCCAGTCAATCCCCTGTAAAAGCCTGTGCAAAGACATAAGCCTTGCATAGTCTCTTGCAGTTAAAACCATGGGGGTTGGATCTCGTTCCCAAACTTGTGTGCTTCTTGCAGTATTTATGGAGTGATGTCACTGCAATTTGGTTTATGCAAGCGTCTTTCTAAATGTATAACACAAGACAAACCTTTGGAGTATTTAAAGATGCTGTAGATACCAAAAGTCACCTGGCCTCCAAGCTGAAGAGGGAACTGCAGCAGTAATTCTATTTAGAAAGAGTCTTCAGCTGGGATGAGGTGGTGCTTGCAGTGGGCTCTCTGGGTTAGGATTCAGCTGGGGCTTGGATTTGATGACGCCGGAGCCTACTCTTTCCAGGTTTGGGGCAGAAAAATTACAAGCTCAGCTCTTTTTGTGAAGTTTTTGCCAGCTTGGACTAGATTCAGAAAAGAGACCCCTCTGAAGTGGAACCATAAGACTAGGTTGTGATGTCAGCACACCATTCCAAATTCAGAGTAGATTGAAGATGAGTGTTATATCTAGTCTTGTGGGTTGTTGTCCAGCACTGGGAAGAGAACAAAGAGAAATCTCATGCCTGGAACACCTGGTTTCTGCACTTGTGAAATGCTTGAAGTCTCAGTCTTCATTTGCATTTATATTACAATATCTTTGTCTTCAGGGTGGAAAAGTATCGTCCTCAGACACTGAATGACCTAATTTCCCATCAGGACATTCTGAGCACCAGTGAGTATTTAGTACTGCCACCATTTTTCATCTGAGCCTCTCTATGCCCTTTGCAGACATGAGCTCCACTGATACCTTTGAGGCAGGCAATTAGCATAGCATTCCCATTTTACAGATGAAGCAGCTGAGGCAAAGGGAGTATGACTTGCCTGGGGTCACCAAGGAAGTCAGTGGTAGAGCTGGTAGTGGAACCCAGGAGTCCTGACTCCACATTATGTGCTAGCCACTAGATAATGCAGCTTCTCTTTCGCTATGGAAACAAACATCATTGGCAAGATTACAGATGCCTGTTAAATAGAATCACATCCAATCAGTGATGTGCTGCCATTATTTTAACATGGGTCTCTCATTTGAAACCCTTTGGGGCATGCATGAACCTTTTTAGGGGAAATGCTTTGATTCTTTTATATCGGAGGGGGCCTAAATGTTAATGATCCATGTGGAATTGCAAAGAGATGAAAGGCAGAAGATGCCACAGTTGCTTAGAATTAACCTAAGGAGGTCCTCATTACAGCCTTTGTAGGATGCCCTTCCTGCCTCCTGTTGTATCCTCATCAGCCTTTCAGCGAAACTGTTGTAAACGAACATGCCTCTTCCTGGCGAGTCGGTCCATCTTTACAGTCTTGGGTTCCATGCAGTTTGTTCTTTGTCATCTTTTCTTCTTGGTGCTAGGGGCCTCTCTGTTTCAGTGGGTACCTCCGCCTGCCTGGGGAAGAACCAGACCTGGCAGTCACTGGCAGTTGGGGAATGCCCTGCTCCCTGAAATTCCCCCTGGTTTCATCCACTTCCCCAGCCAGGGGCAGTTTGGCTAGACCACCCAGCTGCAGAGCTTTCCTGAGGAACGTGCCCATCTTCCCCCTCAGATTTCTGACAAGTCATCTGACACCCTCCACCCGCTGTCCCAGGCAGTGCTGAGCTGGCGGCAGGTATAGCGAGTATGGGCCTCTCAGCCTCAAAATGGCACCACCTAAAGGGATCTCCCTGTCACAGAGAGCAGGACGCCCGGCTATTTCATACAGGTAATAGGGGCCTTTGTCATTGAATCAGGTGCTTGGGCAGATCTGTTCCCAACTCCCTTCATGTTAGAGTGGGAGATCCTGGGAAGCTCAGGCTAGTCCGAGTCATCAAACCAGTCGATTGCCAGTCCTGACTCCGGCTGATGCTGAGAGCAGTACAGGTCACGTGGTAAGCTGAAGGAGTTCTAATGTACAAACGAGAATACCACCTCGTCAGCCGCAGCTCTCAACCTTTCCAGTCTGCTGTACCCCTTTCAAGCGTCTGATTTGTTTTGCATACCCCCATTTTCTACCTCACTTAAACTACTTGCTTACAAAATCAGACAACAAAAATACAAAAGTGCCACAGCACTTGGGGGGAGGGATAGCTCAGTGGTTTGAGCATTGGCCTGCTAAACCCAGGGTTGTGAGTTCAGTCCTTGAGGGAGCTGTTTAGGGATCTGGGGCAAACTCTGTCAGGGGACAGTACTTGGCCTGCTAGTGTAGGCAGGGGGGACTGGACTTGATGACCTTTGAAGGTCTTTCCAGTTCTAGGAGATTGGTATATCTCCATTTATAAAAACAAAACACTGTTACCGAAGAATTGCTGACTTTCTCATTTCTACCATAATTCTAAAATCAATTGGAATATAACTATTATACTTACATTTCAGTGTGTAGTGTATATAGAGCCATAGAAACAAGCCATTGTATAAAATGTTAGTTTGTACTGACTTCACTAGTGCTTTTTACATAGCTGGTTGTAAAACCAGGCCAATATCTAGATGGGTTCATGTACCCCCTGGAAGAGCTCTTGATACCAGGAGTGGTATGCGTACCCCTAGTTGAGAACTACTGATCTAGAGGGAACTTCAGGGTGTGAAGCATTTCCCTACTGCTAGTGACTGCCTGCTTTAGTTCTGCCCCAAGCTGCAGGCAGGCTGAAGTACTCACTGAAAGAGATCTGTGGATCTTATTACTCAAATAGAGGAAACTTTCAGGTAGGGACAGATAAGTTTTCCTCATCTGCACTGTGTGGGCACTTAAGATCCTATTTGTAAGGGCAAGGATGTCCTAGCCCACAGTGTCCCCTTCCCACCTCCTTTGTGCCCCACTGGGCTATACCCTATATTCCATGGGCAGCTGTCATGCAAGGGGACTCTGTAGCTCGCTCCCAAGCATTTCACCAGCTAAGGGCACACCTCTAAACTAGATTACTATGTCAAAACCAAGCAGGACTTCAAAGCATTTTCAAGCAAAAAAAGACTTGTTTCAAATGCGCCCTTCTCAAAATGATCTATGCTGTACTCTGAAGGCATCTGGCAGTCCACACAGGTGCTACTGGCGTTCAGCATGCTGGGGATGATACAGGTTAGTCCCCTAAATCTACAAGCAAAAAGACCAACAGCCGCTCACTTAGTATCTAATCGGAAGGGTCTCTTCTTTTTCTCACCTCCTTATCCATCTCTCATCAGTTCAGAAGTTCATCAGCGAAGATCGTCTGCCTCACCTTCTCCTGTACGGGCCGCCCGGCACTGGCAAGACCTCCACAATTCTGGCCTGTGCTAAACAGCTCTACAAAGATAAGGAATTCAACGCCATGGTTTTAGAGGTAAATCACAATGTCCTGCTGGTGCTCTTGTTCGTTTGAAGGTGGTACTTTCCAACTCCCATAACTCTGCTGCTGCTATGGTGAAGGGCCAGCCAGGGTAACTGTTAGCATCCTGGAGTGTTGGTTCTCCATAAATAAACACTGCTAAAGATCAGCTTCCCTTTGCCTACCTAAGACTGTATGCTGCAGTCTTAGGCCTGGTGAACCCAAGGAAGTTGACCTGGTTTAAGTTAGACCAGTACAAATCACTGTGGACACTTATCTTAGTCGGAGATGCTTATGTCCGTTATTATTAACAATAATAGCAATATATAGCTGTTATGTAGCACTTTTCATCAGTAGACCTCAGTAAACTTAAGCTGCTCTTCAACCAAAATAAGTGTCCATATCATGGCTTGCACAAATTTAACTAAATCTAAATCCCCACCGTAGTGTTTCACCAGTGCAGTTTCAGGGGCAGACGATCTCTTCCTGTGCAGAGACGCATTCATAATGCCAGCTCCCTCTCTCTTGCTAGCTGAATGCTTCGGATGACCGAGGAATTGATGTAGTCAGAGGACCCATCCTGAGCTTTGCTAGCACAAGGACAATCTTTAAGTAAGTGCCATAACATGTTGGTATCCCTCACCGCCCAAGAGATGGTTTCTCTTTATCAATGCTTTGCCCCTTTCTCCTCCCGGACATGTACCAAGTCCCAAGGGATCCATAGAATGTAAAGCATGACACTGATCTACCGCTCTTGGCTTATAAGGAGCTGGTCAGTTTTGGGGGGAAGCACGTGATTTCTCAATGGACTGTTACCCACGGGTTCAGAACGGGGTAGGTGGTGACTGGACAGGAGACGTGTGGGAAGTATTCTCTGCACGATAGGGGAGGAGGAAATAAGAGTATTCAGGGAGATACGTAAGAAAGTTATTGCAGTCTCTGGGGGTGTTGTAACACAAAGGGGAGGACCGTGTCCCCACAGCTCCAGTTTGGTATGCTGTTGTGGGCGCTTTACTATAGGAAGAAGGGGGAGAGTGTGGAGGGAAGGGACCAAAAGATGAAAGGAATCAAGGCCCAGCGTACTCAGAAGTGGCCCCCCATGGGTGTGCCTGGCTTTTGGGGGGCCCCATCCCGGGCCTGATTATCAGAGATGCTGAACATCAACTCCCATCAAATTCATGAGTTTCAGGAGCTCAGCACCTCCGACAGTCAGGCCCTTGGGCGTATCGAGCTGAGTACCAGCATTCAATGGCCACTTCTGGAAGCGTTTCTATTCATCGGCGGGGTGTGGACACTGCTGTGGAAGGGAGAGATGGTCAAGGATCCTGGGTACATAAGGGGACGCTACTGTGAGTCTGGTGTGAATCATTTGGGAGCGATGGCTTGAAATGCCAGATTTCAGCCGAAAAAGAGACAGGTGCAA
This sequence comes from Sternotherus odoratus, assembly GCA_032164245.1. NCBI lineage: Eukaryota > Metazoa > Chordata > Testudines > Kinosternidae > Sternotherus > Sternotherus odoratus. Next base: position 6,584,500 of record JAVMKO010000015.1, on the reverse strand, counting down.
GGAGGAGTTAATGCTCTGGTAGGACTGGGTCTCCCAGGGCCAAGCTCAACTCCACTCCACGGGTTCCCCCAGCTCAGGAGCTCAGTCAGGGAGCCCGGCTGCAGGCAGGATGACTGAAGCAGCCGTCCCCTCTCTTTCCACTAGGAGAGGTTTTAAGCTTGTGATCCTGGATGAAGCAGACGCCATGACCCAGGATGCCCAGAACGCCCTAAGGCGAGGTGAGTAGCGTTCGGCGGGTGACCGGATAAGGGTGGGCTGGCTCTCAAGGGCAATGTGTGGAGACGGGGGCACAGCTGTGATTTCATGCAGATTTGCCTCCCACCCTCGGAGGGAGTTGCCTACTCAGGCTTTTCCCAAGCAAGCGAGTGACCCGACAATGTGTGTAGGCAAGGTCGCTGTTGCCCAACACCCCAGTGACTGCATCTCCTGGGCTGAAGTGGCGTGTGTGTGATTGCGTCTATCCATCGGTACTACGCTTCGGGATGTAAGGAGCAATAGACGTTAACTCCTGAAGGCAGCTGTGAGAGGAAGAGTCTGTGTGGTATCTTCATGGATAACGACACGGGCTCAGGGTTCCAGGTCTTGACCGAAGGGGCCATGTGCACAGTAAATTCCTGGAACTCCTCCTTTGGAAGGATAAAGGGCTTGAGTCAAGTTTTCTGGGAGGTGAAACTCGAACTCCAGGAATTCCAGGCTATTTCATGCTGCCTGTGTTCACTAACTCCCTTCTGACGGCACAAATGCAGGCTGGTGCAAGTTCTGAGTGGCAATTCCCTTCCCCTCCTCCTTTGCAGTCATTGAGAAATTCACCGAGAACACCAGGTTTTGCCTGATCTGTAACTACCTCTCCAAGATCATCCCTGCCTTGCAGTCCAGATGCACAAGGTTCCGGTTTGGCCCCCTGACTCCAGAACTCATGGTCCCCAGGCTGCAGCATGTCATCAAGGAAGAGATGTGAGTAAAAAGCGTTGTTGGGGAAGGGAGGGGAGTCAGAACAAAATGGAGTGTCACAGCAGGGGAGCATCTGACCTATTCAGCTGCCTCCTGCATTTGTTCATGCAATCACGGGTGTCCTCATTGCTTTCCATAATATCCTCCCACCCCAATTTTTCTTGGCTCTCCTAAATCCTCCTCTTACCTCTGGAAGTAACAGCTGGCGTTTTCCTTCTCTCCAGTTTCCTCCACACATTTCTCCCCCTGCAGGGAACTGTGGTCGTCCCTCTGTGTCTTTTCTTTCGTTCCCTTCAGCCTTTAGCAGCTAGAGAGACCCGCAGGTCCTTGGGGGCTCTGTCTCTGAGCAGGTCCCTTCCTTAAGCTGCTCTGAAGCTTTAAATGCAAGTTGAGGACTGGAAAGAGGAGCGGCCTCCTGGAGTCCCCGTTGTTTGTGGTTTTCCAGAGCAGACGAGCTCAGGTCCCCTCTCTGGCTGCCAGCTGTGTGAACTTGGGCGGGACGTTCTTCTCCTTACCCTCCTCCCCACTAATGAAGGTACTTCAGGGCCAAATTCTGCCCCAGTCGCACCTAAGCCTCTCAGGTGCAACACAGCAGAACCAGGCTCTAATTAGAGCTTAATTACTTTGTTAATAATGCTCAAGGCAGAGTGGAAACCAGCTCACTCCCTCTTATAGCTGTGTTGGCTCCTTGCTTTTCATACTAAAGATCTCTCTGTGCGCCCATCCAGGGAGCTTGAGCCGTGGCAGAAATGGGGCTGTCCGTTCAGACGTCCTTCTCCGAGTAGAACTGCTCTGTAAGACAAATGCAACCAGCCACAGTTCGTGGTTAAAACGTTGGTGGCATCACGGAGTTGGGACTGGTGTTTAATGTCTGAAGAGCTGGGTAGCCAGTGAAACAAGTCTGAGCCCAACCTAGTCCCAAGGAGTGGGGGGGTTTTGAGGTGAACCTTCTGGCTTGATTGGCCACAGGAATAGGAGGTGGATTGTAGGTGAGGCCTGAGGGGGGGGTGTGATGGAAGCTTGTTGCGTGGGCAGATGTGGCACATCTGCTTACAGCCAGTGCTTCTCTTTGGCACAGCAAATTCACCTCTGCTTCATTAGGCCTCTCCCCTGGGAATACTTGCTTTCTGCCTCCACATAGCCTGATGGCTCTTTCCATGCACCTCTTGGAGTCTGCTGGTCCGACTGCAGGTGGTCTTATCAATACAGTTGGAGGAGTGGTCCCCACGCTGCCTGCCCACACGGGGGTGGACTGTCTGTTAGCCTCGTTGGGCCTGAACAAATGATCCTGAGGTGTCAGGATCTGTCATCTTTGCTCCTGGCAGCCGGGAAGAGGAGAGAAGATGCCATTTTGCCCCCAACTTGTCATGGTGCCATGGCCATACATTGCGTTGCGACATTGTCAGGACCGTTCAAATATGGGGGTGTCCCCTGGTGCCTGTTCGGTGACTCAGCAATTCTCCCGGGCTCGGGGTCCCTGTTGTGCATCCTGAACTACGTGTCTTTCAGGGCTGACGTAAGTGACGACGGGATGAAAGCACTGGTGACCCTCTCCAGCGGCGACATGCGCAGAGCTCTGAATATTTTGCAGGTACGGTCCTGTGGGTGGCTTGAGCTTGCTGCCCCCCCGCACCAGAGGCCCCATCTCTGATTTCAGAGCGGCAAGGGGGCCACTTGTGTAACGGCCAGGCGGACGTCTCCTCCCTTGACGCGTGCGTGGAATGGTTCATGGGGAGTCAGGCCTCTCGGTCACGTGCAACACCCTCATCCCCATGGATAAGGGGGGGATGGAGGGGCTCTTCCTCCACTTACTCAGCGTTGCAGATGGTATTTGTAGGCAAGAGTGAACTGCGGGCCTAGGCTTCCCAGTGTGCGCGGGCTTGCTTGGCTCCAGCCCAGGGTCTCCTTTGAGACTGGCTACAGCAGGAGCAGCCAGGTAGAGATGGTAATGCAGCCACCGGCAATTGGTTCACCTCCGAGCCCCCCAGAACCCTCAGCCCCTCTCCCCACGGCATCCCTGAAGCGCTGCAGTGACTTCTGGGGCACCGGCGCTGGCTGAGGGCCATTGGCAAGTGGCTGAGTAAAGCTGCAGCAGATGGTACCCAGGGAAGGCGGGTGGGGAAGTGAGTCTGTTCGGTTCCTGATTGCACAGATTGTCCTTGGGGAGGGGATAGGACCACAGCAGATTCCCCTTCACTCCTTGTTCTGACGCGTCTGAAGTGACACCGTGGGTGGGGTTCCACGTCTGCCTCTTGGTGACTGTGGTTCAGATGACGAGCAGAAGAGCTCCCCCTGCTACCTTCCTTGCAATTCACCACAGGCTCAGGGGCCTTCCCTTCTAAAACCTTGTCTCCGGGTTCTTAAGGCCTGTGACACCCGCGCAGCCCCCATTGCAGATGTGACCCATTCCAGCGCAAGAGAGCCGTTTGCACAAGGGAGAACAGGATCCAGCGTGGTCTCCCATTCTGGGCGGGAAATGCAGCTCTAAAAGTCGCCGAGGGTACATCCACATGGGGATAAACAACACGTGACGGGCCCGGGTTAGCTGGGCTCTGGGGCTGAAAACCTGCTGTGTAGACACTCGGGCTGGAGCCTGGCAGGGAAGGGTCCCAGAACTCGGGCTCCAGCCTGAACTTGAAGGTCCGCCCAGCAATTTTTATCCCCACGGGCCACGCCCCAGGAGCCTGAGTCAGCTGACCCGAGCCAACCATGGCCATGCCGTGGGTCTTTTACCCTCAAGGTCTGGTGCTGATGCTGCCCTCTGCCCTCTCCTCCTCTCCTGGCAGAGCACCACCATGGCCTTTGGGAAGGTGACGGAGGACACCGTATACACCTGCACCGGGCACCCCCTGAAGTCTGACATCGCCAACATTCTCGACTGGATGCTGAACCAGGACTTCACCACTGCCTATAAAAGTATCCTTTGGATCGCCCTCCTTACACCGCCCTGAGGGGCGAGGGAGACGGGCGTCCGACTGGCACGGGGGTGATGGGGTGGCATCATTCGGCCCCTTTCGCTAGTAGAAAAGGGAAGTTTTTGCATTATAAGGTACTTGGCCACTTGAGTAACTCATGCCAGGTAAATCTTTTATAGCATCCCTGGCTTGTACATTTACATCTCACCTTCTCTCGCAGTGGGGCGCTGGTTCCCTTTGATCAGCATTAGCGCCTCTCTCCCAGCGTGGGGAAGCTCTGGGTCTGATGTGGTGCGGCTCCTTTCATTTCCAACCTCCGATCGTTCTGTGCACCCCTGCCAGCGAGCTCCGTGCCCGATCCTGCTCCCTCACGGCTGTAGATTCAGAGCCGAGGGCATACGGCATGACGCAGGATTGAACCCTGTATGTTTGCTCACCCCACCAAGGATCCAGTGACCGGGAGGGGACAGGAATCCCTTGTTTCGGTGGCATCTACGCTGGAGTTCTGTGCAAGAAAATCCCTTGACTCTCCCCAGAAATCCTGGCGCTGAAGACGCTGAAGGGATTGGCTCTGCATGACATCCTGACAGAGATCCACTTGTTTGTGCACCGAGGTAATGCTCTTCTGGATGGCCAGCAGGACGTGTGGTCACTCCGTCCTAACATGCACATCCGCCCAAGTAGCATGTAGACGGTGTTCCTCATGAACCCATAGGAAACGAATCCCTCTGGGGCCTGGCAACGCTGGGGGAGGTTGTAACAAGGGAAGACGGGGTCTGTGCTGTGGCAAGAGGCAGCCCCATGGTTGTACACGGTTCCGCTCACTTGTTTAGATTGCAGTGGGCCAGAGGTGGGGGAAGAACCAGCATGGAGCTGGCCCCAGGCTGCAGAGCAAGAGCCCCGCTTGGGTTTTTCACCCCGTCAAGCACTGTCTGACCCGCTCGGTTTCTCTTTGTGGCGCAGGGTCTTTATGGCTGTGACACATTTGCTATTAGCAGCACGTGTTTTGGGTGCGGGAGGGAGATCGGCTGCTACGGCCGTCTCCCTAGAGCAGAGCTAACACAGGCCCATGTGGGCAGCCATCTTCAGCTGCTGTCTCTAGTAGCTATTCTCCCTCACAGACTGGGGCACGTCCGCCTAGGAGCCTTAAACGACTTGGCTCTCTTTTTTAAAAACGCCACATTTACTCAACCTGTCTTCATCTCTCCCCCCTAGTTGACTTCCCACCTTCCGTCCGAATCCAACTACTGATCAAAATGGCAGACATCGAGTGAGTATGCCTTCCATGCCTGCTGCTCGGCTTCCCCAGCTGCCTTTACTACCCTAATAATGATCTTTAAGCTGACTATCTTTGGCCTGTCTGAACCCCTCCTGGGGGAAGCTTATTGTTAATACTGCACCCCCGGTTCACAGCTCAATATCACGACAGGACTGCGCCCACTATTCAGTGGCCCCTGCATGTCTTTTAGCACAAATTGTATATTTCCAGAAGCTATCCATGGAATTTTTTTTTTAATTGTGAAACCCCCCCCCCCCCCTCGTGCTGGGACAGACCCAGTGATACCTGCAGCGCAGGATCTGGCCAAATGGAGTTTTTACATTTATGTTTTTTTTCTGGCTTAGGCACAGACTGGCTGCGGGTACAAGCGAGAAGATTCAGCTAAGCTCCCTGATTGCTGCTTTTCAGGTCACCAGGGACTTGATTGTAGCTGAGGCTTAGGTCCAGTGGCTTCCTGTGAGCACAGGTTACACCCTCACCCCTCCCGCTAAGAAGTAAAAAAGAAGAAGGTCTTTGTCTGAACACACGAGTCCACTGGCTTCTGCAGTTCCTTACCCACTGTCTTAAAAGGCCCCAATACTGGTGACAATATAGGGGATAAATTTTCCCTTCAGATACCTGCACCTCAGTGCTCTTAAGGAGAACTTGGCACAAGCATTTGAGGACAGAATTTAGCCCTTTGGAGCTAAGTGTGAGGTAATGGACAACCTCTTAGCACTGTCTGCGTATAAGCAGCAGCATGAAATACGCCTTTGGGTTCGTCTCTTCCCTTACACCCAAGGAAGGGGTTAACCGGGGTACACAGTGTGCAACTGAAGCTGGCTGTTGCTGAGTTTTAAGACTGCCGGCTCCTTTCATTTACAGGGAGCTGCCTTTTAGCACCGATGTTCCCGTTCTACTGGGAGACTTTGGTCCAAATTTGCCAGCAGTGTAAGCATCTAAGTTTCTCTGACTAATGGAACTGCATTTCGACAAGAGCAGCAGATTTGACCCATTTAGCCTGCAGGAACTTTAGGGGCAGAATTGTGTATCGCAGAAGGGTGCTGGAGCGTTCCCCTGGTCTGAGACTAAGTGATGTTTCCCATGACACAATTTCACAGGAAGCCTTAAGTGGTCTCTGAAGGATCTTCTCAAACCAAGATGGTGAACCATGACCCAGTGCAGAATACAGGGGGTCTCTTGATTTAACCAATGCCCTAAATTCTGTGCTTCTGGCCTGCTAGCCTAAATTGCAGCAGGTTAGTGAGGTTACAGACTAGGAATGACAGCATACTAGTAGTCAGTTGTATGAAAGGGAAAAAACATTTATTTTGCCTCTTGAAGTTTGTGAAAACATCTCAGGCTCCTGTGTACATGATGGCAATAGTACAGCTCATGTTCAAGTAGAAATTAAAACCATTTTTAATGTCACCAATCAGGATGCTCGACCGGCCCATCTGTGTCCCAGTGTGCGCTTTACATACAATGCAGGAGAGCTGGGAGAGGGTCCAGTCATTCTACTAGCTTGGAGAGCGATGCTCCATGTACCAGTTGTGCTACTGAGGTATAACAAGTGGCTGGTGAGTTGAGACTGCTCTTCAATGCAGGTGATGGGGATTTCACCACCCCTCTCTGCTACACAGGTTCAGTGCACACAGGGGGCTCAGAGATGCTGACCACGAGATATCTTTAAGAAAACTGCTAGTTTCAAGGGACAATACATTAGAGAAAGGGCACCATCGTGGGCTGTGGGGATCCTCGAGTGAGCTCTCGCTCAGAACTCTTAACACATTTCATTTTAGGTTCGCTGGATCAGCCCTAGCTTCACCCACTCTGAAGACAGGAGTGACCTGAGCCGAGAGGTGCCACTTTCCCCTTTGTTTTATTATTACAGCAGCATGGTGTGGATGGCTATCTGCCAGCTATCACATGTGCTCATTAATGGAAAGTCCAATGGCACTTAAGATGGGGGGGGGGGGTAAATTTTGCAAGATTTAGGGATATTAATAGCTTGGTCTCTGAGCTAGATTCCAATTTATAGGTGATTTAATTTTTCTAAAAAGAGGAAAAAGTCTCCGCCATAGTTCAAGGGGAAGTTATTAGCCTGTCCTGTCACTCACTGCCCTGCGTTCTGAAGTAGCTTATCGGGCACTGTATACATGGGTAGTTATGGAAAGGGGGAATGGAGCAATTACGATAACACTTGTGCTGTTACGGCTGCCAGAAACTCGCCCCAATGAAAAGGAGGGGTATGAGAGATGGCTTCACACACACCCCATTCATACAGTACATGAGTCATTAGCCCTGGCTGGAGAACTCCCTGGAAATTAGACTCCAAATGCAGTACTTTGGCTGGAGAGAAAGTGAACAAGAAGCACAAGAGCAGAATAGAGCTCTGATCATCTGCTATCTCTGCCAAGTGTAAGAAGTTACCCTAGTGCCAAGAATTCACCATTCTTACAAACTAGGCCACAGACCATTTACTAGGATAGTACATTGGATAATTCAACCACTCCACTTGTCAAAGTGAACAAATCAGGTCTGGTAGTTATTGGTTGTTATTAACCCCCCTCCCCCGACACACACATCTGCAAAATTCACACATTCATGCTTGGCTTCCCCCATAGTGCAAATGGACCAGGCTCTGCCCCGATTTTAGTGTATGCCCTGGGGATACAAATAAAAAACTGCCCAACGTTGAAATCGCTTTCAGAAAAACAGACTGGCAGCTGGCTTGGTGCAAAGCACCTCTGGACCCAAAGTCACTGTCCTGAAACTAAGTGTTTATCTTCCCATTCCCAAGAGAAAGCCATACCTTACACCCTATAACCAAACCACAAGTACTTGTGTCTCTGCCAAGAGAGCTGATCAAACCAATTTCAGGCTGGCAGCCACACTAGTATTAAGGGGATCTTCACCCCTCAGAGTTAAGACCTCAATCTCCTTCCACACCAGGCCCCTGCCACTGAACATTTGGGTCTCCCTCAGTGCCATGTACTTTTGTCACCCACAAAATGGCTCTAGGAAGAGCATCTCTAACTCTTCAAACACAAAAGGGGGAAACAACCCTTTTATTTTAAAATAAAGCTTTGCCCATAACGCAGAGACTTGTTCAGGTTCAGCCACCTTGAAACCAGACCAAAGAAAGTAAACACGAAAGCCCCTGCCTCATTTAGTAATTCAACTCAAGGACCCAGTTTCTCATTCGTCAAAGTGCTGGTGTGAGTTTGGATTGGCATCCCAGTGAAGGCGGCTTCCCACAGCCTTCTCGCTTTTAACACAATGTTCAGCCATTGCACCTGAAAGCACCTGGAGAGAACTGAATCGTGTGTTGCTGTTGGCAGGGCCCTTCCACACCCAATGCCCTGTACAGCCAGCAGAGTGGATGGATCACTTGCGTAGAACTCTTGCTCGTCCTTGTCAGAGTTGAGTTCCAACAAATTCAAAGCTCAATCAACTAGCCCACTACATGTTTTTGCTGGGTTCTCTTATTAAAATAACCTACATGGTCAAAGATACAGCCCCACACAGAGGACAGAAATCTTTCTTGTGCTAGAACCATGGAGTGTAGTGGGTCTTTGTGACCATCTTCTAACCCAGCTGCTCCTCCATTCCAGAACAAAGCTCAGAAGGAAGGAAGCCCACCAGCTCCAGGTTTCTTTGGACCCCATGTACTACACGGGGTTTAAAAGATCCTGTAGGTGAGGAACTCCTTCATTTTCTTGGGAATGGGCAGTGCTAGGACCTGGTACGTTGTTAGGAAGGTGCGGAGAGCTTTACGGCACAAGTGTTTAAGTGAGGAGAGGACCTTAGGGGCACTCCAGAACTGGACGTAGCCATCTCTCGTCCTGCAACAAGAGACCACGGACAAAGGTTAGCATCCACGCAGTTCAGCATCTGAACAAACAGCATGCGTGCCCTGACCAGACATGCCAAACCTGGGGTGGGGGAGAATGCAGAAATTGGGCTTAGTTTTGGCTTAATTGGCTTGTGAGTTGCTTGTTGGCTAGTTTTTGGCTTGTAGCAGCTTTTTTAAAAATCAGCTCCCACCAAGCAAGGACTGGGGGTGGGGAGAGAGTCAGGGTTCAGAGCAGTCCCAGACTGCACGCCGGGGGGGTCTAGTCCCATAGAGTGTTGGGGTTCTTAGGGTTAGGCTTGTTTTGAAATGGGATTTGCTTGATTTTTGACTTGCGGTGGAGTCACATCATAGGTGAATTCAACCATACGTGTGCCATAAAAATAGATAGATAGATAGTGCTGGCTGAGCAGGGCTGGTCCCAGACTGGCATTGGGCTGAGCCGTCAGCCCCTTCACGGGGGTCCCATTCACTCAGCTGGCGGCAGGCTGAGCAGCTCAGTTCACTGCTGGTCTGGGGGCCCAGCCACCAGCCCCCCTCAGCCTCCTGCTGGCTGAGTGAATGGAACCCCAGGCCGGCAGGAGGCTAAGCGGGGCTAGCGACGGGCTATACTCGACTATATGCAATTTTGATTTTAACGCGGGGACCTTGGAACCTAACCCCCACGTAAGCTGTGACTCCACTGTATTGTCCCCCCTCCCCCGGAGCCATGCGAGCAGTGATCTCGGGGGCAGGGCTGCACAGCAGCGCATCTAGCTCCGTCTGGACCACTGCTCTGAGCACCACAGTAAAGGGGCCGGAGCTGGGGTCTGGATAAGGGGCAGGGAGCAGCAGGGATTGGATGGAGCATGGGAGTCCCAGGGGTCTGTTAGAGGCAGGGCAGTCAGGGGACAAGGAGTAGAGGGTTTAGATAGGGGATGTGGTCCCACGGGGTAGTTAGGGGTGGGTGGGGGATCTGGAGGGGGCGGTCAGGGGACAAGGAGCAGGGGTGGGGGGAGAGTTGGATGGGTCAGGGATTCTGAGGGGGGGCAGGAAGTGGGAGGGGGGCAGAGCCAGGCTGTTTGGGAAGGCAAAGCCTTCCCTACCCAGCCCTCCATACAATTTGTGACCCTCGGGCCAAAAAGTTTGCGCACCCCTGGTCTACAGCTAGACTTCTGCCAGCACAGCTGTGTCGGTCAGGGGTGTGACGACAGATACAGCTGTGTGCTAGCAGAAGTCTGTAGCGAAGACCTGGCCTACGACTGCCCTGAGGGTGTCTAGTGTTGAGACAACAGCAGTGTTGCAGAACGCTTTGGGTCAAGGTGGAGTCACATTCCCCTGTCCCACTGGCCTGCCCAGAACATACGCACCCTGTGGCAATAAACCCGCCGTGTGGGAAGTAGACGCAGCATAGACCATTGGTCATAGGTGCAAATGCCACTGGAGTTCTTAGTTCCAAATCCCAGATCCTCAGGAGTCTAAAGGAGAGAAAGAGACACAATGATGGCCTGGAGGTCACAAAGCCAAGTAGCAGTAGCTCCTCCAATTGCCTCAGCGAAAATAAATGTTCAGCCGTCAAAATTAACATTTCTAAAGCAAATTTCATCCATAGGCCTCCAAACAATTTATAAGGTTACTTAAGCTTCACGACTCCACTGTGAGGCAGGCAATGTACCCAATTTAGAGGGGCTTAAACAGAGGCAGAGCGCAAGTGACTTGGCTCAAGATCATAAGAACACATAAAAGCTGCCCTGCTTGGCCGGATCCTGGTCCATCTTGCCCAGAATCGTGATTGTGACAGTGGCCCATAAGCAAACTGGGTGGATGGAAAAGGTTTCTGCTGAGAACTCCCATTTACCTAACCCATCTCGCAGAAAAGAAATGTGCTAGAGATACCAGCACCAGCTGGGACAAAAGGACCAACACACACTACCCATGCCAGCTTGACCTCGCTCAGATGGTAATCTGATCAATGATTCAACACCAGGGTAATCTGACCAATGATTCAACACAGGGACGTTCCCAGTGTCACCAACCCGGACGTGCAAAAATAATGGTTCCAGAAAAGCTCACAGAGCCCTGCAAAGCCTCTTGGGACAAGGAGCTGGGAAGTTTGCCTGGACAGTGCCCTCAATGGCACTGGACAAAATGCAGCAGCACCAAGTTACGGTCCTGATCTTAGCCCACAACAGGCTCTCAATCTGCAAGGAATTCTCTCTCGGTTCCCTCACAGATTTCCAAGGCAGCTGCCGGCACCAGGGGAGTGGAGGCAGCAGAACTTAATGTGTCGCTAGTCAGGATGTTATTGGGGTTCATGGTGTGTAGCCCAACAAGACACCCGTCTTGGGAAGCTGATGGCGGAAATCCCCATCCAACCCACCTCTTGAGTAAGGAAGTGGCATACACACCTGAGCCACCGGTTTACCTGCTGATCTATCTTCTAGGCCTTGTCACCATGGCAACCATGTCCAAAGAGGAGTTACATAAGGCTACCTGTGATAGGCAGTGTCCGGAGCGCCCAGTGCTGCCCCCCGCAGGTGCGGTGTCAGGACAAACGGACAAGGCACCAAAGACAAGTCAAACCAAAACCAGCGGCAAGTCATGCTGCTCCGAAAGCCCTGGCACTGGCCGGTGCAGCCAGCTTCAAAAGGCAGAGCTCCCCGCTGGAGAGCCGAGGACCAGAAGCTGAGAAGAGCTTTGCAGCTCATCTCAACAGCTGGGGCAGGGACCCTGCAGTCGGCAGCCCTAAGATACCAAGTCCCTCACCTGTCGTCTGCCACTGTAGCAAGGTACAAGCCGTCCGGAGAGAAGCACACGGACCTCAGCGAGCTGGTATGGATGTCACTGCCATAGTCCAACGCCGGGGGCAGCGGAACGTGGCTACGCAGGAGGGAAAAGGAAGAGCCCATTTGAGCTGTACTGGAGCCCTGGTCCATATGGTGGGCTGGGGGGGTGTCGGGGAGGGGACGAACACATGGTAAATCAGACTCCTGCCTTCCGAGGGCCATCGTGGCTGGTATCGGAGCACAGCTCACAAGTGTCACTGTTAAACACGCATTTCCCTTGCCGCAAGCGTGTCGCAGGCTGTGTCCCCTTCCATGGCCAGAGCTGTCCAGTCCCTGGGCTGCTCTTTAAAAACCGGGAAGGAAAGTGCCCCAGTGCTGAGCTGGGGCCGGGCGCTCATCACAGACTCCAAGGCACCGTGGGGAAAACGGGGCCATCTCTTCCATGCCGCGAGAGCAACTCCTAAAGCAGCAACAGGCACCCACCCTCGTGTATGGGAAAGGGCCATTCGTTTGCCTCCTCCCTCCTGGGGAGGAGCAGCGCAGAACAACGTGCACAGCAGGGGGAATGCAGGAGGCACTCAAATACCGGAGCACCCTCAGACGCGCTCTCCGCCGTGCTCCCTCTCCCCAATCCCCTCTGTTCGCTTGGTGCCCACAAAGCTCCCAGGGCCGCCCTCCTTACCGAAGCGTTCTCAGCTGCTCCCCGGTGTAGGAGTCCCACATGATCACGCAGGTGTCGTAGGAGGCCGTGACCAGCAGAGCAGAGTCTGGTGAGAAGTCACAGGACACCACGCTGCTCTGGTGCCCTTCCAGCTTCCTGATGAGGGCGTAGGAGCGCATGCTCCATAGGAAGGCCTGGGGGAGGGGGGGAGAGGGTTACAATCTCTGCTCCTGGGAGCGGAGCAGCCCCCAGACTGGGAATGCTGGGGAGAGAAGGATCTCCCTTATCCCTCAAGGGACGTCACCAGCCAAGCCTCAGCGCCTGAGACACCAGAGGGGTGCGGAGAGAACGGGCACCAGCTAGTCTGACGCGGCTCAGCGAGACAGACCCTCTGCAGCATAAAGACTCCAAGCGAACAGCCGTGCATGGCAGTGACCGCATGAGGGGGAAGGAACGGGGGTCTAGCCCCCAAGCTCTCTGGGTTAACTGGGGAGAGCGTCCTTTGGGTGGCTGTAACAGTAGCTGGAGCAGGCCATTGTCACCAGAGGGCGAGCGGGCAGAGCCTTGCCAGAATCCTCCGCCCGAGTAATGGTAACCCAGTAATGGCTTGGGACAGGTATGGATGGACCTCATCCTCCTATCCCCCTGCTCGCTGCATCCTGACATCCACACCCTGATCTCCCCAGGGCAGAGAGACTCTGCCACTAGTCCATGCAGGAACGGGGCCTGGATCCTTCACCAGGGGTCTCAGACACTCTGCAACAACCGCATCCAGGGCACCAGAACATGCCCCAGGAGCAGACCACAGGGCTCGAAACCCGGAGCAGGAGGAATAGCGTGTCTGCGCCACCTGCCGTGGTGACCGGTTCCAAGCTGGCAGGTGGGTGGGGGAGACACAGCGCTCTCTGCGGGAGATGTTCCCAGCCCTTCCCTGCCCCTCACGGGCTGAGCAAGCAGCAGCCCTGAGTCTGAGACACAGTGAGGCGGACGAGGCTTTGGACTCTGTGGGACTCTAGCACCGTGGAGGGGGGAGGCCAGGAAGGCCAGGATACCATACCTGAGCGAGACACAGGACAGGAACAGTGAGGGATGGGACATGGGTACAATGCACAAGGGTGACCCCTGCTGAGCAGTCTGTGGAACAGCACCAGGGTGGCAGAAGGGCTGGGATGGCAGAAGAGCAAGACAGGGAACGGTTGTGGGGAGGAAACACAAGGCAGGTCCATTCAGAAGAGCCGACCCAAGGCCCAGCACACACCACTCATCCTGCTCGTCTGCACTCCGGAGGACACGGTGGACTCTCTGGCAGCTGAATGGGCAAGAAATGAGACCACCCCCCTCCCCCGATAATAGGCAGGACTCACCGATTTCTCTCCAGCCGCAGAGCAGAGCATGCAGCAATCAGGGGAGATGGAGCAGCAGTACACCCACTGCGTGTGGCCAGACAGCACCTGGACCTGCTTCCCTGGGGATGACAGCAACAGGCTGAGAGAGGAGCATCCAGTCCTGAGACAGGGAGAGCTGGAAGGCTCATTCCTACCTCCACCTGCTTCTCTCTGAAGCCAGCCTCCCAGGCAGGGAGCCTCAGACCAGATTAGATCGGATCGATTTCCCCACACAGAAATCTCCCCACTCTGCTGCTCAGGGCATGTCTACACTGCAATCGGGGGCGACTGTGGCTTGTGTAGACATACCCAAGCTAGCTTGAACCTAGCCGGAGTAGCAGACCCATGGAGCTCGGTGCAGGCTAGCCAGGCAAATCATTACCCAGGGTTCCGGGGGGGGCTCTGCCGCTCTGTTTCCCATGCTAGCTAGCTCAGGCAGGTTGGCTCAAGCTAGACCCACGCCCCGGACTGCAGGGCAGACACGCTTTCAGTCAGCCTCCAGCCTTCCTATCATGCTGGAGGGAAAAGGAGAGTTCACTCCACTTGCTGCTCACTTGTGCTACGGTTACTTAGTGCGTTCCATCCTGCCTTCCCCGGGTCTCCATGGAGTTAGGTTCAAAGTGCTTCCAATGAGCAGAGACCGAACAGCTCAGCACATTATAATAATGGGTGTGCGGAGCTCAGACCGCAAAGTCCTGCTTGCATCCAAGCAGAGCAGAGCCCCCGTCTGGATGACACCAGCTCCCACAGCCGAGCTAAAGTGCAGATTTTGCGATGGGTATTTTTAGTAAACGTTTGTGACTTTACAAAAAAATAACCAGGGGCAGGGCTAGGTAGGGGAGAGTAATGACAGCTGGGGTCCCATGGGGGGGTGGGGGGGACAACACTCCAGTGCAACCCCCCAGTGGCTACAGCCACTGAAGCCGTGGCTGTACCCCCTTCATGGGGGGGGGGGGGAATGACAAGCCAAGCTGCCCTGCCATGGATGGGGTACAGCCACGGCTTCAGTGGCTGCAGCCACGGGGGGCCGGGGGGGTCACAGCACCCGCTCCAGTGCTGGCCGCAGCTGCGGGGCTGGGGCACACAGTTCAGGCTCCAACCCGTCCCAGGCACACAGCCCTGGGAAGCCACAAGGGGGGGCGCACGGCCCCCTCTGCCGCCCCGGCCTCAGGGCAAGGCACACAGCTGGCCACAAGCCGCTGACAGCAGAAGCCGAGAGGCCCGGTGAAGTCGTGGAATCTGGTGACTGCCGTGACTAAATCGTAGCCTTACTCCCAACGGGCTGAGAGTCTGAGGCCCACCCCCGGGGCCGCGTGCACTCACTCGTACCATCTCTGCTCAGGTCCCAGACGCGGAGGGTCTTGTCCCGGGACGCAGACACCAGGATCAGGCTTCCATTGGGAGCAAAGCTCAGGTCCCTCACGACATCCAGGTGCCCAGAGAGACTGAAAAGCAACCGCCCTGCGGACACGAGCACCCGGCTCAGTACGGTCTCACCCGGGGCGCGGACACAAGCACGTCTCGCCTCGCCCGCAGGAACGCAGCCCGCGTCGGACAGACACGCTCGCCTCCCCACCCACCCCCCGCTGCTAGCTGCACTTTCCAGCTTTGAGGGCGTTGCTGAAGCTGGTGAGGGATGTGGCCTAAAACACGGGGCAGAGTTTCGTTCGCCACCAGTGAACCCCACTAAGGATTATGGACACAGCCTGTCCTGTGCTACCAGGAAGCAAGGCCTGGTTCACAGAAGGTCAGTGTCACTGGCTACTCCTGCGGGAGAATGGGCAGGAGTCCCCCCCTTGCCATCCCCACTGGCAGAGAGCGACCACTGTAGGACTGACCTGCTGCCCAGGAGGAGACCCGTAGTGGTGACAGAGAGAAGGCAGGTTCAGTGACCCCCCCCCCCCAGCCCTGGCTAGCTCTCCTGCCTCCTCACACGCGCAGAGGCGGAGGGGGCGGGGGGTTGAATGGCTGCTGCCCCGTGACAGGTTCGAGGGGCACAGCTCGGATCTGAGAGAGGCTGCAGTGAGAGACTCCAAGCTGGGCAATGCTAGGAACATGCTCAGGGGCCCAGCAAAGCTCCGGGAGTGGAGGAAGGCAGAGACTGTCCAGCCCCCTCCGGGATACAGCGAGGGCTGAGTGATGCCCCATCCCTCTCCTCGGGAGCTGGATTAATCCTCCCAACCTCCCCTCCACGCACTCACCTGTTTGCACCTCCCAGACTTTAATCTGCCCGTCATTGAGTCCCGTGGCCAGGATCAGACAGGACCGACCCGGAGCCAGTAGGCCGTCCCGCTCCTTAGCGCCACCCGGAGGCCAGGAGCTGAAGGCCAGCCCCCAGACAATCTGGCCACATTCCAGGGTCTTCTCCTTCGCGCCCCCTCCGCCTCTCACCTGGGCTTTGATGCCTCGGTTCTTGCGTTCAGAGGCTTTGCAGCTTCTGCAGAGAGCAGAGGAGCGTCGGGTCATTCAGCAGCTGCAAGTGCTGCCCGGTCCTCCCCCACCCACCCCAATTCACGCTAGGGAAACTAGAGCCCACTGCACACGGCGAGGCAGGCTGGGGGCTGTGTTCAGCTAGCGGTGGCCAGACTCAGGAGCAAGCCCCCTGGCGTAGGCAGGCAAAGCCACAGTATAAACCAATGTCGTTTGCCCTGCCTGGAGCCAGAGGAAGCTGTCTGGTCAAACCAGGGCTTTGTCTGTGTGGCTGGCCCTGGGTGGGGCTTGATCCTCTAGAAACTCGGACAATTCCAGCACCGCTGCTTTTACAGTTCAAAGCACGTCGCTGCTACGCTTCCACAATTCCCGTCCCACCCGGATCTACTCGCTCTCCCCACGGTGCAACCTTCCCGCCCGTAACAGGGGCAGGTCATTCACTTGGCCCCTTCACTTCACAGGGGCACAGGACAGCTGACAAAGCCATACACGGAGAGGAAGGATGGGCCAGTGATTCACCAGCCTGGGACTCAGGAGACCTGCATTCGATTTCCTGCTCCGCCACAGACTCCACGTGATCTTGGGTGAGTCCCTTAGCCTCTGTACCTCAGTTTCCCATCTGCAGCAGGGGGACAATAGCACTGCCCTTGCTGCACAGGTACTACGGGAATGGGGGCCAGACAAGGCCCATGGGTAGAGAGGTGCCCTTGCCAAGCCGTCAGCGTAGAGAGGGGTGCCAACTTGAAACCAGATCTCCTAGTACTACTGTATGTTGCTACTTCACCCTAAGTGCCTTCAAAGCGTAAGGAGGAGTCCTTCCTTGCCATTTGGTTTACTCTCCTGCACTCCAACTTCCTAACCGGAGTGAAGTTCCCATGTCCCTGTCCGCCTACCAGTCAGTGGAGCCAGCAACACAGAACTGAGCTGCCCCTCTCTTCCCTCCCAGGAGGCTGCAACAGCCCTGGGACAAGGGCAAGGACCGCCCGCCAAGGGACACGCCCCAGGGATTCTACCTCCTTACTCAATCAGCTGTCCAGTCTAGTTATTTGTAGATCTCAGTGCATGGAAAGCTGCTTTTCAACCCAACAGCTTGAAGCACCATCTCCTGTTAAGTGACTACGGCTCCACTTGGATAATGGAGTGGGGATTTTCCAGAACTGTGATTATCCAATTAGTGATTGTGTCCGGAGCGGTCCACAAATTACAGAACATCTTTTTGGTGATGTTCAAGACCCACCGCCCCCTTGTAACACTGAAACCAACAAGAAAACTGAAGGACTCGCCCACTCCCTGCTGTGTTACATCATTTACGGACAGCCCCTTTACAGTGAAATCTGACTGTTCAAGGGACTGACAAAACCGGACTGCTTAATGCAGGTCATTTTCCAGCACCGGGGGAGGGAGGAAAACAGAGGCATGTGGTCTCTGAAGACAGGATGGCTGCCTTGCTGAGATGATCCCGTGCAAAGGTTTAATCCTCCAATTAAAAAAAGCCCAAACCAAGCAAGTTAACCCATAAAAGGGACGAGGTTTCACAGCTGCAGAGTCTGGGGAGCATTTCCTGTGCAGAAGATTTGGTGCCATGTCACCAGAAGAATGCAGAGACGAGTTCCAGTTAACAAGACAGCCAGTTTCGGGTGGTCTGACAGCAGGAGGGAGGTGTGACGGAGTAGGAATACTGTGTGCGCGCTCCTCAGTTTCCCCCTTTGCATTTCTTGGGTGTCTATGTGAAGGAACAGGGGCCGATAGTGTAAGCAAGCAGGCAACGCCCTCTCCCCTCTCTGCAGGTATCCATACCTGAAGCTGTAATCTCACCCTAAGTGTGGGGAGGGAGGTCACCTGACAGGGCTGAGCCAGGGGGGAGGAGGGGCTGGAGAGAGGTTTGGGAGTCTGAAGCTGGGTGGGCAGAAGGGAGGCAGGCCCAGGCAGGGTCTGGCCTCCCTTGGGCCCCCAAAATGGATCCAGCTGAGGGGTTCGGGTACCTACAAGCTTGGTGTTAGACCATGTACCTGTCGACAAATAAACCTGTTTTACGGGCTGGCTGAGAGTCACGTTTGACTGTGGATTTGGGGGGCAGAATCCACGGGCTCCCTCAGGACCCCGCCCAGGCGGGCTTGCTGGGGCAAGCGCACGGAGGGGCAGAAGGTGCTGAATGCTCTGAGGTCAGACCCAGGAAGGTGGAAGTGGGTACCCGTGAAGCTCCTAGCCTTGGAAACAGGCTGTGTACGGAGAGGGGACACTTCACCCGAAGTCCAGTCTGGCTTCCTAGGGAGCAGGTTCCAGACCATCGCCCGGGCGCTCCGTGACAGGAGGCATGCAGGAAGGTTAAACTGCTGTGGTGGTGACGGGGAACCCCTTGGCTTTCAACTTTCCCATTAGCGCTCCCAGGCTTAGCCACAGCTTTATCTGTCATCTCAGCCTTGCTGCCTTGTCCTGCAAATGCTACATGCTCTGTCCAGCGGAGCTGGCTCTGACGCAGCAGGCTGAGCAGGAATCCTTCTGGGTGTTCTTGTGGGAGTGGACGGTGCGGGGATCTTTAAGAGAGTCCCGTATCATGGCTCAGCAGAGTTCTGTGAGGGGCCCTAGCAGCACCTATCAGCTGTTACAGCACCTATTGGGGACATCTAGACTCCCTTGATGGCTGGTTTATGGGAGGACACAGAGCACAGATTGCTAACCCCACTGATCAGATCACCCGGGGGGATGGACCCTGATGCTGCAGGAGCTAGGGGAGGCCAGGTCTCCAGTCCTTCGCCTTCCTTAAGATGCTGAGTGAGAGGGGCACCGAAGAGCAGCCCATGGACTCTAGCAGGAGAGTCAGCCTCCCTCTCTGAGCCGCCGCTGGGTACTTACAGCTCAGCTTCCTCCAAGGGCCAAGGGATCAGCTTGACGATACAGTGACCCTGAGACCAGGCGAACCAAGTGCCGTCTGGGGAAAACGCAACGCTCCAGGTCTCGCAGCTCGCCTTCCAGTCGTACTGCTGGGGTCGGCCTGGCTTCAACTCCGCCAGCAGGAGAGGCTCGTCTGGGGAACACGGGGGCATGGTTACTCACGGAGCACGTGACGGGGCCAAGCAGCCAGCGCCAAGACCACGCTCACGTGTGGGCACGGCAGCGTTGCCAAGCCAAGGATCGGCAGCAAACACAAGGCCGTGCAAACAGCAGTGTGGTCTAGTGGCTGGAGTACCGGGACTGGGCCCCCCAAATTCTAACCCCAGCTCCGACATTCCCTCTGCACGCTTAGGACGAGTCACTTCAGGCCCTGTTCTGCTCCCACTGCATTCAGCCCCCCAGACCACATTGCCCCATATCCCTAAACCAGCGGTTCTCAAACTTTTTGAGACCGCGACCCCTTTTCCGGCTGCGTCGGTGCAGCGCGACCCCTCCAGTCCCCACCACGGGCAGGCGGGCGGCTGCGCCCCGGCCCCTCCGCGAGTTGTGGCGGCAGGAGCTTGCGACCCCCCAGGGAGCACTCGGCAACCCCCTGGGGGGTCGCAACCCCCAGTTTGAGAAACCCTGCCCTAAACGGCCCCCTCAAGGATTGAACTCACAGCCCTGGGTTTAGCAGGCCAATGCTCAAACCACTGAGCTATCCCTCCCACTCTTACTTTGGGAATCTGGGAGGGGTGACAATTCATCAAAACTTACAATGCAGTTTGAGAACCTGGGATGGAAGATGCTATAATAATCACACTGACACTGCACCAAATCTAATGTAGTACGCTACTTTCCAATTAGGTTTTGACGGTCAGCATGATAACAGTTTATATGTAAATAGCATCTCTCATCCCAGTGGATCCCAGAACACCACTGAAATGCAGCCACCTCTAGCGTGGCAACAGATGCAACCCACGGTGCACAACCGGGGAGAGGAAACTCCAGGCCAAAAGAACAGTGCAAGCCCCTACTCTTACTAAAGGAACCCAGGGATATAATCAGAATGTAGAACAGGAAACATCCTGGTTGCAACCCACAAGCCCTCATGATCATTTGCAATTTTTCCCAGTATTAGATTTCAGAGAATGGGCGTGAAAGATACAGTCGGAAAAATGTTCAGTTTAATAAACACTTGCAACAGCGACAGAGAAGTTGTGCACTTTAATATGGCTTTTCCGTAACATGTCGCCCTCCCCCCCCCCCCCCCCCAAAATCTAATACCAACAAACGGACACAGTAGTCACTGATTTGTAGCAGGAGATTGATAGGTTTAAATACAAACTGTATATTGATAAAGTACCAGTGTCTGACACTGACCATGAAGTTACACTTCGCCCTTCAAAAAGTGAAGGCAAAATGCCTCCTGTAACATATGATGTAAGAACAGGGCTGCCTATTTATAAGCATGAAGATCATCTATTCCCTTTTCTCCCCCTCCCCAATGCATCCCCAGCAACAGCTACCCCTGAGAGAGGCTTTCCCACGTCAGCAGAATGAACAGAGGGGTCTCCTGAGGGCGATGTACGCCAAGAAATTCACCTATTACTGAAAATACTTCTCGGCCAGCCTCCGCTCCTTTGTGAAATGTTTTTTCTCTGGTCTCCGTTAGCCTTTAAACCAGGGGTAGGCAACCTATGACACGGGTGCCAAAGGCGGCACGCAAGCTGATTTTCAGTGGCTCTCACATTGCCCGGGGGGTCCTGGCCACTGGTCCGGAGGACTCTGCATTTTAATTGAATTTTAAATGAAGCTCCTTAAATATTTTTAAAACCTTATTTACACTACATACAACAATAGTTTAGTTCTGTATTATAGACTTAGAAAGAGACCTTCTAAAAACATGAACATGTATTACCGGCACACAAAACCTTAAATTAGAGTGAATAAATGAAGACTCATCACACACCTTCTGAAAGGTTGCTGACCCCTGCTTTAAACCACTTTCAATCCCTTCCATGACTGACAACCACTGTCAGCGTGGGTTCAGTTTCCTAGTGAAGACATGTCCACACAAAAGCAGGAGATCGCTGCAGGTACAGCCACTGTGTATTGAATTGTGTATTGCAGGGATTATCTCTGCAACCATCATGCACATCCTCATGGCAACACTGCTTTGAACAGAACCATTTACACACAGTAGGCCTGGATTTCTGCAATGTGGCATCAATGGGAGATATATTATCAGCATACCTGAAAATAACCCCTGCATTGTGGGACTTCTGCCCCACAGCACACGGCAGTGGTGCAAGGCGCAGGGGCTTTGGGGTAATTTCTCTGGCGGTGGGATGGAAATAAGGCCACCAATGAAGCAGTGCAATTGCAATACTTGTTGCTTCTTTGGGCAGAAAACCCCCCCACTGTAGACCACAGAAGCTCAGCTCCACTCCTAAGTGTGCAGCCAGTCGTTAAATCATAAAATGCCTGAGACACCTGCTGTGTGTTGATACAAGGTGTTCCCAGCCAGAGTTTCCTGGAAGGCCTTTTTTTTTTCCTCTCTCTTTTCCTCTTATGGCAGACGAAGCTTTTCAGAGGAGCCGTCACACATCAAGCCCTGTGCACCCAGCTGACCACATAACTGAAGTGATCTGAGAGTGACCCCATCCAAAAAACCATACCCTGCTGTTGTTCCAGGTAGCCCCCAAGCACCTGGCAGGGAAAGATTCTTCCCCACCGCTCTCGGCCCTCAATCCCTTTCACTGTTCTCTCTCCCCCAAGCCCAGTTAGCTGGTTTGTTTGGGTCTTTCACGCAGCAACAGGGGCAAGAAACCCCATGACCAAGTGGCTGTACAGCCACTAAGCATGGCAGAGGGACTCAGCTGGGTCATGTACCTTGGACAGATCTTCTGAAATGGACTTGAAAATCCACCCCCATGTGCACAAAACAAGGACAGGTGAAGCTCCCCCCAAGAGCCACACTGAGGTGACCCCCCCGTCGCTGTCCCCCAGGACAGATTCGCAAATCATCTCAGCACTGTAGGGAGGAGGCACAGTGTGGGCTGCCCCAGGACACCAGGTGCAGGAGAGCAGAGCTCCACCCGGACACCGGGGTCCTTGGGGACGAGGACTCTGCTGCCTGTGCTGTACGGCTGGGAGCTGGGGTAGGATCCCGCTCGGCAGTTAGGAGGACACTTCAGCTACCCCCAGATCAATGAGCGCTCCTGGGCACAGCGGGCCGGCTGGTCGTGAGGCCAGGCCAGGCCAGCGCTGCCAGGCTCTATTTCCCCCAGGATCCCTAGGCCACCTGCCCCCAACCCCCGAGCTGCCTGCTGCTCTCCACATTACTGCCCCCCCCGCTCTCCCTGCCCCCAACACCTTGTGTGTCCCCTCGCCCTTTTCTCCTCCAAACACTCCCCTTGCCAGTGCCCCACTCATCACCCCCTCTGCGTGCCCCTCCCTGCCCACCTGCACCCCCCTCCCCTCCCCGCCCTGCCCACCTGCACCCCCCCTCCCCTCCCTGCCCACCTGCACTCCCCTCCCCTCCCACCTGCACCCCCCCTCCCCTCCCACCTGCACCCCCCCTCCCCTCCCCGCCCTGCCCACCTGCACCCCCCCTCCCCTCCCTGCCCACCTGCACTCCCCTCCCCTCCCACCTGCACCCCCCCTCCCCGCCCACCTGCACCCCCCCTCCCCTCCCCTCCCTGCCCACCTGCACCCCCCCCTCCCTGCCCTGCCCACCTGCACCCCCCCTCCCTGCCCTGCCCACCTGCACCCCCTCCCCCACTGGAACAGTGGGGGGGGGGGGTGAGAGCCATTGAACCAGTGAACCCTGAATAGGAGAAAAACCACTTCCAGGCCGGGGGGGGGGGGCAGCAGCCCCCCTAGTGCAGCGTCCGCCCCCCCCTCACCTTCCAGGCGGGGGGGGGGGGCAGCAGCCCCCCTAATGCAGCGTCCGCCCCCCCCCCTCACCTTCCAGGCCGGGGGGGGGCAGCAGCCCCCTCGGTCCGGCGCCTCAAGCCCAGCCCCCAACCCACCGCCCCTCCCCTCACCTTCCGCCTCCTGCGCCGCGGTGCCTCCGGGCGGCGCCGCCATGTGTGGCGGGCGGGGCAGGGGCGCCCCGGGGGGAGCCGAGACGGGAGCCCGGGGCTGTCGGCGGGGCCGGGCCCATGGAGCGCGGCGGGGGCCGGGGCCGCTCGCAGCCCGCGGGAGGGAGCCGGGAGCTCGGGGGCGCAGCCCGGGGCGGGCCGGGCTCACGCAGCCGCTTCCCGTCACATGGCGGCGGGGGCGGGCGGGGAGCCGGCCCCGCCTAGCGCCAGCGCCAGGCCCGGGGCGACAGCCGGGCCCAGGGCGGGGTCCAGCCCCCTTGGCGGACACTGCGGCGCCCGGGCCGGGCAGGGACCCCGACCCAGTGAGCCCCGCGCCGGGCCCTGGCCTAGGTCAGCCCCATGAGGCGGCGGTTCTGAGCCAGGGGTCGGTGGCCCTGGGAGCAGGTTTCAGGGGGGCGAGCGGGGCCAGCGTGAGACTGGCCGGGGCAGAAAGCTAAAGCCCCCCCCCCCCCCCCCGGGGCCGACTGCCGGGGTCCTGAGCCCCACCCCCTGGGGCTGAAGCCAAAGCCTGAGCAATGGGCCCTGTGGCAGAGGGTCCGGGGTGACTGCCCTGCTTGCTACCCCCTAATGCTGGCCCTGGCTTTTAGATGCAGAAAATCAGTTAATGTGGCACAGCTGGGCTGTATAGGGAGGAGAGGGGCTCAGAAAGAAAAAGGTTGAGGCCCCCTGGCCTAAGGCCCCTGTACACTTGCTTCCACGCTGGGGTTGTACTGGTAGAACTATTAAGGGGGTAGGGGTGGAAACTCGTCCCTCACCAACATGGTGATCCCACTACAGAACTGTGTAGCCCAGGCCTCAGGGTGCCAGGAGAGATGTTAAAACTCTGCACAGAGAAGCATCCATTCAGTGCATTACCCCAACCACTACACTTTGCCCCCTTCGGTGTGTAGCTGCTGCAGGGAAGCCAGGCGGGAGCCACAGGCGAACAGATTGTATTGTAACACGGGAACCACCTGATCTCCAAACCACTGGAAACTAGGCAAAGGAGAAGGAGGCAAAAGAACCACCCACTACCAGTCAGACCTGCATTCAGAGCAGCCACAGGAGTTTGAGTCTTGGTCTCCTGTTAACAATCTGCTGGGCTTCTGGTGCATCCATTCTACCCCAGCAAGCAGGTGTCTTTGTAAAGGAGAAGCCTCTGGTCCTTGGTGTTAATGTCACAGGGCCTGAGATGACAATGCAGGGGAAGAGCCTGCAGTTGGAACTAGCCAGCTGGCAAGAGCACTCAGGCAGGAAAATCAGACTAACAGAAGCCAAGCGACTCAGTGCATAGGATGTATCTGTGTAGGAAGAAGGGATGGGAAAGGAGGATGAGCCTAATGCACTGCACACATGAGTTCAGGTCTGCAGGTTCTCTGGGGAAGGGTTCTTTCACTCTGCAACCCCGCAGGGTCTAGAAGCATTATGGCCACAGCAACCTCCATCCCAATGGAGAGGAAGATGCCTCTCACTCCCCAGGCTGGCAGAGCATTCAAGTGTGTCCCAGAGCAGGGAGAATACCTGGTAGCACTCTCTAGCCAGGTCTTCTGGACAGCAAAATGTATCTGGTACCACTACTTATGGGGCTTCAGCAGAAGCTGTGCCGAGCACCCCAGGGCTGGAGGCAGGGGCTTCCATTCGTGTCAAACAACTTGGGGGGGGGGGGGGGACAAGGAACATAGAACGTGGAGCAACTCACTGCACTATCTGCACATAGGGTGTTCAGCCTTGGCTGCAGCCATTTAGCAAACCAGTGCAGCCCCCTGCACGGAGCCCTGGTTTATGTCCATTAAGGAATTCACTTCAGCTGGAGCGATATGCACTCTCTAATCCGACAGCCACAGAGGAGTTTTACACGTGTTTAACTGACCTGGTGCAGACAGGTTTACAGGAACACTAATGAGCTTGGCAAACATTCCCATTCCTGCTTTGTTAAGGGCTGGCTGTGCAGATTCTGGCTGCGCCATCACGCACTGTGATAGGCTCCTCTAGCCAAGACCCCAGCAGAGCCACAGCCAAATGGGAGTTATTGACCACGTTTGTGTCTCAGGAAAGGGACAGCTGCCCCCTCCAGGCAGAAACGTGGCAGATTTGTCAGAAAAATAATTTTATTCCATAAACAAAAATCACATCCACATACCGCTAGGAACATTCTGTTTTACAGGAAAAGAGAGAGACCGAGAGCGCCGCTCTCTGAAGCTGGGGCCAGGGCAGCACACAACTGGCTCGCAGATGGGGAAGGTTTTGCTAAGGCAGGGCTCCAGCCCCGATGAGCGGGCAATCCGCCCCACAGTGCCCTTCCATCCTGGGCCGTGTCAGCTCACGCTGCTCTTTGAGCGTTGTTGTGGGGTGCGTTCTGGTGTGACTCGGAGGTTGGCATAGACTGGGGTGGCCAAACTGCCACTTGCAAGCTCACATGCGGCTCTTTTACAGTTCAAGTGCAGTTTGCGGAGTCCTCCACGTACCAGACTGCAGGGGGTGGAGGAGCTCAGGACTCCTGCCCTGCAGCAGGGTGGTGAGGCTAGAAGCAGGTGCACCCAGCTCTCAAACTCTTGAAGATTATCGTATGCAGCTCAGAGGATCGGTAAGTTTGGCCATCCCTGGCATACTGCTCCCCGCCAGGAAGGGGCTGAAATGGAAGGGGCATGGCACGTAGACATGCCCCGCAGGAAGTCCTTGGCAGGAAAAGAACCTGTACCCAGATCTTGCATCTTATCTACAAGAACATCCTTCTTCCTCGCCCCTAGGCAGAGCTGGCAGATCGAGTACCCTGTAGCTTGGATGATGCGAAAGCCCAGCGTACATCCCGACCTTCCCTTCCAGCATCGGAACGTTTTCATAAAAAACAGACCCGTGCCCATTCTAGCAGTTATGGAGTAAACTCCAGCAATGCTTCTCCCCCTCCCCCGGTCAGTATTTGCTGCATCTTGCACATACAAGTATATTGCTGGGATTGCCTTGAGCCTTTTTCGTGATCCAGAATTGCCCTCCTGTTAACTCCACACAGGTCCCCCGGCAGCAGGCGGAAGAGGATACCCACCGGACAAGATCTTTTGAAGCAGACACACATTCCTCCTGAACTCTGCCTCTGAACTTCCTCTTATTAGCAAGAAAACCTGAGACAAAGGAAAGCTTGAGAGAAGGGAAGAAATCGCCAAAGAGAAAGAGAAAAAAAAGAACTGTATGAGATGAAAGAACGAACAAAACAAAAGAATGAAAAACAGGGCTGGAGCGAGGGAAGAAAGAAACTAACAACCAGATCAGACCGGTCCCCCTGCAGGAATCTGAACAGCCTAGCTGCAGTCACATATCAATGATGCATTTGAAGTTTAACTTCCACCCACAGTTCCATCCATTTCAGCAAGAAAAGGGAGAATTTGCCTCTGCGTCGTTGGCTTCTCTTCTTTCTCCACTTCCTCTGTTGAGAGCTCACTGTGCAACTCACTGCTGTCACCTAGAAGAAATCACAAGGCAGGAGATCCTAGCACACTGTTACTACCAGAGCCATGGCCAAGCCAAGCCCCCAGGGCTTTCCCCACCCACGGGTGCTAAGCTGTAGAAGCCATGTTGTTAGAGTGCATTTGTCTTGGGATGAGGGAAGAGCAAGTAAGCCATGGACTGTGGCATCCTTCCTCAGTTTGCCTATTCAGACTCTGAGCGACTCCTCAGGGTAGGGCCTCTCTCGCTAGGTGTGTGCTGTGCCCTCAACAACAGGGCACTGATCCTCACCGAGGCCTCTGGATGCACACAATACGAATGATCCTAATTCCAGCAGCCGTGTGACTGCATGCAGCATGTGGGGGTGGAGAAAAGAGGTGGAGTCCATCACTGCGCCTCCTGTCCCGCAGCTGGTGCTGCTGAGACTCCTCCCACTGAGCGTGGCCACTCCCACCCACCGAAATTTTACCGACCGGCTTGATAGGCGCAGCCTCTTTCACTGTGCAGTCTCCAAAGCCAGGGGCTTACTCTCGGTAAAATGGTGGCCATGACCAGCCTGGGTGCTGTTCCCGTTCACCAGGGCTGTCACACGATGCACATTGGAGTTGCCAGTCGCCGCCTCTTCTTCCTCCTCCTCCTCCTCCTCCTCTTCTCCATCTGAATCCACCAGCATGAAGACATCATTTGAGTCTTGATTCCTGGGATCAGGAAGGCAAATGAAAGCAACAGAGAATGCTGGAGGGTTGCCCCTTCCCTCTTTCTTCCAGACCCCACCATCTTCCATTCGCCCAGGGGGCTATGGAATTGTACCTTTGTCTCTGTCATAACCATACAACTAAGGTAGCCTAGAATTCCCCCTTACCTGTGAGGGGGTAAGAAGCACAAATAACCTGGCTGGCACCTGACCAAAAAAGAACCAATTGGGAAAAAAGATACAGTAAACCCTCGATTTAACGGACCTCGATTTAACGGACTTCGGATGCAACGGACAAAATTTCTGAGCAAGTCTGATGCATTCCTGATCCATTTCTGGCGGGCTGGCTGCCGGCTCCCGCCCGGGTCCAGGCAGCGGGCGGGCTGCGGAGCTGTCGCCCTGACCCTGTGGCAGGCGGGCTGCTGCTCCGACAGCTCTTTTTAAATTATTATTAAATAACGGACTTTTTGATTTAACGGACACCCCCTCGCCCGAATTAGTCCGTTAAATGGAGGTTTTACTGTACTTTCAAATCTGGAGGGGGGAGGAGGGGCGCTTTGTTTGTGCTCTTTGTTTGTGTGGCTGTTCACTCTTGGGACTGAGAGGAAGCAGACAAAAAAAATCCATCTCCTCCACACAATCCTGAGCAAGTCTCTCATATTACAAAAATTGTAAGGAAAAGCCAGGCAAGTCGTGTTAGATTAACTTTTGTTTTCGCTTGTGAGTTTTCCCTTTGCTAGAGGGAGGTTTATTCCTGTTTTGTAACTTTGAAACTAAGGCCAGAGTGGGTTCCTCTATGTTTCTGAATCTTTTGTTACCCTGTAAAGTTATCTTCCATCCTGATTTTACAGAGGCGATTCTTTTACCTTTTCTTTACATAAAATTCTTCTTTTAAGAACCTGATTGATTTTCAGTGTCCTAAAGATCCAGGGGTTTGGGTCTGTGTTCACCTGTACCAATTGGCTTTGGTCCTGTGCAGGATGTGGCCTGGTTACAACTACACTCATAGCCTATGATTTCAGTAGGTGCAGCTGCTACCGTGGGTAGCGTATATTCTAGCTACAACCACAGCAAGTCTCCCAACCAGCAGACATACCTAGATTTGCAGAGATCGGGGGAAGGAAAATACTCACCTGAACACGCTGCCTGTGGGGGAGGGGGAAAGAAGGAGAAGGGGGAAAAAAAGATTTTTAAAAGACCTTCATAAACGTGGTTCCTCAGACAAACTAAAGTCGGTTTCGCGATAAGATCATTTGCTGCCTTTGGCAATATTGTCTATTCTAGGGAACGGGGACTGTCCCAGGCAATCGCCACGCAGACGCACAGCCCAGGAAGGGGCTGGAGGGCCTTGGGGAGGAGGTGCTGTCCCACCAAAGCAGCAGAAGGGAGCCATGGTCAGCTCAGGGACCGATGAGACAACAGCATCAGATACAACTTTGCAGGGGAAGGGGCAGGTGGTTTAGCACAGGACACAGGCAATCGCCAGTATCGCGCAAGGTCCCACAGAGAGACAGCCCTGCCGTCCACCCTTGGTCAGCAAGTGCCCCACTCTCTGGGTACCTCCAGAGGCAGACACCATTCCTATAGGGGCTGGGGGGGACACACACCATTCCTATAGGGGCTGGGGGGGACACACACCATTCCTATAGGGGCTGGGGGAAGGAGCCCGAGGTAAGCTGTGCCCATCAGTGTGGACACAGTTAAGTGGGGTCGGGAGGGCCCCAGGATTACAGGCTGGGGGTAAAACTGAAGGACAGCACTAGGTCAGGTGTGGAGAAGCAGAGCTCCAATCTGTGCACCTGGTGGCTGGGAAGGGCAGAGGGGTGCCAGGGGGGAGGGGGCAAAGGCTCCTCTTACCTTTCAAGCACAGGAGGGGGTTGTAGTACAAAATGATCCCGGCGATGACCAGAACTCCCAGCAGCAGCAGGACCACGACTGCTCCCACCAGCCCGACTATATTCACCGGCTCTGTGGAGCAGAAACGCAGCAGCTCAGCCTAGGGGATTGTCACTGGCTAGACCCAGGTGACGGGGCTGGTCTCAGTGCTGCCCTGATGCCAGTGGTTACCCTGGACCCCCGTCCTGCTCCTTTGGCAGGATGGGTGCGTCAGGTGCCCACTCGCCATCACACACACGCACCTCATGGGGACGAAAACCACTGCAGTGTGCCACGGGGACTGCAGATTTCAACACGTGTGTGCGACACAGCTACACAGGAACATGCTGTCGGCCTCACGAAGGGACCGCACCAGCCACTCAGCTGACCCGTAAACAGCTTCTCACCCACAGGCCGGTTTTACAATCAAGGGTGGAAGAACAGTGTCGTTTTTCACACCGATCCTGCCGCTTCCAGCAGCGGGCCCCATACACCAGACTAAGATGGCGGCTCTGCCAGCCAGTGTCCGCTGCCCCCGGGAATGCTCCAATGGACAGAGGTATGTGGGAGACAACTATGAACACACACAAATGAATCATCTCTCCCTGGGGTTTTATGTCTCCTGGGGAGCCCTATAGGCCATGAATCTAGGGCGGTACATCAGAGACTCACTTACTGCTCCTGTTCATGTCATGCTCCTTCTTCTCGCACCCCCCAGCTCCAGCACTGCTAACTTACTCTTCACGGTGAGGGAAACGTAGGCTTCCTTCAGCCCCACCGGGTTCTCAGCTTTGCAGACGTAGTAGCCTTCGTCAGCGTCGTGGGAGCAGTTCTGAATGGTGAGATTGGAGACGCTGCCCTCCTGGGTGACCAGGTACCTCCCGCCGGACTGGATCTCCACCTCTGGCTGGGAGACATTCCGAAGCCAGCTGATTCTCGCAGGGGGATTGCTCTCCGTCACCTGGCACGTGAGGGACACGGTGCCACCCACAAAACAGGTCTTCAGTGGCTCCGTTGCCAGTGAAGGGGCCTCTAAACAAGGAGGGAGGATGGGAGTCGAGAAGGAGGTTGAAAATCCTACAGTAAAAAGATCTCATGTTCCTATAGCAACTTTCAAATGACCTCGTCTACGGGTGTATGTACAAGAACCCTGGGTCCACACTGACACACAGCTACTGCCCGCCCAGATAATTAGGAGGCGGCACAGGCCTGGGTCTCAGGAGATCTGTGTTCAATTCCCAGCTCTGCTTAGCTGTCTTTTTTAACCTTGGGCAAATCTCTTAGGCCCTGGGTCCAAGCACGTAAGAACCTGCCCACCTTCAAAGTTAAGCACGTGCTTTGCTGAAACGGGGCCGGATCCCTTACTTTGTGAGGCAGTGTGGCCTGATCGCTCGAGCCCTGCCCTAGACCTCAGGAGCTCTCTGCCACTGGCCTGCTCGGTGAACTTGGCCAAGGCACTACAGCACTCTGTGCCTCGGTTTCCCTCTCCTAGTGCATACACATGCTGAAAATCCAGCTCCCTTGGGATCTCAAGTTGGGCACCCAAAACATCACTAGGGACTTTGTAAATTCTCGGCCCTGCTCCTGCTAACCCGTCCATGCCTGAGTAGCTGTATGCAGGTGAGTCACCTGACGGACCTCCATGGAACTATTTGTGCCCATCAAGTTACACCCAGGCGGCGGCTCTGGGCCACAGGCTCTGATCCCCCACTGCCTTGGGCCCCGCATAGCCATTTACTCCACGTCAGACACTCCCATTCTGCTTCACTAGTGTCCCCTCCACACACACTTTGCACAGCTGGAAGTGGCGACAGGAGGCGCAGGGCCAGGGAGACTCAGACTCCCTGGATGACCCGCTGCCCTCAGACCCGTGTCTGGGGCTCTCCCTGGAGCCAAGCCGGCAGCCTGGCTCTCCACACGCACGGGTTGGTTAATGGCTAACCAGGGAGGGACAGGCTGACGCACTTATCTGCACAGTGCAGGTCGGCTCCACTTTCTCCTGCTGTAGGATGTGACTCCCGACGCACTTGAACACCTTCCCGTGGAAGAGGTGAGAGCTGCTCAGCGTTTCCACGTGGCTGTCCCCGGTGCCTGTTGCATTAACGACCCAGCTCGAATTCTCCAGGCCTCGCCCCTCTTCTGTCCACCGGAGGACGGGGTGCGGGTACCCCCCGGGCCAGTTACAGAACAACTGCAGCATCAACCCCACCTGGACAGTTTGAGCCCAACACCTCGGGAGCGACGGTGGGGGATCTAACAACAACACAACATGAGGTTAAAGACGCCTTCATCTCGGCGGAGATTAACCGCACCGGGAAACCGTAACAGTGCCAGCCCTTTAGCCGGGGAGGGATCATTTCCCCCCCTAACTCCTTTTAAAAAAATCTTACGGTTCTTCTCTCCTCCCACTTGTCTCAGTTCCCTCCCTGCAATCCCACACCCGGATTTGGGGGGCATGGGTGCTCTTTTCATAGCAGCACACAGCAATGGCTGGACACCTGAGATTGAGGTCCCCAGCAGAAAACACAGTGGGGCCATCTCAACCCAGCCCTTACAAGGGGCAAGAAAGTCTGTCCCCGTAACCACTAGGCAGTGAACCATCCTTATGCTGTGCAGGACAGCTTTGGTTTTAGCTTGTGCGTTATCTGATGTTAATACAGCACAGCAGAATGTCTTAGCAATCACCCTTCGTCCTTCCTGATACATTGCCGTGCACACACAGTCCCTCCTGGGCCAGATCATAGGAACAAGGTGGGTGAGGTGATATCTTTTAGTGATCCAACTTCTGTTGATGAAAGAGACAAGCTTCTGAGCTACACAGAGCTCTTCTCCAGCTCCGGGAATTACCTTTCCCACACTGAAGAAGAGCTCGGTGTAGCTCCAAAACTTGTCTCTATCACCATCAGAATTTGGTCCAACTAAAGATATCACCTCACTCGCCACATCTCTCGGATATCCCAAGACCAGCACAGCTACAACACTGCAAACCAGAAGTATCATCATCGATGCTCCCGAGGGAAAGCTCTCTCATTTCGTCTCAGAGGGCATGGGAAATGACAAGACTCGTGCTATACGACTTCAGTTGGGTGACATGGGATGGAAGAGATCAGTGTGTCCATTTCCAGCTGGATGCAAAGCTGCACCAGGTAGATGATATTAGACCCAGCTCCACCTCAGGACTTGTAGCCCGGATCACCAAGATCAACCATTCGAACCGGATTCGGACAACGTGCCTATTCCGGGCCAAACTCACAAGCATGGCTGAGGCAGATTTGGCTACAGAGATTCAAACCCACTCCCACCCCTAGGAGGGTTCAGGGGTGAAGTTTACATTTGGACCCAATTTTTTGTAGCCAAAGAAACAAAAGCCAGGATACCGTTCACACTCTGATCACCCCCCGTTGCTAACACTCGGACCCATTGGCAGGGAAAACACTGGGAAAGCGCATCCCCCCCCCTTCCTTTCCCCAAGCCATAACACCGCAAACGCTCTTACGCACAGTACACCAGGAGCTCCTTGGTGGAGGTCCGACTGCTGCCGCTGAGAGGGTTCCTGGCTGTGCACGAGTAGTTCCCTTGGAAGCGCCAGGATAGATTTTGCAGGGTGTAGACGGTGGAGGAGCCATTGACTTCAGTAAACGTCTCGGGGGCCGAACCGGGCGGCTGGAAAGTCCATCCCATTGTGGGCTCCGGATGGGAGCTGCTGGTGCAGTTGAACGTCACCGCGTCGCGTTTGTCTACGTACACCGTGCCATTGGGCAGTGCGGCGGAGGGGGAGATGCTGACGGTCACACTGCTGGGGCCACCTGAAATGGGCAAGGAGAAACCAGAACTGGGGTGTGTCACAGAGCAGTCCCCTCCAAACAGCGTCACGTGCTGCCTTATGTCTGGGCAAAGCTTGCCCAATATTTAGCTGGGGAATGCTGGTTAGCTGGGCCCCCCTCCCGTTTGACAATGCCGGTGCATGCTGGGCGATCTACCTCCAATGGCTTTTAAAGGCCTCATGGGGAAGTGGCCAGATACAGCCCTGAGTTGAAGGAGTCCCCACGGCCAGGCCATGGGCAGCCAAAGCTGAGTGCTTCCCAGTGCACCTGGCCAAAAAGAACCCTGCCAGCCCGGCCCTTAGGCAGGAGGGAGGGTGACCAGACAGCAAATGTGAAAAATCAGGACAGGGGTGGGGGGTAATAGGAGCCTGTATAAGAAAAAGACCCCAAAATTGCAAATGTCCCTACAAAATCGGGACATCTGGTCACCCTAGCAGGGAAGAGGCTGAACTTGGCTCTCCATGTGGCCACAGAACAGCTTGCAGGGTGGGAGCCTGGGTCTTCAGCTTGCAGGATCGGGGTCTTAGCAATGAGCCCCTGGGCTCGGCTTCAGGCCTCCTCCGTCCCTGCCAGCCCTACTCTGCTTACTGCAAGAGGGCTGTATGTGCCAGCTCTGCTTTGCAGCCCAGATCAACGTGCAAACTGCAATTCCACCATGGGGGCAAATTCCACAATTCAGAGGACCCGGGGAAAGTCATTTCTGGACTCCTTCCGGGACTGTTGGTTTGACAGCAACTGGGATCATGTTTATTCTTGAAACAGCAAAAAAACTGAACGCGGGTACAGCAAGTCAAGAGCCCTCTGAAGCCTCCGAGTGCTACATTCGCAGAGGGGTGAAGGGATGTGGGTGAGGGTGGAACATAGGATGTGGGGGCTGCTCCCAGCTGTTGCAAAGACTGGGGCTGAGTGTGCCTGATCTCCTGATTTCCGGTCTGTATTTTGTTTTCTTTGAGCTCCACAGCCATTGGCACTCCAACAGTAATCAAACAACTCCCCCTGGTAATAGTCTTGGGGAATTCAGGGTTGCCACATTGTTTTACCGCACCAGCCTGCATAACCCAACTCCTAACGCAAGTCATCTTTAGAGAGCAGTTTCTCAACACAGCGGCTGTCAAACAAAGGCTGCAGTCCATATGGAAGAGGATCTGAGGGCTGCTCCGTAGGGCATTTATCTGGTTGGCAGCAAAAACTGCAACAACAAACATAGCTCACCAGCAACACCCCAAACCAGGAGCAGCTTCTACGTAAGGAGTGTTTGCTTCCTTTGGGCAGAAGTATGGACTAGGGCTGTCAAGCGATTACAAACATTAATCGCGATTAATCACACAAACAATAACAGAATACCATTTAGTTAAATATTTTGGATGTTTCCTACATTTTCAAATAGACTGATTTCATTTGCAACACAGAATACACCGTGCTCACCTTATACGGTAGTTATTTTTTATTATAAGTATTTGCACTGTAAAAAAACAAAAGTAGCAGCATTTTTCAATTCACCTGCAAGCACAATTACTGCACTGCAATCTCTTTATCATAAAAGTTGAACTTACAAATGTGGAATAAAAAAAAAACTACATTAAAAAATAAAAATGTAAAATTGTAGACCCTGCAAGTCCACTCAGTCCTACTTCTTGCTCAGCGAGTTGCTCAGACAAACAAGTTTTTTCACATTTGCAGGAGATAATGCTGCACGTTTCTTGTTTACAATGTCACCTGAAAGTGAGAACAGGCATTCACATTGTACTAATGTAATATGCACTGAAAGATATTTATGTGCCAGACGTGCTAAAGATTCATACGCCCCTTCATGCTTCAACCATCATTCCAGGGGACATGCGTCCATGCTGATGATGGGTTCTGCTTGATAACGATCCAAAGCAGTGTGGACCGACGAGCGTTCATTTTCATCATCGGAGTCACATGCCACCAACAAAAGTTGGATTTTCTCTTTTGGTGATTTGAGTTCTGTAGTTCTGCATCGGAGTCTTGCTCTTTTAAGACATCTGAAAGCATGCTCCACACCTCGTCCTGCTCAGATTTTGGAAGGCACTTCGAATTCTTAAACCTTGAGTTGACTGCTGTAGCTAGCTTTAGAAATCTCACATTAGTATCTTCTTTACGTTTTGTTAAATCTGCAGTGCAAATATTCTTAAAATGAAAAACGTGTGCTGGGCCATCATCTGAGGCTGCTAGAACATTAAATATATGGCAGAATGCAGGTAAAACAGAGCAGGAGACACACAATTCTCCCCCAAGGAGTTCAGTCACAAATTTAATTTATACTTTATTTTAAACGAACATCATCAGCATAGACGCATGTCCTCTGGAATGGTGGCCAAAGCATGAACAGGAATATAAATGTTTAGCATATCTAGCACCTAAATACCTTGCAATGCCATCTACAAAAGTGCCATGCAAATGCCTATTCTCATTTTCAGGTGACATTGTTAACAAGAAGTGGGCGGCATTATTGCTCGCAAATGTAAACAAACTTGTTTGTCTTAGCGATTGACTGAACAAGAAGTAGGTCTGAGTGGACTTGTAGGCTCTCAAGTTTTACATTGTTTTGTTTTTGAGTGAAGTTATGTAATAAAAAAATCTACATTTGTAAATTACACTTTCACGACAAAGACTGCACTTCAGTACTTGTATGAGGTGTACTGAAAAATACTAGTTCTTTTATCATTTTTACAGTGCAAATATTTGTGATCAAAAATAACACACTGATTTCAATTGCAGCTCAGAATATAATATATATGAAAATGTAGAAAAACATCCAAAATATTTAATAAATTTCAATTGGTATTCTCTTAATAGTGTGATTAAAATTGTGATTAATCACAATTAATTTTTTTAACTGTGATTTTTTTTAGTTAATCGCGTGAGTTCACTGGGATTAATCGACAGCCTTAGTATGGACTTTTCCATTGGGTTGGTTAGGGAGGATACAGAGTGTAGCAAACTTGTAGCCTCCCTTTCCTTTCTGTTATGCATGGAGTTTAGGTAGCAGAGTTAGGCTACATGCTGTGCACAGAGGTTGAGAGAGAGTTCTCTTTTGCTCATAAATAGCACCAACTATGTACGCTAGGGAAACGTTTATCCTGATGCACAATTTGCCATTTGAGAGAGCTCATGCCGCTTTCAAACACAAAGTAATTAAGCTGCACTGGCCCTGCTGCTGGAAGAATAATTATCCCCATTTTACAGATAGGGAAACTGAGGCACAGAGGTTAAGCCACTTGCTCAGAATCACACCGAGATAGTGGCAGAGTCAGGAACAGACCAGTTCCCTGCTCCCTCTCTGGCTGATAACGAAAGGCTGCCCAGGCTCAGCCAGAGCTCATCCGCATACTAGTATAAACAAACAGAACATTCATTTTCTTTGACTCTCCCCCTTCATACAAACTTTCAGGGGAAAGTAGCTGGAAGCCGGTGAAATCCCCACCCTGCTTTGAACAGTCTCTATACTGCACACACATCCTTTCTTGCGATTTGGCTTGGTTGGTAACTCCAGTGACTAAGCACAAGCTTTCTTGCCAAAATTTCTAGTTGGAGAACGTCCTCTAGCCCAGATCCAAAGAGCCAGGCCAACCTTTGCTGGAGTTCACAGGAGTGACCTGCCAGCATCAGTCATCAGAAATCACTCCACAGCTTTAGTCAGGGTCCAAGTACCTGAGCTGAGGGTGAGTCAGTGGAGGAGTCAAGCATCTTTGTGCGGGGGTCTTGGAATCGGCCACCTGGACTAGTGTTCTATTAGCCTCTGAACTCCTAGCTTACCTCAACAGAACGCTACTGGCATTTAGACACATTTCAACCCAGCAACTCCAGAACTGTCCCCACCTCTGACGATCAACACTAATGACTGGCGCCTGCGTGCAGGTCCACTCGCTCGCCCCACAGACATCTCGTTAACTTACAGTGAAGGGAGTTGAGCCTCCGTTGATGCCAAAGTAAGTACGAATATTCCATGTAAAAAACCCAAAACATCAGCAAACACCAAAATCCCGGTGCAATGATAACACAGACCATGTCTGCAGTGTTCGACCCCTTGTAAATAACTAAGGCTCATAAACAGCCCTAAGAAGTAGTTGCATATTTTTACAATTGGGGAAACTGAGGCACAGGAAAGTTGAATGGCTTGCCCAAGATCACTGGGAATTAGCGGCAGGATTGGGATTAGAACTCTAGTCTCCGCTTCCCAGCTCTACCTGCAAACTACTAACCCACATGCCACAGCGGCCTAAGGTTTATTTCTTGCACTCTACACATCGTCTGTTCATTTCAAATCCACGGGGGAGGTCCCTGCACTGTGAAGGGCCTCGTTCCCACCCTGCGTGACCTTTCAGAGCACTGCTCTGGGCAAAATGGGTGCAGCAGCTCTCAGTGAGAGGAACACCCTGAACACAAACAGGAAATAAGGCTGAGAAAAAGGATACAAAGTATACAATAGCTTGTGCACAGCAGGTAAGGAACGAGGAAGAAAGGTGCAGAGCTAATGCAGAATGTCCCAGACAAGGGGACTGGATAGCTCATCACATCTCAGGGTACAGACTCCGCATTCCGGAGTAGGTCTTCATTTGAGGTAACAAAGTCCTGTGGCACCTTAAAGACTAACTATAAAGTTTTGAAGCATAAGCTTTCGTGGGCTAATACCCACTTCGTCGGATGCAAGCAGTTGGTGGGTATTAGCCCACGAAAGCTTATGCTTCAAAACTTTATAGTTAGTCTTTAAGGTGCCACAGGACTTTGTTAACTCTGCTATTCCAGACTAACACGGCTACCTCTCTGATTCTTCATTTGAGTTGGAGGTGTAAATTCCAGGGTCGACTCGGGTAGATGTCGGCGCGCTAGCTTTGATGGAGCTCGTGTGCTCAAAGTAGCAGAGTGGCTACCTTAGCCGTACAATCCTGCCCGGGCCCATACTGTGGCAGCTAGCCCATCCCACCAGTCATGCTGCTGTGGCCATGCTGCTACTTTTAGCACCCTAGCTCCATCAAAGCTAGCACGGATGTGTCTACACAAGCTAGAAATTACTCCTCCAGCTTGAACGCAGCCATACCCTAGAGCAGCGGTCGCCAACCAGTGGTCCGCGGACCACTGGTGGTCCGCAAGAAAATTTGGGTGGTCCGCGGAGCCGCAGCCGGAGGAGAGGGGCGGGGTCAGTAAGAGAGGCGAGCCGGGGAGGGGGAGAAGAGCGGAGACGGAGCCGGGGCCGGGAGAGAAGAGGCGAGCGGGGTGGGGAGAAGAGCGGGGGCCGGAGACGGAGCCGGGGCCGGGAGAGAAGAGGCGAGGGGGTGGGGGGGAAGAGCGGGGCCGGAGACGGAGCCGGGAGAGAAGAGGCGAGCGGGGTGGGGAGAAGAGCGGGGCCGGAGACGGGGCCGGGAGAGAAGAGGCAAGGGGGTGGGGAGAAGAGCGGGGCCGGAGACGGAGCCGGGGCCGGGAGAGAAGAGGCGAGCGGGGTGGGGAGAAGAGCAGGGCCGGAGACGGAGCCGGGGCCGGGAGAGAAGAGGCGAGGGGGTGGGGGTGGAAGAGCGGGGCCGGAGACGGAGCCGGGGCCGGGAGAGAAGAGGTGAGGGGGGGGGGGGGAAGAGCAGGGCCGGAGACGGAGCCGGGGCCGGGAGAGAAGAGGCGAGGGGGGGGGGGGGGGGAAGAACAGGGCCGGAGACGGAGCCGGGGCCGGGAGAGAAGAGGCGAGGGGGGGGGGGAAGAACAGGGCCGGAGACGGAGCCGGGGCCGGGAGAGAAGAGGCGAGGGGGGGGGGGAAGAGCAGGGCCGGAGACGGAGCCGGGGCCGGGAGAGAAGAGGCGAGGGGGGGGGGGGGGAAGAGCAGGGCCGGAGACGGAGCCGGGGCCGGGAGAGAAGAGGCGAGGGGGTGGGGGGGAAGAGCGGGGCCGGAGACGGGGCCAGGAGAGAAGAGGCGAGGGGCTGGGGAGAAGAACGGGGCCGGAGACGGAGACGGGGCCGGGAGAGAAGAGGCGAGGGGGTGGGGGGGGGAGAAGAGTGAGAGCAGAGCTGGGAGGGGAGAGGAGGCAAGCCGGAGGGGGGGGGGAGGTAAGTGGCGGGAGCCCCGCATGCCTGCCGGGGAACAGGGTGCTTTCCCACTTTGCAGGGAATAGCTACCATCATCTCTATTTTTAAATTAGCAAATTGCATTTTAAATAGTTTTCAGGGTATTTAAAAACTTTTTTCCTGTAATAAATGAAAGAGTAGTGATATTTAGATGAGTTGTGTGCCAGGAAGAGAAAACCACCAAACAAGGACCTAAAGCGATTTTGAAAAGGGAATTGGGGGGGGGGGGGCAGAGGCGCAAGGTAAAAATTTTGCCAAGTTTGCTATTTTATAGCAGCTTCCCTCTCCTGCAAATCTGGGTCTGTGTCCATTGCTCCTTTTTGCTGCTTCTCTCTGGTCTGGTGCTAACCCCTGAGGGTTATGTCTGCTCTTAGCCGACTTGACAAGTTTGATTGTCCTTGATCTGTCTCTCCTTCCTCATTCACACCTCATTCATTCAACAGGGCACTTGATTATAAAGTGTGTGTGTGGAGAGAGATCTTATTCTACTTCTAGCAGAGACATTTTTCTTTTACCTTAATTATACTACCTTGGGGGCTATAACAGATTACCAAAGTTCAATACAGAGTTTCTAAAACAAGGTTATATGAAAAGGCATAACACAAAAGTCATTTAAAAGTTAAACAACCCCCCCCCCGCTCTTGCCACCCCCCCCCCCGCTCCGCCCACCCCCTCCGGGCCTTTTTAAAAAAAATCATGTTAGTGGTCCGCGGGATTCAAAATTGTGAGTTTAGTGGTCCCTGAGGTCCGAAAGGTTGGCGACCACTGCCCTAGAGCACGGCAGCATGGACGTCCCGCCTGCCTGTGCTGCAGGTTTTCTACGCTTTGCCCTCTTGGGCTGCCATCCCAGCACCTCCCACCAGCACTAGATTCCCAGTGAGCAGAGGGCAAAACCCTGGGTGGATCTCTAAGGCCAGCCCTGCAGTGATCCAGCAGGCTTGGAAACCCGAAGGAGTTGGGAGCAGATTCTGGAAACAGAGAGAAACTAAGACCACCCTGCAAATGTCCTAAATCAAGCAAATATTTTACACAGAGCCCTTCATTCCAACACACTTCCCAGACTACACACACGGGAACCTTCTTCAGTGAAATGCAGCCACTTCTGGGGAAGAACCCAATAGCCCTTTAACACTACTGCACAACAGTTTAGGACAGGGAGTTAAAAAAGAATTCTGTCCAGAGCCGAAGCTTCCATTTCAATCGGCAGAATACAATTACCCCAGCTGAAATGTAATTTAGCACAGGTAATTTAACAGGCAGGGATACTTAACAGGCAGCTAGGACCTTGGTTTTATTTCTCATCTCCCACAAGTCCACAGGGCACTGGTTCAGTACTGACTCTGTGGGAAGAGAGCCACCTGCTGAATGAACACCACCGCGTCCTGGGGCAGCCAATCTGGCTTAGCCGGAGCAGTCTACCAGGATGGCGGCCCAAGGTGGGATGGCTGCCGGCAGGAACGCGTTCCCCATTTCAATTATGCAGGTGGCTTTGCCTGTCTCCCGACTCTCCCCAGGCATTTGCTCTGCGCACCATTCCCATCCCCTATCGTCCCCTGGACTGAGGTCTCTCTGCCTCGACCCGGACATGTCGGGGTTTCCTTACTGCTCAACAGGGGCAGATCTCTGTGGAGGGGGACCACGTATCTACACAAAGCAGCACCTGTGACTCGCTAGTGCACTGCACAGGGGAGGGCCACGGAAGTGAGACAATAGAACCCACCTATGGGGTCACGGCTCTGACATCGTAACCTCTCCCTCTTCAGCTTAAATAACCCAAATAACTGGAACCCAGAGAGAGGGAAAGGCAAGTGGCTCAGGGGATTGGGGGTGGGATAAAGACCCTCTCCCCTTCATGTTCTAGCTCAGCCCCAAAAGCCATTCCCATTGGAGGGCACAGGGCTGTCTGTGGCTAGTATTTACCACCCTCGAATGGGGGTGCCCGGGAGGTGAGGGCTCTGAGCTGGCACCAAACATTCTCTCTCCCCAGGGGCCTGGTTGCCTGGTTCATGCTCACCTCGCTCTGCACCCTGTGGGTGCAGGTCACTTGCCAGGATTATCTGGGTACCCTAACATTGTAGGGGCTTTGGGCACTGGTGCCCCTCAGTCCCTCCTAAGCAATTCCCAAGGCATGGACCAGTCTAATCCCCTGTAGGTCTCGTTTCCTTTGGTCTCGCTTCAGTTGCTGGGTTTCACGTGCGGGCGCTGGCTGAGGTAGACGTACAGGAAGACAGACTAGGCGAGCTAGCGGTCCCTTCTAACTTTAGGGACTCTAGGACTCCGTGAGGTCAAGCCCCCTGTAGCTACGGGACACCGCGCGGCGAGGAACTCACTGGCTACCAGGAGCTGGACTCTGTGCTCCCGGACTGTCTCGTTCAGCACTTCCTGGCAGGTGTAATTGCCCCCGTCCTGCGGGCGCAGCGCCGAGATCTGCAGAGAGCTATTGTCCACCAGGGACAAGCGGGCGTCTTCGGGCAGCGTGGCGTTGGAGGAGAAGAGTGGGGGCACCGCCCCAGGGTCACCGTGAAACCAGTCCACCTCGTCCGCTCGCTGGGACACATTTCGGCACACGAGGACGACGCTCTCTCCGGCCTCCCCGACGATCACCTCTTCTGTTCCTGCACAAAGAGAAGGAGAGCGTTAGAACGGGCCCGTCCCCCATGGTCTCACCACCCCCTTTGGTGAATCCCCCTGGGCATCTCAGCAAAGCACTTTCCACCCCCCAGGCCATGCACCCAAGGGAAGCCATCTCGTCCATGAAACTAAGTGGGAGCTAAACTCCTGACTAAGCAGGTGGCCATTTAAGGTACCACATGTGGGGCACTCCGCTGGAACAACACTGGGACCACCCTGGTCACTCACCAACGGGTCCTTCCTAAAGAAGGTTTCCCTGGCTGCTGAGTTTCTGCCCACCCAAATTCCCTTCCAAATCTGCATCCCTGTTCCTGCTCCCTTGCACAAAGGGTGTCTTTGGGTGTCGCAGTATCCTTTGCAGCAGCTGTCATGGTGGCTCCTTTGAAGCATTGCTACAAACCAGCACAAAGGATTCTGGGATGCACTGGGCCGCTAAAGATGCCTAGTGCTGACAGGTGAGCAGACACAGGGACCCTGCTTGGGCTGAAAATGAAAACTACAGCTGCCTCCCTCCCACCAGCACAGCGGGTGAGGGATTTGAGAGGAGCGAAATCTCATCTGGGCTACTGGGACCAGTGCATCGAGGGCCTGCAATGACAGGAGTCTACATTTACCTGGTCTGAGCAGGGTTCAAAGACATGATTCCATCTCAGCATTCACTGCCACCATTTCCCTGCATCCCCCCCATTTTCCTCCTTTAGAGCAACCCCAATTGCAACGGTCATCCACCGGCGGGGAATCAGACAGTAACAGGGCAATAACATTGCTCCAAAATCAGTAGCAGCTGGAAGACTCCTACTGACTGCCCTCATCAACCTCTGACCAGAGCTTAACTTGGTTGGCCAAAGCCCAACGCCAGCGAACAGAACTACCATCAAGACACTGTATTCTAGCTGCACCCCAAAAGCAGGCCAGACTTGGATTAGAGGAACGTTCCGAAAACAGGCCTTGGAATCTGGCTTACCCAGACCAGGTCTCCTGGTCTAACCCCAGGGAGGTGGTGGCTGTACCAGTAAAACGCTCTCTACCCAGAATAACTATAAAGTTTTGAAGCATAAGCTTTCGTGGGCTTTCATCCGACGAAGTGGGTATTAGCCCACGAAAGCTTATGCTTCAATACTTTATAGTTAGTCTTTAAGGTGCCACAGGACTTTGTTACCTCTGCTATTCCAGACTGAGACGGCTACCTCTCTGATTCTACCCAGAATGTCTTGCTAATTTACACAATAAAGAGGGTGGGGGGAAGGGAAAGGACAGGTGATCTGGTAGGTAACCTGTTTGTGCTTTACAGGAAGCCCTGATAACATCTCACAACGCCACTGCTACCCCGCTGGAGAGGACAAACAAGGAAGGTGAACTGCCAAGAATGGTGTTGTGTTTGTTCTTTCCTATGCGCACCATGCTCCAGAGGCCAGGCTATATATACGAGTAGTTAATCACTCGTCAACACGGCTTGGAGCTTGTTTTTCAAACATGTTCAGGGCAGCAGGGAGGAGCATGCTACCTGAATGGCTAGATTAGCCATAAATCACTGCATTTGTGGCACAGAGCCAGAAGAGCTGCGTTCCTTTCCCAGCCCTACCGTCCACTCCCTTTAGGCCAATAGCTAACTGGCCTGCTTCTGAGACGGGCTGGGCATTCGCCCATTCCACTGGAGCAGGGCTGCCTAGTGGAGAGAGCACTGGACGGGGACCCCGGAAACCTGGGTTCTGCTGCTACTGCCCTGCTGTGAGAATTCACTGGCTCGCTCTGTGCCGCTGTCTCTCCTGTCCCCCCTATTTTAAGTCAGCTCCCCAGGGCAGGGGCTGTCTAACGCTACCTATCAGTACAGCACCCAGCAGAGTGGTGTTCTGATCTTGGTCAGAATCTCTAGGCACTACCAGAATACAGGTATATACACCAATAACAGCAGCCATGAATTCCATAAGAATTGCAAGTGAAATTCTGGCTCTGAACCTTTCTGTGCCTCAAATATAAACACCTCCCATG
Organism: Sternotherus odoratus; assembly: GCA_032164245.1. NCBI lineage: Eukaryota > Metazoa > Chordata > Testudines > Kinosternidae > Sternotherus > Sternotherus odoratus. Next base: position 6,540,797 of record JAVMKO010000015.1, on the reverse strand, counting down.
CTGTGAAGGACTAAGATCTATGATGACAAGTACTCAGTATTATCATATTATTTGTAATACATAACAATAGCTTGCTCTGAAATAGCTCTCCTCAGCCGTCTCACTCAAACCATTTGACAGAGGATAGTCATCTCCATTTCACAGATGGGAAACTGAGGCACAGGCAGGGAAAGTGAGTTTCTCAAAGTCCTGCAGCAGAGCTGGGCACAGACCCCAGTCCCTTGAGTCCCAGTTCGGTGCTTCATTCAACGCTGCCTCCTGTAACTCTTTGTCGTTTGCCCTATGAGAACTAGAGCTACTTCTGCACTCTGATGACACACAGAAGTACACAATTTGGCTGTTTAAAAAAAGGGTAACTATCAAGTTTTAATAACAGAAATGCCTTGAAGGCTTTTCCATGAGGCAGCAGGAATTGTCCTGTCAGTCAAACAAGCCTCTTGGGGAAGTTTCCAACAGCCATGTAACTTTAAGAGAAAATTCACACACTTCTTCCTGTGCACTCAGTGATCATGCAAGAGAGCGTGACAATGCCGGGCACTGAAGTTTTCGCTGTATTTACTGCATGTGCAGGGGTAGCGCAACCTTCCTCCATACTCCACACCCCTCCCCTGCAATGCTTCCCAGCGTGGGAGTATCCAGGACCCCTTCAATTCTCAGCTTCGCTGCTGAGACTGTCTGGCAAGAGGGCCAATTAGTGCCCGCTACGGAGGTGACTATTTGGGTGTTGTAGCCACCTGTCCATTAGGAGCTGGGCAGAGATCTAGAAAAAAAGAGGATGGTCTAGTGGTTACAGCACTGGACTAGCACTGGAGACAGCTGGATTCTATTCCTGGCTCTGCCACAGTCTAACTTGGGCAGCTCACTTCACCTCTCTGTGCCTCAGCTTCCCCACCTGTACAATGGGATTAATCCTACTTCCTTAGCTCACAAGAGGTGGAAACCTAACCTAGCCACAGGTTCCAGGAGCAGAGTCAGACACCACAGCCTGTAGCTCCACAACGCCCCAGAGACTGAAAACCGCGCCCCCAGCTCCGCCAGGGCCCCAGGAAGACTCCCTGCCTCAGTTTCCCCAGCCTCTCCCAGGGGCCTCCCGAGACCTGACACCTCTTTGCCCAGCGCTCTCCCGAGGCTGCCGGCCCGGGCGAAGGAGCAGAAGCCGTTTGACGTTCCAGCGGCCCCGCGTCCCCTGACAGCACCCCCCGGCCTTCGGCGCCCCCCGCTCGCGGCGGGCCAGGCCCCGAGCCGTGCCCCGGGGAGTGTCGCGCCTGAGCCGGGCCGAGGAAGGGGCCCTTCCCCGGGCAGGCTGGGGGGGGGGGCGAGGTGCAGCGCCGGTGGGGTGCGAGCGGGGCGCGGGCCCCTCCCCGGGGTCCTCTCCCCGCCCAGCCCCAGCGCCGCCCGGTACCTGGAGCGCCCCGGCCCGGCGGCAGCCGCCCCAGGCAGGCGGCGAGGAGGAGGAGGGCGGCCGGGCTCCAGCCCGGGACCCGCATCTGGGCGCGGCGGGCGGACACAGAGACGCGGCGCAGCCAGTGCCCGAGTCGGTCGAGCCGCCAGCCCGCCCCGGCACTGCCCGCTGGGGGCCGGGACCCAGCCCCGCCCCGCCGGAGCCGCCCCGCCTCCCGCCCTCCACGGCAGCCGCGCCCGGGAGCCCGAGCTCAGCCCCGGTGGGAGCGAGCAGAGCGCTGGAGCCCACGACCCGCTCTCCGGCCCCGTAGGGAGCAGCAAAGGGGAGCCCGGCGGCCGTGGAGCTGAGGGAGCCGCCTGAGCTACCCGCTCCCAGGAGGAGGCTGGGAGCCAGGACTTGCTCCCAATCAGGACTCCCCTGTCCATTGCCAACGCTGCCCCCGGCTTCCCGGGTGAGCCCTGGGTTCCCTGTCAGAGTAGGACCGGCCGCTGGGGTACCCCTGGCGAGCCATCGGCTCCCCGACAGTTGGATCTGTTGCTGGGGTACTCGAAGTGACCCCTGGGTCCCCATCACTAGGATCGGTCACTGGGGTAACCCAGGTGAGCTCTCGGGTCCACATCACTAGGACCACTCGCTGAGGTATCTCAGGGGACCCCTGGGTCTCTGTCACTAGGACCGGTCACTGGGGTGCCTTGGGTGAGCCCTTGGGTCCCCATCACTGGGACCAGTCACTGGGATACCCAGGGTGAGCCCTGGGTCCCTGTCACTCGGACCGGTCACTGGGATACCCCGGGCAAGGCCCCAGGTCCCCATCAATAGGACTGGTCTCTGGGATACCCCGGGTGAGCCCTCAGGTTCCCATCGGTCCCTGGGGTACTCTGGGCAAGCTCCTATTTCCCCATCAGTAGGACTTGGCTACAGTGCTCTAATGCTTGAGTTCAAAGGACTCCAAGGGCACAGTACGGTTGCTTTTGCCGCCCGGTTGCTTTTGCCTCTGGGACTGTGTCATGCACTTTCAGGGGAAAGGACTCCATGGTCTAAGAGGCCTTTTCTATCTCAGTAGCACCGACTGCTCCCAAAGACAGATCAGGGCCCTGTTGTGCACACCTGTCCCTGCCCCAAAGAGCTTATAGATAATGATCCAAACAGAGCAGCAAATTCCTCTGATGCTGAGCCAGCCCTGGCACACCACCTGCTGGAGAGGGCCCAGGACGGGAAGTCAACAGTACAACAATGCTACGCTGAGGATGTGCAGGTGATGATTGACCATTAATAATTAGCACTCCCTCAGCCTCCCTTTCATGCCTACCACCCTGTATTGCACAGGGCCATGATCTGCATAGCCAGCTCTCATCGACATCAGTAAGAGCTCCAAGTCCACACCTTGGATAGCCCTCAGCCCTACCGCTGCCTCTTTTCTGAACAGGAGCAGATTCCGGGCTACCCAGGGGCTTGGCTTCTCACTGCAAGGGGAAAGCAGGGACCCCCGAGGGCGTTCTATTTACAACAGGCTGCCAACATTGCAGAGAGGTGGCCAAATCCACACCCAGGCAAGTGCACTTCCCCAATCCCAGGTCACGCACCACGAGGAGCCCTGTTCTATTGGCAAGAACCCGCTCCCTTCTCGGTCTTCCTTGGTGTCTGTCCTCTGTTCAGCGCACGCTGGTGGTGCCTCTCTCCTGCCTGCACCCTTCACCGGGAAAACCTCAGGGCAGTTCATGAGCCTACTTTTGTGCAAGCGCCCTGCAAGAGAAAGGACCCTCAGAGAGATCTGACCATATTCAGTGCCCTGGGAGCTGGCTCCCTGCAGAAAAAGAGAGTTTCATCCACACGGCTCCTTACTGATACTCAGGTGCGTTCTCCACACTGGCCGTGATCTTCCCCTCCTCCTGTGTTTACCCTTTTCTATGGAGCATTTCCTACTGAGGATTCATATCAAGCTCTCCTCAGCTGCATTCTTCCCTGCACACTTTGGCCAGGACAATCCATGCCCCGCCCAGCTCACAGGTATTTTGAATTCATGCTCTACCTTCCTGTCAACTGCTTCTGCCTCACTGATCTGCTTTGTTTATCCCTCTTTGTTACTTCTCAAAGGTTTCATAGCAACAGCCTGCGCCCTGGTTCAGCTCAGGGATTAGACGCCAGGCACAGAACTCTAGGGAGAACAGGCTTGGAACAAAGAGCCACAATCGCTATGCCCTGAGGGCACGGCAAGGGTCCTCATGGTTTGTCAGCAGAGGGCTTCAGCGCATAGGCCCCCAGGCAATGGATGTTCTGGCCCTGGCTGACAGCAGAGTTCAGTACATGAGCTGCGAGGGATGTACCAGTGAATAATGACTCTGCTGGCTACACCTACTTGTACAGATACAAGAGAAAGTAACCAACCATCTGCCACAAAAGGAAAGAGACTGGGGAGGTCAAGTGGACACAGAGCTGTACAGAAAGACAATGGGTCACAGTCACACCTGCTTGCAAGTGGATGCACCTACAGGGATGTGTATTACGTTGCAATTGCTTGTACCGGGTCTAAATGTTGCCCAAAGGTTTCATTCTGGGGGGTGCCGAGCTACAGATAAAACTACCTTGGTGTTAAAGGGAGTCAAGGCCTGATTTTAAGAGGTGCTGAGCACCTGCCGTACCCACTGATTTCAGCTGGGATTGGGAGTATTCAGCACCTCTGAAAATCATCCTGACCCTGCGGATGTTCAATGCGGGCTTTGCCACCCTAATAATTTCACCCCCTGAGTCCCAATCCTCTCCTCCTCACACACAGACTTTGGGAGAGAAGAACAAACTTCATGGATTCAACAGCCAGAAAGACAGTTTGGAAGGATGAAGATAAAAATAATAAGAAATAAAGGACTATAAGGCTCTCAAGTATAGAGAGAAAAACAAACCTGGTCCCTGGAAAGCAACACAGAAGAAAGAAAAGGAATGGAACAGAGACAGGAAGAAGCAGCAGCAAAATGAAAGGTGAACAAGGAAAGGAGATGGAAACAGGAAAGAGGAAAAGGACCCAAAGGAGAAAGGAAAGCCCAAAGAATAAGAACTGGGAAAGGTACACTGATTTTATTGGGGGATTCTACAACAAAACAAATCTAGTTTGTTTGTTAAAATCAACGGCAGAAATGTTAGAGGAAAATGTCCCAGGAGGTCAGGGCCTCCCGCCAAACAGATACTGGGTGGACATAATGACCCTACATTACTGCCAAGATGAGACCCCCCTCCTCCAGAGAGAGCAATCTCCAGCCTGACGTGGGTATTGCTGGGTGTCTTAGATGAGGGGCTGAGGAACTTTTTCACAGAGCAGGGCACATCTTAGGTGAGACTGTCCTATGCATAATCAAGTAAAACTCTTGTGGCAACTACAGCAATTGCTCACATAGAAGAGTAGTATTAGCAAAGGATTGGTGTGGTGTTCTCCTCTGTTAGTTCTATTTATCTCTGGGAGTTGGCACCGGATGACCGGTCCGCTCTCCAAGAGCCCCCAGGACACCATTTGGGAACTTCGGATGATTAGCGCTGAACAAGCAAGCCAGACCCACCAGGTGGTTTCCTCTGGATCAGCTCAAAATCTGTTACCCCAGGAGCACATACCTAGATGTTGTCTTTAAATATCTGCGACTTCAGAGGATCTTTACGTGCTTTCGATGAAAGCCTCACACCACCCCATATAAGGAAGGAATTATAATCCTCGTTTTATTGATAAGGAAATTTTGAGGCACACCTAAATTGAGCCAGTAGTAGAGCGAGGAAGAGAACCCAGGAGTCCTGACTACCTGCCCCATATATATGCTGCACAATCCTAACAAGACTCGAATAGATTCTCAACCCAGGCTGCAAACTGTGGTCAGGGTTGGCAACCACCCTGCCCTTCCCAATATTGCTAACAGGAAGGGGGATGCCAGCTAGACTAGAGAGGTTGCAGAGAGGTCCAAGTATAGAAAGGGAGGAGAACTAGTGCCCTAACATACTATATTTTGGTAGGCAAATGATTCTGGTGATGCAATTAGTTTTTCTTCTCTAGAGTATGGTTTAAGAGTAAAACACTGCAAAGGTGTCAAATGAATAGCAGTTGGGGTAGTACCCCAAATGGTCTAGCTACCCAAACACCCTTTACAATCGTAACCTGGATTTATGTCATTAGTATTAATCAGAAGATTAGCCAGGTTAAACCAGTGAGGAAATTAATCATTCACCTCAGGCAACTTCTATGCACTTGCAGATTGCAATCATGGTTGTGACTGTCAGCGGGAAGTGTACCCTGGGGTACCATGACAGGCAGCATGCTTCCCAGGCTATGGGGGAGGCGGGGTATTTGGTCAGAACACAGTGGGGGGGTTTGTTTTAAAGACTTTAGTTAAAAAAAAAGCCACAAGGCTGAGCTCCACTCACCACTGCCCATCACTTCATCCCAAGGGCCCACTCACGGCAGCTTAGCAGGACAGTCCTTTCCCCACACTGGGCTGAAGAATGAACGTTTTCATTTCAAAGAAGGAAGTTTACCGTTCTTGGGGTTGCAAAGAACATGTTCAAAATACTTTCTCCATCCTGCGACTGCACAGAACTGGGGGAGTGTAATAAATCCCTGGTTTGCTCTTCACAAACGCTCCAGTGTGGCCTTACCAAATGCTACTTGCTGCTCCCCTGGGGGGGGGGGGGAATTCTCAGGGCCCACTTCAGAGCTGCCCCCAGGGAAAGGGCTGGAAACCAGTTGGATCTTCTTCGGGGTGCTCCTCGGACACAGGGGGGAGTCCCTGACAGGCAGAGTCAGTCCAGCCAGCTCCTACAGCTCCATGGGGAAGGGAAGGGCGGGAACCTGGGGTCAATTCCTACACTGTGGCTCTTCCTAGCTTGTTGCAATGGTGCCTTTGGGCTCCTGGCAGCTGGTGCAAGACAGACCCCCATGGCCCGGACCCAGAGCGGTGCCCTCACGCCTAAGTGTTTGCAGTGCACCTCGGGTGCAGCACCCAAGACAACGGGCTGCTGGGGGGGGGGGGTAATTAGCACGTGAGGGATGCTGATCATTACTGGTCTGGCCTCCTTGAGGCAGCTGGGCAGGGGGCTGGGCCCGGCCAGGCTGCTCCCGCCCCCTGAACCCGTCGCTGCCCCCGGCGCATCCTCCACCCCCTGCACCACGAGACCGCGCGCGCAGCAGCAGCTGCGGCCCCAGCAGGCACGATTGGAGCCGGGCCCCGCCCCCTCTTCCGGCAGAGGCCAATGGGAGAGGAGTGGGGAGCCGGGCCCCGCCCCCTCTGCTCACAGAGGCCAATGGGCGCGGAGAGGGGCGCTGGGCCCGCCGTCACTCAGGGGGCTCGCGGGCGGGCGCGCGACGGCGGCAGCAGCAGCAGCAGCAGCAGGGCCCGGTTCTCGCGCAGCAGCCTGTGGGGCCGAGGATGCCGCTGGAGCTGGGGCCGTGGGACGGGCCGCTGAGCCTGGGCGAGGTGGAGCAGCCGCCGGCGCAGCCCCTGCGCGTGCGCTACGGGGCGCTGGAGATCGGCGAGCTGGGCGAAGTGCTCACCCCCACCCAGGTAGAGCCGCGCCCCGGCGGCGGCCGCGCGGGGGTTTGTGCTGCGCCGTGCACCGGGAGCCCCCCCCCCGCCGTGCAACCCCGTCCCAGAGCTCGCGGGGGGCGCCGGTCGCTGTGCACCCCCGGGGCGGAACAAGGGCCGAGCGGCGGGGGCGCGCAGAAGGGGGAGGCGGGTCAGGGGAGTTTATCCCGGGGGAACTGGTGGAGGTTGCTGCTCCTGCTGCAATTCCCCAGCGCTGAGAGCCTTGAGCAATTCCCCAGCCTTGAGCCTGTTGGACCGGGCCGCAGAGCCGGGGGAGGGGGGCGTTTGCTGCGGCCCCAGGCACGGGAATGAAAGCGTCCGGCTAGAGGAGAGCCAGACAGACCGGATCCGGTTGGCCTTATGAACCTAGTCTGACTTTAACGGATAGCAGACTTGCCTCTGGGCTTGCTTCCAGCTGGCTAATTCCATTGCGAGCATGACGGGCATCAGCATGAGAGCCAAATGTAGGCCCCTTGTGCGCCAAATTGTTGTGGGACCGCCTGTGATGCGCCAGCACCACCACCCCATGGCCAGGAAATAGAGCCCTGAACAGGCCAGCGCTGGGGTGTCTGGTTGGAGTCCTCCTACACCAACAGCAGTGCCCAGTGGGAATCCACATCTGGGAGTGTTTCTGCTGTCCAAGTACAAGGTGAGGCGTAGATTCATTTCAGAACTGAGTCAAGGACTCTAACCTTGATCCTTTGTGGCATGCATCTGCTAGTTGCGCTTCACTGTGCCCAGATGACCGAAACAGACATGCCTCCTTCTTAGTTTCTGTGTTTTGCATTCAAGTTTGAATCCAGTCACTACCATGGAAGTGCAGTTTTCAGGTTTGTTTTTATTCAAACACATTCTAAAGGGAGGAGAACAGCATTCATCTCATTAAAATCCTTCATTCGTTGGTGGAATATACCAGCAGTCTCCCTTCTGGTGTAATGAAAACTGGTCTATATTATAATAGTGTGATGTGTCAGTTGCATGCCTAGTATAATTTATGGCATGCTGTACCTGGAGAGGGGGTGATGGATTCTCTACGGGGATATGACTATTTCCCCCTTCGTGTTTAATCAGTGGCATGCAACTTAATTATAGGTTCAGAACCGCCCAACCAGCATTGAGTGGGATGGCTGCGACCCACAGAAACTCTATACCTTGGTTCTTACTGACCCAGATGCTCCAAGCAGGAAGGATCCAAAGTTCAGGTAATAGCATAGGAGAATTTTGGCAGTTTCCTCTCGTCTACCATCTCATATAGCTTATGATTATAGCTTAACCACTGAACTGTTAGTGCTAGTTGAACTTTCATGCTGCCTCTTTCAGCTGATGATTGGTGCAACAGAAATTAAGTCGAGAGGGATGATGTAACTTGTTAGGGGCCTTGCAGTGAGCCTGCAACAGAACCCAGGTCCTGGATATGAGCCAGGAACCATCCTTCCCCACCCAAGGGTGGAAAACGTACCCCTGACAAGGACTGCTCAGAGCAGTGCTGCTGCATGCTTTGTGGTAAGCGAGAAGCTCCTACCTTTGCCCTGCTGGCCTCTTGGCTTCATCTGAACAGTTCTGGTCAATAATAGTCATGTGAAACTACACCTTTGTGTCCATATATGGCACAAACGTGGCAGGGACAGCAAGAGCCTGTGAAGTTCCCCCCAGGACGGAGTGAGTGGGGAAATACTCTGCTTCTAATAGCCATCTTCCTGGCTCTCTGTTTAATTCACCTGGCAGGTCCAGTAATCTGTAGAGACGGTTACTGGTTCTAACTTGGGCATGTTCTTCTTCTTAGGGAATGGCATCACTTCTTGGTTGTCAACATGAAAGGAAATGACATCAGCAGTGGGTGTGTCCTTTCTGATTATGTTGGTTCTGGGCCACCCAAAGGGACAGGTTAGTAAATGGTTGCCCCCACATATCACTCAGGTTCTGCATGGGGTAATGCAGGACTATCTTGCTCCAGTTAATACTACAGGACTCAAACTTGACTGACGAATCCATGCTGTGAATGGGTAGAGTGTAGAGGAACCCCAGGCAGGCGGGTGCAGGGAGCTGTAATGTGCAGAGAGAAGGAAGTCATCATCGTGGTGGGCAAAGCTACCTGCTAGAAATGAGGAGTCACATGTATATTGCCTGCACCAGGAGCGCAGAGCAAACTGCTGTCTAAGCAGCAGTGAGGGTAGCACGGCCGAGCACTGTCCATCTGCCTCTAGTATATTTCCACCATGGGGGAAAGTAAACGATGAGCATCTTGCCTGCAGTTGGGCTGGAGGGAATGTCACTGAATTGATATCTGGGTGGTTCCCAGGTGAGTTCAGATCTGACCCTGGAAGCTATTCAGACATAGCTGGTGCATTTTGTTCATCTATTAAATCCTCTTTCCTGTCAGTAAAGAAGCTGTTTACCTGGGAGATGATACCAGCTGCTGGACAGCTCTTCTCCTGCCTAAACCTAGTAGACAAGTTGAAGTTAAGAATCAGAGAGGTAGCTGTGTTTGTTACCTCTGCTATTCCACACTAAGTCCTGGGGCACCTTAAAGACTAAGTGAAGTATTGAAGCATAAGCTTTCGTGGGCTAATACCCACTTCATCGGATGCAAGCAGTTGAAGTTCGTGTTTGTCTAGGAGTCTGTTAAGCTCTTACATCGTTTAGAACAGGTGGTAGGCCTAGGAGACTAACCCAGTTCTGTAGTGGGAGTTGGTGCAGTCTGCGTTAAAAACCGCTCTGCTACAGCTGGAGAACTATTTGCAGTGTGTGTATCCAGGATATGCCAGCGTTTCAGCTTTCAAACCCTACAGAACTGTATTAGCCACGTCTTCCCCGTGCCCCCCTCCAACCTGGGGGAAAAAACTGGAACTAGGGTGACAATTTCAGTTGTGAAGGATCCTGGCAGATATTTACCTGCTCTAGATGTGATCTGGAACTGTCCATACACCATATCTTTATAAACTGACAGCTGAGGATGACCCCTCATTCTTGCAGGGTGTCACACTGCCATGCTTGTCCATTCCCACAAGTCAGTACCAGCTGGGGGAATTGTTTTGCTGCTCTTCTGGATGCAGAACATGCGTTCTTACAAGAGTTGCTTGGAGAGGGGCAAGAAAACAATACCAAATTCTGCTGTTCCAGACCTAACATCTGTGTAAAACACATGCTTCTCCCTTCAGCTGTGGTCTATTAAACTGGACAGCGAATTGATAGGATAGTGCCATTGAGAGTCCATTATATCTCACCGGTCCTTCCGTTAAAACACTCATTCCAAAAAGCCTCAAACATCCTTAACCCTTATGCAACAAGATGGCTAAAATGCCAAACCATGGAACCAAAGTTTCACCGGTACTGTGAGATGTCTTCCTAGAGTTCCTGTCTGCACAACACCCGCACACACTTATCTCATGGCTACACATTCTTTGTATACTGGACTCATGACAGCCTCCATGGCGTAGGATACCAGAATGGCTTGTTTATACACAAGAAGATTAACGTACGGAGCAGACCCTTATGGGGGGGGGGGGGGGTGTATGAGCACAAGCTTATGTACCATAGTGCTTTCCTTGCAAACAAATACAGCTTTTCTTTCTCCTATTTAACATAGTGTGTCTCTCTTTCCCCCCCCCCCCCGCCTCCCCACCCAATCTGCAGGACTTCACCGGTATGTGTGGCTGGTCTATGAACAGCCCCAGCCCCTGAACTGCAACGAACCCATCCTCACCAACCGATCTGGTGACAAACGTGGGAAGTTCCAAGTGGCATCTTTCCGCAAAAAGTACAAGCTGGGAAACCCGGTGGCTGGCACGTGCTATCAGGCGGAGTGGGATAGCTACGTGCCCAAACTCTACGAGCAGCTGTCTGGGAAGTAGGGGGGGTATCAGTAGGGCTGAGATGCTCTACGGAGCTGCTTGGTCCCACAGCAGTAGATCAGGCCATTGTTGTACCCTTTAATTTGAGTTAACTATACCCTGGAATGGGAGGGCAAAACTTGACCCTGGAAGCTTTTGTTGAATCAAAATTAATTTAGCTTGCATTGAAACACTTGTTTGTGCGAGTCAGTGTTGTGCATTGTTTGCTGTTTGCTTTTAGTTCAATTAAAAGGGCAGAATCCCAGGTGGACTTGGACATGGTTTTGTTTCCTTTCTGGAAAACGCTTCAGGCCCTGTGACTATCAAACTGTCTTTGGACTTTCTCTAGGTGGGTTCAGATCACTGTTAAACTCCTCAGGGGGAGGGTGTCTGAATCCATATCTAGGAGAGGGGAGGTGCTGGGAAGAGTATCCTCTTTCTTCAACATGTACGTGGGAATGGGGTGGTGGACAGGGCCCAGGGCACACCTGGAGCTCAAGGGGAGCTGTGTGTTTGGGGGTAACAGAAAACATGCTTAAACCCAAGTGGCCCTTCTCACTGCAGGTGTGGAATACAGACTCTTCCTTACGGGTTGGATAGATGCAGCCTCGTGTTTAAAATTGCTGCCTTTCAGTGAAGCTAGTGTTTCAACCACGTCACAGTGCTGTAAAGGGCTCGAGGAACATTGTCATTCAGTTCAACCCCGCTGTGGAAGGGGGGCTTTCCCAGCGTGGCTGTCATTACTGAAGACAGCTAAGTCCATATGGTACATTCATAGGTCCTGTGACAGAACACCATGAGCCAGGGAAATGTTTTGTTGGGGATGGAGGCAACCCCTTGATGATGCAGTTGCCTGATGAGCAGGAGCTGTGGAGTCCCCCAGCCCCAAGTGTTATGTTTGAAAAGACTCTGCCACAAGCAGACTTTACATCCCGTGAAGCCATTAGCTGTGCATGGCCCTTGGCGTTTTAGGAGTAATGCAGGTTAAACTCACTTGGAGGGCAGGGACCCTCATGGCATTGCTCCTGCAGAACAAGAGCAGGTGGTGGGGGGTGTTGGAGAAACAGGCCTGTCCAGGCACTGAACTACCACAGGGATGGGCACTAGCCTAACAAAGACTTAGAATGCAACCCCGATCCTGCAGCAGCATCAATCCTGAGGGCAAGTGAGGGCAGGGCAGCAGAAGCAGGCCTACAGCTCGAGCTGCCTCACTAGAAACTTTGGAGACTGGCTCCAAGAGCGTGCTGAGTGGGAATTCAGCTCGTCTCTGTCCCATGCACTTTGAAGCAATAGAGCTCAAAGCAAAAGTTGTTCCACTGTTCACATGCTCTCTCATATTTGCTTATCCGCATAATCTTTGCACTAGCCTTAGTACACGTGGCAATAGCTGGTGCCAAGTTTGTTCAGGGAGCGAGAGAGGTTTGGCCACCCTCTGAAAAACATTTAACAAACACCAGGGGGTTAAAATTAAGTATTTCTCTGTGTTTTTCACCCTTGAATAGTGGCTGCTACCACATTGGCCACTATCTGAAAAAGGCTTAGTACAGCTGCGAGGAACAGGACACACAAACTTAGCAGGAGTGTCCTTTTAAGTAATAAGAATAGACCATTTTGCCCTGATTTCATTGCTCAAAGAGGGGAGGATTATACACTGAGAACTAAACGTTTTGCTAAGGCAGACCTTATTTTAGGCCAAGGTCAAACAAACACCCTTGTTCTTTGGATGGCAACACCACCTTTATTTCTTTGAATCAGGACGAACAAGCTATACACGCAGCCAGCTTGACTGTAGGGAGTATCATGGCCCATGATCACTCCTGCCATCTGCTGGAAGGTGTTGCTGCACAGGCTGCGGTGTGGGACAGCAACAAAGGCAACTTGAGTCTGTGCTGCTAGGGTTGTTCCTTCTCCCCCCCATCCTGGGTCTAGAACAGGCCCTGGCCTTGATGGTTTTTCAGCCATCACGTGCAGAAGCAGGTGTTACTCAAGCCCTGGGCCCAGCATACTGTGAGGATCCATCCAGCTCCGGCACCACACTCTAATGCCCAGGCGGTGTCTTTCCCTGAAACAATACAAATCCCCAACCATTTACAGAAGCTACGATTCACCCCCAACCAATGATACCTTAGTCCAGGGCTATCCCTTGAAGGCACTGCCAGTTTGCAAGAAAACATGTTCATTTCTCAAAGGCTTTGAGAACGTTACAAAGGCCCTGAAGAGGCACATTCCAGGTAACTGCACTTCTGGTCCAGGCTGGGCATCAGCTGCACGTGAATCCAAAATTAAAGGGTTAGTTTCCAGACACCGCAGCCATGTAAACACTTTGGTTTATGTGTGCTACTACCCCCAATGAGCTTTGTAGAAGGGGGTCTGTAAAGCCACAATCCAAGCACCCACTGTATAGAAAAATATAGGGCCTATGTCACAATTTCACTTGTGAGCAGAAGTTGTTCCACCAGCCTTTAATGGCATCTCCAACAACCCACAGGAGTGATAAATGTAAAGCACTTAAAGCATTGGTTCTCAAAGTGGGGGTCGTTAGCCCCGGCAGCCGGCCCTGACCCCTGCCGCAGCAGGCTGCTGGCGGCGCCCCCAGCCCCTGCTGCACCGGCAGAGAAGGGGCAGCAAAGCGCCCTCTGCCCTCCCTCCCCTCTGGCAGAGTCGGGAAGGTGGACTGCGTTCCCCCGGCCGGAGAGCTCTCTGCCACCTGGGACATGCTGCAGGGGTGGGGGCCCACCATGCAGCCAGCGCCAGGGCAGAGAGCCCCCCTCACAACCTGGCTCCAGCTGCCCCCTCCCACCGTGCCTCCCCCATGGGTCCCCCGGCCTCCCCTTGCTGCCCCCTTAGACGTTCCGCGGGCAGGGGCAGTCAGAAGCCTCCCTTCTCCCTGCAGCAACTGCCACCGCTGGTCCTAGTGCCCGCCGATTTCCATTGTCAGTGACGGGGGAGTGAGTTGGCTGCTGGGGGGGCCCTGCCCCAGAGCTTGCAGCTGCTGGCAGGGAAAGGGCTGGGGGGAATCCTCCTCTCTGGCCCTAGGCCCAGAGCAGCCTGTCTACACCCATCCCAAACTCATCCCCAGCCCTGCCCCACCCCAGAGCCCACACACCCAGCCAGAGCTTACCCCCCCACCACACCCCAACCCTCTACTCAGGCCCTGAGCCACTTCAGCGCCCCAGACCCCTCATCTCCAGCCCCATCCAGAGCCCTCCCCCCACATCCCAACCCTCTGTCCCATGCTACATTACATTATCCAATATTCATTAAAAAAATATAATAGCAATGCTCTGGGAAAAGGGGAGGGGGGGTGCAAGGTAAATTTTTTGCCTAGGGTGCCAAAATATCCTTGCACCCCCCCATTACTCCCCCGCTTGCCCAATGTGTCCTGATATTTTGCTCTTGCAATCTGGTCACCCTACCCAAGCCCCGGCCCCTGCCCCTGTGGGCTGCCAGCAGCATCCCAAGCCCTGCCATGGCAGGCTGCCGGTGGCACCTCAAGCCCTGTCCCGTCTCAGGGGGTTGCTGGCATCCTCCCCTGAGCCCGGCCCCTGCCGCGGAGGGCTGGCACCCCCCCCCCCCCCAGCCCGGCCCATGCTCCGCCCCCTAAGAGGGGTCATGCTTAGAGGCCTGGTGTCTGACAGGGGTCACCAATAGAAAAAAAGTTTGAGAACCACTGACTTAAAGGGACTAACAGTGGAAAACCAAATGCCTGCATAAGCATTTTGAGCCAGGCCCTCAGCTGATATTAATGAGCATCTATCAGGGATGCTCATTAACAGCAGTGGAAGATCTCCACCTTTGAGTCTGAACACCGCAGGACGATTCATTCCAGGGCTACAAACTTAAGTCTCTGCTACAATTTTCTGAAGCATGCACTGCTGTTATTTTTTCTCCCTCATTCATCATGAATGCAAGGGGGACCCGTGGAGACGGTAAGGACTGGGGGAGGTAGGGGTAACAGTTGGTATGTATATTATTCTACTGCACTGGAATGCCCAGGGAGAGTGAGTGGGGATGGGGTGGCAGAGTGGAGATACAGGAGCCCGGACAGGACTGAACAGCACATTAGTATTAGCTCCGTTTCCCAAGATGAAAAAGGGGGGAATGAATAGCAATACAATGGACAGGAAAAGTAGATAACGGTAACTGTGCCAGGGCATGGCCAAGAGGGGATAGGCGGCACCCTCCCGGCCTAGAAAGGGAGGTGGGGCCATTCGTCTACTGCATTGTAGATTCCAAAAAAAACTGGGGGGAACCACGATCTCAGTCCCTCAAATCCCCCCCCAAGGCAGCAGCAGGTTGAAGAATGATGGAGAAATGAGAGTCACCAACTCTTCTGGGGGGCAAAGTCATGTAAAGAAATGTTTGCTGTCAGCGATGCCGTGGAGAGAGAACTGCCCAACTCCAGGGACTGCAGGAGAGTCTGAGCTAAGAGTCACCCATTCCATCCACATCACAAGCAGGTTCCTTCGAGAGATTGCTCTGAGGCTTCAAATGCATCCAGAGGCTCGGAAGGGTGAGCCCAACATGAAATCACGCAGGCCTGGTTCTGCTCTCAGCTTGGAAGTAAGAGGAGGGGTGAGGCCGGGAGTGGACAGCTACTTCCTCGGGGGGCAAGAGCTGCTTGTTCCGCGACAATGAGACAGCGAGGCATTGTGATGAACACTTTTATTTACAAATATAATTAAAAGCTCTGACAGTTATTCATGCTCTTCCTTGGAACCTGAAAAATGTTTTTTTTTTTGTTTTGTTTTTTTAAAGTGCATGCAAAAGAAGGTAAAGCCTTTTTTTTTTTACCGCTTTTTATTGTAAGAAAATACACAGTTTGAAAGTGTGAATAATGCAGTATTTATGACCGAGATTCTGGGGAGGGAGGCGGGTTTGGGGGAGGGACAAAAAAAGAAAATAAAGAGATCTGATCTGACAGAGACAGTGTTGAACTCCAAATACTGAACTGGAAAGGCAGGGGGCAGGGTGGCTGGGGATGGGGAGAGGAAAGGAGTAAAAAAATTCTGATCAGAGAAACAGTTAAAATACAATATGAAAATAAGTAAAAGCTCTCCTTAAATTCCTTCTATACACAAAATACACGATTTGACAAAGCCCAATTTGTGCTACTGGGATCCTGTGGGCTCATTTAAGTGTATTCACATTCTCTGCGACAGCAGAAAATGATTATGATACAATCACGAATATGCCAAAGGCCGAGGTCAAACCCCTACCTCGCCCAGCATGGTTCTTTTAAAAATCACGAGATCTCTTCACCCCACCCCTTCCCTCCCCTGCCCCCAAAAAAGTAATAATATGTCACCACTGATATGTACATCACGATTAAGATTTTTTTCTGTAAAATGTATCAAATTTCTCAATCTTTAATAAATTTTTTATTTTTTTATTTAATTATTCCTGATGAATAAATACCAAAAAAATAAAAATAAAATAAAATTATGCAGCAGCTAGTTCAGGTAAGGCTGCGGATTTCGTCTCTCTCCCCCTGGGTTTTCATATATAGGGTCGGGGGATTTTTTTGTTTTGTTTTTTTGCTTGTACTTTCATTGATTGGTGGCAAAATGAATGATTGCTCAAAAGCAACAGACATCCACTTTTGTTTGATTCGTTAAACTTGTCTCCAAAGCTTTCACTGAAACATTTGTCATCATTGCACAGAGACATCAATACTGTGACGTACTATGAAAAGAGACTGCCAGGAGCCGTCCCGCACTGGCACTTGACGCAGGGGAAGGGGCCCTGACAGAGTAAGAACGTACAGGCACTAGTCCGACACAATGTCAGTAAGAGACAGAAAGAGAGAGAGCACGCCCGTTAACATGGGGAATGTTGGTTTTTCGTAATTTTTTTTTTTGTTTGCTTTTTTGAAAATGGCAAAAGAAATTTAATTTCATCTATAGTCCTCCTTGGGATAATCTAATGTGACCGAATTCCCAAAGCCCAGCCGCAGACTCTCCATGTCAAACGATTCAATCTCTCGCTCTTGCTTTTCCAACAGAAACTTGATCCTCTCGCTGCGTTCCTTCTGCAGGGCGGCCAGCTCCTCTTCAATCTGAAACGAGCAGAGTCAGCCACCTCAAAGCACAGCAAGCTGCAGGGTAACCGCTTTCCTAGCTGCCGGGTCTCCACCACGCCAGAGCAGCGGTTCCCAAGCTTCAACAACCCGTCAACCCCTTTCACTAAAATGTCAAGTCTCGCGAACCCCTCCTAAAAATGAATATTTCCAGGGATTTTCTCCTTTACTGGAGTATAAATGATAAAAGCAGTGACCTTGGAAATATACAATTTGTTTTTATGACTTGCTTGTTACACACTATTCATTATTATTATTTATCATTCCAGTATTTGTATTACATTAGGAAAATGGCAACACTCTTCCCAGATCTCACTTTCATAGCTTGTATCACTTTGAATAAGCCTGTTATAAGACAAGGCTCCTGTGTTTCATCCAGGAGTATCAGATGGGAAACAGCATGAAGGGATTTAAGAAGCCAACTCAAAGAGTTCCTCCTACACAAGCATTCAGGTCTTGAGCCGTCCAGGCCAACAACGCATGTTACAACGAAGTTTAAACTTGTTTTTCATAATCATTTTAAAAACAAGACTAGCTGCCTCTTTAATTTTAAAAACAGCAAAAAAAATATCCACCTCCCTTTCCATTTCTTATCAGGAGTCTTGAAGTTTAAATCTCCTCAGTCTCATAGAGATGCTTGCTTTGATCTGCTTCGCTCCTGGAAGTCCAGGGGTTCTGGGCTGCTGACCCTGTGCTGCCCGGGGTCCCTAGGGACAGCTCTGTCCGCCATTAGGGAATTTTTTCCCAAGAAACCCCTGTAACATTTTGCGAACCCCCAGAGGTTCATGAACCCCAGTATGAGAACCACTGCTCTAGGGTGACTCCCCTGCTGGCTGATTTAGGAGCAGCATCTCATCTCCCATACTGAAGTGGGAAGCCATGCTGTGCAAGATGGAAAGGGGGCTTAAAGACAGGAGAACTGCTGGGGATCCTCCTGGTCCTACCCCTTGGATAGCTTTAACCTCTCTGGAGGCAGACATACCCCACTATCAGAACAGACAATCCAACTACCGCCTGGGGACCACCTCACCAGAGCAGCCCGAGGCCTAGTTGGGGAGTTTGGTATCCTGGTTCCAGTACCAGATACTTAAAAGCCCTTAAATGCACCTACCTGTTTAATATCACCATGTGGGGGAGTTTTCTTCCTGACTCCAGCTGGTGGTTCAGCCCTGAAGCATGAGGACTGATTAACCCCGGACAGTAAAATTACAAGGGCTAACTGCAGCTGCTATCCCTACCCATGTAAACGAGTGATTCTCTAAGAAATCTTACTAGATTCTGTACCTCAACAAATAGGCAGGGTGTTCCACAGGTGAACGACATGTGCCAGACAAAGCATTTATTTGGGTGTCCATTTTGAAATAATTTGCCTACATTTCCTACAGCACACCCATTCTATTTAACCCTTCGGTTCCTGGCACTAATTTAACCAGTAGCAAGGACAGCTCCGACGTGGCTCGCTCCCAGGAGCGATTCGTAATGGAGCGACTCAGTTGTAGCCCGGCTGAAACGTACCTTTTGTTCGAGATGGGCCCTGCGCAGAGACACCCTCTGCTCCAGCTTCTGGAGCTCTCGTTCGTGCTGTGCTTCCGTCTGCATCTTGATTTTGCTCTGGTATGCGTTCAGCAGCTCCATCTCCTGCTGGAGCTGCAGCCTCAGGGCTTGGCATTCTGCCTCTTGAGCCTCATCTAGCCGTAGCTGCAAGAGGGTTCAAAAACAAAACGTCAACTCAACCCGTTATTTCCCTGCTTTGGGGCGAGGTGGGAACGTGTTGCTCCTTGCCTACGCTCACTGAGGAGTGTACACCTAAACGCCCCCCAAATCTCACCATCCAAGGTGCTGATGGCTGGCGGCAAGAGGCGTCTGCATTGGAAACGTCTGTCTTTCCAGTGGCCCATGGGAGCCGCCGTCGGACTGGAGGTCCTGGTTACAGAGACACCCCTGGATCTGTGGGGTGGGTCTGTGTAATGGAACCGATCCGCCTGCTCATTGGTGGAGGCGAGGGGCTGAAAGCGTGACTTTAAAACCCACGGTTGAGATAGCAGCATTACTGCTAACCCTGCCAGCTGGTGGGCAGGAACACTGATGGCTTGCAAGTGTCGGGTCAGCACTGGCTAGAGAACAGGTGCTTGTGTTAACAATGGCTAGGGCAAGTCAGAGAAATACTGTGTGTCTGGGAGCCCCACGTAGGCAGCGCTGGGCTTTGTCAATGTCTCATTACCTTGGGAAGCTGAGAAAGTGAGGAGACCTACTGGTGGAGACACCCCAGGACAAAAGGAGGAGCAGGACCCCGAATGAGCTGGGAGGAGTTCTTCCATTAAGTGGCTCGCCGAATCACTGCATTCATTACTCACATTCAGTAACTCAGGACAGTTATTTGTTGCAAGAGGTTTGCAGTGTCTGCCTCAAACACCCCACTCAACATACAGGTGCTGATCATGCTGAAAGATGGTAAGTGGCTTCTACCGACTCAGTGAGGCAGGTGGCTAAGTACCACACCAGGATGTAAATGGAGTGAGAGCATCTCTGGGCACTGAGGACCTAGGATATGGGCTGAGCAGCTTGGAGGGAGGAACCCTAGTCAAATCCATGTCTTGGGAGAAGGCTTTTGTATTCTTTGTTAAAGGTAAATCCCAGGAAAGGGGTGAATTTGACCTTCACACACTATGTACATTGATGAGAAATTTGGGGAAGGTGCCTGCTCTTTAACTCTAAAGCTAATATCTGGGCAGCAGAGTGGTGAGGGCAAAGGCAGGAGACATCTGGGAACTTTACTGTGATCAGAAGCAAAACTCGTTTAAGGGTCTTGATTCGCTACCCACCTGACGATCCTCACCCTATATAAACTATCACAAGTGAGCACGTCTGGCAGACTGAAGAGGAGAGGCCCATAGCTGGAAAAGCAGGGGCCCTTCGTGTCAATCAGGAGGTGCATTGACAAAGCTGTGTGGGGACCAACAGGTCATGAGCTTAGGAGCGAGGTGCACTGGCACAGACAGAAGGAGAAGCTGTCACAGAAGCTGCTCACATTAGACCTGGCTCTAACCCCTGGATGACACTAATGTTCACACCCACAGTTCACTACGGGCCATGAATCCTGGCTTATCCCATTCACCAAGAGGATCTGAAGCTCTGGACTTTGCACTTACGGCTTGTGAAGCCATCATCTCATTGATGCTCTGCTCGTACTGCTCTGCCAGGATGGCGAGCTTCCTCGTCTGCTCATCTTTCAGACTCTTCAGGATCGTTTTGTGCTCGCTCTTCGGCGTAACTTCCAGCTGGTGATTCTTGAGCGCTTTATACTGCTTCGTCTGCACTTTGCACGTGTCCTGGAACTGCTTCTTGATCTGCATTTCCATGGCCTGCAGAAAAACGGGAGAACACCAAGACGAAGTGAGGGCTTGGGGGACCGAGAGGGCTGGCAGGCAGGGCTATGGTACATCCAAAGCAAACGTATCCAGGAGAGTGCCAGGCAGTTATCAGCCAAGGCACTGCCACGCTCTCCATCACCTCACACCCACTGGCTGGCTCGGGGAACTAGCTGATCCACCGATACAAGCAGTATTCTCCTTCTGAGGGAGAGGAGGCTTCTGACTTGGGCCTCTCTTCAGGCAAGCACGTCAGCACATAATCAGCTTTAAGTCGCATGGATGATAATGGAAATCAAGGGTGTGCTTACGTGCTTGGCTGAATAAGGGCCTTAACCAGTAGCATCCACTGGAGGCTAGTCAACCTACAGCGTTTTCTCCCTTTAACAATCACTGCTCCATGGGTCAGTTGCCATATCCAATGATTTACCAAGTGCCTTTGCTCCCCAAATCCTCCCCATCTTTCTACCCCCCAACCCACTTCTCGCTCCCACAGTACGTCCACCGAAAGACCCTAGGGTTTGAAAACGCCAGGCAAGGAAAGGTGCCTGCTCTTCACCCACTGCTCCGAAGAGAGGGAAAGCTCCAAGAACGGCTCAGCGGGTTGCTCACTGTTTATTTAGCAGGGTGCAGCCAAGGACCACCACAGCCACGTTTATTTATTTTCTTTCTAACCTCAGAGGCGAGGAAGCAACGCCAGAACCTTTCCCCGAGGGAGTCGATACCGAGGCTGAAGGAAGGACAGAGCGATAGAAGCAAAATCTCTTGACCCCCTGGTCAGCTGTGAGTATTACAATCAAACACTTCTAGAGCTACCCACATCGAAACGGCACTTGAAAAACCGGAAACCGCCTTTCCCCCGGCCCAAGCGCTTACAGTGAATACCAGACACAGGAGCCGGCTCAGGACCGAGAGCCCAGGAGTCGGGGGGGTGGGGGGGAACTGTGTGGTGAAGGATGACAGAGGCTGGTCAGGGCATGCCAGAGGGCAGAGAGCAAAGAGGAGGGGAGGGGTGCAAACAGCTGAAGGAAACAACCCCACCCCCACCCCCCCGCGCCCCACAATACCTTCAGATTTTTTGGCTGCTGCCGGAGTTCCATGAAGTGCTTCCTGTGCAGCTCCCTCTCCCGCCGCTTGTTGTACTCCAGCTGGTTCTCCAGCTCCGTCTGGTGCTGCAGACGGATCAGGTCCATCCGCAGCTTCTGCAGCGTGTGCAGCTGCCTGTACTCCAGCTCGCGCGTGGACTCGTCGTGCCGGATCAGCATGGCGTGCTCCATTTCCTTCTGGGTCCGCTTTTTGTTTAATTCCTGCGTAAGACACCAGGGCAACAGACGCTAGGGGCTGCAAGGGGCAGTCTCAGAAATAGGTGCAAATCGCTTCCTGCCCAGACATAGCCGACGTGAGCACCCGGCCAGCCGTGCTAGGGCTGGCCAGTCATCCCATCCATTTGGACGGTCGATCTGGAGAGCTGTATGTGCTCTGGGTCCAAAACAAATGGGCTCCTAACCCCTTCTGGTCCCACTTTGCCCCTAACCCTGACCCTGTCCCTTCACCTGGCTACTATCACCAAGCACCCAGCAGATGGCGCTGACGGGCACCGTGCTTTCTGCAACACTCCGGAGTGCAGCTACAACACGGGTTGTCTCTGCATGCTCAGGAAGCAAGGGACATTTCAGGGGCTGCTGAGCGCCGGCACCTTTTGTGAAGACACCTCCATGCGTTACTAGCAGCACCAGCGCCGAAGCACGGCCGATACCCCAGGGCATATCTGGAGAGCAGAGCTGCCAACTACTGGGGGTGGCCCCATTTGCAAAAGCTCGCTATGCTCCTGACTCCATGTGACTGGAGGGTGTGCGCACGCTGGACAGAGCGCTCCACCAACCCCCTGTCGCTGCAAACCCGCACGGAGTTTAAGCAGGGACAGACCCCCACTTCTAGTCTCAGCTCTTCCACGGACTGCTGTTAAAATTTCTGCCCGAGGAGCCACAGAGCCCTTCACCTGTAGGTCAGCGACTCAGCACAGATGTAGATCTGGTGGCCAGTCTAGGAGATGTCTTTGGCAATGCTCAGTTCTAGCTGCTGCGCTTCACAGACTGGAAGTTCATCAGGGCTGGGACTGACTCTCCGTGTGTGTGGTCAGTGCCTAGTCCAGTCCCAGCACAGGAGCCAACCCAGAGTCCGTACACTCGGACTGTCCCTTGCACACTGGAATCCTGCTGGACTTCTCGACGGCAGTGCTGGGAAATTTGCATTGCAAGCCAGATCTGAGCACCTGGCAGGGGTGTCTCCATCAGGAGTTCTCAACCGCGATCCCCTTCTGACAACAACATTTACTACACAACCCCAGGAGGGGGAACCGAAGTCTGAGCCCGCCTGAGCCCTGCTGCCCTGGGTGCGACAAAGCCAAAGTCTAAGCGTCAGTGCCCAGGGCAGGGAGCCAAAGCGCGAGGGCTTCAGCCCCAGTTGGGGGCTGTGGTGGGATGGGATCTGTAACTTGAGCCCCACCACCCAGGGCTCAGCCCCCAGTAAGTATAATGTCAGTCATTACAATGGGGTCCTGACCCCCAGTCTGAGAACCGCTGGGCTATAGAATACTTAGTCCTGCCACGAGTGCAGGGAACTGGACGAGATGACAATTCTATGATCGGATGAACGAGGGTTAGAATCTTTGCACAGACCAAGGATCTTCCAAAGTTCTACATTGGGTCTCTTTCCCTTCCCACTTCTCAAATCCAGACCGATTTCTCTCTTCCTTGGGCTCTGAATGCCCGTGTGTGTGTGTGTGTGTGTGTGTGTGTGTGTGTGTGTGCCATTGTCCGAGGCAGTGACACAGACATCATTAATCTATTCACTGGCTTTTCACTCACTACTGGGGACATCACTTCTCCACTGGGTTTTAACTAGGAGCCCTCAGACAAAAATCAACCAAGTAAACGATAGGCCGCACATCAAGAAGCAGGCCCCCTCTAGTGAGCGCTGTGGGACTGGGGCACGGTCACACAAAAGGCTGGATGGAAACTCCATCCACTGAATCAGGGTGGTAGCCGTGTTAGTCTGGAATAGCAGAGTTAACAAAGTCCTGTGGCACCTTAAAGACTAACTAGTCTTTAAGGTGCCACAGGACTTTGTTAACTCCATCCACTGAGTCACTTACATGTGACTGGACAAAACACTGGAGTAAAACTTGCATTGACATAAGTGGGAACAAAATAATTAGACTTAGGCGGAGAGCTTTTGAAAACCCCACCCACAGGGAACAATCCTGCTCTGGAGAAGGGACCGGGTAACCCGAAAGAGTAATAACAATCAGACATCATAAAACTTAGCAGTGAACAACACCAGCCCCCCCCAGCAGGGTTCCCTCTGGCCCTGGCACCCCCCCCCCCCACCACACCGTCTAGCAAGTTTTCTCAAGACGTTACCTGTACTAGCAAACATTTCTGTTCCCGCTATACCAGTATTTTAAGAGCTACAATTCATCCGCGTGGAAGCAGCTCATAGACTCATTGACTGTAAGGCCAGAAGGGAGCATCATGATCATCTAGTCTGACCTTCTACACACTGCAGGCCACAGAACCTCCCCCACCCACTCCTGTGATAGACCTCCGACCTCTGGCTGAGTTCCTGAAGGCCTCAAATCTTGATTTAAAGACTTCAAGTTACAGAGAATCCACCATTTACACTAGCTTAAATCTGCCAATTTCAGCCCATCTGACCTGGAGGAAAATTTGTTCCAGACTCCAAATATGGTGATCAATTCGACCCGGAGCATGTGGACAGCCAGACACCATGGAAAGAATTCTCTGTAGTAACTCGGAGCCCTCCCCATCCAGTGTCCCATCACCAGCTGTTGGAGATATTTGCTGCAGATCAGGGACATGCCAGTGTAGGCAGTCCCGTCACACCATCCCCTCCATAAACTGATCAAGCTCAGTCTTGAAGCCAGTTAGGTTTTTTGCACCTATTGCTCCACTTGGAAGGCTGGTCCAGGACTCAAGTTGTTGATGGCCAGTTTGTATCCATTTGTTCTTGTCAGCATTGGCCCTTACCTTATAACTCCTCCCCCTCCCTGCTATTTATCCCTCTGATGTATTTACAGAGAGCATTTGGTTAGGCTAAACAAGCCAAGCTCTTTGAGTCTTCTCTCTTTAAGGGAGGTTTTTCTATTCCTTGGATCATCCTAGTAGCCCTTCTCTGCACCTAGTGTGACCAGACAGCAAGTGTGAAAAATCAGGACAGGGGGTGGGAGGTAAGAGGAGCCTATATAAGAAAGAGATTTAAAAAATCTGGACATCTGGTCACCCTATCTGCTGTCTGAATTCATCTTTCTGAAACATGGGAGACCAAGATTGCACGCAGCATTTCAGATGAGGTCTGTCCCGCATAACTCATGAGCATTCCAAAGTGAAACTGTTCACCAGGGCTCGTATACCACTATTACTCCATGAGTGTATCAAAATAAATCATATCCCTAATGAACACATGTAAATCAGCCCATAGAGCAGACCTGCCTTTGGTGGAACTATGGCCACTTTAAACTAGGAAAAGAAACGCAGGTTCCGGAGCCTTGGCTCATCTCTGGCAGGGAATCAGTACTGCCAAGGATGCGCTGCCTAAACTTAACTGAACTGCATCTGATGGCCAAGCTCACTAGCCAGACTGCGAGACACTGATGCCCTTTCACCCTCTTATCCAAAGGGATCTAGTGGATTTCAAGCGCTTAGTATTTCAGGCCCTGGAATCCGTGATGTTTTGGGTCAAAAATCTTCACCTGGCACCCTCACAAAAAGACTCCCCAGGAACACAAATGGATTGCACCCCTTCTGCAATTCTGGGTTCTAGTGCCAACCAGTCCAAAATGAAAGGAGACGCCCCATTTTACACACATTCCTTTGCTCTTGCCCTGGAACGAAAACCCTGCTGATGACTAACGTTACTTTTCTGTTCAAAGGCAATGGCCAAACGTTTCAAAAACAAGCCCTGATTTTGGGTGTCCTACAAAGGGCCCTGATTTTCACAAGAGCCTGAGCACTTTCCTTCTGAAGATCACGCGGCTTTTAAGGCAGCTCCCGCCGGACACCCAACAATCAAGGCACCCAAAATGACCAGTCGCTGATGAATATCTTGGCCTGCAGGTATCTCTGTGTAGATACAGATTTATTTCTCTCTGCCTATCAACCTCCGTGACTGCCTGACACTTCCTGTTATAGCCAGTTGAATGTTCATAACCAATAAAACAGAGTAAAAACTGGTCACACGACCAACACTCAATTGTGCTACTGCTCTCGTGAGTGTATCACAGACGTCTCCCGGGGATACCCTTCACGAGGCTGACACACAGGGGAGCTGACTCTCTCGGGTCTCCTGCCAGAGAAGCCCAGTGGATCACCCAAGAAATCCCATGCCAAGGAGATCACATAGACATCTTCCACTCGACAGCCTGACTACCAAACTCCGTATCTTCCCTTCGAGCTGTCTGCACCAACAAGAGAAGCCTGGCTGCCACTACAGCAATTGCTTACTTGGAAAATTAACAGCCCGAACGTTACATGTATTTTTAGCTCTTTATGCAATTAGAAATGAGAAAAGTCAGTACCAGGGAGCTAGCAAGAGCTCCACGAATCACCAGTCAGCCACACCCCCCTGAACCATTGCTTTAGAGCCCTGGACACCACAGCTAATCAAACAGTCCAGTGAGCGAGAGGTTAAATATTAAAGAGTGACATACCTCCCGAATGTTCTGCTGCTCCATCTCGTGCCTCTTGACCATGGTTTTTCGCCTGAAGAAGCGGCAGTTTTTGTCGTAGTAGAGCCTCTGCTGGCTGAGTAGATGGGCCTCCTCTTCGGCCTGCGTGTGCTGCAGATTCTCTTTGTGTTTGGAGATTCGCTCTTGCTTCTCTTTTTTTGGTGTGCTGTGGTCCTCATTCATCTCCTGGGCGCATGCACACACACACAAATACTCAAGAAACAAGTCGCTTCTTAGGATCAACCTGCCTATCCAGGTGATGCCCATGTGAGCCCTCTGGAGCCAGATGGTAGTGGTACCCTCACATGGAGATGCAGTACCCTTTAGCCACTTCTAACAATAGGAGTAGTTATAACACCACATTATACTCCTCTAAGTGCCTTTCAGCTTAGGCTCTCAAAGTGCATTCAAGACCCTATCCCTCACACCACCTCTGAATTCCATTTTACACATGAGGATCTAGGGATAAATGACTTGCCCAAAGCCTGCATAAGCAAGTCAGTGTTAAAGCCATGCATAAAAGCCAGAACAGCTTGGATTCCAATTCTGTGCTCTAGCTACTTAGCGGCCAACACCTGAGTTCATGATCCAGGCAGTTCTGTTTAGGATTCTTCGATAATGATACCACCTAGCTTTTATAGGGTGCTAGATGCTAAGAATGACAGCAGAAGGAAATTCTGACTCCCTGAACCAGTTTATAAAGTACAGAAGTGAAACCTGTGTTGAGCTGTTAACAGTGAAGCACACCCTACTGGAAGGCCATGTTCCTTGGACTGAAGAATGGACACCTGGTTTCCTTTGTTCCATCTGAACCAGCATCTGCAGCCTGGCTGGTTCTTTAAAGCCACCAAGGGCTGGCACTACCAACATCTTTAATGATTTCAAAATAAGAACCTCAGGTATGTAGTGAAATGCTCCCCAGTCCAGTTTGGCTTTTCCTCAGGGGATCGCCCTCACTCTGGGCCCAAATGGAAGCAAAGGCATGACGAATCCCAGTCACGTGTGAAACACAGTCCTCTGGGCACTACGTTGAGAGCGACTGCTTTCATTTGGTAACGAACTGGACTGGTTCCCGAGTCACTGCCAGTCTGGTTTGCTTGGAGACCCTTTGGCCAGTTTCTCAAGCACAAATGTATTACACAGCTCTGCAGCAGATGGCAAGAATGGAACCATGTGGTTCACGGGATCCGAATGGGTCCCCAGCCTACCCCCTCTCTAGCTGAACCACTATACACTAAACCCAGGGGGATCAGAAAGAGGAAAACTAAAATTACCAGCAGGGCAAACATCTATGGGGTTATAGAGAGCAATGATAAGAACACAATGTGACGGCATCCAAAGGGATTTCTAGAGAGCACTCCAGGAAGAGAATGGGTAGGACTCCTGGGTTCAAGTCCCAGCTCTGCTACTGATTTATCCTGTGACCCTGGGTAAGACATTTAACCCATCGATGTCTCAGTTTCCTCAGCTGCAAAATGAAGATAATATATTTATCTATCCCCATCCCCCACCCCTACGCGCAAGATTTTTGGTAGCAAGTTTAATAAATGAAAGGTTTGTAAAGTGCTTTTGATTCCCAGTTGCAAGGTGCCATGTAAATGCACGTTATGTCGTGTACTAAAACAGACTTGCAAGGCAAGCCACAAGAAGAACAGCACAGTTTGGCCAGTTCGTGTATTTGCATGAAATGTTATTTGAGCTGCAGTTTTCAGCGCAGCCCTCCTGCAAAATACACTTTTAGTTTTAAGCATTTCCACTGATTTAATGGTGCAACATCCCTGGAAAAACAGGATATTTGGGGAAGTATTTTTCTGTTTAGATTTCAACCAAGTATTACAGCTCAATGAAGATAGACTAGATGGGATGGAGATAGGCTAGCCTGCTTATTCCCTGACATCCCTAGAGATTTACCTTCCTGTAGCTAGTTGATGCTACTGAGAATATTAGTAAATCACTCCGGAACGATGCCAGGCTCTCCCAGTTCCAGAGAGCCCGAGGAGTTAGGAGTCTGAATTTGGATCGCCATGTGATAATGGGCATTAAACACTGGGCATGCCCAAATTTATCAGAAGCAAAGCTTGGACCCATACTTGCTCCACACCTCTTTGAAACGTGGTGGTTTTTACCTCTTTAATCTTTTCCTTGCAAAGCTTGTACTGCTTCTTCTGACTTTCTAAAAAGGTTGCCAGGTCTTTCTTCTGCTGAGCCAAAATCTGTTGCTGGAATTTCTTCTCATCCGCTGCAGTCGTCTTTGCCTGAGAGAGAGAGTGTGAGTGAGCGAGCGAGCGCACAGTCTATCACCAAGCAATCTGCCATTGTTCATTCTCTCACTCTCGAACCCTGCGGTGCAAGGTCCTAGCCCATCAGTATTCAACCACACGAAAATGTATTGTAAAAATTTTACCACCCACCTACATTTAGGAATCTCTTCCTGTTTCCTCCGCCCAAACCGGTCGTGAATTGTTCGTTCTCAAGGCTCGGACAGTGCAAACTTCTTTACACTACTCAATTAACATGTCTCACCCCATGACCTAGAACCACCATGTCTAGGGCTATGAGGGCAGTTCAGTCTTCAGGGCCCATTCTGGGAATGCCAGCCATGTTACTAGTCACGGCCTACTAGCGTTTGGGGGCACCTGTCCATTAGGAACTAGACTGAGATCCAGCTGGTTTGGGTAAAAGAAGCTACCAAAGCACCCTCAGACAGTAGCCTCTTGCAGCTCCCAAAATACAGGTTTTAGAGAGGGTTGAACAGTCTTTCCCTGGAGATCACCTTCAGCGCTGTCCTGTTCAGCCTCCCGGCCCAGCTCTGTAATTCGTACAATTACTGACCTCCTTCTCCATGATAGCCACTTGCTTCTTGGCCAGCTTCTCCAGCTCAATGGACGAGTTGTTGGCATGGGTCTCCACCTCCTTCTGCAGCTTGAGGCGGTGCTCGTCCATCTCGGCCTTCAGCTTGTTCTCCAGGGCGATCAGCTGCTTCTGGTGCTGGCGCCGCATCCGCTTATAACCTGACATCTGTTCCCGCAACTCGTTCTCCTGCTCATGCTCATGGATCTGTCTTGTAACCTGATGTCATTGAAAAGGCAAAAAGGCATTAGAAGCTCCCTTTGCAGGCAAGTCTCCCCTTCGCAGCTACTTACCCGCAAAGCAAACTCACAAATGGGCTCCCCGGGAACGCTGCTCCAAGCTCTCTCAGAGGCAGCTACTGTCTAATGTCACAAAGGGCCCGATGTCGAGGAATCATACAGGCCGTGGACATTCCTCACCTGGGATGCACCGCCGGATTTTTCCACATTATTAAGGGGTTTCAGTGCATGTCCAGGAACAGAACATGCCATGTTCCTTGCAGGAAATGCCCAGCCATGTATGCAGAAGAGAGAGGCAGGCAGCTCGCTGATCAGTTAGGAAGCCCCACTGAGCGCTTGGAAACAAAGGCAGCTCTAAGACCTCCAGAGTCCCTCTTGGGCAGGATTCATAAAGTGGTCATGACATGGGAGGGAGAGACAAAACTCCTTCTTTGGCTCCATTTCTATCCCTTAGTAAACGCTCATTTCCCATCAGGAGCTGCCTCATTCCAGGTTTCCCCCCAAAGCTCTGGAGGGCGGCTTCCTTTCCTCCCCTCCCCTCCACACCCCCCCCCCCCCCCCGCAATCTAACCTAGAGTAACACCAGAACAAAACAGATCAGCACTTGTCATGATTACACTGCCCCCACTTTGCAGGTTTGCCTTGAGACTCCTGGTGGCTGGCTCCCACCCTCCTTCCACTAAAGCTCTTGGTGGAAACCCTGCATCTGGCCAGCTACATTGGCACCTTATGGCATACACCTGGTTTTCAGCCCATAAGGATTCTCTGCCCCCCGATTTTTATCTCCCCTCAGCGTCTGCAACAGCCTTACATTCTTCCTTACGAGTTGCTCCTGAATGATCGTCCAAATGTGCCTGTCAGTGTTATTTTCTGCTTCCAGTGGATCCTGAAGCTGCGCTCCTGTTTTTATTCTATTGACAATCCACACACAGCGGCAGATCTCCCTGCTCTCAGGTTCCCATGAGTGGCACACACAGACGCGAAGGTTGCTTTGTTAGCCACAGAAATGAGGTGCTTGGTACCACACGCTCCTTAAAGAGCGATCCCGCCCACTGGACCGGGGGTTTCCAAACACAAGGGCGCACTGTTCCACAACCGAACAGCATTAACAAGGCGGATCATATGGTCTAAGAAGATTACAAACACTGTTTAGCTGAAACAAACTCACAGGGTGCACATTGATTTCCGTGCTCTAAGTGCAGGCGTGCGAAGGAGAGGTAAGAGCCTCAGTTATGCCAGGAATTTTAAGGAGAAAATCCCAATTGCAATGCTCCCCATTCAAAGGAGAGCATTGTCAGACAGACCACAGCCATCTTCATCTCGGTCAAAAGATAGGACCATAGCTTTGCCTCACAAAACCACCATCTCACTCTCTGCTGCTATTCCCAGGTAGTGGCTGGGGGTGAAAGCTGGGCCTTGCATGGATGGCACACAGGATCAGAGATTGCGGCCCTGCAGTAGGCTGGCACTCTGCACTTGCTCCACAGATTGAGCAAGAAGCAAACGGTGCTCAGACCTTTGACGGAGACCATGGAAACTTTACAGAACAACCCTTATTCTCATGCACAGTGGCAACTTTCGGTGCAGTTTGGGGGACCCTCGACTCTGTGGGTAACTAAGCCGTGACCACAGCAGCCACAGAAAGAGAAGGGGAAGGCAGTGCATCACCATGGCTGCTAGAAGGTGTTAAGCAGCAACAGCTGAGCACTGACTTAGGATGGGGGTATCATGGTTTGTTGGGTGGCTTGGATTTGAATAAAGGAAGAAAAACAGATGCTTTCGATTATTAAACACTCATTGGCCAATCCGGCATTTGAAGACAACTAGCTGGCAAGAAGCAGCAATCAACAAAACCATCTAAATCGACAATACAGCACAAGTTTGACAAGACAGCTGGGATGGCACTGGGAAGAACAGTACTGGCTCTGGAGAGTAAAATCATGGTGGCTGCATGGTCAAATTCATTCCAGACAAACCATTTACCAGGGCTGAAAAGTTCTTTGTTCTGCAGCAGGCTATGAAAAGCAGATGGAGGCTAGAAGAGTGCTGAAAGGCATTTCCCTGTTGTGGGCTGAGAACAGCTAGCCATATGGAATAATGAACTGGAGTCATATGGAAGTCATATGGAATAATGAACTGGAGTCAAAGGCCCAGAATAACTGTTGATAAGAACAATGGAATTTATGGCACAAAATGGGCAACCACATGCACTGCAGGAAAAAAATGAAACATCCAATTCAGAGGAATGTATCCACCTAGACCAGGGGTCTCCAAACTTTTCAGCCCGAGGGCCGCATTAGCTATCAAATAGCAGTTCGGGGGCCGACAACACACTCGAGGTCCAAATAAAAAAGAATCAAAACATGGATGTTGTTTTTAATTATTTAATATTATTTTATTCAGTTATTATTTAATAACACATTGATACACTACACATGAACACTACACATGAACACCTGTTCACTACACATGAACACTACACATCAACCCCCCAACTGACCCACCCAGCCAGGTCTCTCCCCCCAAAACCTCCTTTCCTCCAACCCCCCTCCCCCAACTGACCCACCCAGCCAGGTCTCTCAACCCAAAACCTCCTTCCCTCCCACCCACCCCCCAACTGACCCACCCAGCCAGGTCTCTCAACCCAAAACCTCCTTCCCTCCCACCCACCCCCCAACTGACCCACCCAGCCAGGTCTCTCACCCCAAAACCTCCTTCCCTCCAACCCCCCCCCCCAAATGACCCACCCAGCCAGGTCTCTCACCCCAAAACCTCCTTTCCTCCAACCCCCCCCCAATGACCCACCCAGCCAGGTCTCTCACCCCCCCAACTGACCTGCTCAACCCGGTCTCTCCCCACAGACCGGTTCGCCGCCTGGCAGTGGGTGGCTCCTTGTTTCGCCCCCTGCAACTGCGTGGCGGTGCGGCGCGTCCCGGCCCCAGCTCCGAGCCGTCCCTGGCCGGCGGCGGCGGCCGAGCGCGCGGCGCTTCCAGGTCCCGTGGCTGGCGGCGGCGGCCGAGCGCGCGGCGCTTCCAGGCCCCGCGGCTGGCGGCGGCGGCCGAGCGCGCGGCGCTTCCAGGCCCTGCGGCTGGCGGCCGAGCGCGCGGCGCTTCCAGGCCCTGCGGCTGGCGGCCGAGCGCGCGGCGCTTCCAGGCCCCAGCGCGGAGCCAAAAAGATCTCCGCGGGCCGGATGAGAGGGCCTCGCGGGCCGCATCCGGCCCGCGGGCCGTAGTTTGGAGACCCCTGACCTAGACCATCCACTTTCTGTCTAAATCATGCTCCATTCCCAGGGAGAACCTGTGGTTGTGTTAAAGCCAACTGGTTAAAACCCAACATGTGCAAGAGAAACAAACATCTCCTCTTTACATCAAGGGTCCAGGGATATTACTCTGAAGTTAACTACACTGATTATACTCCAGCAGTAGGAAGCGAAACCAACTATGGCATTATGAGTGACAGTCTTCAAATGGATACGATGGGGGTGAAGGTCAGTCAGATGTCAGTGACACAAAAACATAAGAACAGTGAGGAAGCACTAAGACAACTTGTTAATGGCACTCTTACCTATACCAGGACATTAAAGTACTTTATGAACAACAGATTATAATGGAAGTGACAAAGAGTCCTGTGGCACCTTAAAGACTAACGAAAGTATTGAAGCATAAGTGTTCGTGGGCTAATACCCACTTCGTCGGATGCATCCAGTGGCTTCTTCATGAGGTTGATGGATTTCCACTCCATATGGCTAAATGCACCTTGCATGGTGTCAAGATTATAATGGATAAGGGAAGAAGACTGATTTGTTCACTGCAAAATTATTTCCTAGGTGATCAAAAAATGTCAGAATACTTTAAAGCCAAACATACTAGAAGTTGTTAAAGTTCTGTGCTGAAATGAACATACAACAGTTGTCATGTCAGCTACAGAACTGAAAGTCTGAATAAAATCCAACAGCTTGTACCAAGTCTTATTTGTCCCCCATCTTTAGGATGGTTAAGGGATGTGTAACCAAGTGTCTTTTCCAGCCTGCTCCCAATCACTCGACACATTATGCAGAATCCAAACTCATTCTCCCTGAGATTTGGTTTTATTAACAGTAAGAAAGTTTAGCTCAAACCTCCTCCCCAGCCCTAGCTATTACATGGATTCCTCCCTACACCCTACTCAGCCCACACACCATATCGTTTCCCCAGAGAGCCATGCCCAGCTCTCATATCCAGGTGAGATGAGCAACCAGAACCCACAGAACCATTTTCCAGATATATCAGCCCCTGCTAGCAGGGTGGGGTGTTTCAAGAAAACATAGCCAGTCTCTTACAATGAGAAAAAGGACTATGAGAAGACAATAGAACAGGATAGCATCAACTGAAGACTTTTGGGGCAGGCGTTGAGGTACTATCAGTCAAATGATTCAGTTAAGAGAAAGACACATCATGTGGATAGAATGCCATAGATTTTTAACAGACCCAGAAAACAGTATATTAATTACAATATGTCTGTCTGTATTTGGAGTCCAACTGGCCTGATGTTATTTCATGGTCAGATCCATAGAACACTGCCTTCACGTACCAGATGCCTAAGGAGTTTGAGGAGAGTGAGAAT
Organism: Sternotherus odoratus; assembly: GCA_032164245.1. Lineage (NCBI taxonomy): Eukaryota > Metazoa > Chordata > Testudines > Kinosternidae > Sternotherus > Sternotherus odoratus. Next base: position 6,507,129 of record JAVMKO010000015.1, on the reverse strand, counting down.
ACAAGATTCCCTTGTCTGCATTTTGATTCCAAACAGAATAAGAAGGCCCCCAGTTGACTCCACATTGCTACTGCCACTTTAACTCTCTAGGATTTTAAGCACCAGAGGCCATTGTCTCAAAAACCATATTAAGTGAACAACTCTGAGGGTAGGCCTCCAAAAATGTGGTGGGTCCTCAGAAAAAGGGGTCAAGCTCTAAACCAAATCAGACAATACTGTTAAAGTCATCCAACCCCATCCTGGCTCTAAATGCATGGATTTTACAAGCTTCCTTTTCAGGGTGGACGCTGCCTGACATTTGTGATCAAAATGCAGCATGTTCTGCATTCTTTCCAGGTGAGGTAAACGGGGGTTTTCCAAGCGGCAGTTCTTGAATTGTGGCCTGTGGACCACTGGTGTCCTGCAAAACATGCTTCATGATTGGTGGAGACGTGGCAGGGCACAGGAGGCTGACACCTCCTATACTGCACTAAAATCAACAAAAAGCACATGGAACACTTTCTCCGTACTGTCCCACGTAATTGAGGGCCCCTGTTGTCACCGACATGTGATGGAATCGCAAATGGTCTGAATCATAAACAATGAGAAAGGCGGCGGCTCATGAGGTACACACTGTTAAACAACGGTCTACCCTATGAACAAATCGGAGAACCTCTGTTCCCGAAGAGGACTAAAATCCACCTTAAAAAGGCACACCAACTTAAAAATCACACTCTTGCCTGAATCATGTTTACCTACTATTGTTACCAAAAAATACCCAAGATCAACATCTCTGAAAGAGATTAGAGAGAAAAATATTTCTGTTTTTCACAGTTTGTTTCCTTTGTGCCGCTAGCAGCACTTTGTGGGTAGTCGTCCATTTCACTGTGTCTCTCATAAAGTCAGCCAGTTTCCCTATTGTTTGTATGGTGCGCTCATGAAGAAACAGGGCAAAAAACACATCTACAATCAATGGGAAAGTGTGACTGTACAACCAGAACATTGATCATGGGGCTCAGGGGTAGGTGAACTACCTGAAATGACTTTAAACAAATGTTTGGAAATGGACTACATTTTAGGGACACACATCTCCTCTAAGCAAACTCAGACCAGGGAGAGCCTGAAGGGTCAGAGATCATAGATAACATTCCTGAATTCAACCAGCTGGGACAGTGATTCTGCAATACACCCCCATTCCACCCACAGTGCTGTCCATCTTTCAGGCTGGGGGTTTTCCAGGGAGTCTCATTGGAAGATGATTTTTCACCCCAACAAAACAACACTTATTTACACAGATGTTTTCATCCCAAGAGCTCACTACTAACAGCAATCAGAGCAGTCCAGGGCCTTTATGACAGTCATAATTTCTCTCACAACTGTACAACTCTTCAGGGTTGGGGGGCAGAACCCAGAGAAAGCAACTGATGGGTAGCAATGGGGAGCAGTCTGGGGCAAGGGCGAGCAATCAAACCTGCTCTTCTTTTAGAAGGTGTTAATGCCCTTCTAAAATGTGTCCATGCAGAGAAGACAGGACCTTACTGAAAGATACCTTATGGAAGCAACACAGAGTGAAAATTAACTAGAAGAATGGAGAACCATTGACATCTGAATGGTTGGTTGCAGGGATGCTAGAAATCTCCCACCTGATGCTCACTAAGTAGCTAACCTCTTTCTGGCAATTCTGAGCTTTCCCTCTGTACGTGCATTCTAAAACAGACTGGAGTGAGGCCGGTTTATGAATCCTCCCCCGTCCATAGAATTATTAACTGCAACTGTAGTGGCATATAACCACAAAAAGGTTATATAATGAGGTATTAGAATCAAGGGGGGAGGGTCACTGATATAACCGAACCGAAAGAAAACAAATATTCCCATTATAAAGTGAAATAAAACATACACAATAGATTGTAATACCCGCACATACATCTCCTCTATTCCTGATGGGTTTTTAGGGGGAGAGAGTTTTAAATCTTTTCCTTTGTATTTGGATAAGGGAGGAACAACAAAACCTCCACGTGAGTTGCTACTGTATGTTGCTTTCCGGTCATTCCATTTCATGCCTGCCTTAGGAAAGGACAGGGAGGTGTTCATGGATCCAGGCACTGGAAGCGTATGGATGAAAGGAAATTCCATGCTTCCCCCAAGAAGGGAGTGGTGCTGGCTGATGCACGGAACGGATTTAACCGGTGGGTGTTATCAGCCTCCTAGTCACTCTTGCTAGAAGACACCATGGTGCGCATGCACCACTGCACTCGTGTGAACTCCAAACCAGCCCAGCATGACCCCAAATGTACTTCGCCTCAGGAACGTGCCCCACAGAAATGACAGGGAAAAAGGAAGTTCCCAGGTCAGCCTCACCACCCCTTTAACAATATGGCGATTTGGTCACGCAGGCAGAGAAACTTTAGCAAAGCCAAGTATCCCGGAGACCCAGCACACACAGTATCCCGCCCCAGAGGGGGCTGCCATGAAGTGGGGTTTAGGAGTGACCTTGGGATGTCTGCTGTCCTGAGCAGGACTTGAGGGGGCTGTCTGGACCATGCATGAGCACCCTCTACTGGCTGGCAGATGGCTCTCAAAACTCCTCCATCATCACGGAATAACTTGTTGAGAGCAGAAGTCAATGGAGTACTGAGGCAAAGGACTAGACCCCCTGGAGAATTAGGAGGTGAAAACAGAAATGATGCCCTATGGTGTTGGGATTAAGGTAGTGAAAAGCCTTCCTTGGCGAGTAAAAGATATCAACCAGCAAGATGCTAGAATATATATTGAGAGATGAGGGTTGGCTTGTAACATGTTGAGTAGTTTATCATTTATCCCACTCCAGCTTGACTGGAAAGAGGCTATCCTACATCTTCAGTGCAGACAATTGCTTGGCACTGTACAGTCTACAAAAACAGACCGTCCCTAACAGGGGAAGATCAGAGAGAGGGTGTAGGATATCGGAGGTCCCTGCTGTGTCAGGAATGCTGGTACAAAGACCTCTAATGCACAGGTTTCTAGGTCACCCTTTGAATTTCGGGGGAGGGGGCAGTCAGAGCATGTGTGTTACTCAGAAGTACACCTGCCCGAGATGCAGGCCAAGAACAGGAATAGTACAAACAATATTAATATCCCCACTGCACAAGCTTTCACACACACACACACACACAGTGGAGGGGAATCAGCAAATGGTGGTGAAGGGGGAGGGGGAGTCATTCAGATACACACTAACAGAAAAAGGGGGAGGGTGACATATTGTAATTTCTGGGCTGGCCTATGATGATGTCATAATAAGCAGCAAATGCAATCGCCAGACACTGGATACTTTGTAAATCTTCCTACCCATGTGACCTCCAATGTCAGTTGGGCTGAAATATTTAATATTTCAATTATTTTCAGTTTAGGATCCTGTTTCTTGCTTATGCCATCTCTCTCCCCCTTTGGAAGGCTGCTGCTGATTCCAGGCGGTGTGTATGAGAGAGATGGTGGAGGAAGCAGGGAAACTAACTCTTCCGGCACACACCCCTTTTGCTACTACAAAACCATCTACACCCATCACATTTGCAATAGTACAAATGCTGCCGGATCCTACCAACCCCTTCACCTCTCTTTGTGAGCCCACAGGCCGCTGTAAACCCTCCTCTATTGGAGCCCTGCAATGTTCCATGGGTTAGAATGGGGAAAAAATGCAGTAAACACAGTTGCTTGAAATAAATCAATCAATGAGCCATATATAGCCAGCAATTCATCCCTGGAGGTAATGGTCTCATTTTTTTAAATGGTCAAATACATCAGCACTTTGGGATTTTTTTGTTCAAAAACCAAAATCTATTACCTATACACGTGCAAATAAATATACATGCATGCACACTGATTAGTCTCTTACGAGTAGTCACTGCTAACAAAAGAGAGAGATGCAATATAGAAAAAAAATCAGAGAGGAAATCAACTTCACCCATAAATGTGTTTGATTTTACAGAGACTGGACACACACCCAGCATGGAATTTTTTTACATTTCTCTCTCTCTCTCTCTCTCTCACACACACACACACACACACACACACACCTTTCTGTGCAATATCTAGTTGCTATGCCAACAAAAAAAATATGGGTGAGAAGAACATTCTTAACCCTCTTCCCAATCAGAGACAGAGGAAAAGGGGGGGGGGAAGGGGGGCGAGAGGGTTTGCTTACCAAAGATGCTGATTTGATTGTGGCAAAGCGCTCTCGGTTCCGGTAGTGGAGGGCCTGATTCTGGACTGACTGGGTAGGCCGCAGCTCAGGCCTGTGATCCCTGTGGCCCACCTCATCCCTTATAAATACATGATCCTGCAGAAATGGATAAAAACAAGGAGAAAGTCCAGCTGTGCTCTTTCCTCGCCGGCTGCCTCTTTCTCACCCCTCTTTCTGCACAAGCACTGCTGTTTGAAATGCATAGTTTAGCTCTCTGCTAGCCCCTGCAGCTCCCACAGTACAAAATGAATAAGCAACACATTGCAGCCTTCAGTTAGGAATGTCAGCTGATCGCTAGTGGGATGCCTTCTGAATCCCTGGCAGAATTATTTTTTTTTTAACCTCCAGAATTACATATGTGCAATTAAACGAAGCAAAAGCACAAAGCAATGCAGAGCAATCGGACTCTTCACAAAGGTTTGCTTAAAGCGCTGCAACCAAATAATCCCTTTAAAAATGTGATTTCCATGTCTAGCCAGGAGGACGCCGTTCCCTTTGAACACAGGAGCAAGATTTTGCCTCATTCCCTTCCAAGATTTGCTTTCTCCTTAATCTGGTCTTTTTTGTCTGCTAGCTGCTCCGGAGAAGGATCATTCTGCCTAAAAACATTGCAGGCTTGAAGAGACCAGCTTCCCTCTCTTGTGCTGGGAAGACTCAGTGACCACTCAGGGATCCTGCTTTCCAGTCATGATCGTGCACAGTTCTAGCACTTTCTCTCCACAGCCTCGCAAAGGGTTTTTTTTTTTATTATTTAAAGAGACAGCTCATAGGTTTACCACAAACGGTCTTCTCTGAAATCTCTCACACTCTAGTTGTCAAAGGCTTAAGAGCTAGTGATTTGGCAGCTGGAATACCATGCATTTTAAGTGTTGTAACAAAAAGCAGTATTCTGTCGATCACCCAAAAGCCAGGCCCTCTCCAGAGGGGCCTGGGAAAGTCCACGACTATTGATTTGTTAAGAGAAATGGCTATAAAGGCGACTTCCAAAAAGTATTTGCAAACTGTGTTCCCAGATCAGCCCAGCCATGCCCTGTATTCCCTGGACATCTTGCCTAAGAATCCCATCTCACCAGTGCAGGTTCAAAGGACCTAGCAAAGGTAGAAGCTCTGGTGCAGACAGAGTTGCAAGTCACGCAGTGTTGCCAACTCTTGTTATTTGGTACTTCCTTAAAGCCCCAGCTCCTGAAGTCAATTACATGATCATCGCTGTTTGCAATTAAAAAAAAGAAGTTTCAGCCCTCATGGGTGCAGAGTAAAGGTTGAAAATGGGAATCAAAGGCCCTCATGCCAGAAGGCAAATAAAAAGACCCACAAACTATTTTTTTTTAATTTTAACTATTTTTTTTAAAAATCTCCTGATTCATTATTTTTGAGCACTTGGTGAAGGCAACACTGCAGATGGCCACTGACTTGGTAGCCATCCTGTCCTCTAGACCAGCACTGAAGAAGATTAGAAACCACAGTTACTGGCTGGTCTACACTAGTATTCCCACTAGGGAGTGCTACTAGTGAGAAACTATGAAAAAACTCTAGTGCAGACGAGGTGAATCTTGAGATGCTTCTGCCTCACCTCCTAGGAGCAGCTCTCTCACACAGACTTTATTTTAGATCCATATTTATTACCATTTTACCCAAACCCATGCACTTTCTATATTGTGAACAATACATAGCAGAGAGATACATTTAGATCTGGATAGATCCTTTACATATCCAGAAGTGAACCACCATTATTTTAAGGTGCTTAGAGCCAGTAGTTTTTCTTGTGTCCCTCACTTTGGGATTTTGCACTCTAAACTACATCTCCCATCTGAGCTTTGGCAGGGTGGGAGGAATAGCCAGGTTTGTCATGGAACAGAATTTACAATGGTCCCTGTATTTTTAGCATCTTCCCTTCAGGCAAGAGAGAAGATGCTAAACAACCTGCTTTCCCTAAATCAGGTGGGGACAGGGAAGGTTTAAAAATTGGAGAGTGGGCAGGGAGAGAAAGAGATTAATAAAAGGAAGTCTCTTCTAGAAATAGAGTCTGTGGACTGTTAGAAGAATTTTATTTTATTTTGCATTTTTGTCATCCTGATGCTGGGCATTTGGTTGGATTCCGATTACTTTTAACACAGGCAAACACTCCGTAAGGTTCGAGAGAAGCCTTACTTGAAACTAGTCTGAATTTTAGCTTTCAGCTGTGTGTGTGCGCATTAGAGAGGGAGGAGGGTCTAAAATGTATATACATGCCTGAATGACATTAAAGCGCAGATCCCTGTCTGTACTGAAATAGCATGATTAAATATTTAAATTGCAAGAATATTTTTCAGCTAATTAGGTTCTGGTGGGTCTACTGGGAAAATATCAATCTACGGAGCTTTGTTGGATCGGCGTGTTGTGGGTGATCATGGGCTATGTAAAAGACATTGTTGATAGGATAGGCAATAGTGTTCCAGGCAGATGGACCAGCCACTAAAAATAAATCTTCTGGAATGCTAATTTGGACCATTTTTAGAAGCAGATTACGGAGGCCTTCTGGAGTTCTCCACACTGCAATGACCAACCTAGGGACGAGGGACAAGAGTGAGTGGCTGGGAGGTGGAACGCAGGCTACACCTCATATCACCCCACAGTAAACCCTTCAACTAGGAGAAGGGGCTGCTTTTTGGCTGAAAGGACCTTGGTCTCAATTCAGAGCCTTAGAGGGGAAGAGACACCACTGGTTAAAACAGGGTGATTCTGTCCCGTTTGGGGGCTTGGTGAAAAGGTGAAGGTATGCAAAAGAGGAAGGTCTTTAGCTCTAGCAGAACAGTGACCGTTATGTTAGCATGGCAGAGGCCAATGCAATCTACCAAAACATTCTTATGAAAAAATCAAGTTGCTGTAAAAAAAAAATGGATTCTAAGGGATGGTCTTCACTAGGGGGGTAGATTGGTTGTAGATACGCAAATTCAGCTACGTTAACAACCTAGCTGAATTCGGCATATCTACAGCTGACCTACCTGCCGTCCTCATGGCGGCGGCAGGTGGCAGCACGCTCCCCCTTCGACTCCAGCTTGTGCCTTTTGGCAAGCTGGAGTTCCGGAGTCGACGGGGGCGCCGCTGACGATCGATTTATCACGTCTTGACGAGACGTGATAAATCGATCGCCAAAAGATCGATCCCTGCCGGCTTTAGTGAAGACAAGCCCAAAGGGAAGTAACCTCCTTTCCATTTTCCACAAGACAGCCTGAAATGGTGCCTTCTCCTTGACACGGTTTCATTTTCCCCCATAAGAAATAAGTGGGAGAAATCCCTTGGATTCTCTAAGGTGGGGGAATCTCAAGGGTTCAAACGGTGTCCTCACATCTTCGTATGCAACTTCCATTGATTTATGTGCAGCAGCATCTTAGGGCAGCCCAGAGAACAGTCTGCAAGTAGTGAACAACATATAATCATTCAACAGCTCTTTACGGGTGTAGCTGAGGGACATGGCAGTTAATTTGTAACCAAGCACACAAAAAGAATGGAAAATTAAATGGCTGGAGAACCTGGTGTAGACAAAAGCTGTCCTTGGAATCCCTGAGACAGGGTTCGAGGCTTCTGCCTCATGCAAAATCTCCAGCAACCCTGGGTAAGCTAACAGGGATACAGAAAAATGTATCAGGTTGGCCAGAAAAAATATACACCCACTCTTTACCGTTGTCAAGACCAATGGGTGACATTATCGTAGCAGTGACAGCTAGCACCAAATAGGTAAAAGGAGTTAATACAAATGAGCCATGAGGTCTACATTCTGCCTCGGCCAGTGAAGCCTCACTGGATGGTGAGACCAACAGCTCCTGAGAAAGAGGTCTAACTACACGCACAAAGAATGGGTGTCCATCCATTGCTTCCTGTCTGCCAAGAGCCTGAGCAACATCTGTTCGTTTTCAGCAGATCTGGGTCCAATCTGGAACCTGGTTCCAAGCCCGCTTCTATGGGTCTTTGAAGATGTTAAGAGCCAAACTTGGCATCTCTACAACCAGACCTCTACAACTAGACCATTGGATCCAAACACTCCAAAGTTTGGGCAAGTTTGGACAGGGTCTACCCAGGCCTAAATTTGGTTGACTTGGACAGCATAAGGCACATCACTGAGTACAAATAGGCATCTGAGCTCCTTATACGCAATCATGACTATTCACACAGTACACCTGTGGAGCAGTAGGGTACTATTGTCCCCATTTTACAGATGGGAACCTGAAGCACTGAGAGCTGAACTGACTTGCCCAAGGTCCCACAGGCAGCGTAAGGAACTGAACACCAATCTCCAGAATCCCAGGCCAGTGCTATCCATTTTTTTCGTGACCACACTCGTGAGAATTAGTTTAATTGTGTCTTTTTTTAAAAAAAAACACTGACTCATGCCCAAAAGCATTATTCACAGCCGCATGGACCAGGACACACTTCTGAAACAACCTTCTCACACATGCTCAAAATATCAACAGAGAAGCCAGCAATAGCTCAGAATGAACCAGTTATATATGAAACAAGGATGAACTCAACATATAGTAGACTCTCGATTATCCAGAATTGGGTTAACCAGGATGTGGATTAACCAGGATGACAAAAAAAAAAAAAGTGTGTAACTCACAGGGCCGGCTCTGGCTTTGTTGCCGCCCCAAGCACACACACACACACAAACCCATCAGGGGGCAGGACAGCCAGGGAACCAACTCCCCTTCCCCCGGCGCAGGGTGGCTGATGAACCAACCCCCACTCCCCATATTTCCTATGGATGGTGATTATCCAGGATTTTATTAACCAGGATTAATTTTTTCCCTATCATCCTGGATAATCGAGAGTCTACAGTATTAAGTATATATGGTTTGATCCTGTTCACACTGAAGTCAATGAAAATTTTGCTTTGGATCTTGATGGGAACATGAGCAGACCCACAGCTTGCTTTTCAGTACATAAAATCATTGTTGCCCATGCAGTTCTGTGAAAGGGGAATCAGGGATATTTAAGTGTAAAGAATCAAGGCAACACAACATTATGAAGAAAGGCTAAGTGCTTAGTGTTGGTAGCAGCACACCCGCACAGCTTTGCATTGTGATTGAACAAAACAACCATGTCGAATGTGATACTTAAAGAGAGAAAGAGCCAACCCCTTTATTTGTAATAAAAATGCTGTTCTCATTACACCCGATCTAGCTGAAATATTGTGATGTAGTCTCCCAAGGAAGTGCTCCAAGTCCTGTCCTGGCACATTTAGCTAGGATAACGTCTACCAAAGTACCACAAGACACACGACTGCAGTGTCAGTTTGATGGAGTGGTTGACAATAACTCATCTATTAGGTGTGTGAGCCAAAAAGGAAGGGTGCTGATATGCTGCTTAGCGGCACCCCAGTAAATATTAATACACCAAAACCTTCCCCTTGCCGCTAATGCCCAGAGGGAACACACTATATGCTCTGTCTGGCTATGAAGAGTGACAGCCAGAGTCAACGTGTTTTATGGTGAAAGTGGCATTGGGAACATAGTCATGCTTCCTGCTGCCATTACTGCAATGGGTTTCAGTGCTTTATGCTTACGATAGCACCAACATCACCTATTCTTCCCTATAAAATAAAGGCAACTGTAACTGCTGAATAAACCTTAAGAAGGCAATTCTCAAATGCCATCCCTGGCTAGCATTATTCAGAAGTCCACACGAATAGAAGAGAGCATCCCTGGGGTAACATGCCAATGGTTATGTAGGCTAGACAAATCAAACCTGACCAACACTTTGCATTTCTGATGCCCACAGTATCTGGATGCCATAAGCAGGGAAACACAACATTCTGGTCCTCCATGATCCACTGATGGTATTTGGGCTTTGTTGTTCCTGGGTCATGTGGCTTTAGAAGCATATCATAAACACAGAGTGCAATTGGCACAATTTTTTCTCCATTCAAAATGCAACTGTTTAGTCTGCACTAGAGGTCATTTTGCCTGCAATTCATAACCTGAGTGAATGACTGAATCCACTTCCAAAGGGAGGTGACCAGGCAAATGTATATCAATAACTAACATCATCTTTGGCTCGAGTAGTTACCCAACTCTCTCTCAAAAGAGACACTGATCCACATTTCAGCTCATAAATTTGTGAGATGTCTCTCCATTACACTAGCCAGATTAACACAGCATACAGAGATGCAACTACTCGGCCAGTTACACTGGGAAGGAAAAAGCTCCCAGGTAGCTTGTGGGAGATGGACAGAGACAAGACAGACATCTGGGCTTCTTTTAAGAAATGTGGTGTTGGTCACTGGAGGTCCGGCAGCTGCAATGCGATTCAGGAAAGGGAGACTGTGGAAGGTGTGCGGCTGCCTGCCTCTCTAGCCCGTTTATATGTCGGGGGTTCTGTTTGTTACCAGCTTTGACAACTGGTTCAGAGTTGATATGAAGAACTACTCACCCTGCCTAGAGAGAGGCAGCCTTCCCCTACACTCCCATCTACTAAATCAATCTTGCTCTGCTGGACTTTGAGCAGATGAGCTCAAGTGGTCTTTATTCTAAACACAAGCTTAGAGGCTACTGACAGCCAAGGGCTTTAATTCTCTGCCAGAGACTACGTGCCTAGGAAGGGCCTGGGACACACTTTCTCTCTGCAGAGCTTAATGATGTTCACAAATGTCGTCTGGCACAAGTGAATGACCCACAAGTACCAAGCGTTCCTGTCACCAGAGCAGCTAGATGAGAAACACAAGGTCATTTCATTTATTTCTGGCCAGAAAGTATGCTCCATTTCTTTATTTTTAAAAATCTACAGCTGTCTACTAGAGGTGAACATGCCAGTGCAAGGGGTTTGGCCTGCTTCTTATGCTTCACTTACCATTCAAAATAGCTAGTAACAGCTGTGACGCTTAGAATCTTTGCCAGGGGCACCCAAACTTTGCTCAACCAAGGACTTCATTGGTGTCTTGCCAAGAACCCAAGGCCTGCCTCTAAATTTGCATAAAATGGAATCAGTAGCACCTCCTATCCAGACTGGCCTCAGACCAGGAAGGAGAACTGCATGATGGGACCTGTAGTTTTCATGACACGACTGAATTATAAACTTAAGAGGAATGTGTGCAAGAAGAGACTGACAGGTTTATATTTTAAGCTGGATTCCTTTAAAACATTAGCATCTTTATGTAATTTTGTCAGCATGTAATGTTTTAATAGCTTTTGGATACATGAGATAGGTTATTAATAATCATTTACTGAGCATCATAAATGCACATGGCGCTTGTTTTCTTTTGATAAGGGTCAAATCCATTGCGTGAGAGCATGTGAGTTAAGTGAGACTAGAATAGATGATGGCTCGTGGCTAGATCAAGCTCAGAGCCTTATTTTAAATCTGCATTTACTTCTTTTACTTGAGAAGTTGGTTAAACTGAAGATGGACTTTGTTTTAACTGGACCTGAGCTCACCATGACTTGTTTGTAATTAAGACAGGAGTTCTCAAACTGGGGATCGGGACTCCTCCGGGGATCATGAGGTTATTACATGGGGGAAGGGGGTTCGCGAGCTGTCAGCCTTCACCCTAAACCCCGCTTTGTCTCCAGCATTTATAATGGTGTTAAATATAAAATCAAGTGTTTTTATTTTATAAGGGCAGTTGCACTTGGAGGCTTGCTGTGTGAAAGGTGTCACCAGTACAAAAGTTTGAGAACAACTGTACTAAAGCTCCCGAGAGACACTAACAACCTATTGTTCCTATGGTAGGTTTTCAACTGCCAGTAGAAACACAAATTGGTGTGGAATACTTTAGAGCACAGATTACACAGAAACATGATTAATATGGGCACTAAATTAACAGGAAGTCTCAAACTTGCACTAACAAACTTTTCAAAGGAGGAAACTAAAATGTCTATCTTCAAATACTGTAAATACACACGTATAAAGCCTATTTTAATTTCATTTCTATGTTTTAATCTCTGCAGTTAGCTTTTATTAGCAGGCATGTGCATTTATAACAAATATAGCTAGATGTGAAAATTGCTATCACCAACTAATAAAAAATTGGTAAAAATACATATAAAATAAACTTTGATGTGATATATATGTTATACTGCATATCTATATGTATACTCTGTATACACAAATACTGTAGAAGACAATAAACAGTTAACATTTGCCAGATGTTAGCAGAGATCTATCACATCATATTGTAAGTATAGGGGGCAAACGCTGTCAAATGTTGACTTTTTAATGATAACCACTATAATAAAAAGAACAATTAGCCTAAGAACACATTTATTTTTTCAGTGAACTACAAGGGAGCAAAAGTGCCTTAAATCACAGATATGAATGAGTGCCCAGGCGTCCTCTTTCACTTGTAAAGCTCCAAGAAAATGCATGTACTCAGCTCGTCGGTGTCTTAGAATTTCATCGAGTGAGAGTGATGTGTACATGCAGTGTGCAACAATGAATTTATGCAAAAATATTCTCCTGGACAACAAATATGTCTGCCACAGCCATGTCATCAGTAATATACATGTCTTCAGTCACGAGCACTGCATCAACATTGCATGCAAGACAAGAGGTATGGTGGGAATTTAAAAAAGGTTTAAGGAGTAAGGCACCAAACTCTCATTGGCATTACTTGTGATGGAAGATGCTCAGAACCAGACACGGACAGCTGTATACAAATCCTGAAAAACTAGCCCATAACCCTACCAATCATCCTGTAGTTATACACAGGAAGGATTGTAAAATTACTACAGCATGAAAGTTTATTCTTAAAATGAAGAGCTACTCCATGCCTATATAAGAAATGCAACTTGTGTCTGATAGGAACAGCACACGTTTTATTTCCATGAGCTGTGCTGACATTTACAAGCCAGTAAAATCATTGCAACTTATGAAAACAAACATCAACATCATCCCCCCCCCCCCACGTATATCTGGAGGGTGCAGTCAGGGGACAAGAAGCAGTGGGGAGCTTAGACAGGGGGTGGGGTCCTGAGGGTGGTGGTTAGGGGCCGGGGGGTTTCTGGAGGGGGCTGTCAGGGGACAAGGAGCGGGGGGAAGAGGGGGGGTTGGACAGGTTTGGGGTTCTAAGGGGCAGTCAGGGGGTGGGAAGTGGGAGGGGGTCAGATGGGGGTGGGGCCAGGCTGTTTGGGGAGGCACAGCCTTCCCTACCTGGCCCCTCTAAGCAATTTTGCAACCCCGATGTGGCCCTCGGGCCAAAAGGTTTGCCCACCCCTGTGCGAAGTGGTACCTTAATAGATGTGCCCACTTCAAACCACACCACACAACGTGACACAATTGCTCAGGGGAGATTGAGGATCGGAAGCCTAAAGGTGTTGCAGGCGAGGACAAAGGGGCCCATGCGGAGCTGGGTGAGGAAGCGTGCAGAGAACTTACCTGCTCGATGGCTGGATTTCGACAGCGCAGCTTTTCAGGATTCATTTTCAAAGATCATTTAATTGCTGAAGCCAGACAAGAAACACCACAAAGAGCTCGATCCCACGGGAGTCTGCTGAGCCGCCTGCTCTCCCAAGAGGTTAGCGGGGACACTCACTACACATTGGTGGGTTGGGCCTTAAGGAACCTGAACCAACCTGAGGGATGGAAGCCGCTGCCTGAAGCTGCAGAGAGCCTTGGAGAACGTACCTTCTTGTGCACCACAGAGGACGTGGAATTAATTGTGCTCTCGTCGTCATGCATCATGACCAGGTCAGGGCTGCTCTCATCCATGACCTCCTGCATGCTGTTCACACTGCTGCTCTGACTGCCTGTGCTCACAGACATACTGGGGATGGAATGGTTGCTGCCCAGACTGTCCATCTTCCGATTCAGGTTTGAGCCATGCTCGCTGTCCTGCAAAACAAGGGGCACCAGAGTTGCAAACACTGCCGGAGATGAACTGACTGCCTAATGCCTATCCCTGCAGGGCCCAACATTGCTCTGCAATCCTGCAGTTACAGGTTCTCGGCTGCTATTTCCTTGCTGTCTGCCTCCTAAAGGCCAAACCAGACATCACCCTAAGGTCACTAGAGGGTTTCAGTCAGTTTTCTCTTCTGGGCTCTGCTGCCATAGCATCCCAGGCTGCAGGCCAGTTCTCTCTCAAACTAAGCAGGGCTGGACACGACAAATGTTTGACCGGGGAACATGGAGGTGCTGCTGTAAGTAGTGCCAGTGATTGAGAAAGGGGCACTCTACCCTCCGAGTCTGTACTGAAACAACGTTCCAGCCACGAAGAGCGGAGGTGCTGTGTATCAAAGATGTAAAAACTGGGGTCCCGAGGGTTTGTGATCCCTTAAGAATCCCATGGCACTTTTCCCAGGAGCAGAGGCTCTGACCTTGATGTCCCAGGCCAAACAGAAATTATATTCTGTCAAATTAAATGACGTCGTAGTTTCTATTAAGATAGACCGAGTATCCTAAGCTCTTATGCAGGTGCTGCGTTACTTTTAAACAGCCAAGTTGCTTACAGAAGAGGCTGTGCTACCATGGAGGAAAGCATAACAATACATTTAATGACATGATCTCACAATTATTTCTCAAACACCGCGACAGAACATGCCCTTTTTTCTACAAACTTAAATACACAAAAGTAGCATCTTGCAATATTTTTCCTCCCTGTGGGCTTGCACCAGTTGGCTGATCATAATGGGCTTGTCTGGCCTGCACTGGCTTACAGAGAAGAGAAGTTATATAAAGTGATCCAAGTCCAAGGGTTATCACCAGAGGAGGTGCCGCTGGCAGGTAATTCTCTATAAGCGTCTTGGGGTCTAAATGCCCTCCAATCTCTGGTCCACAATAACCCTGATTAGCCAAAATTCAGTGCATACTGCAGGGCCATCTTGTTTGGTCTGGCATTTGAAAAGAGCTGGGAAGAGGGATTTTACTAGCCAACGAATATGCTGTTACCTGGAGTAAGAGCTGCTGTTTGATACAAGGGCTAGCTGACTGAAATTTGTATTTAGTGTTGTGATGTTAAGTAATTGGCAGAGCTCTCAGTTTGTGTACCGGTCCTTTTATTTATCCTAAACCAAATTTAAAAAATCCTATTTGACCCATGTACAGGAAAGAACAATTGTACACCAAGTTACACACACAGATCTAAAGCTGCAGAAGAAACCACATATTTTACTGCAGCGTTTGAGAAACACTCCATGGGTATGTAATTAAAGAATCATATGCACAAAGGACAGTGTTGAGGCTGCACATACAACCTGCACTTTCTCACTTCCTGACCTGAGTGCCTAAACATGCAACCTTAACTTTCTCGTGAGAGTTTCTGATGGGAGTTCCTTTAGAAAAAAGTTTTGAAGTTCTAAGATGTGGAACTCACTGAATAGATACCCAGCGGTGTTCACAATAGGGAACACATCTCCTGCACTTCCTAGGAAGCCTATTGGAGGGAACCTTCCCTCCCTCTCCCTCCCGGGTGGGCTTTAGGAGCTAGGCAGCTTTTGCTATCAAGATGAGCAGTGACTGAGGCCGGAGCTTCATTCATTGGGCACCCTCACTAATTTCTATCCTGTACTGCTAAGCTAGCCATACGTATGTGTGCGACATGGCCTCACTTAGCGACACACTGAACAAGCTTTGTGAGAAAACTCAGTGCAACATGTGCTGTGGATTGTAATTCAGTGGTATCAAAACCAAATTTTATTGGAATCCAAGGCACTTCTTGGTGATGGCTATTATCACGATACATTTCAGCATTCTAACCCCAGTTATTAATCATTAAAATGGGGGGAAAGTATTCCCCTTCCCCTCTACTTGCTGTCCTTGTAACTGTTTTGTTGAGACTTTCACCGGGTAGGGGGAAGGAAGAAACAGAGCCTGGGAATTTCAGTCTGAAAGTTTTGGAAAATTGTGACTGACAATAAGGGGTCAGAATGGAAATTCCCGCACAGCTCTACCTATTGCGGCTGGCGCTGCTGCTGCTCCCCCTGTACAGTTACTGTTCTCCTTCCAAGCAGACAGCCATGGCTGCGCTCCTCCAACTGGAAGTATAGGCAGGTGCTTCTTCAAAAGCACTATCAGTGCCGTTCTATATCTCAGCACTGACGCCCCCAACTCTGAGCCCAAGACCCTTCCTCCTCCCAAAATAGCACAACTGAGCTACAGAGGCCCAAAAAATTAGCCCCAGCCTGCTGAACTTTGACCTCCCCCCTTCATATCTGCCTGCTGCACTGTAGGAAAAAGATACACACAGTCAAGGCCACATAATATGAATGGGCTCAATGGAAAAGGTTTTCCATGCACCAAACCATTCGATATTAGTTTATCCAAATGTGCCCATATAAGTGGCATTAAATAATTTTCCTTTAATATCATTAATTGACAAATCACTGGTTTCCTCCTCTAAAGCACAGTTAGTGTCAATTACTGCACACTGATTAATTGGCTGTTTACAGCTGACAGTTTGAACGGAATCAGATTTTAATTTTATGCCTGGCTTTGTGCATCAAACAGAGGTTTTCATTTTTTAGCATTCAAGAACTTTTAAAAAAAAGCATTTCTGCACCACTGCTTTCATTTTTGGCTCGTGATAGGCCAATGAATGGATAGAAATGTCTTGGCAATTGGAAGAAAGTTGTGATGTGATATTAAACAGGCCATCAGTCACTGAAGGGACAGCACATCATTTCTGAAAGCTCAGTCATTGGTAGCCTTCAGAAGACCCAGCTGTACATTTCAAGCCACTGAGTGAGACTATGTCTTGGGGGAACTTGCTTCCCAGGAAGGGGTCCGGCTTTCGTGTCCCTCAGCTCTCCTCTACTTTCCCTATGGGCTTCCAAGTTTTCTTCTTCCCTAAAGAGCTCTCCATTGCAGCTATTCTCTTTTTGTCAGATGATCAAAAGCCATTACTGATCCTCTTTAAACCATGGTGAGAGCACTCCTGAGTGAAGAGAATGGCCATAAGAATGGCCGTACTGGGTCAGACCAAAGGTCCATCCAGCCCAGTATCCTGTCTGCCGACAGTGGGCAATGCCAGGTGCCCCGTAGTGAGTGAACCTAACAGGTAATGATCAAGTGATCTCCCTCCTGCCATCCATCACCCCTCTCTGACAGACAGAGGCTAGGGACACTATTCCTTACCCATCCTGGCTAATAACCATTAATGGACTTCAACATCCATTAATTTATCCAGTTCTCTTTTAAACCCTGTTATAGTCCTAGCCTTCACAACCTCCTCAGGCAAGGAGTTCCACAGATTGACTGTGCGCTGTGTGAAGAACTTCTTCCTTTTATTTGTTTTAAACCTGCAGTCCATTAATTTCATTTGATGGCCCCCAGTTCTTATATTATGGGAACAAGCAAATAACTTTTCCTTATTCACTTTCTCCACACCACTCATGATTTTATATACCTCTATCATATCCCTCCTTAGTCTCCTCTTTTCCAAGATGAAAAGTCTTAGCCTCTTTAATCTCTCCTCATATGGGACCCGTTCCAAATCCCTAATCATTTTAGTTGTCCTTCTCTGAACCTTTTCTAATGCCAGTATATCCTTTTTGAGATGAGGAGACCACATCTGTTCGCAGTATTCACGATGTGGGCACTCCATGGATTTATATAAGGGCAATAAGATATTCTCTGTCTTATTCTCTATCCCTTTTTAAATTATTCTTAACATCCTGTTTGCTTTTTTGAGTGCTGCAGCACACTGCGTGGATGTCTTTAGAGAACTCTCCACGATGATTCCAAGATCTTTTTCCTGATTAGTTGTAGCTAAATTAGCCCCCATCATATTGTATGTATAGTTGAGGTTATTTTTTCCAATGTGCATTACTTTACATTTATCCACATTAAATTTCATTTGCCATTTTGTTGCCCACTCACTTAGTTTTGTGAGATCTTTTTGAAGTTCTTCACAGTCTGCTTTGGTCTTAACTATTTTGAGCAATTTAGTATCATCTGCAAACTTTGCCACCTCACTGTTTACCCCTTTCTCCAAATCATTTAAGAATAAGTTTAATAGGATTCGTTCTAGGACTGACCCTTGGGGAACACCCACTAGTTACCCCTCTCCATTCTGAAAATTTACCATTTATTCCTACCCTTTGTTTCCTGTCTTTTAACCAATTCTCAGTCCATGAAAGGATCTTGATCTACGTAAGAGCCTTTGGAGAGGGACCTTGTCAAAGGCTTTCTGGAAATCTAAGTACACTATGTCCACTAGATCCCCCTCGTTCACATGTTTGTTGACCCCTTCAAAGAACTCTAATAGATTAGTAAGACATGATTTCCCTTTACAGAAACCATGTTGACTTTTTCCCAACAATTTATGTTCTTCTATGTGTCTGACAATTTTATTCTTTACTCTTGTTTCAACTAATTTGCCCGGTACTGACGTTAGACTTACCAGTCTTTAATTGCCGGGATCACCTCTACAGCCCTTTTTAAATATTGGTATTCCATTAGCTATCTTCCAGTCATTGGGTACAGAAGCAGATTTAAAGGACAGGTTACAAACCATCGATAATAGTTCTGCAATTTCACATTAGAGTTCTTTCAGAACTCTTGGGTGAATGCCGTCTGGTACCGGTGACTTGTTACAGTTAAGTTTATCAATTAGTTCCAAAACCTCCTCTAGTGACACTTTAATCTGTGACAATTCCTCAGATTTGTCACCTTCAAAAAAAGGTTCAGGTTTGGGAATCTCCCTAATGTCCTCAGACATGAAGACTGAAGCAACGAATTCATTTGGTCTCTCCAGAATGACTTTAAGTGCTCCTTTTGTATCTCTATCGTCCAGGGGCCCCACTGGTTGTTTAGGAGGCTTCCTGCTTCCGATGTACTTAAAAAACATTTTGTTATTACCTTTTGAATTTTTGGCTAGCTGTTCTTCAAACTCCTTTTCGGCTTATCTTATTACATTTTTACACTTAATTTGGCAGTGTTTATTCTCCTTTCCAGATACCTCACTAGGGTTTGACTTCCATTTTTTAAAAGATGCCCTTTTATCTCTCACTGTTTCTTTTACATGGTTTTTAAGCCACGGTGGCTCATTTTTAGTTCTTTGACTGTGTCTTTTAATTGGGGGTATACTTTCAAGTTGGACCTCTATTATGGTGTCTTTGAAAAGTGTCCATGCAGCTTGCAGGGATTTCACTCTAGTCACTGTACCTTTTAATTTCTAGAATCAGAGAGGTAGCCGTGTTAGTTTGGAATAGCAGAGGTAACAAAGAGTTCTGTGGCACCTTAAAGACTAACTATAAAGTTTTGAAGCATAAGCTTTCGTGGGCTAATACCCACTTCGTCGGATGCAAGCAGTGGACCTTTTAATTTCGGTTGAACTAACCCCCTAATTTTTGCATAGTTCTCCTTTCTAAAATTAAACGTCACAGTGTTGGCCTGTTGAGGTGTTCTTCCTACCACAGGGATGTTAAATGTTATTCTATTATGATCACTATTTCCAAGCGGTCCTGTTATAGTTACCTCTAGGACCAGATCCTGCGCTCCACTCAGGACTAAAACAAGAGTGCCTCTCCCCTTGTGGGTTCCTGTACCAGCTGCCCCAAGAAGCGGCCATTTAAAGTATCAAGAAATTCTGTCTCTGCATTTTGTCCTGAGGTGACATGTAGCCAGTCAATATGGGGATAACTGAAATCCCCCATTATTATTGAGTTCTTTATTTTGATAGTCTCTCTAATCTCCCTCAGCATTTCATCATCACTATGTGCATATGCCTAACCTAACCGGAATAATTGCCTTCTCTTGGGGCTGTCACCCATCTCCGTCCTCACTCCATCTCTGCTGAACTGCAGGGCAGTCTAACAATCTACAGCCACACGGTGCATGCTCCTCAGGGCACTTGCCCCGGAAGGCATCCGGTCTGCTTTTGGACACTGTCAATGGAATCACAAAGAACAGTACCTCCTCCTCCTCCAGAGACTCCGTCAGCGGCCCATTCCGCGTCTCCTGGAAAAGGATTTTCTTCATTTTCCGGTACTGAAGGTTATCCAGCTCACGCACAGCATCCTTCGTCCTCTGTATGAGGTCAATTAGGACCCGGGGCGGCCGGTCTCGGCGAACAAAGTCATGCTGATTTTGAAAAGAGAGAAGGTATGTGGCCTCAGACGCAGCACCATACGTGTTTTGCCAGACAACATGAGCCATGGTAATTATTACATTACAAGTCACCTGATATGACTTTTTCCCCCCCATCCTCAACACCATTAGGTACCAAAGCTCCCAAAATCCATTTAGAACTGATTAGATGCACCGTACATCAGCCACATCAACATAAGTAAGCAAGCTAGCCATGCGGCAGCCTGTTATACAGCATTCAGACGGTGAAATGCTTCATTCAGTTGTTATAAAAATCGGCAGGAGTGCAGGACTCGGCACAAGCATATGGAGAAATATGGTCACTTTTTAAAAAAAAAATATATGGGCTGCCACAAATCAGAGGTCAACTCAGAGCAGGAGGGCTAGTGGGTAGGGTACTAGACTACATGTCAGGAGACCTGGGGCCTATTCCCATCTCTGCCACTGGTGACCCTGGGCAAGTCACTTCACCCCCCTCTGCCCATTTCCCCTCCCAGCTTTTGGTCTGTCCTGTGCCTAGCACAACAGGGCCTAAATCTGGGGTGGGGCCACTGTGAGATACTGTAATAAAAATAGTAACTGACCTGTTCCCCCCCCCCCCCATGTACATCACACACACAAAGACACACTCACTCCTCTTTCGATGTCTTACACACGCACACACTTGAGGTAATCCAAGGAGCAACATAATCAAATTTAAACAGCGGCCAATTTTCAGATTTATCCTCTATACCTTTCAGATGCATAAATAGGAATAATGGGACGACTAAGGGCTTTATTGCACTCCCAGTAAGTCAGTCAATGGGAATAGAATCAGGTAATTACACAGATCACAGCTCAGGAAAGCATTTTAGCACATGGTAGAGTCCAGCACTTAAAACGCATCCTTGAATGTGCCCCCTCTCTCAAATAGTCAATAGGGACCACTGATAATATTTGTGACTAGCAGGCTTTTGACTGACAATCATTCTGGGTAGGTTATTCATTTGCCAATATTCTGCACATCCTCCTTACACTGGCCTATCTTGCTTGTAGGCAAGACAGTCGGATACATTTTTAAGTGTTCTAATGAGCAAGTGTATCCTATATAATTTCTTCAGGCAAGGACAATGAAGCAAAGGGAAAAGATTCCGTCACCTAAAGATTTGTAACCAGCAGGCCTGATGGAGCAAACACTCACTACTGGAATAGCACAAAGTATTTTGAAGAGCCCTGTTTACATCCCCGGAACTAGTCACAGTAATAAGCACTACCCTGGGTCCAGGATCTGCCCCATATTTGTTCTATTTGTAATATAAATCAAATCATTCAAAGAAATGAAGCCAGGTGTACAAGATAGGTGAAGATGAAGCACTCCTCAAGAGAGGAGTCTCACATCCAGAAGAGGCGGGAGGATCAGATTATCTTGTGTTCATGATCTGTAAATAGAGGTATGCCAAAGCCTTCTTTTTTTAATTTTTAAATAAAATTAAAGCTATTGTGCGTTTGGGTTTTATTAACAAAGATGCCCATTCATTTCAGTATCAAAGTGTCTTTTACTGTAACTCAAGTTTTGATGGTCATTTCACAGAGAAGAAAATGGAATAAATTTCTAACCTTTATATGCAGACCCTCCAATTTAAATTTTAATGGAAACACTGGCAAGTGAATGAAGTCAACTTGCAGCTAATTGTGGGTGGAGATAAAATTACCATTTTCATCTCACTGTAGAGAATGTTTAAAATAGAAAAAAAAAATGCATTTCAAACCATGTTACGGATTCTGGAAGTGCCAACATTAATCCATGCCAATTGCGCCCATTCAGCCAAGTACTCAAACACATCGTTTATTTTAAGCTTATATGAGTAGTCCCAGTGCAATACATGGGACTAATTGCATGCTTAAAGTTAAGATGGTGTTTTAATACCTTATTGAATCAGGGCCCGAGTTAGATTGCAAGGTACATGTATGAAACAGAAGAGTCAAAAGTCATCCATAGCTAATTTATGATTGCTTATCTCTATTATAGTAGTAACTATAAGCCCCAAACAAGATCAAGGCCCCACTGAGCCTGGCTCTGCACTCACACATATTAAGAGAGTCCCCGCCCCAAAGAGTTTACAATCGAAATACAGACATGACAGGTTAAGGGTGGGAAGGGAAACAGAGGCAAAGAGGGGAAGTGAGTTGCCCAAGGTGACACAGCACGTCAGTGGCAGAGCCAGGAATAGAATCCACATCTCCCAGTAACAAATGGTGAAAATCAAGCTAGATTTTAAAATTCCTTCTAGTTTAAAAAAAAATCTAAGGTGGTTATTTGTTTCGTTTTTTAAACAACATTTTTAATTTAACTGTCCCTTTAACAAAGCTCATACCACATACGGAGTTGACATTGCATTCATTCTCAGGAGCATTTAATTCAACAATCACTTAGTACAGTCCCCATAGAAAAATACCACCACCAACATAACCTATACCCCTTCTTACGTAAAACAGCCTAGGCTGCCCAAAAATAGCTTGAAAGAAGAAAGTATTGTATGCTGTAAACTGAGGAACTTTGGGGCGGATGAAGAAGGGAACAAATTTGTGGCGCAGCGATCAAAGTCTTCTGATAAACCAATTAAAAGGACTGAACATGTACAATCTAGGAATGACATCTCAGCTGCAACTGTTTACATAGACTCCTGCCCAAGGTAACCATGAAATCATATCCTTCAATGAACTTGCACTATTACTAGAGAGCCGAAGGATTGCCAAGCCACATGAATGAATCATCAAGAAACTAACATAAACCTATTAGCTGGTCAAAGGATTATCAATGTGCTGCAAGTGGAACCAGAGATGAAAACACTGATATGTGCTATACAGCACATACTCAGATCACAGGGGAAAAAATACACCGGGTCCCGAAGAGATTAAAAACAGAGCCTGATTTATCAGCATTTCAGTGGAAAACCAAGTCATAGGAGTTAAATATATGCACAGTATGGTCCAGGTTTACAGCACAGCCAGAAGAAAGAGCGCAAAGCTGACTATGCAGTACAGAGTGTATGGTTTCGATTTCTCACTTCACAAACCAAGAGAGGCTCTGATGCATCCATGAGAACACATTTTACTGAGCTGAAAGAGCAACAAGAGAAGCCATAAAACAAAGGCTGAATGGTAGCCTTAGAACAAAAATCAGCATCAAAAGGCTGCAAGGTAAGCACAGAGCAGCGACCTAGCCAACTGTGGAAATTAAGCAAAAACTACTATGGAGCTAGTGATTCCTCTGCCGAAATATTTAAGGAAAAACTGAGTCCTGTTTACCTGATGTGGAACAGCCGCATGCCATGCAATTCTCACCAGCAGCCAGGCACTGCAACCAGAGGAATAGCAGGCCACTGATCAATTTTAAAGAAAGGCAATATGTAAAAAAAGGCCTGATGGAAAAGGGGCCGGACAAATTTCACACATGGCTACCTTCTAAAGAAAGGCTGCTCCTTGAATTTCCCCAAGATAAAGCCCCTGGAGTTACCCAAGGCTCCTGCACTTTTCAGGTAGGCTGTAGCCAGATGACATAGGAGTTGAATGTCTGATTTACAATTCACTTCCTATCTGTAACGTCAATAAAGTGGGGACACGACCTTCGGTATGTGGTCCCTGGCCTACTTTCATATTATAAACTGTAAACTGCTGCAAAGAAAAAGTTTCTTTACTCCCAAAACAAATGGTAACAGATTAGGTTGGGAATGAAAACTGGCAAAAGACCATAAACAAAGGACAATAATAAATGATAAAGTATCAAGTTTAGGGAAAGACTGAGCAGTTGCTGTGGGAATTGGTGTTAAGTAAGTTTTAATTTAACATCTTCATTAATACAGAAAAGGGCGTAAAAGGCAAGTTAATGGAAGTCACAACGCTTACTACATAGGGAGGAGTTGCTAGCACCAGTCTGGATAGAGAAATAATAGGGAGATGGAGAGATTAGAAACACGGATAGAAAACCAAAGGAGATTCAACTTGAAAAAAAATCTAACACTTAAAAAAAAAAAATGCTACACGCAAACAAAAATGCTAAAAAAAGACCTAAGGGAGGCAGTGGACAGGAAATTAGACAAGATTTTGCAACAATACAGTGGCCAAAAAGGTCAATGAACTTTGGGGCTGCATTCAAAGAAGCATCATCATCACAGAGCAGAGAGGAAACAGCCCTCCATGTGGCTCAAGCATAACCAGACCTGGCACAGTGCTTTCTGCTGTGGGCACACCACCCCCAGAAAGAGGTGTCAAAACGGAGAGATTTGGAGAAGAGCAAAATGATCAGGAGGGCTGGAAGGACTGATGTCGGAGAAAAGAGCTGCATGTCTCTAGTTTGGCTAAGAGAAGAGCAAGCAGAACCACCAGGGAAATTGTAGAACACTACCAACATCTGAAGGATGCAAACACTACGGGCAGAGAAGGGCAACTTCACTGGTTCAGATACATGCAGAGGATGAATGAAAGAGACCAGCTGAAGAGAGCGGGGCAGGAAAGGGACTCAGAGGGAAGCCCAGGAAGCAGTGGATGGATTGTATCAAAGATGATGGTCAGCAGGTGGACCTTTCTGCCGCCTTGGACAGATGAAGATGGAGGGTGCTTGCATGCTGACCCAACCCCAGCTGATGGGAGGAGGGGGAGATGGAAAAGAACGCACACGGATATCCAATTTCTGATTCACGTTCTTTTCCTCTCCACTTAAGGCCATACACGAGGTCACCCTCCCTCCAGAGATGGAGCACTCCTGTAACGCAGGACCCAGCTCTGCCTCCTGCGGGCTCCATTGCCATTACACTAGACCAGTCGGCTGGTTTGCTCTTTTAAACTACATCTGGAATGCGGAAATCCCCTCTGGCCCCTCAGAGCTTTTCAGCACGTACTCTTAAGTCTTGTCTATACAGAAAAACTACCCAGTGGGTGCCTGCAACAGGTGCAACTAAAACTAATGCTGGCGCTGGTTTGTCCTTTCCTAGGCTTAGAGTTCAGCTACATTCAGCGCTGCTGCAGACCTCATGATGGGATCCTTTATCTGCTTGCTGCTGACAGGAGGCCCTTCCTTCAGCTAGGGGGCTACTGCACAAAACCTGCCTCATGAGACCTGCAACTTCCTCCCAGAAGTCAAACACGTCCTCCGCAAAGCCCACTCCGGTGCAAAGGGGCAGGAGCTCCCAAAGTAGCTCCTCACATCATCATGAACCCTTTTCCCATGCAGCTGGCCCTCAGTCCTCTCCAACAGCCTGAACCTCGGAGCAGCCTGTTAAAACAGATGCATTTTAACAGGAGCAGAATGAGGTCTGAAGACACAACATCGAGTGCCCTAATTCTCTAGCAATTCAAACAAACAAGGCCATCAGGCTTTTACATTTCACACCGGCAGGTTGCAATTTGCTGAAGGACCAATGCAGCCAGATATCAAAAGTGATTCTCAGAACCAGCCGTTCTGCCTGTAACAGGGTGGATTTCACATGAGCCATTTACATGAAAGGAGGCGTCAATGTGATGCTTTAGAAAGACGCAGCAACAATAGCGGCAGACAAGTTGTGCATAAAGGATGAAATTCATCTCTGCATGGAGGGCCAGTCCAAGGCCACTACACAACACGTCCGTGCAGAAGGGTGAGTTTCATCCCAGGTTAACCACAACTGTCGGAAGTGCCGTCCTATTCCACACAACATTTGGCATTCCCAATTAGTATTCCATACTAGCAAAAGTCTGGTGGCAAGAGGTAGGGGACCATGAATTCATTCATTTATTGTCAGGGTGAATTTCAAGGCCGTCTTGCAAAATTCTACTGGCCCAAAGCGAGATTTAATGTTTGGAACGGAGAAGTAAAATATCATCAATTTTCCATTATCATTGAAATGTTAAAGTGTGGAAACGGGTTCAGTGCCTGGACTGAGAAATGGTCACAATACTTTTGCAAAGCTGCTTTAGAAAGGTCTTTGCTTAATTCACCCACCTTTTATCATGTAAGCTTTGGGGAGGGAAGCTGTTAAATAGAACAGAGCCTGGAATTACATTTCTGAAGGCAACTACATAGTAATTGTAATAAAAAGGGAGAATTCTTCAGGAAAACCAATCCATAGGGTGCAAGTAGTCTTGACTTTGCAGCACCTATGCCTACCTGGATACACTAGAAAATGGCCTATTCCACTCTGTCAAGCAATGCGATGTCCCACCACCAATACTGGTAACATTACTCCACCTCCAACCTCCCTCCCTCTCCCAAGCTTCTGAAATAGAAAAGTGAAGAGTTACCCGCAACAGGTCTGCTGACGATGGCCTTTCCTGAGGTATTTTCTGCAAGCAGTAATCAACAAATCCCCTAAAGGAGTCTGTCCTGTAGAGAGAGATTTAAGGGGGGAATCAATTCAGGGTCTGGAAGGCACAGCAATGACTTTCAAAATTTATCTGCATCAGTAAGAGAAAAAAAATCTGTATTTCTTTGTTCTTAAGTTCTGGGACACGAGACAAACTGGATTGTTGCCAAGTGTACCAGGTTAATTCCTTTGGTTCCTCAGTGCAGGGAGAAACTCCTGGACACTCTCAGTGAGGGGACAATCACAGCGCGTGTTGGACAGTAAGATGTTCCGTACTGGAGTCCAAGTCCTTTTACTCTAGTGAAGGTGAAGTTGGCACTGGGAGATGCATCTTCTACAAAAAAGACGCTTTCCTTTTAATAACTGAATGGTATAGATCTCCATTTTGTCCAGTCATTACTGACAACGCACCAGCTGTGGCACTTAAGCACGTTTACTTTAATGGGACTTAAGCACATGTTTCAGGGCCTTGCTCAACTGGGGCTGGTATCTTGAGGGATTCCCTGCCTCCCCATGCCCAGTAAAAGAAATAATAGTCTCCTTGAGTGTATTGTTCCCTCCCTGCCAATGAAACTCAGACATGAACACATTTCAACTGGAGTAATATTTCTGTATAGACTACACAGATTTCCTTGGTAACAAAAGTCCTGTGGCACCTTAAAGACTAACTATAAAGTTTTGAAGCATAAGCTTTCGTGGGCTAATACCCACTTCGTCGGATGCAAGCAGTGGCCTTCCATTGCTTGCATCCGACGAAGTGGGTATTAGCCCACGAAAGCTTATGGTTCAAAACTTTATAGTTAATCTTTAAGGTGCCACAGGACTTTTGTTACCTCTGCTATTCCAGACTAACACGGCTACCTCTCTAATTCTTGACAGATTTCCTTATGTTCTTGGTCTCCATCTGCATTTTTGGTGCCAATGTGAGGGCACAAAGGACAACAGAAAAGTCCATCACTAACAGGGATATCAATTGATGTATTCACAGCTGTGGATACTCTGCAGCAATCTTCCTCTCAGATTCAGTAAGACAACCTTTGGATTCTCTGGTGCTCCAGACCAGCAGCTGGAAAGTGTGTCAGCTTCACATCAGGTTCTAGTAACTTAGAACAATGAATACTACTCTTGCGTTATTAAATGTAACTTATTTTATTCTGCCCCTAGATTTTTTAATTTTCCATATGCTGTACATGAAATACAGTAACTGCATAATAAACACCGTCAAGACAGAAGTTAGAGGTTTGGACGTGTGGATAGAAGACCAAGTTTTTGGCACCTGAAAAGGCGTGAAAGGCAGATTGGGATTATGGGACAAGTACATTAGCTGAATGTTTCCATTATGAAATAACTGACATGACAATATGGTTTTCATTAGGGTTCAGAGTTAACACATGAGTCGATAACAGGGCAAGTTCATACTCCTCTGTGAGCTATTGTTTCAGATTGTCTGCAGTCATCATTGTCTCAGTTACACTCCACTTTTGGAGGGTTATATTTGCAACCATAAAAGAGCAAGACATTTTAAAAAAAAAACACAAAGCTTGGGATTCTGGAACACAAGGTGAGGATTCTACAGCTATAGAGCCCTGAATATTTGACAAAGCTCCTAAAGTAACTCCCAGGAAAAGCTAGTTGAATCTACCTATCTGCAGCTATCCTTTCCTCACAGTTACACTAACAGTTCCTCCTTCAACCAAGCCCCATTCACACCTGGAAATTCGGTTGACACTGACATAGGTTGGCTTAATACACACTCTAACATTTGACTTCCTGCAGTATCTACAGGCGTGTAATTAGTACCTGCACACATCCGACTGCAGGACAGCCGAAGTGACGGCAGGTGAAAGCTAAGCCTACCTACTAGAGAATATCTGTGCAGTAGCAGACATGGAACTTGACAGCTGACAGTCAATCGCTACA
Organism: Sternotherus odoratus; assembly: GCA_032164245.1. NCBI lineage: Eukaryota > Metazoa > Chordata > Testudines > Kinosternidae > Sternotherus > Sternotherus odoratus. The sequence goes on along the minus strand of JAVMKO010000015.1, from coordinate 6,478,704 downwards.
CCGGAACAGGCACTTTCCTTGTCAGATATTTAACTTCAGGAAGGGTACTGGAGAGGCCAACGATTTTCAGGAAAACAAAAACCAAAGGAGAACAGAGAGTAGCATTCTTACCATTCATTTGACTGTAACGTAGGGGAGTCATTCTGGGCTATGTGATATAAGGCACTCATTGCATTCATGTTGAAAAGGGGAGGCTTCCGTTCGGCTGGAAAGACAAGAGAGAGGAGCGATAAAGCAGGCAAAGACAACGGAGAAAGACAAGGAAGTTCAGGCAAGGCGTCGCTGCTAAATCAATAGCTCGTTACTGTCGTCATGCTACATAAACCAATTATTTTAATCTCCTAGGTTAGTTCAGGACAACCCTTTAGGAAAAATTGCTGGTCATCTGAATGCTGGATGGGACAGGTCACAAGAAAGCCAGTGCAACCCAGTGGGTTTTACCTGTCAAGAGGGTTCTAGTATCTTTTACCCTAGTGACATCTTCCTGTGTTCGGCCTCCTACAGTAAATACAGGACAAGAAAAAAATTGTCGGTGAAGTGACAATTGTAGGCAAAACGTGATCACCATCTGCCCCGGAAAAGCTGGGAACCGGCACCTAAAAACTGGGTGCTCTGAGTGACAACGTCTGAGGCTACAGAGGACAAGATGCCTTCGATTTTGGTGTCCTTGGAACTGCACCCAACTGGCAGAAGGACAATTTGCCTGCCTACCTGCTGTTTTGCTAAATTCCTCCTCAGCTCCCCTTAGCCCTAGTCATTCCTGGGAGCGTATTTCTGAAAGGGAACTCAACGACTGCCTGTCTGTGCTCTCCCCAGAACGGGGCACAACTGCTGATCATAGAAACCGAGGCAGAAGGCCAGTTTTCACCCTGGTCCAAGGTCAGACATACCATGATTCAATGCAGCCAGATTTTTAAGTTCATGTCAGGTCAGAGCAGAGCAGCTACTTGTTGCTGACATGCAATGTGCATACAACTCAACACCTCAGACTACTGTGCAACTAATTTTGGCTATGCAAGAAATTGAGTCCCCACCATCCTGGGTCAGACAAACACTCAAGAGCCATGCCCCAGTAGCTGAATAAGAAAATCGGTACTTTCCAAGAAGATTAGCAACAAGAAATACTTTGTAAAAAAGCTTTGAGATCCTTGAATGAAAAGCTCCATGGAAGTTCAAATATTAATTCAGCCTCAGTGCCCAAAAGGGGTCTATCACAATATCCATTTTACAGTGGGGAAAACAATCACAGAGAGGTTAAATGACTAGTTCAAACCCACAAAGCAGGGCTGGGAAGAGAACCCAGGAGCTCTGATCCTCCATTTCTTAATTCTAAAATACAAACTGCATCAAGGCGAAGCTAGTTCTAGCCACTGAAAAGCGAGACTAGTAATTGCCAGCCATCACACTGCATGAGATATGGAACCACCCCCTTCTCTTGGAAAACAAGAGTTCTCCCCATCCCTGGTCCCCTTTGCCAGTCCCCAGGGTCTGCTGCCCAGTGAAGGTTTACCAGAAGTACCATTTTCAGGGAACTTCCCCTTACAGCGAAGATCCCAGACTTCCGATAGATTGCTACAAACATAGTTTTAAAATGGGTTATTTTTTCTTTGAAAATGATCTACTGAACAAATACAAAGTTAATTTTCAAACTTTAAAATGTGCACAACCATTCCATAGAACAGCTACCGCAACAACATATGCTAGTGCTAACTAGCCAAGTACCAGTTGCCATTAATTCCTTTTTGACCTATTCTCATCGAAACACTGGCTACCCTGGTGTAGTATTTGGTTTATTAAAGCTGTCTCAAAAGCCAACTCTCAAGATAAAGAAGGTTCCACCACAACAGGGTACTGTCTGAATGCTTAACAACATTGAACAGCTATCACAATGCAGGGTTTCACTGCTTATGTTTCATGTTTTTCTTATAACCCATATTTGATGGGCCCTGTGCTGAGAATTATTGTGGTTACTGTCACTGTAGAGAGGGGAGAGATCCTGTATTTTACCTGCTGGTGTAGACACTGAAGAAAACACAGGGGGTCCCTGATGAGGAGACTGGGATCAAGAACAGAAGAAAACAGAACAAAGATGTCATGGCAGAATGGTGGGGACAGCGGGAGGGGGAATTATCTCCGAGGCCCCATTAAGAGCACAACAGATTTTTTATCTTTGGGGTTTGTTGTTCACATGCTATTTCTTGCAACGTGCCTCTGGGATTTTCCTTGCCGACTGGGGCAGCATTTAGGTTTCCAGTGTGATAGGTTACGCTGCCTTGACTGAAGATTTTCCAGTGCAGTCAGGACGTTATCCCGCATCATCCCACACTGAGCAATGTTGCCTATTAATGAGTGAACACAGCATGCTAGGATCCTTACGAAGCAGCCTTTGTATACAGAAGGGTGTGGGTGCGCAATTCTCACAGAAAGAGGCAGTCACTGCCGCATTGCACCCATTGAACCTACTCTGTATGGTGAGGTGAGAAGCTGCTCAAAAGTTTGGTGTTGATGTTTAGACACTGGGGGAAAGGAACTGGTGCTTCCCTCAGCCTGAGAGTCAGTGACCCCACCACCATTACCAATAGCTAGTAACCCAGCAAGAGTGACTCTGGGTCTGACAACTATTATAAATAACACAGGACCCGAGTACTTGTGAGATGCCTTGTTGCTTTATATTCCACTGAGCCCATGCAGGGTGACAGCCCAGAACTGCTGACCCCCGCCCCAAGACACCCCAGCGAGCACTGGGTGAGGCAGCATCTTCAAGAGCCCGCCACGGTGGAGTTCCTGTCTCCCACTGCCATATATGAAAGCATGCTGGCGGCATCCTCCTTCACATCAAAACTCGAGGCATGGTTTCCTTTTCTGGGCTTCGTTTCTATGCCTCTCAAAGTTGCTTCCCATGGTGGCATCTTGTCAGGCCTCTTACCTAGGTCCTGTGGTTATCCATCAAGTGCTGTGAACGTGCTTGTCCATCTACACAATACAGAAGAAGATACGGGTCCAGTCCTCCAGGCCGACAATTCAACTGTACGGACAGCGCCAGTCAGACACCCAATACAAGGGGTGAGCGATTGAAGAGTGGCATAAATAATCCCCTCTCAATGGGTGTGTATTTCTAAAATGGCTTCTGTGGATGAACACTGGAACAGTATCGGGGAGAACGTGGTTTTAAGAAGGGATTTAAATGGAGCAGGCAATGAGGCTTGTCGTAAGGGGCAGCACCGAAGAAGGCACAATAAAGAACAGAGGAGGACACACTGTGTGTGGTAAGGTTGTGGCTGGTATTAGGGGATAGGCATGAGATGGGAAGTAGGAAGAAATAAGCCTGACGGGGATGGGTGTCCGGAATGTAAAGACGACAATAGTAAGGTGCTTCCCAATACTCGCAAGGTGCCATTCCACAATGGGTCCATGGAGTGGGGTCAGCACCACAGTCATCTCCAGGAGTGAGCCATCTCTGTGATTATGTCTACACTGCAGCTAGGAGCAGGCTTCCCCGCCCAGGTGGACAGACTTGCACTAGTGGGGCTGGCGGGGACTCAGAATAGCCACCCAAGCTGGGCTTGAGAGCCACATCAGTCACACAGTTCGACCCCACTAGCACGAGTTACGCTGGCTCCCAGTTGCAGTCTAGAAAGTCCCTCACTGTTGTAGCTTAACAGGCTGTGTGCACAGGGAAGACTTTGATGGCGGAGGCTGAATTATCAGCTATGTGTAAGCACCACTCATCTGCTTGCTCAAGAATGGGATATTCGTGTACTTTCTTGGGCATAGGTTGAGGTTATTCTTTGTGGGTCTATCGGAATCATCCCAGGAGGATACTGCCGTCGTACTGGGAAATGAGGTGGACAAGCAACGTGACGGCTGAGGGAGCACTTTAAGAACTATTCATATAGCAACTTCAACAGTTTGACAGGGTTTAAGGCATCTGGTTTTAAATCTGGGCTTACAGGAGTTTATCACCTTCAGGTACCAATAAGGCCCCTTACCTGTAAGGGATTTCAAAAAAGCAGGTTGGAATCTTTATAATTAGCTGTTGGCTATAGGCCAAATTCAACTCTGGTATAGGAGGACAATTTCCACTAAATTCATCGGAAGTTTCATCTTCTTACACCAGCACCGAATTTGTTTCTAGATCAGGAATTCACTCCCAAAGGGCTCAGTCCCCTGGACTGTACAGTACCTCTGGATTGTACAGAAATCAACAGGGGTTGAGGGTACAGAGCCTCTTGTAGAGACATTCAGCAACACATAGGATTGGGTTCAAAGGAAGAACCTGCCAGCATCAGGAGCAGTTCTCCTGTGATGACTGTAACCAATCTACTGTGGGCTCATCCATGTATGAATAGGGGATAACACATCCAGAACCTCTGACAATTAGAACCCACTTTCATCAACTTCCAAACGAAGCAGCCAGCTGAGACACCCAAATTCTACATCTGGATGCTTAAAGTGGCTCATAGGGACGTAAATGCTCTTTTTTCTGTTTCTACAATAAATGACAATTTGAGGAACCAAAGGTAGGTTTGGGATGGTTTCTTAAGGGACTCCTCTTTGAAAACTGGCCCTGCAGAATCACATTTACAGCCTTTTCTTTTGTTTTCTCCTGAAGAACCTTTTATTCAGAGGAATTTCAATATTATATTAGCTACAGCAGCTTCAGTGCTTCCTCTTCTGCCAGCAATGGAGGATCTGCCCAAACCCAGCTCTGACTAAACACATTAAAAAAGGCCAACCAAATCCTTTTTGTGCTCAGAGTCCTTATTCCCTGAGCACCTCAGGCTAGAATAAAACACAGTAGTGGTGACAGTTAACTCTTGATCTACCAGAGAGAATGGAAGTGTTGGAAATCAACAGGAGTACTTGTGGCACCTTAGAGACTAACAAATTTAAGCATAAACTTTCATAGGCTACATCCCACTTCATCGGATGGATAGAATGGAACATATAGTAGGAAGATATATATATACATACAGAGAACATGAAAAGGTAGAAGTTGCCATACCAACTCTAAGAGGCTATTTAATTAGGATGAGGTATTAGCAGCAGGAGAAAAAAACCTTTTGGAGTGATAATCAAGATGGCCCATATCAGACAGTTGACAAGAAGGTGTGAAGATACTTAACACGGGGAAATAGATTCAATTTGTGTAATGACCCAGCCACTCCCAGACTCTATTCAAGCCTAAGTTTATGGTATCCGATTTGCAAATTAATTCCAGTTCAGCAGCTTCTCATTGGCATTCACCAGCAGGGTTTTCTAAATGTGTCAGGCTCTTTTTATTTAAGAGGGAGAAGAGTCTTCCAGTCTCTTAGGACACCAGAATAAATCACAAATTCAGCATGATGGGTACTTGGCAATGGAGCAGAATAACATATTTACTCACCTAACTCAATGCACGTGATCCCAAGAGACCAAACGTCTACCTTCCCATCATACTGTCCTTCGTCCATAGCCAAGATCACCTCTGGGGCCATCCTACCAAGCACAGCACAAAATATGCAGGTTATGGGGAAAAAAATCCACAGTACAGACCTTCTTAAAAAGACACCTTCATTGTCTTCAGCAGGGCAGCGGCCCCAGAACGTAAAGAATCAGCATGGAGCTGAGTACAGCCATGCTGAAATAAAACAACGCTTGCCTGCATTAGCAGCTTCTCCAAGGGGCATTTTTAAGAAAGGAAAGAAAAACAAGAGGCCAACCTGGATTGTCTTGCTGTTATCACAACATGCTGGCACATGGGAGACCCACACCAATCTCAAAGGCATTGTACCTGGAGTCAGTCAGCAGGGGCTGAAGTGTCCTAAAGACATCACTTTCAGTCTCCCCAGAGATGGTGGGCTCTTTCCACTGGCACGCCAGGAGCATTTTCCAGCAGACGTGTGCAGCCAGTGAGTGCAGCTATGAAAGGAACAGGGGAATCTGGAACAGAGTGGGGAAATACGGCGATCCAGAATAAAGGGAGGCGGGGGGAGGGTGAAAAAAACAGGGGAGCCGGCTTGGGAAAGGTTCAACCTCTTAACTTGCTACTTCAGGGGGGAAGGAGGCGTCTCACCCCATGTACTTGTGCAGAGGTGGGGCGATCTCTGGCATCAATGCCCGGGAGCATCTGCCATGACATAAATGGCACGTAAAGCTATGCTGGGCCACTGGACTGGGAACATTAATCAACTCAAATGAACATCCAACAAGTTTCTTCAAAACAGAGTTCTAACCGGGCTCCGGCCCCCCTGGCAATAGAGCTTCTTTATCACTTAGGACAAAGATGAATTTTTTAAGCTCTTGGCACTGTTATAATTGAAACAGTGACAGTGGCCACATCAAACTGTGCTGCAAAGGCCACCTCTTCTCATGGGCACTCAGGAGGAAAGTGGATTGAAGAGCTGGGCATGGAGGTTTTAAAAGGCTGCTCAGTTAATGCTCCTGGTTGGAGGTTTTTAAAACCGCATATCGTTTGTGAAGCACCACAAGTGAGCGCGAGGCCCTGTGAAGACTAACGTGTTCCAGCTTTACTTACCAGTAAGGTGTCCCCACAAAGGAGTTGGCAGGAGAGACTATAGACGCAGACCCAAAATCAGCTAGTTTCACCTGACCCGGTTCTGTGAGGAGAATGTTTCCAGCTTTAATATCCCTTGGGAACAAAAGAGAAGTGCAGTTTTGGTCACAATTAAAAATGCAGTGAGCCTACGGTCCACTAGCCTTTCTGCAGAATAACCATGATGCAGCACCGGAGATGTAAAAGCCCCCAAAGAGTGATCATTTACTCATGCTTATGATGATAGTGCATCGGAGCCACTCAAGAATGGGCCGCATTGCGCTAGACACTTTACAAACATGCCCAAGGGAGTTTACAATCTCAGTAGACACAGGGTGGGGGAAAGGGTGTCACACACAAGCAGAGTGAACCATGTCAGGGCAGCAAGTGACATTTGTGCCACTGTTCGTTTTAGTTAAGAGGGAATAAGCTAAATGGAGAGAAAAGCCAGGGGAGAGGGGCCACTCAAGGGGAGAAGAGGGTAAGAGGGGCAAGTCTGGAGTGAAACTTATGCAAAGAGACCTGGGGAGGAAGGATGGAGCAAACAGCAATCAGTACAGGGCACAGAAAGTCCAGTCAAAACTGTCTCTGAATGCCCCAGGTCCCTGCTTTGGCTGCTTCTGCGACTGCTCCTACTGGCTGGAGAAAGACTCAATAATCATACGGCTTTCCTGGGAACAGGGAACCACCAGGCACTAGAAAGGAGAACAGATTAATGATGACCTTGTGGTTTAGCCACTGGGCTGAGACTTAAGAGATCTGGGTTCAATATGCAGCTCTACCACCTGGCATGACCTTGGGCATGTCACAGCAGCCATCCCGTGCCTCAGTTTCCCCAGCTGAATGAGGATACTACTATTTCCGTCTCTCACGGGGGTACAGCGTGCGGGGGATGAATTAGAATTGTTGGGGCTCCAACTATGGTTATGACGACCCTGTCAGCAGACAGACACGATGCACTGATACAAAACCATTTAAGCCGGTATAAAACATTAATTCTTAAGTGCCAGCAGCAAGGGGGTTAAATTCAAATGAACTTGTGAAATGTGGCTAAAAGCTTAAAGCCATTCATTCCAGGACACTTGGCAAAGTGCCTACCCAGAACTCCAGAGAACCTCACCTAAACATGCTCTGCCCCCAAGCTCAGGACCCAGCCAGACTTGTTTCCCCTCCCACCTCCTTCTAATGTAAAATTAGGAAGAAAAACGAACAAAAAGATTGTTTTAGGGGATCCAGCTCTCCTTACACGCTGCCAGCAGAAAGATGCACTATAGTACTGTACTGTAAAACCTGAGACAGCGTTTGGATAATGAGGGGAAAATAGTATACCAGGGATGTTTTCACACGGCAGATATCGGTTATTTGCTTTTTGCAAGAGCAGGCCCTCAGTAGAAATGGAAGGTGAGTTAAAAGTCCCAGCTGAGTCAGGCTATTCACACCGTAGCTAACGGCAACGCCAAGTTCTATTTTTTTCAAAAAACATCACAATGCACAAGAAACCACTAGAAATCAGGAGTTTTTCCTATTCAGCGGCCCACCATGTATGCCCCCAAAGCAGCATAACCTTTTACATCATTATTTGTAGGACTGCTGCTCCTAGAGACCTAAACATGCTCCGGTCCCCCTGTAGGGTGTATGGTCCAAACACTGGCACAAGACAATCCCTGCCCTAAAGAGGCACATTCTAGCCAGTGGTTCTCAACCCACGGCCTGTGGGTTGCTTGCAGCCCAGTCAGCACACAGCTGTGGCTGAGGTGACATCTTCAAGGCCATACAGGCAGTATATATACTGGGTGGATGCAGCCCAGAAAACACACAGAGAGCTGCATATGTGCCCAAAATGGTAAACAGGTTGAGAACCACTGTTTCAGACAGACAAGAGAGACAGTGTGGGAGAGAAACAGAGACACAGGGAGGTAAAGCAACATACCCAGGGTCACAGGGAAGAGAATGCAGGTTCCCTGACTCCCAGTCCAGAGCTCTATCCACAGACCAACACTGCTTCTCAAACCTAATCCTAGAACTATCCCAACAGACATTCGCTGATATTTTCATACCAGTGCCCCAGTTAGGGGAACACACTGAAATGTCAGGGGGTGCTTTTCTGTGCAGAGAGTTTATTTCTATAGGGTACACCTACAGAGAATGTATTTTACAAGCCAGAACCCAGAACAAATGCAATACCCTCAGGAAGCATACACTATTATGTCCAATGCTATCTCCACTACACTCGAATCTGTGGAAAATTAACAGAAGCTTATGCAACCGGCCTATGTCACCAGAAAAAAGGCTTCACTGAATAACAATGTACTACTACCCATATTATAGTTATTTTGAGCAAAGCTAGGGCATTGAATTCACAGGGGTAGCAAGTGACAGTACACAAAGAACTTGGGGTTGGGGCAAATATATTTCCTCCTTGCTAGTTCATAGTTGATCTACTATCTGCAATTGAAAAGAAAAATAGTTATCCTACATCCTGTTAGAGAACAGAAGAGGATGTACAATTAGGAAACTGCACATCTTGTGTCTCACCACAGGGTGTCCCCCTCATGCTAAATTGTGCTCAGCTTGTTTGCCTCTCTCTGGGGCAGGAAAACAGCAGACCCCAGGATATGAGAGAGACAGGGCGGGTGATGTAATATCTTCTATTGGACCAACTTCTCTCGCCAACACAAGTCGGTCCAATAAAAGAGTTATGTGGGCAGTTTGGTTTGGTGGTCACTCGACAATGAGGCGTGTGCCACGAAGAGCTGTTGTAGAAGACATTTTGCATGGAGACAGACGAAAGCCAACCTCAGTGGAGGCCTGCACTTTCCTCCAAGAGAAGCTGTCCTCCAAATTGCATTATTATTATTCATAGGACTGTAATGCTTAGTAGTCCCAATAATAGACATGAACCCCACTATGCTGGGTGCTGTAAAAACACAGAACATATACTGTCCCGGCTCCAAAGAGCTTTCCATGCAAGACAAGAGACAACAGGTGGATGCAACAACGAGGAGTCCTTGTGGCACCTTAGAGACTAACAAATGTATTTGGGCATAAGCTTTTGTGGGCTAAAACCCACTTCATCAGATGCAGACAAGCAAATACAAGAAAATAATAAGATAATAGCCAAGAAACAATAGACAGGTGGGCTCCATCAAGGCAATGCGCTTCTCTGTGAGCGAATGAGAACAACCATATTCCTTTGTCTCCAATGATTTCAGACACTAGGGTCTAGCAGACAACCAGAGCGCTTCTCTTGGGTCTCTCTGCTGTGGGACAGATTTTCCTCCCCCCCTTCCTGAGTCCAGGAGCTGAGCATGCTTGTGGAATGTGCGAACAGCCCTGGCTGAGAGCATAAAAATAGTTCTGCCTTGGCTACTGCAGAACAGAGTCAACAACCGTTCCAACAAAACGGTTTTCACGAGGTAGCCAGGATGCGTTAACACGCCGGAGTGGCCGCAGTGCCTCTGAAGGGAACTCCTCATTGTAGCAGCCCCAGGATGCCTTTCTGCCAAATGTTAATTCCGCAACTTAATGCTAGGGAATCAACATGGGGAGGATTTGAGCTCAATGATGGGTTTCAAGCTGCCTCTGGAAATGGAGAATCCTCACCTTTGCTCACTAATCCTGTGCGAACCCAGATCACCCTGTCTCACAGCAATACCCCAGCCTAGGGGATTAGGAGTTACCAAAACAAGACAAGACACAGACATGGGTGAAATCATGTTAAGTCAGGAGAGTCAGGAATTAAAATGGCCACACGCTGGCAAACTTTACATCACACAGGACAATTTCCAAAAACAAATGCCCAAGTCCGGTAGCTGGCCGAGTCCATGCGAGTCCAGCTTCAGAGGAAGGGTCCCAATGCTCACACACTGCTTGCTTTATCCTGGACAAGGGAAGTTTCTTCCTGACTTCTGCAGGGGTCAACTGATTTCCTGAGGCATGAATTTTATCTACTCAGATGTCAGCAAGTATAGCGTAAGTAACCGTTATTATTATTGGTCAGAAAGTTAATCAAGCTCTCTCTTAACTCTGGCTTAGGTTTCACTTTATACACCCATAAACAGTCAGGTATCTTTCCTGTATTTCCTTTGTCATCGCTGCTTCACCTAACTGCTTCCTTCCCCACATGCAGCCCAGTGTGCCTGGAAAATTAGTTTGGTTCATGGAGAGTGAAGTATTTGGAAAACCACCATCACAGAAACAAAAATCCACCGTCGGATTGCGGCTTCACTAATGATTGCAGCAAAAGAACAGGCTCATTAACGAAGAGACAGCTTCTGTTTACAAACATCAGCAGGGCTGGGAAAGGGAATACTGAAAGATGACATCAGTGTGTCAGGAAGTTCTGGTTAAATATTACTGGTTTATAAAGGTTACTGGAGTAATTCTCTAAGGCTTCTCATCAGCCCCCACCGTAGAGCAAGATAAAACATGGCAGTACTGGACTGTTCTCTTACCTATGAATCTTAGCATGAGAATGCAGGTAGGCCAGCCCCTGCAAGGCACCATGGGTAATGGCAGCAATCTCCACTTCCTGAAGTGGTTTCTTGTGAACTAAAGGGTTTAAACAACAAGATGAGGTAAGTCAGATTTGTTCCTGGCCATGGATTTACACAGCACGGGGACAGGAAGAGTTAGTCAAGTTCTTGGAACACAATGACTGACCTTTGCAGGCCATGAGCAGGGTAATACCTACACAACCCTACGTATTTCCTATGGCAAAGAGCTAGAAGGAGGTTCAGGATGAACAATATATAAAGTAGAGGTGCTTAAACACATTCCACAGAGTCCTCAAATATGACCAGCATACGCCTGTGGCTAATGATATCTTAGATACAGAACTGTGTCCCATAAAGTATTACTTCTAGCTAGCTTGGGATGGGTTTCCTCCTTCTCTTTACCGGCACTGTGAATGCCTTGGGGTTTGGTTTTAGTTCTGAGGTCACATTAGCCTCCCGTACTGCAAAATTATCTGCAACTATTGCTTCTAACTGCAGGGCAAGAATGAAGCTGATCAGTTGCAGGTTTCCATTATTGCTGAACAGACAACAAGCAGTTCCCATTTATCTATCAAGGAAGATACAAGCTCAAGAAAAAGGTTGTCGGTGTTTATTGTTTCACTTTAGAACATGTAAACGTGCCAGCTACGTACAGCCCTTGGGCTTCTGGCAAATTCTCTGTGGCCCTTGACATCTTGACGTTTGGGCAGCCCTGTTATAGACAGGGCCGTACCAAATTCACAGCCATGAAAAACGTGCCACAGAGCGTGAAATCTGGTCTTTTAGGTGCTTTTATCCCATACTATACGGATTTAATGGGGGAGACCAGCATTTCTCAAACTGGAGCCCCAAAAGGGGGCTGCATGGGGTGGGGAGTGTCACAACTTGATTTTGGGGGGGGGGGGGAAGGGTCACAATATTGTCACCCTTATTTCTACTCTCCCTTCAGAGCTGGGTGGCTGTTGGCCAAGTGGCCAGTTCTAAAGGCAGCGCCCCGCCAGCAGCAGCTCTGCTTTCGGAGCTGGGCTCCTGACCAGCAGCTGCTGCTCTCTGGCTGCCCAGCATAGAAGGCAGCGCTGCCGCCAGCAGCAGCGCAGAAGTAAGGGTAGCAGTACCCCAACCTCCCTCCCCCTACAATAACCTCGTGACACCCCCTGCACAACTCCTTGTTGGGTCAGGACCTCTACAATTACAACACTGTGAAATTTCAGATCTAAATAACTGAAATCATGAAATTTATTATTTAAAAAATCTTATGACCATGAAATTGATCACAATGGGCCGTGAATTTGGTAGGGTCCTAGTTATAGAACATATTGGGCTTAGAAGACCCACACAGGACTTGGCTGTGACTTAAGGCACCAGCAGGGTTCACTGGAACGATAGACAGCCTATGACATCTGTGAACTTCCCAAGCACTCATCTCAGCCAAAACCAACCCCCCTCCAGAAAGCTGCATTCTGGACAAATATGTGGCAGAAATGATACTTCACAGCTTACCTTCGAGCAAATCAGAAGCCGATCCTAAGCAGTATTCCATCACCAACTGTGACAGAAATAAACACAAGCATTAACCATGAAGGAGGTAGAATACCCAGTAATGGTGAAACATGAGACAACCCAGAATGGCTGGGCTGTCTCACTGGCTCAGCACCCCAAGGATGATGGAATCCTAGCATTAAAGAATGGCCCACAAATGACTGGCATTTCCTAGTCTCAGCTCACAACCAGGATGTAATAACGTAGAAAGAAACGTCTGTGGGGTTTTTAACCGTTTGCACAGGGAACCTCCCCCTGCAATTTGAGTGTATGATGCCATCGGCAGAGCTTTTCAGGAGGCCCGGCTTACTGCACCTTCCTAGGCCAGGAAAAACCACACCACCTTTTAGCAAAGCTAAGGACAGGCCCCTAGACCTACTCCCATTCCCAGCTCACGGGAAGAGGCCCTAAGCACAGCAGTACGACCAGCCCCTTCCTCAGCCCACCACCTGAACGGTCACGTCCACTGGCCCGAGACAAGGCATCTCCAACATCATCTCTATTTCGCTTCAGGGCCTGAGAAGAGCTGTGAACTAGGTGGGCTGATAATGAAATTTGATAGGGCCTGGGAGGGGGAATGGGTAGCTTAATCACCTGGGGTTTGTGCTCTTCCATGGCAAGTTCCTGGCCGCTGGGTTGGCAGGAGCTGGCCATGTGGCAAAAAGGGCATGTTTAATTCTGGCTATAAGGGTGACTTGAACCGCTCAACAATTATGGAGCAGCAGTAATAGGCTCCCAAGGGAGCTCTGTCCCATTCGCTGCAGCTGAAAGCCTGGTGGCCGCAGTTTCAGGCCTCCAGGGGGGGTCTATGAGTGAGAGAGAAAGACACAGGAAGGAATGTGGAGAGACAATGTTCTAAGGTGTCTGCTGAGTTGTGGAATTTCCCTGCTCTCACCTGCCTCCAGTCACTGAATGAAGGATGTTCTGAGAGACAAACACAGCAAGGATGGATTCGTATTAAATGCAGATCTTACAACTAACAGCATGAATTGCGATGCCTTTTCACGGGACTAGGATCGATCTGTGAGCTAACGTGCATTGGTATTGTGCGTCCAATCAATCCAGGAATAGACACTAATCTGATTAACTATGTCCTAACTGGTAATTGAAGAGTTTATTGTAGAATGCCTATTGCTCTGTTCTAGCCCCAAGTTGGCATTTGAAATGATATTGCATAGCCCAATGCATTTATCTGCTGAAAGCACTTTAAATAAAATAACTAAGGCAAGGAGCCAGCTTGCTGTTTGCATATTTCTCTCACACATATTAAAAGAGAAATTCATTTTTTGTCTCTCCCCCATAAAGTTTAGGATGCCGGGCTGTAAGTGCAGTCAGCGGGATTTCTTTGAACAAAAAAGTGAGCCCTGGCGTGGATTTTCCCAGCTGGAGCACGTTTTAAATGTATCCTGTTTATTCCTCCTCTGAATGAAATGTGAAAATCAAAAGCAGCTTGAAGCACTCGTGCATGGAACGCTGAAGGCCACAAACACACTTGGCAGCATCCCCTTAGGGCTGGATATTTGCACATATTGCTTATTTGGTATTTCTCCAGCTCCACTACTTCCAATAACCCCGTTCAGCCTGTTGGAGACGACGCATCTTGAGTACAGCCATGGCACAATGCTTTGCGGCATCTTTTACTTAGCACACAACGCAGGCCAGCAACAGCCAGCCAGGTGTGTCTTGGTCAGGGGTGGATGTAGCCTTCCAATTCAACTAACACTCCGTGACTACGCTAAACTGCTGAGGGGGCACCGGTCACCTTCACCACCCTCCGCTCTGGCACCCCAACCTTCACCCTGGCCTGGTGGGGAGGGGAGGCCCTAGGGTGATGGAAGAACGGGCTCACCCCACATTCACCCTGCAGTGGTGGCACTTCTGCCCTGTGCGGCTCCCCCGGACTCTCCTTTCTGGACCCTAGGTACCAGGTTGCAATGCCGCAGAACCACCCCCCTGCCAGAACCATAGTAAGAGCATGTATGTGTTAGATTTCAGAAGGGCTGATCTAGGGACACACTGTATGTAGACGTGGATCTCAGCATCCACAGGTTTATGAAACCCAGAACCCAGAAGTTTCTTAGCCAGCCCACTGGGACTAACAGATGTAGCTCAACTGGGTTGGTGTCAATTTTCCTCACCTAATTACACCGCACATCAACATTGTTCTCAGTGTTTGTTTTGATTCACTTGACTCAATTCTTGCATGTTTCATATTCAGCTAGAGGAATTAATTGTATGATGGCATTGGAGACTTTGTAGGTTATGGATGACATATAGTTTGCATTTGGTAATAAAACTTGATTTTCAAGCTGCATCAGAGAATAAATACCTTCTAATGTAACTGGTGCTACCTCAGTGGTTGCCCCATATTCCAGATCTTTAATAAGCATAGAAATCACTACCTGGCCTATTACAGAACTTGAAATGTCCTGCACTTATCAGTCTTCCTTGATGAAAATTAACAATTTATTCCTCCCCTCTCTTTTTCTCTTAACCAGTTTTTGATCCAGGACAACATTGCCTCTTGCCCCATGACTTCTGACTTTCTGTAGTAGCTTCTTGCAAAAGTCCTTGTCAAAGACCCTTTGAAAAGCTAAACGAATTACCTGGTCCTCCTTCATCCACTATTTTAGAGACATGTTTAAAGAATCCTAATGAGTGAGTGAGAGAAATGATTTTCCTTTGCAGAGCCATGCCAGTAGCATCCTATCCTATTATGTTCTTCTAGGCGTTATTTTATTTTTAGTTAGCTATAGTTGCAACTAATATCCCAAGCACAGATGTAAGCATCTGTAATTCACTGGATCACCCCACTGACTTTTGTAAAGGTTAGGGTAGATTCTACCACTATAAGCAGTCATTTTATATGGAGGTTATTGTTTTAAAGACCCTACAGTAAATAAATTGGACTTTTGGTACTGAGAAACTATAAAACGTAAAGGACTTTGGACGTGGACATCAACAAATGATGGGCTTGATCCAAAGTCTACGGAATTCAACAGGAAGATTCGTACTTCAATGAGCTTTGGAGGAGATGCTACATAGTCACTAATAAAAGAGGTTTGGGCTGAAGACTGAGAAACTGCAAAGAAACCATGGGTCTGCAAGAAATACGGTAGGGAGTCAATAAATAAAACACTCTGACAAATTCTACCTTACAGTAGACTTACAAGCTAGATGAGGATTCTGGGATCAGGTTCAAATTCCCTACAGCCCCTTGGATCACATAGTCAAATCCCAGCAGAGCCAACCAAACCCTTCATTCTTCTGAAGCAGATTAGCTAGCTGCCATGATGTTGACTGTAAGAGAACGGTGGAGGAACTCTTTACAAACTAAATGCCCTGACCCATCTGCGTGAACAAACAAGGTACTTATATATAGAAGTAGGGATCTGCCCAAGTGTCCTTGGTCCAGAATTTCCACTCCCATTGTAAGTGACTTTGAGGATCCTTCAAGATGAAAGAGACCACCAGGAATATTAAGTATTCAGTGTTGTGTGGAAAGACAGGATCATTTACTGGATATTCAGTCACCTAGTGGCAAGTGGACCTGCCCAGGAAGAGCTGTAAAGGCCACATGGCTCTCACTCACCCAGGCAGTGTGCTCTTTCAAGTAACAGCCCTTGTACTCTATCGTGTTGGGGTGCTTCAGCTGCCGTAGGAACTTGACTTCCTTGATGATATCCTGCCATTTCTATTGAAAACAAAACAGGAGGAATTCATTCCTTACGTCAATCCCTCATCTTGCATGCTCCACTACAACCTGCGGCTGCATTTGGGAAGGGACCATGAGACAATTTTACTATCTGAGAAGGTTAAGAGAACAACTACTGCATTTTCTCTCCTTTTCCCAGCCTCCCAATTAACACCTGCTCTACCCCTCTGTTGCTAGCATCTCATCTTTCCCTTGCATTGTTTAAATCACTCGCTCGGAAGACCTGCCAGTCATATAAGAGAACTACGGGACTGATACCAGGAAGTGGATGAAGGCTTTCAAAACCTCTCGGAGATCTATCTCTGAGCTAGATGGGAGAGGGCAATCTAGCTCTGTTAATCTTACACAGAAGCAAAAAAAATTCCCCAAAGGTGGTGTCACTTCTAATCACTGACCTTTGAAATCACCCTAGTTCAAATCATGCCTGCTGTTAAGAGATAAAATTGACTCACAATGCATTAAATATAATCAAATTGGTGAAAGGTTTAAATAAATCACACAGGTATCCAGCAACTGGCCAATGACAGATATTTATTTTATCCCTCCCTGACTAACTTGGAGAACTAGTTCAGGGTTTATTTTATACCCTTCTCTCCATATGCTGAAACCTCAAGTACAGTCCCACCCTGAATCAACAGTTGCAAGAACTGATTGTGTTGTAGTTGTCTAGGTCCATGCTGTACGAAGACAAGTTAGCAAAGTTTTTCTCTTTTTGACAATTAAGGTCAACTTTAGGAGTCCCACAATACTATTGTGAGAGTTATTTAATTTGCAATAAACATTTCTCAAAGCACACTGCTACTGTTCTACAGTTTGTATTTGAAGTGCAAAGTTTTCTCAGATTTATTACAAAATCAGTGCTTCCAAAACCAGGCAGCAGTAACTGAAATCTGTCATGAAGGCTAGCGGTGTGAGAAGTCTGCTGTAACTTTAATAGGTTTTGATTCCTTCTGTAGTGTAGTAAAAGGCATACTGACATTTGAAATGTCAGAGGTAATAGGTAATGCACGTGCTGGAGACCAACACAGCAGAGTAGGAAAAACCATCTAAAACTGCCTCTTCCTTATTAATAGCACAGAAGCCTGCTCTCTACTGCAAGTCTACCCATCAATCCAGCTACGTAACGTCTACCGAAGTAGCAAGCTTTAAAGAGAAGATCATCCAAGAAAGCAACAACTGAAATGAGACTGTTTGCAGGGAGGGATGCCATAAAACTGCAGAAACCATTTGTTCAGTCTGCAGTGCAAGTTAGTTGCCCTTTCTGGCTAGCATCGTAGTATTGGAATAGCTATGGCTCTGATGTGCTTCTAATGCAGACGCTACTGAAGTAACAACCACACAAACCCTTCTGAATTCACCTTGACTTCATTAAAACCTACCATTCATCAGAATTCACACTCACTCATTGTCCTTTCCTAGGGAAGCGAGTGACTATTCCATTAACGATTCTGATTTGCCAGGGCCAAAGGAAATCCCCAGCTAACCTCTCTGTACAGGCTGCTGTGCACAGAGTTCACGTGAAAAACTAGCTCGATCTATCTTACCTCGTTCGTTTGCTTCCCACTGTAGGACATTTTCTTGACCGCCACCACTTCATTACTGTGGGAATGTGTGGCCTGGAGCAGGGGAAAGAGAGAAAGAAATTAAACCAGATTTCCTATGGAGTCAGGTGCGTCTTCGATGCAAGTCAAGGCTTTCCTTTCTCATCCCACATACCGGCAACCTCACCTGCTTAAGAGACTTCTGCCCTCCGGACTCTAACTCAGGACACCACCATTTGGAACCCAGCTGCCACATGGACTCTGTCCAATTCCAAGCCACCTCCCTGCTCACTTCTGGGCATCAGCAACAGCTCTGTTACAGTGCAAACCTGGGATCTGACTCTGGGCCTAGTGAGAGCTTTGCTATGGACTTTAGCAGTATCAGGATCGGCCCTTTGGGAACGGCAGAGCTACTTGGCAAAGCACGATGCACGCTGGCCCAGCTGACGACAGCCCTGCTCAGTAGCCACCAGGCCCCAGCTAACACAAAGAGAAGGAGTAACAGCTCTCCTATTGGATGGGCCTAATATTTTATTCTCCCTGGACTCCTTGGGACACCTCCCATCCCCAGCAAATGGCAGATTTGGTAGCCGTGTGACAATATGAGCCCACAGGCCACCTTCTGGAGAACTTCACTGGTCTAGACAAGGCCAGCAGGCAATGGTTGATAGGCCTTTGCAGTGGTTGATAGATGGGTATGGAACTCCAGGCACCCATCTGAATTCCTCTCTCCCCAGTTTCTAAGAGAACTCTGTTTTTTTCCTGGAAGGCCCGACAATCAAGAGAGACCAATGCTGGCCCAATACGTATACGAGACCTGGCTGGGTGGGTCAGTTGGGGGGTTGGAGGAAAGGAGGTTTGGGGGGGGAGAGACCGGGCTGGGTGGGTCATTTGGAGGGTGGGTGGGAGGGAAGGAGGTTTTGGGGGGAGAGACCGGGCTGAGTGGGTCAGTTGGGGGGGGGTGGGAGGGAAGGAGGTTTTGGGGGGAGAGACCGGGCTGGGTGGGTCATTTGGAGGGTGGGTGGGAGGGAAGGAGGTTTTGGGGGGAGAGACCGGGCTGAGTGGGTCAGTTGGGGGGGGTGGGAGGGAAGGAGGTTTTGGGGGGAGAGACCGGGCTGAGTGGGTCAGTTGGGGGGGATGGGGGGGTGGGAGTTGAATTCAGTCTTAAAATATATTATATGGCTCTTACTGAAATAAATTTCCAAGTATTTTGCTTTCATGGCTCTCTGAGTCAAAAAGGTTCCCGACCCCTGGTCTAAATAAAAAATGACAAGCGGTCATGCTTGAAGGGCATTGATCAAGAACTTCGGGTTGCTCTGTCCAGTATTAAACCGAACATCAAATCTCTGTGTTCATTAAAACAAGCGCAGGTGTCGCATTAGTTATAAGTTGTTAGAGAACAGTTAGAATATAGAGTTATGAATTGATGGATGTGTTACAAGTACCTACCTAATTATCAAATAAAATAATAAATCAAGTAATTCTGTTATGCCCAGTTTGACATTCCTATACTATTATACTCTTCAAAACGATATTTTGAAGATTATATTTGTTTTTTATCCAATTTTTGTATGTGGTGTGCCGTGGAATTTTGGGAGAGGCTATGGTGTGCCGAGGGTGACAAAAGGTTGGGGAGCACTGCCCTACCATATAGTCATCAACAGGTAGTCTAGTTTTAAACGATTCAAGCAATGGAGTTCTCATGACTTTCCTTGAAAGACTACTCTGCAACCCAAGACATTGCACTGTTAGGAAGGAATAGGCTCACCACAGGTATTACAGGTAACATTATGTGGCAGTTTTACTGCATAGTAACCAAGAAATAATAAAGTTCCAGGGACGGTTTTGAAGTAGAGGGAGTAATTTACTTCACTTACCAAATTGGGTCACCCGATTTAGACAGCCTATGTACAATCATTTTTTTTTGACTGCCAATGTCTGAACAGGCACCATATTATGAAGCTGAACTATCTGTATCAGTTCAAGCACAAATGACTGTATCAAAACAGCACAGGGGCTTTGTTTAAAAACACTTTTTAAAAAAAAATCCCTCCAGGACAATCAGATTTTAAACAGACTCCGGCAGACCCCTAAATGTCCCCTGCCTCATGTGAAGTGTAAGCCTTCAGACAAGTCTTGCAACATTTGATACCGAACCCCGACACACAGAGGTCATTGGGTTTTCAATGAGCCTGAGGGTGCATAGATGTTCCACTGTCTCCATCCCTTTAACCTCTAGGACTGGTTCTCATGAGGCCGGTATTGCTATTTCTGTTCATGGAGAGCTGACCAGAGCGACGGTGTCGCAGGCTGGCTTGGCCAGCCAAATCAAAGCCGGCAACGATTTTCAGGTCCAACACCCTTCGGTTCTCTCTCCTTTCCATGCCTCATTAAAAGCCTGATCCTGCAACTTACCAACTGCCCTTAGCACCCAGGGAGTTCAAGCTTGAGATAGGGATGCTCAATGTACACTGCAGAACTGGACCCCTGAAGAATGAGAGGTGACTCTGAATCTTGGGTGATTTTTATACGTGTGCTACAATATCGTACCTGGGCAGCACAGGGAAGGCTCAGGAGAACACTTCAAAAGTAGCACAAATTCCCTCTCTTTTAAGCGTGTAAGTCAAATGTTATTTCAAGGGAACAAGCAAGACATTAGACCACGTATGGTGAGCTAACTGCGTATTAAATATTTTTGTTAACAAAGCCATGGAGTTTAGGGAAATTCTACTTTTCTTTACCACAAAAGAACAGTTGACTGAAGCTAGAAAACTCACGGCTCCAGAATAAGTGATCTATTTGCCTGGACTGGCAACAAGCCACCTTGAGCACTCCAAAAGAATCAAATAGAGAAAGTGAACAATTTCATCTGAAACATGGTCAAATGCGGTGATCTCTGTAACCACTGGAAATTTGAAGAACAAGATTGGCAACAGCTGAAAGCTCAGAATTTGTAACCTGTTAAAAGGGAGGCATAAACTCAGTGTTTCACTTGTGTGGACAAGTAATGTCCTTTCATGAATATATTAATCCCCCCAAGATATTCTGTAATGCAGACAGTGTCTTTAAGGGAAAACAGTGCTACACTGGGCCAACATAAATACCTAAAGAATTATTTTACAGAGCTAATGGATTTAGACTTTCTGGCACAATGGAATAGGTAAATTGTGTTCCCCTATCAGAAGCATGAAGCCCTCATCCAACGAATTAAAGGAAAGCCAGAAGAAACAGCTTTTGGAGAAGATGAAAAGCTGTAGCCTTCAAGCCTCTCACCACTTGAGATCCCAACTCCCCACTAAAGATCTCAAGCACATTTTGTTTATTGGAGTTAGCACTCTCATTCTGGAGAAATTTCAAACTAATTCTTCTACCTCAGTTCCCCCCATTATTGGATACAGTATTCACTTCCTGCCCTGACTTGTTGTGTAGCATTGCTGTTCCATGTTAAACAGTCCATGCCTTATTTCATCATAGCAGAGGGCAACTGTTGCATTTAAAGTGCTCTGGAATCTTTCAAGATGAAATAAGCTACAGAGTTTAAGTGTATATGGCAGAAATACTTACATGTTGAAATATTTTGGGCTGCCTTTAGTAGATCATTTGTGAAGACACAAGTGCATTATTCGTGGAACATAGCTTTTAATACCCCTTTCGTTGGCTTTGTCAAATACCATCAACCACTTTATTTCATGGTTCAGTGTTTAACTAGCCTAATGTTAGAGGATAATGATCTCTTTGAATGAAAGTATGAAATCGCTCGGTGAAGGTGCATAAGCCCTGAAACCTGGTGACAAAATGAGCCCAGGGATATTTTAGCCTTTATTCAATCCACTAGGAAAAAAAAAATACTGATAATAGTCAAAAGTAAATAGCATAGCAGAATGAACTAATAAAATTCATACTTTCAAAAGTATTCAGCTGATGTTTAGTGCCTATAGCAGGGCTATGAAATTCAAATACTATCATTATCATGAAAAGAAACAGATCAATGCCTTGGCTGAATACAGTGGTGTCGGTACCAACTCAAATAAAAAGGTCAAACAAAATAAACGCAGCAAACTAGCCAATCAATTATGCCTAAACACACATACTGCACTAGACAATTATCCTTAAAAAAAGAGCACTGCTCAGTAATTTTGCCTGTACAGACAATGACAGTTAGAAAAGTCAACAAAGCACCACCACAGAACTAGTCAGACTCTACAGCTGTAAGAAAGTGCATACAAAATGGACAGATCTCTGCAGCTATTCCCCTCCATGCTGTCACATTTATCATCCTACAGTAATTCTCATATATATATATATATGTACACTTCCATGCATTGAGATGTCACCCCAAGTTGTTTCAATGGACAAAACAGCAGAAAGTTGCTAACAGGACTATATATACACAGATGGGGGCCAGAGGCGGTGGGGAACTGAGTCAATAAGAGAAAGGTAAACCATTGTCTTTCTAATATGAAGAGTGATGGGCAAAGATGACAAGTCTTTAGGGAGAGAACTGAATGGAAGGGAAACAATTTGCAGAAGAGTAAAGGTGTATGCAAGTGGAGCTCCAGAAGGGCATTTTCCAAAGGTGAACCCATGATGTGGGTCCAAAGAATCACAGATGTTCAAGCTGGAGAACGCCTGTTACAGTCTCTCTCTGCCAATGCAGGATTATTCCCTACTGAGTATATTTTCTAGTGTTTTGTACATTCTAGTTTCAAGCACCAGGTACATAGATGAAGAATAATCCAAGCAAAGACTATTTAGGCTGCACCCTTTGGCTTAGCAGACCTAATACTTCCCTCACAAGCTTCCCTAGACTTTAATAATTTCCTTTTTATTTGACTTTATGTCTTTGGCTACTTACTCTTCCAATTTTACTTTTTATCTATCAGAGGTTATGGTCAGGGTTTTCAAAACAGAGGAGTGATTTTGAAGGCCCAACTTAAAGACGACTCATTTTCAGAGATCAGATGCTTGGCACTTTCTGAAAATTGGGCCCACTTAATATGTTTCAAGTGTGGCATCCAAAGTCACCCATCACTTCTGAATGTAGTTCAGCTGAAGCCATTTTCTGAATGAGGTGCCATTTAGCCAGATTTTGCTTGCCTTTTTTGTTGGGGCTACCCATACTTACCAGGAATCTGTTATAAGCTCCCAGACTTAAATCAAAGGGTATAGCTTAATTTGTGTGTTTAATTTTTCTATCTTCCTTATTATTTTTTTTAATTAATCCTTTTTGAAATTCAGCGTCAGAGTGCCAAGTTTTGGTAAAATTCCTCCTACAAGGACGCTGAACTTAATTGATCATGTGCCCCATCCCTCAGTGATTCAACTTTAGTTACTTTTAAAACAAACTTTTAAATTGCTTCTCTAAACTCTTACTGCCATGAGAGTCAATCGGTTAATGTGGATATTTAACATTACCCATTAATACTGTTTCATACAGATTCTGCTACTATTAGAAGTGCTGCAGCAGGGGAGGGAGGCAGGCTGACACCTTCAAAAGCTCCCAGTGATACAAGCATCTCAAGATCCCTATTGTTAGGAGCGGTAGAGAAATGCCACAGAGGACCTCCACGATCTCTCTGTTTTTGCTACTGACTCGGTGAGGATTCTAGGCCAGCAGCCATGGGACCAATTTATTACTGAAAATGGCTTTTAGCTTCAGTTGCCTGTTGAATTCATCAGTTCCTGGGATCCATGAATTTGCAGACAATCTAGAAACACACAACGCAAGTAAGATAGAAAACAAATGCAAGCCACTTATGGTCACTAAAGAACCCATGACACTTTTCACAAAGATACTGATGTTAAATCCTGGTGTTTCTTTACAATGGTGGATTATGTTCTGCCCAGCTAAATATGTCCTTCATCTTCAACCAGATACAGCACTCCCTTCTCACCGCGAGCAGTTGTGTATTAAATGCCTTGCATTGATACAGTGAGGTTGGGCACAGCCTCAGAGACAGCTGCACTTCAGCGGTGGATTAAGAGATGTCTCCATCATATATTTATCTCACAGGTGTACTGAGAGGAAGCTAGTGTATGCAAGGCCCTCATAACTCTGTATCAGAGTCACTTCTAGAAGTCCCATGTTTGACTATTACTGACAAGTATTTCTTTGGAGAAACGAGGGTGAACAAATACACTTACAAAGTAAACTGCTCCAAAACTTCCATGTCCAATTTCATGTAAACCCACAAATATTTCCTCGGGATCATCTTTGTAGAACAGGTCAGCTATCTCTGGGTCCTTCGGCACCCCTTTGCGCATGTTGAACAGTATTATGACCTAGTTCGCGCTTTAAATTCCCAATCAGTTTCTTCCCTCATTGACAAAGTAGTTTGCAGATAACACAGCACCTGGAAGAATAACAATGTTCATCATTTATCATCTACTTTTAGGCATGTTTTTGTTCAGACTTTCTACAGGAAATTAGAGGAAATAACTTCAAAACAATAAGGCTTACCCATTGTTTCCTTCAAATAATTGTGTTTAATTATTAGTCAAATAGAGGAGTATAGATAACTAGGCATTCTGTGTGTAATAGCCATTTATTGGATACCAAAGTGAGTACTGCAGTTTGAGGCTATTCTAAAGTCCATTTGAAGAGAGAAGTTGTTTGGGGATTATGTGAAACATTATGTGATAGAAGTTTTTACTAACAGATTCAGTGCAGATCTCCTGACGTGCAGTTTTTAAAGAATCACACTTCGTTATGCATCGGTTTATTAG
The DNA here is from genome assembly GCA_032164245.1 of Sternotherus odoratus. NCBI lineage: Eukaryota > Metazoa > Chordata > Testudines > Kinosternidae > Sternotherus > Sternotherus odoratus. The sequence continues at coordinate 6,454,152 of JAVMKO010000015.1, read as the reverse complement.
TTTCTCTTGTTTAGATATTACTTTCTTTCCACTTGCTAACTGATGACCTGCTCTATTTAATTTACGTATGATAATTTGAATGGATGGGATTTTCAGGAAGTGCCTAAATGCACTACTCCCATTGGCTTTCAATAGCTCCTAAGTCACAGAGGTGTTTTTGAAAATCCAACCCTACAGCCCAGGGGTTTTCCAACTTTTTTTTCTGGGGACCCAGTTGAAGAAAATTGTTGATTCCTGTGACCGAATGGAGCTGGGAATGAGGGGCTTGGGGATCTGGGCTGGAGTAGGTGGTTGGGGTGCAAGAGGGGGTCAGGGCTCTGGGGTGGAGGTGCAGGCTCTGGGGTGGGGCCAAGGATGAGGAGTTTGGGGTGCAGAAGGGGCTCTGGGTTTGGAGGGGCTCAGGGGTGGGGTGCGGAGGAAGTCAGGGCTCTGGGATGGGGCCGGGGATGAGGGATTTGGGGTGCAGGAAGGGGTTCAGAGTTTGCGGGGGGGTTAGGGCTGGGGCACAGACTTACCTCCGGCAGCTCCCAGTGCAACCAGGGTGCAGAGGCAGGTTTCCCACCTGTCCTGGCACAATGGGAGCGGGGGGGGGGGGGGGGGGGGGCTGAGTGCCTGCAGGTGAGAGCTGTGCAGAGCTGCTTGCGTGCCTCCGCCTAGGAGCCAGACCTGCTGCTGGCTGCTTCAGAAGCCTGCCTCTGCACCTCGGCTGCACCCGCGGTGTCAGAACAGGTAGACACTAGCCTACCTTAGCTGGGCAGCACCGCTGACAGGACTTTTAAAGTCAAGTCTGAAAAATGCTGGACTATGTAATCCAACAAGCTAGGTCTTTATTGGAGCTCATCTTTCTTTAGTGTGTCCCCCCCAGCTCACACAGCAAAGGACTGTACTTCATGGGCGACTTAAGATGTTCATTCCAAAAAACAAAACAAAAAAAGTTTAATTCCTGAAAATAAAATCAGTAGATTTGTTTCTTATTTACTACAAGTTGTTCAGGAGAAGAAAGACAACCATGAAAATATAATACAGGCCCGCTTTAGGGTATTTCCATTCTCTGGGTCATTTTATGTTACTAATTATTAATTTCAATCAAACACACCAATAAGACAAGGAGGGAGAAGAGGAGCAACAACAAGCCACGCTCTTCTTGAATCATATTAGTGAATACAGATGACAAAAATAAATGGTTCTATGATATCTGACTTGTTTTGCCAAAAGTGAGGGGAGCTAGTCGTGAGCGTTTGGGGTTGGATGTTTTGAAAACTGCCCGTTAGAAGAGTAAGATGCTCAGAAATCTGCAACATTTAGAAATGCAACTTGGGCCTGAAATAACAGCCAGAGCCTCCAGTAAAGATAATTTGCTGTTTCAGAAGGAAATGGTTCTGCATTTTTCAAATTTACACTGCCATTATTTTTAACCAAAAGCTGAAATGTCGCCATGTTTCTCTGTGGCTTTGTCAAAATAAAACAATTTCCTACCAGTTGGGCACTGGCTTTTTGAGCAAAATTCTAAACTCTGACATCGGGACATAAACACAGAAGAGTACACTGTACTGTGCTGTTCTCATGTCAGAAACCAGAGCCTAAATGGCAATGGGCCACCTGAGAATGGTCTACAGTGGCTTAAAATAAACTACAAAGCACAAAAATAGTAGACTTGGAGGTACTGGTGGCGTGGTCTGAAATCTCAAAGTACAATGATGATGAAGAAAGGGTCTAATCTTGGATGGAGTCATTCCCCAGCCTGAAGATATGGCCATTCAAACTCCCTGCATCAGGACTTCTAACTAATGAAACATAACGCATGACAGATAAACACATGGTCACCAAGGGCATGTAGAATACACTCAGCTGAATTGTACCTGTTTAACTGTGGCACAAACCACAAGCTATGGCTCAGACGCATTTCAGCAGCATCTTTATATGTGTTCTCCTCTTGCCTCTCCAAGTTCTGTGCACTCTGTTTTCCTGTAAGGAAAAAACAAAGAGGAACACTGTATAAATTCTCTGTGCATATGCTAATATCTATGTATGCAGAAATTAAAGCTAACTGGTAGACTTCCTCTTATCACTGGACTCACCACTGCTGGAGTACCCCAGTATAAATAATGCCCATTATCAAGGATGTTTTCCCGCTTTCAGGTGAAGAGAATGGACTTTCCCAAGGTTCTGTAAGTAGGGCCCTACCAAATTCATGGTCCATTTCATCAGAGGATTTTAAAAATAATAAATTTCATGATTTCAGCTATTTAAATCTGAAATTTCAAGGTGTTGTAATTGTACGGGTCTTGACCCCAAAGGAGTTGGGGGATGGTGTCACAAGGTTATTGGTGGAGGGGGGTTGCGTACGACTACCCTTACTTCTGCACGGCTGCTAGCAGCAGCACTGCCCACGCAGCTGGAGAGCAGCGGCTGCTGGCCGGGAGAGCAGCTCTGAAGGCAGAGACCATGACGACAGCAGCGCCGAAGTAAGGGTGACATGGTATGGTATTGCTACCCTTACTTCTGCACTGCTGCCTGCAGAGCTGGGGCCTCAGTCAGCAGCTACCACTATCCGGCCGCCCAGCTCTGAAAGCAGAAGTGCAGAAGTAAAGATGACATGCTATGGTATTTCTACTCTTACGTCTGTGCTGCCCGGCCAACGGCCGCTGCTCTTCGGCCACCCAGCTCCGAAGGCAGCACAGAAGTAAGGGTGGCAAGACTGCGACTCCCCCCCAAATACCCTTGTGACACCCTCCTCCCCCCACAACTTCCTTTTGGGTCAGGACCCCCAGTTTGAGAAATGCTGGAGGCCCCCCAAAATCTGTATAGTATAGGCCATAGGGTAAAAGCACACGGCCTGTGACATGTTTTTCATGACCATGAATTTGGTAGGGCCATATCTATAGGCCTCAGGCCGGTGATGTATCATAATGTGGGATACAAGCGACAGGGCACCAACTTTATTAAAATCTCCCACTGGCTCAGTCTTGTATCCCACTCTCTCTCATTTCTATCCCCCTCAAGCCTTTTCCCTCCATTTCCTTTTTGAACGCTCTGTCGCTGGCCGAGCTGTAATACAGATAACTTGTGAACAACCCCTCCAGTCAAGTCCATAATTCTAGGGAATGTTCTAGGCATCCATGGAGAGGATCCTGTTGATTTCTGTGAAAAATCAGAATACCGCTAAGCCCTGGCGCCTCATCAGGTCTCACCTGTCTATAGCTCAAAGAACGAGTTGGTGGCAGCTATTAGCACCTTCCTACATAAAGGATACCTGTAAATTGCCCATCCCTCCCCAATAGCGCTGAGCACCATGATAACCCTGAACGATTTATCTCCCAGACAGAAACAAGAACTAGTGGGGAGAATGGGAAACATGGACCCTGCCATGAAGAAGCAAGGAAGGAATGGGGGAAGATGGGGACACACCTGACATTAGCAGTGGGGGGAGTTGCAAGGAGTCCCTGACATGGCGGCTGATGGGAGGGGACAAACAGGGAGCTTGTGGGGGGAATGGAGGGATGCAAGGAGCCTCTGGCATGTGCAGTGAGCTCCGCCGACAGAAGCCTAGTTCCACAAACAACATTAGTATTTTGGAAGAAAAATGGAGGCTAAGAAAGCCCTTCTTGATTTTTAACTCCTCCGCCTGGGGGGGACCATATGCGTTTCAAGGATAAAGCACCCACGGCCATCACAGCTAAAACGCTCTTGTCCTCAGTTTTCAGCTACAGTGCCATAAAAACGAGCAATAGTACTTTGTGATGATCTCATTTCCACCTGATGCTCTCAAAGCACTTCACTTTCAAGACCTCTGTAAGGTAAATATTATGCCCGGGGGCAGGGGGCGAGGAATTGAGGTAGAGAGAGATGAATATGAGGCCAGGTCGACAAACTATTACCAGAGTTGTTGCCCATCAGGGGTGCGATTTGTGACAGACATACATGAGCTGGTAAAACCCCTGGTGTAGACACCGTTATACTGGGAAAACTGCTTTTGCTGGTATAGCTTATTTTGCTTGGGGAAAGATGATAGAGCCGCATGAGGAGTGCTTTGCTAGTCGAGTACATCCATATATCAATTCCTTCCAAGGGCAGACCTGGCCCGAGTCAGACGGAGCTAAGAACAGAATCTTGCCTCCCAATTCCCTGCAGTTCACTATTAGAGGACACTCCCTTGACAGACATTCCTTCTCCTTCATCCAGCTGGCACCATGAATGGCAGGAATATCATTTCAAAGAAAGATACCTTTGTCCATCCCCCTGAAGAGGGCAATACACTGAAACATTCGTTCAAATATTCTTCTTAGCAGGGCTCCAGGAAGAGATCCTGAAAGACTACATTTAAAAAAAGGCTCAAAAATAAACTCTTGACAAAAAGCAGATGAATGAAATGATTATTCCTTTGCAGTTGACTGGCCCCACCCAAAGGAGCTATATTTACAGCGAGCCGGGAGATATGTGCAAAGACTGTATAACAGGTCTACTGTCGGTTACCCAGCTGAGAAATCCATCTGGGTTTAGAACAATAAAGAAAAGTTGTATTGAGGAAAATACCAGTTTATCCAACTCACTCTACTTAAATGCACCCTTCCACTAACCAAGAAATGTGTGCAGTTCAACTCAATTGTCTTTGAAAGACTCTTGAAAGCAAAAAAGCAAGCACCATTCTTAATGCCCGGCCCTGGGTGAGGCTATCTTGCCGTTGACAGGGACAGAGAGAGAGTCAGGCAAGGAGATTCATGTGCACCCTTAGCAGCCTTATTGATACTTAGTATTTTCCAGTAAAAAAAAAAAGAGAGCAAAACTCAAGCTGCAAAATGTAAGAAATAAAAGGACATATCATATTACGAAACACTACACCCCCTATCCCAAAGTGGCGGGAGCATAAAAGCCCAGTTGAGGGTGCGACAGATGTGCGCATTAAGATAGGGGGGGCCTTCATAACACACGGCACAACAATATGCAACAAGGAGAGGCGGAGGACACAACAGGTTTATTTCCTGGTGTGCAAGCTCAGCTGCCCAACGTTTGGGAAACACAGACCTAAACGAACTACACAGGTTGTAATAATACGGTTTATAACCTCAGAGCCACTTTGCTTCTTAGAAGTGGGAAATGTGACCATTGTGCGGCCCATGCTCTGAAAAGTGGGGTCTTGGATTTCAGGCAATATTTAATAGGGGGGGGGGGGAGTAAATCCATCAGTTATTTTTACTTTTTAAAAAAAATTAGAAATGGAACCAGATATTGTTGCTGTGTCCCGCTTCCAGCCACTTCAGCGGAGGTCAGCCTGGCCCCATTCCTACAGCAGTACTGCGGCCTGCCTTGTGGAGAAGTCCCCCAAACTACAAGGTTGTTCTTTTTTTTGTGTGTGTGTGTGTGTGAATTTAAGAGCAGACATAGAGCATCAGTTAATTGCTTGAAATAAAGCCTGAATAGTAGTATTGCTCTAAGCCAGTGATGGCGAACGTGTGGCACGCGTGCCACTGCCGGCACGCTGAGCCGTCTCTGTGGGCACGCCGCTCGCGAGCCAGATGTGGCTCTTTTGAGCCTGTCATCTGGCTCGCGCGGCGCTCTCTGTCCGCGAGGCGGGGGGGCGGGGGAGGCGGTGTGGCGCGGCGCTCTCTGTCCGCGAGGCTGGGGGGCGGGGGAGGCGGTGTGGCGCGGCGCTCTCTGTCCGCGAGGCTGGGGGGCGGGGGAGGCGGTGTGGCGCGGCGCTCTCTGTCCGCGAGGCTGGGGGGCGGGGGAGGCGGTGTGGCGCGGCGCTCTCTGTCCGCGAGGCTGGGGGGCGGGGGAGGCGGTGTGGCGCGGCGCTCTCTGTCCGCGAGGCTGGGGGGCGGGGGAGGCGGTGTGGCGCGGCGCTCTCTGTCCGCGAGGCTGGGGGGCGGGGGAGGCGGTGTGGCGCGGCGCTCTCTGTCCGCGAGGCTGGGGGGCGGGGGAGGCGGTGTGGCGCGGCGCTGCTGTGACCGCGAGGCTGGGGTGTGTGTTGCTCCTCTCCTTCCCTCGCTGGAGTCGGGTCACAGCAGCGTGACCCAGTGAACAAGTAAGCGCCGGGGGGGGGGGGTAAGCGGTGTGCAAGGGGGTGTTGGGGGAAGGCTGGGCTGGGAGCGGGGGTAAGCGGTGTGGGGGAGAGACCTGGCTGGGTGGGTCAGTTGGGGGGTTGGAGGAAAGGAGGTTTGGGGTGGAGAAACCTGGCTGGGTGGGTCAGTTGGGGGGTTGGAGGAAAGGAGGTTTTGGGGGGGAGAGACCGGGCTGGGTGGGTCAGTTGGGGGGTTGGAGGAAAGGAGGTTTTGGGGGGGAGAGACCGGGCTGGGTGGGTCAGTTGGGGGGTTGGAGGAAAGGAGGTTTTGGGGGGGAGAGACCGGGCTGGGTGGGTCAGTTGGGGGGTTGGAGGAAAGGAGGTTTTGGGGGGGAGAGACCGGGCTGGGTGGGTCAGTTGGGGGGGGGGGGTTGGAGGAAAGGAGGTTTGGGGGGGAGAGACCGGGCTGGGTGGGTCATTTGGGGGGTGGGTGGGAGGGAAGGAGGTTTTGGGGGGAGAGACCGGGCTGGGTGGGTCATTTGGGGGTGGGGTGGGAGGGAAGGAGGTTTTGGGGGGAGAGACCGGGCTGAGTGGGTCAGTTGGGGGGGTGTACAGTTGTTTTTTTTTGTTTTGTTTTTTGTTTTTTTCAATAAAAAAAATGTTTAATGGAAAGCTCTGTTATTGTGTTTTTCTTTTTAAACAAAAGCTGTTAATTAGTTTGAAAAACTGTACGAATTGTTTTTTCTAAACTAAAACCTCGTTATTTAGGTTTAATTGCAGTGTTGGCACTTTGAAAAAAACAAGTCGTTTTGGTCTGCAGTTTGGGCACTTGGGCTCAAAAAGGTTTGCCATCACTGCTCTAAGCCATAATTTTGCATAGTTTGATAGAAGTGATAAAAGTGAGTCGCATAGTTTGATTTCAATGAGAGTTAGGCGCCTGAATACCTTTAAAAAACTGGTCCTAATCCACCTGCAGCCTGTCCTGTCTCACTTGCTCCTTAACGTTTTCCATATATACAGCCAAGGTTTCTACATCCTACAAGAACATCTCAGGGATACAGCTCTGTACCGATGTCTAAACAGATTGATAATGTGGTCCACAATCCGATAGGGGCCTTTCCAACGCCATTTCCAAGCGATAGGAAATGCTGCTGTTAAACTCGCACTGAGATTACGGTTGATTTTTCAACATTAAGAACTGTGCAAACCTTTTATGTGCAAACTGGCACCTAATGCAACATTTTCCAAAATAAGGACCAAGTTCTCCATTTAAAATGGAGGGGGAGGGATAGCTCAGTGGTTTGAGCATTGGCCTGCTAAACCCAGGGTTGTGAGTTCAATCCTTGAGGGGGCCATTTAGGGATCTGGGGCAAAAAATCTGTCAGGGGACAGTACTCGATCCTGCTAGTATAGGCAGGGGACTGGACTCGATGACCTTCAAGGTCTTTCCAGTTCTAGGAGATTGGTATATCTCCATTTATTTTTATTTATTTATTTTTTTTAATCAAGCAGAAAAACAAGCTGCAGGAAGTAGATGGAACAGCAGCAGATTCCACTCTCAGAAGCAGCAGGCTAGCATGGCTCCTCTGTATCCATGGTTATGTACATGCAATTCTTTCTCTTTTGCATAAAGCATCCCTCCCCTAGAGCAGCAGTCCTCAAAGTGGTTTGGCCTCAGCTCCTTTCCGCAGTGTGGTGTCCGCTCGCGGCCCCCCAGGTATGTCCGCTGAAATGCTGCCGAGTTCGGCCAATTCCCCGGCAGGATCGGTGGTGGCGCCAGGATATCGCACACCCCACTTTGAAGATCACTGCTCTAGAGTGGCCTGCACACACACACACCCCATCCCGCTTTCTTTACTTGACTATGAGACCAGAAATCCCAGATTCATTCAGCAGCAGCCGATGAAGGTCTAACGTCAAGAGAGCAGTTAAGCACATGCTTAAATCTGTGGTTAAGTTCCACTGTAGTCAAAGTGATGTAAGAACATCCTTAATTGCTTTGCTGAATCCATGCCAATAACTTTCCCTTTTACTGCTGAACAGGGTTAGCAAAAAAAAAAAACAAAAAAAAACCCTGACACAACCACTCCATCCAATGTTACTACAGTGAACAGAAGCGTACATATCCTCATTAATCCTCTTATGTGCAGATCACTATCTAGCCTCAAAATTCCTATCACTTAGCAGAAGCAGGTACTTTATTTTTGATGTAAGCTAGCATTCTCTAAAAGTACCCAACCCACAAAGCACGATGAATTTGCAGCAGCACCGTTCCATTTCCAAATCTTTCACTGAGATTCATGATAGAAACATGCAGTTATACACCACAGAATTACAGCGAAAGGAAGCTTCCAGAGATGCTATTTTTTAAACTGATGGGTAAAAGAAAAATTGAATAGAAACAGTTAGCTTCTGGGAGCTGTCTGCACTGTAAATTCTACCTATCACTATTTACTGAACATCTCAGTCATGGAGTCTGTCTTTTTTTCCACAGCTCAGTATATTCTCACACAGGATCACAACGTATTTCCTCATTAGGAATGAGATGTAAAAATTTAGTAGATGTAAAAATTAGTGGCCAGTAAGATGAACTTTCAGCAGTGATTGTGTGGCATATAAGCTTAAAAGATGCCACGGCTAACAGGAAACTTCTTGTGGGGTTTGTGTCTCATCCCCAGGAAGAAAACTTCCCACCAGCATATTCAAATCTGCCAATTCAAAATCCACCAAATAAAGTTCTAAGACTTCAGGTCTTTGCATCGTTCCCTCCTGTGACATTATGAGTGTAATATAGTATCTCACTGAAAGGTGACAGGGCCAGAAAGAGTTAAGTAACTCATAGACTAACCTGACACCTGGCCCAACTTTAAAGATTGCTTAGAAAGATACGTAAATGACTATTGTTTTGAAATGCAGCCCGCATTGTTAGAGATAGAAGAGCAGACTTTTGTTCAGGTCTGGTGATTTAAGAAAACAAGTCTTGTCTATTACTATAACTTTGATTCAAAGATCAAAAAGTCAGATTGGTATTTAGAAAGATACTTGAGTAAAATAGTATTGTTGTCTATGTGTCTCTTTGAAGGTTGTGGTAACCTGTATCTGAACTGTTTAACAGATAAATTATCCTGTGCTAATTGCCATGATGTTTGGAAGAAGGAAAGCGAAGCCTATTGTTTTCTCAGGCCAAAAGGCTGCTGGAAATGTATAAAAGCCTTGGGACACGATCCTTCTTCATCTCAGATCTGCTCTGGGTTTCAAGAAGGGGAAACCCTGAGCCATAAGGATTGAGATTCCCCAGTCACTAACTGGAGTTACCCTGAATATGAATCAGCTCACCTCTGCTATGCATCGAAACCTCAAGAATTGAATCCGGTCAGTATGTATATTGATCTTTTAACCAACACTTTCTCTTTTCTATTTTTTTAATAAAATTTAGCTTAGTTAACAAGAATTGACTATAGCATGTATTTTGGGTAAGATCTAAGTTAGCATCTGACCTGGGTCTGGGGCTTGGTTCTTTGGAATCAGGAGAACCTTTTCTTTTATATGATGAAGTAAGATTCTCAGTAGTCATCATCAGATCTGACAGGTGTGTCTAAATGGACGCCAGGCACTTTAAGGGAAACTGCATGGTTTGGACTACTTAGTAACCAAGGAGGTACTACAGAAGCTGTTTTGTGCTGGCTTGGTAAACCTAAGTATTGGAATATCCACCAGCTTTTGGGGTTTGTCTGCCCCGTTCTCTTGCAGTTCACCCTAATCGAGTGACCTCAGGTGGCTCCCATGGGCAGCACCGTCATACCTCCCCCCACCCCAAAAGAGGAGTCACAGGACTTTAAACGGTTTCTCTTGAATGTTCCTTGAAATGAAAATAAGGGAAATTCTTTGTATAAAGTCTTCATTGCTACATACAGAGCCACCACAGTTGTCAGGTAAACTACATGTGGAGCTGTTGGGGTGCCTTCTGAGATCTCTTTCCACTCGGCTTCTCAAGAACTCAGTTTGACTCCAGATTTCATCACTTAGGTATCTTTATTTGGGAAACAGAAAAACTACACTGAGTTGATAAGACTCAAGCATAGAGAGTGGAGATAGGGCAAGTTACAAAGAAATCCTCTTCCTTTATATACGTTTACACATGGCATCACGTCTTGGGATTGGCTTGGTTATTTTGTAGGAAAAAATCCCTGTACAGCAAGCTCTGCCCATGCATAATCTGACCTCTATCTTATTTTACAGTTAGGCTTGTTTACTAATACCAGGATATTCCTGCTGATCCCGCATACTGCTTGTTATGACAACTTAACCTTCCATTCACCTTCCACATCACTAACAAGTTACTTGTATTACGTTACGTATGTCAAGCCAGACCTACAGTAGCATCAGGACAGAACCTATAATTCCAACAGTCAACAGAGAGTACAAATGGTGCTAGGGTAGCATCTGTTAGCTAGAGCAGTAATAGAACCGAGTCTCTTTAGTGTATGGTTTGTAGAGGGCAACATGATGGCATACCCCAGCTTATGTCCATGCTACAGAATTTCCTCAAGTTAGTCAACCCAAGTGACCTCACTCATTCTAGGCTAGACACCATCAATAGTCCTAGACACGGATTTCTGAGAGTAAATCACATTGGTCAGTGACATAGCAAATTGCACCAACATTAACATTCAAAATGATCTGGACAAACTCTGGATGGAAATATTGTGTGTGTATGCACACACTTCTAAAACCATCACATCCAGCATTACTAAGTAGCTTTGGTCAGAAACATACCATCCCTTAAAACTGTCAAAATCCCAGTTAATTAAGAGAAAGACTGGTGGAACTTATTTAGGTTATTAGTTCATTTCTTGGCGATTAAAATAATTAAATTTAAAGAGCTACTATTTTGTATGGCACACCATACATTTCCTCTACTAGTCCAGCGCTAAAAATCTCACAAGTATGTAGACTATGAAGTGATATATGCATTTATTATATAAGCTCAGTTATTTACAGTTCTTTGATAGTGTATATAAAAAAGCAGCCATTTGATTACCTTTTGTTCATGTTTAAGTAATTTATGAGGACTCCAGATTCTCAGAAAAGAGCATTTGCGTTTAGAAGAAAAACCTTCATATTTGTACATCATAATAATGAAATGCATCCATTTGTAACACGGAAAAGTGTCTTTCCAATATTAGAAGATAATTTGCCCAGCTGTTATCAATATATTTCAATTAATTTGTTTTCTGATTTGGGAAAGGATGTAGAATCTTTAGTCTCTCAGATCAAACGTGGGGTAGCATAGGATAAGCAAGTGTGTCAAGTACATTCAGTATGATTCTGACAGACCTGTTTTCAACTCTACTCAGCTTTCTTTGCTTCACAATTCACAGGATACCCAGAAACTTCAGCTGAGTTAAACAGAGATAAATGAACCACTGCAGTTTGTGTTACAGCAGAAGGCCTTGGGTTGCCTTCAAATATTTCTTTTCCATGAGAGAAATGTAAAATGTTTACCTTTCCATGTATTCATCACTGCTATCCATTATCAATTCTTGTATTAAACAAACTTTGATCCATTACTCTGTCAGATGGGGAGTCTAAAAATATTACTTGTGCAAGTTAAAAGAAATTGAATCAGTACTTCACCAGCAAATTAAGAAAACTATGTGCACTGTAGCTACAAGCAAATGAAATTAGTCTTAAAACCAGAAGCCTCATTGTAGAAATCCACCTTTATAGCAGCAACAAAAGAGCTGATTTTTAAAGTACACACGATCGTCACTGAGGATCTACAGTTTTACAGGCACACAGTATTACTTTTGTTTGTTTAGCTTGCAACTACTGATGTACTGGTACTTGGTGTCTCAAATAGAAGCGGCAATCGCTTCTATTTGAGACTAACAATGATGAGTTTAAATTCCAGAAAGGAACAGTTAGCTTAAATAGAAGGAAAAGTTTTACAAGTATAAGATCAGGCAGAGCAATGGAACACGCTTCCAAAGGAAACAGTTCAGTTGCATCACTGGAAGTCTTCAAGGTCAAGACAACCAGCAGAAATATTTTAAGGATATTCTGAGTCCTGACGGAATGCAATTTTATTATATAATTTATTAGTATACTTATTACAGGTCCCTCTGAGCCCAAATGGTCCTATGGTCATTAGCGTATAATTCATTTCAACACTAGCAATATCATGAAGTCATGCTCCACGACAGAAACTATAAGGGGAAGCATGATGCACTAGGCAGGCTACTGGACTGAGCTTGATGCCACCAGAGTTCTAATCTCAGCTCCGCCACTGACTGATGTGGCCTTGTACCAGTCACTTCATTTTGCCTCATTCACCCTCCATAAAACAGAGATAGTGATGCCCATGCTCCTTTGCAAATTACCATGAGATCTAAAGACGGAAAGCGTTATATACGGCAAGTATTATTAGGATATTCTGCTACAGAGTAATTCTTTACTTCAACTTCTGTCACTGAGTTACAGTCTGGGAACTCAGCATTACAAAGCACATGTGAATCTAGCGAACACCTAAAAAAACACACAGTACAGGGTCCACCACAAACAACTGCAGCCATAGACATGCAAATACCAGACAACTGACTGTGTGGTTTTACTACAGCAGCCAGTGTAACCATCCTGCTAGGATGTGAGCAGAATCAGAAGCTCACAGGATGGTGCAGTAAGTCATTATGAAAGCAATACCCCACTCCAAACCCTCCTGCATACAGGGGAGGGGTCATCCTCTCTGAGGGCCTGACCCAAAGCTTGTTGAAATCAAAGGAAAAGCTCCCATTAACATCAACGGCCATTAGATCTGCCATATATTTCTGACAAGACTGTGCTCTCTAGGCCCTCTATATTATATTAAAATGACAAATCAGCTCTCTAGATCTTTTTTAAACTATCCAATGGCTAAGGAATGGAATTGTACACATGACTATTACATTTCAGTAGCATGCCTTCAAGGCTCAATCCAGAACACATCAGCATGTGCTTAATCTTAAGCATTGATTAGCTCCACTGAAGCCTTTAAGAGATTCATACTCCATCTTTAACAGAGTGCCATGGGGCGGGTTTGATTCCAATACACAGGGAAGAATTGCCACTTAGCGATTCACCAAACTCACTTCCCATGGCTCCCAATGGATGTCATCAGTATTGATTCCTGTTAGCAGGGTGATCTACTGAGTTCAAGGCAAAGACACACTAAGAAACATGGCACTAGACAGTACTAAAGCCAAAAATGTAGGGATTTTCTGGACTCTCTAGTGTTCCTTTGAACACACAATAATAATCTCCATACCACTCCTCTGCACTCTATCACAATATAAAATTTGTTCCCCCCACCCCACGAACATCTGCAAAGGAAACAAACACCAGGCAATCTTTTCCAAAATCCACATAGCTCTAAATTTGTCAAATTACTTAACAAAACACATGCTCTTGACTGTCTTGGTGTAGATAATTTATAGTGCCATTACGAAACTATTTGCAGCTGTTAAATCATGTGATATTTAAATGAGTAAATTGTGAACAGAGAAAAAATTCGGTTTAAACACCCAGGAGAACAGGCTTACATGTGAAAACATTACCCCCTGCAAAAAGTAAAAGTTGAAGCAAATACCCTTTGGGAAAGAACATAAGAGCTTTAAAACTTTTGAAGCCCTTCCCAGCAGTAACATTTAAAGATTGCATTAAAAGGTTTAATAATGAACTGACACCAAAGGAAGTGAGTGTTCTCTGGTTAGAGCAGGGAACTAAGAGTCGTAACACCTGGGTTCTAGTCTTGGCTCTATCATTGGCCATATGCAAGTCACTTACCCGGCTCTGTGCCCCACTAATATAAGGATAACTATATATACCTACTTACAGCAGGCCAGAGGCTTAGTGGATGTTTGAAAAACCCTTTGAAATTGTATAAACAACACTAAGTATCATTAATTATTACTACTATTAACTAAAAATTAAAATCCAAGTCCAGTTGAAATGATTAGCCCTTAAGACGGGGGTGGGTAAACTTTTTGGCCTGAGGGCCAATCAGGGTTGCAAAATTGTATGGAGGGCCGGGTAGGGAAGGCTGTGCCTCCCCAAACAGCCTGGCCCCACCCCATATCCAGCCCCCTCCCACCCCGACTGCCCTTCTCAGAATCCCCAACCCATCCAACCTCCCCTGCTCCTTGTCCCCTGCTTCAGGTCTTAAACTGTTGTATGTTTAGTATGAAGCGAAAAAGGTTCTTATGTATGTAAAATTGATACATTGATTTTGGATCCTTTGGGATAAAAGGTGCTTCTAGAATATAAATGCACAACACTGTATGTAATCCAATTTATCTGTACAAAAGTACAAACAACTTCTGGGTCTTTAAATATTACTCCAACTGTCTGTGAAAACGTAATTTTCTGTTAGAAATCTTTTTCCTTTCTTTCCACAAGAGGACCCAATCCAGATGCACTTTTTGGGGGTGTCTGTATTATTGAGAGCACCAGCCAAAGGGAAAAACAAAAAGACTGATCCGGGCGCGACTCACGACAAGGCATGGAAATATGCATCCCACAGTCATATGCTGAAAAGGAAAAGGTATATTTGGGAAAGAGTCAGTCAAGAAGACCTAAGACCATGTGAAACAGAATCTACAAAACCAAGCAATAATTTATTCTCAATTTTCAAGGGGTTGTGTTGGATGAAGGGAATGCAGAAGTTTATTCCTCAGGATTGGAAAAAATAAAAATGTATACATTTATTGGAAAAGTTCAAACAAATAAAGTCGAAATGATTGTGTAAGGATTTTGGAACTATCCTTTGCAGAGCTTGAATTTAGGGGAGACAAGGCCTACCATATCTCACTGCTGCTGGTTAAAAAAGGAGAGAAAGTTGCAGTTTATTGTATTTCCTGTAATTCAAACAGTTCTTTTCTCTTGCGCTCAACTTTTGTTCCCTCCCCTTTCCCTTGTTTGGCTCCCACGGTAGTTTGTCTACCCCTCACCCCACGATACTCTCCTCACCGCAGGTGTCACCTTTTACAGATTTCTTTCATTCTTGTCTCTCTACTGACCACAGATAAATTGAAATAATCAAAGACAGAAAGAGTTTCTTAAAGTGCTACAGTTTTGCTCTGCTTCACCTTCAGTGACTGCTCCACTCCAGCTCACTGGACTCTCTTCCTGACCTAGTTACATACAGGATGGCAGCAGCTAACATATGCAAAAAGGACACTTTTTCCCATGCTCGTATAACTCAGAAAAGGCTGAACCTACTTTGCTCAAACATCCCCAAGTTCATTTCTGGGCTGAGACCAAGAGTGAAAAACCTAAGTCCAAAAAACAACAAAAAAAAGCTTTTGAGGAAGTTACAACCAAGTTCAGAGGGGGGAAGGGATGTTCTAAAGGAAACTGAATTTAAACCTAACATCACCAGCATGACCGAGCTGGTGATAAATATTAAATGATTTCCTCCTACTGGATAATGCTAAATTTGGGAAGCCAATGTGGATTTTTATTCCTGTCCAAAAAAGAATGCACATAGAAGCAAAGTACATATATTTCATTTCCAAATGGCTATCAGAGCTGTCTAATGGCTGAATACAAGGAGGGAGTCTCATCCTACCTGTGTAAGTTGCAGAGCTGCACAAACTATTTAAGAAACAAACCCTACATTTGAAGCTCTGAAAATCTGAAATAAAAAGGGACAAACAAAGGATTTACTGAGCTTTTTGCCCATCATAGATGCTAATCTGATTCCAATGTATTTTATATTTGGAGATGGGACTGGCTGGGCAAAGAGACTGGGACAGGAATGAGGTGCTTAGGTAGTGAGTATGGTGAAAACTAGGACTAGGGAAGGTGTGACAGACAGAAAGGTAGGAGTGGGGAAGAGACTGAGAAGAGAACAGCAACTTCTTCATGACCACTCAGATTGATTCCCACAGCGTCATCCTGCTTGCTACAGCACATCAGCCCCATCTCACAAGAGAGAGAAACAGAGGCTATCACATGGGAAAATAGTGACGATGTCGAGAACAGACCCTAGACTGCCTGACTCCCAACCCACTGCTTTAACCACATCATCACCAAGTCCTTTCCTCAGGATACTCACCGGTCGTGTCACTCAATATCATCTGCTGACCATCATGTACCATTTTTCATGAGCCTTTTCCAGGATGCTCATCACTGTATGGTCAAAGCACTTCACAAGCATCAATGGATTTAGCCTTAGAACACTCCTGTAGTCTGAAGATGACAAGCCAAGATAATTCCCTCCTGTCCACAAACAAGCTGCCAAGTGCTGTATAGCAGCATTGATGCAGACAGACACATTAAGGTAATGGTAAAGGAGTGTCTGAGAAAACAGTAAGAAGCCTCAGTGCTGGCAAAGCCTACCTCCTATCCCACAGGGTGTGTGGCTAATCTCTAAATGACGTAAGGACAAACATCACTGTACGTAAACTAGAAAGTGAACTATTGTAGCAGGCATTCTTTTCCTGTCCCCAGTCTGCATTCTCTGGCTTAGCCCGAAGGGTGTGATAGCTGAACCACAAAATGATCAGCGAAGGACTGAAATGTCAGATATTTTTCTGTCTCTCCCCATTACATCTGGCAAGTTTGTTCTATATCTCTTCTAGGATCTCTGGGGATTTTTAACAGCTTTGTCTATTTTAGGAACAAATATACACAGCAAATTTTCCTACCCCTTCTTACAAAGATCATTTAAGGAAAGGTATATTTGGGGGGAGGGATAGCTCAGTGGTTTGAGCATTGGCCTGCTAAACCCAGGGTTGTGAGTTCAATCCTTGAGGGGGCCATTTAGGGATCTGGGGCAAAAAATCTGTCAGGGGACAGTACTCGATCCTGCTAGTGTAGGCAGGGGACTGGACTCGATGACCTTCAAGGTCTTTCCAGTTCTAGGAGATTGGTATATCTCCATTTATTTTTATTTTATTTTTTTACAGATATAGCAATTACCACTGCAGGAAGTTGGGTCTCATCGGCCATTATGTTTTGCAGAGATTTGTGCCATGAAAATGCCACCACCAAGACAGTGTTGGAGTCACCATTTCAGAGTCACAGCTGTGCTAGTGTTTCTGTCATAAAATCTTCCCTGGGCATAACAAAGCAGGAAAAAAATGTACTCCAGATTCAAGGAGTTGGCTGATGATCAGAGTTCAAACAAATAAATTGGTTAGCAGCGTTTGAGGAACACGTATGGACTGTGCTCAACCAGTAAAATATTAGTCAGCAAGGGCCACTGCCTAGAATTAAATGCCATTTCTTTAGCCATTTCAAACTTCAAGTGAGTTATAGTGCGGGCAAAGGTATTGACTGACCGCCCTAGAGACTGAAGTCTTGTGTTCAGCCACAAAACAGACAAAACACGGACAGCAGCAGCACAATCTTTTCCTAGGGCTTGTCCTCACTGGGGGGTGGGGGGGGGGGGAAATCGATGGCAGATAAGCAAACTTCAGCTACGTGATTCACGTAGCTGAAGTTGTGTATCTGCCGCTGACTTACCGCCCGTCCCCACAGCAGCGGCAGTTGGCAGTGCGCTCCCCCCCGTCGACTCCAGCTTGCGCCTCCCAGCAAGCTGGAGTTCCGGAGTTGACAGGGGAGCCGCGGGCGATCGATTTAGCGCGTCTTAACGACACGCGATAAATCGATCACCAGAAGATCGATCCCGGACCAGCCTAGTGAAGACAAGCCCCTGGACTCAAAGCCATATGGGATGTGATTTAGGTGGCAGGGACACTAATTATGCAGGAGAGACTCAGGAATTATGTGGCACTCCAAGGCCCTCTGCTCCCACTGTGCCTCCCAATCCAGTACTATCAAAAGAAATAGATTTAAGACTGAGTTATGGAATTATATAAGCGGTATCACTAAAACCAGGAACTGCTGAGTGGCACAAGCCTTGCAGACAAACAGGAAGGTAATTAGCAACCACTAAGGACTTTCCTCCAGCAAGGGATCACCTGTCCAATGGGAGAGGAGGAGAATGCAAAATATTGCCACGCACTATTGTGTGCAACATTCAATAGGAATACCTAGCGGTGACTAACTAAAGTGGGACATAAACCTCTGGGTGAAGGTATCACTTCCGAGAGAGCAGAATATTTGCGTAAATACCTTTGAATGAATGATGCTGGATGTAACGCACCCTGTGGCACTTCCAAGATGAAACACTGCACAGAGTATATCGGAGGGGATGGGAGACAGACATGGGAGGAGAGAGCAGCAAGACATCATGCTGACAGCTGGGCGAATGGCACTATATTGCTCATAATATAAAGCAATAAAGGTATTTTCTCCAATGCACACACCTAGATCAGCTTCATAAAGTATTCCAGCTTGGTATGTTACATGAGCTACCGCTTTTGTTTGTTTGTAAGATTCTCCACCTCTGCTTTCAACACATCTTGTTTTAATTAAACCATTTTGGCTCTTGGGCCGCTGTGCTGAGGAACTTCTCGTAGACACTCCCCCCCTCCCCCTTCCCCAGAGTACGCTACCTTCAGACTCAATTCTCAGCCAAGAGGAGCTCCACAGCCTTCGGGGCCCTCCCCCACCGTAAGCAGATGTTTGTGGGAGGTGCATGGGGGGACCAGAGCCATGAAGGAGAACAGGACTGAAGGGAACTCAGACAAATTATAAAACACAGGCTTGATGTTTCCATTGCAAAGACAGGCAAGTCATTAATGTTGTTATTTCCAGTGCCCCTCAGATGCCAGCGCTGACACCCCATTGTGCTAAATGAGGTACTAGGTACCAATCTCAGACCTACTGTTTCAAGCTGTTTGCAGACGCAGGCAGGCATTGTTACTGAACTCTGTTGACATTTCGAAGGTTTCTTCACATTCATACGAGTCAGGCACTCCTCCCTTCGCCCTCCCACAGTTCAAGCCTAGATTCTGGAGCACAGCTCTCTGCAATTTAACAACAACCAGAAATTACGATAAAAAATCGTATGCTGCTATTGAACCGCATTACACCAAAGACCGGGCCCATCGACGTTTTGTGCGCTTCAGCCCTCTGGGAGGCATTCAAACCACCTCAAAGGGTGACCGGGGAGATTACAGTCAGTAGTCCTGGCGCACCCTTGTTGGAAGTCTCAGGTATGTCTACCCTGCACAGTTAACCCAAGCTCATAATCTGGGTTTTAGCTTAATTCTCCCCACCATCCACACAGAAAACCCCGACCTGGGTTTGGAGGTTCTCTAAGCCTGGGCCAGCTGACCCACCTGGGTGTGCACATTATAGCCTGAGCCCTCCTTTAAATCTGGCACTAAAACCTGCCCACGTGGCAGTGAGGATGCAGGCTTCATCCCTCTGTGCTGTCCCACAACTCTCCCCAAAGGGAAAGACAAGCTCTCCCACAACTGACTGGGAAAATCCTAGAGCAGCTCAGCACAAAGAACCACAACATCTGCCCAGAGCCATACACGAGTGAAAACTCAGTAAAACAGGGCTTTGCAGTAGGAACCCACAAGGCCAGAGTAGGCTAACGCAGGTGCCAATCATCATTACAGCATCAATCATTGTCTCTGGCACCTTGGTTGGAAGTCTTGGAATTAGAGCCAGCCGGAGTAATTCAGTGTGAATACGGACCACCAATAGCAAAGTACATATTTAATAGAGTACTTCCAATACATCTCCTACACTGACAGTGTGAGTTGCTTTCTCTACCTATGTAGGTTCTTTCTTAGATGGGCACTCACTATTGTATACTTGGGCACCTGCCATGAGGAGAAAACAAACGACCATCTCTTTCAGCCTTGCTAGCCAGAAAAAACTTAAGGTTATCAGTAGCCGGTTTTAGCTGGCCATTGTCACCACCTTTCGGTATATTTTAACCAGTAAATGAACACTTACCAAAAAAAAAAAAAAATCCTTCCTGTTACAAGCATGTTTGATATCCAACGTTATAACACGTAGCATCGTTCTGAATACATGCATTAAGGCCAAAATTATTGCAATATTGAAAACTGATGGAAGAAAATAATGAAAAGGGAAATGTACGGTGAATACCACCACCATATTCCACAGGCAGGGGTACATTAGAAAGGGGGGACAAGGTATTTTACTGGTTGCTGGGCACAATGGAAACAATGATGTATTTTAGGGAAAATAGCTAAAAAATGTATGTTGGTTGTATCAATTCCCTTCACAGGAAAAAATATAAATAAAAATAAAAAACAAACAACTGTTTTGCTTATACTGACAAAAGACAAGAAATGTAGCTCTTAAGTCTGAAACCACATCCTTAGTTTAACCTGTTGTGCGCACCTACATCACAGAAGAACATTCACCACTCCAAGACTATCAATATCTGGACAATGGATAAATCAACGTATGTGATCTCAGCCTTAAGTCTTATTTTCTTGGGATTTGTCAGGTCCAGCCAAGACCTTAATGTAGCTTTAATGTAGACTTTTGGCACATAGCAGATTTAAATAAAAAAAGAGTCCTAACCTAGAACTAGAGGAATAAAGACCTGTCAAACTGGGCAGTGGAATCTGAGGTTTAAGATTAAATGAACTCTTGAATTTGTAGAGTTCAGCAGGTCAGTCTGGAACTTTCTGTAGATAATTACCATTTCTGGTCACATTAAAGGGATTATCATTTATAAGATTAAAAGGGGAACTCTCCCAAAACAGCATAAGCACAACTGCAAATTATCTACCCTTATAAACCACCCTGGCTTGTAAAACTGCCAACCAATACGGGTTAATTTATAGTTGACTGTTGCAAGTCATGATTTAATTAAATTTGTTTTTCACGTGAAACTGATGGTCCAAAATTCTGTATCTGGTTGTGTGTGAAAACGAAAACATTCAGTCTAGGTAGAAGTCTCTACTTTAAAGTACTGAATGAAGAGGAATTATTTCAGACTGTTCAGCCCTGCTTTTGAGAGAAATTAATCTGTCAGTTTTCAATGCCATCATGGAAGGGAACGAGATGGACTGAAATATCAAGCTCTTTTAGATGGGACCCACCTTCTCAGAGGTGGAGGAAGCAGAATCAGTCCTCATGCACCAGGTAGGTCCCCTTCAGGAAATGGAGATACCTTTGTAAAGGAGACAAGTGTGGCAATGGGGATTCAACACTAAGAAATATTAATAGCTGGATATGTGCCAGCCATGACTACTTTTCGGTGACTTACCTACCAAATTCAAAAGTGCTCCACAGATCTAGAAGAACTTCTAGTAAGAGCATGGAAGCTGTCCATGGCCTCGATAATTATGGATACCAGTTAATTAGGGTATGAGAGAGATCCTGGAAGCATGTAGATGACTAATCAAGCTTAAAGGCCTATACAGTAAGCTCTATCTGAAATACTTTGGTTCCATACACAAGGCTAGCCAGACAGTGGGAACTTCCAACATCTCAGTGTGTAGATGAGAAAAAACAGTGTAAAAAGGAGGGTTATAATTTATTAGACACTGGGGAACTCCTTAGGGAAAGGAGGGATTATTCCAAACCAGACTATTAGCACAGAAAATTGATAAAGTTTTTGAAAATAGCTGACTGGGCAAGGAACACTAAGCTATCGTCTATGGAGATCAGCAATACAACATTAATTTTAATCTGTATCAAGGATCAGACAAAAATGATTATTGAAATGAGGAGGAACAAGTTAAGATTAGAGGCATGTACCGGTAAACTAACAGGATTTGAAAGAAATAAAAGAAAAACTGCTATGTGCTCAAAAATGCCGCAGTGCATTGAGCAAATGTTTTCAGAGAGCCATCCACAATGACCCTGAGGACTTATTCCTACCTGGTTACAATTAATTTAGAACTCAGCAGTGTGTGTGAAATAGTCCAGATTATTCCTTACAATGTATATTACCTTGCAGTTGCATGTATTTCATTTAAACTGGTGTATAGCAGTCTATACACCAATGTGAGTAGCAAATCAGTAGTGAATTGGAGTGCCTGGCAATGACCGAGAACCTTGACATAACAGGCATTACTAAAACATGGTGGAATGACCAAAAATAAATTGATGAGAAAACTACACAGGAAAGAGACAGGGCTGTGCAAGAGCTTGTGGAGGGGATATTATTGAGTTTGATTTTTTACTATATTTGTTACTGTCGAGGTGTGGGTGTGGAATAGCCTTCGGGCTTGATTATAGTTGGACTGTATATTTATTTTTTTAGAAGGCATTTGCTGTGAGATTATATATTTTTATATATAATAAATCAAAAAAGAAAAAAATAGATCTCAACAAACTATAGAATCTCATGTGTGGGTGAGGATAAGGTACAGAAGACAAAATTATTTACAATAGTCAAAATTAAAACAGCCTATGAGTAATTTTGCAGGGGTACATTACAAACACAATGGAAGATTAAATTAAATACATGCAACTGCAAGGTAATATACATTATAAGGAATAGTCTGGACTATTTCACACACACTGCTGAGTTCTAAATCTATATATATAAAAGTCAAGTGGTGTAAGTATGAGTGTATGTGTGTATGTATGTATGTATGTATGTATGTACGTATGACAGCGAACTCCTCCCGCACCGTTTGAGCCAGAGACTTGAAATTTGGTACAGTGAGGGGTCTTGGGGTCTAGATCTTGGTAAGGGTCGAAAAATTTTCGGATCTCACCTCTGACGCCCCCCAGGGGTGAAAGTCTTTCAGGGCCAATCACATCAGCTGGGCAGTTAGGTGCTGATGATGTCATAATACCCCCTCCAACAGACACCGCACTCGCTCAGCTCGCCCCTCCCTCCTCCAACGGAACCCCGGAGATCCCTCAGCTCACTGCCCCTCCCCCCTCCCAACGGAACCACGGAGATCCCTCAGCTCACTGCCCCTCCCTCCTCCAACGGAACGCCGGAGATCACTCAGCTCACTGCTCCTCCCCCCTCCCAATGGAACCCCGGAGATCACTCAGCTCACTGCCCCTCCCCCCTCCCAACGGAACCCCGGAGATCCCTCAGCTCACTGCCCCTCCCTCCTCCAACGGAACCCCGGAGATCACTCAGCTCACTGCCCCTCCCCCCTCCAACGGAACCCCGGAGATCACTCAGTTCTCTGCCCCTCCCCCCTCCCAATGGAACCCCGGAGATCCCTCAGTTCTCTGCCCCTCCCCCCTCCCAATGGAACCCCGGAGATCACTCAGCTCACTGCCCCTCCCCCCTCCCAACGGAACCCCGGAGATCACTCAGCTCACTGCCCCTCCCTCCTCCCAACGGAACCCCGGAGATCCCTCAGCTCACTGCCCCTCCCTCCTCCAACGGAACCCCAGAGATCACTCAGCTCACTGCCCCTCCCCCCTCCAACAGAACCCCGGAGATCACTCAGCTCACTGCCCCTCCCCCCTCCAACGGAACCCCGGAGATCACTCAGCTCACTGCCCCTCCCTCCTCCAACGGAACCCCGGAGATCCCTCAGTTCTCTGCCCCTCCCCCCTCCCAATGGAACCCCGGAGATCACTCAGCTCACAGCCCCTCCCCCCTCCCAACGGAACCCCGGAGATCACTCAGCTCACTGCCCCTCCCTCCTCCAACGGAACCCCGGAGATCACTCAGCTCACTGCCCCTCCCCCCTCCCAACGGAACCCCGGAGATCACTCAGCTCACTGCCCCTCCCCCCTCCCAACGGAACCCCGGAGATCACTCAGCTCACTGCCCCTCCCCCCTCCCAACGGAACCCCGGAGATCACTCAGCTCACTGCCCCTCCCCCCTCCCAACGGAACCCCGGAGATCACTCAGCTCACTGCCCCTCCCTCCTCCAACGGAACCCCGGAGATCACTCAGCTCACTGCCCCTCCCCCCTCCAAACGGAACCCCGGAGATCACTCAGCTCACTGCCCCTCCCCCCTCCCAACGGAACCCCGGAGATCACTCAGCTCACAGCCCCTCCCCCCTCCCAACGGAACCCCGGAGATCACTCAGCTCACTGCCCCTCCCCCCTCCCAACGGAACCCCGGAGATCACTCAGCTCACTGCCCCTCCCCCCTCCCAACGGAACCCCGGAGATCACTCAGCTCACTGCCCCTCCCCCCTCCCAACGGAACCCCGGAGATCACTCAGCTCACTGCCCCTCCCTCCTCCAACGGAACCCCGGAGATCACTCAGCTCACTGCCCCTCCCCCCTCCAAACGGAACCCCGGAGATCACTCAGCTCACTGCCCCTCCCCCCTCCCAACGGAACCCCGGAGATCACTCAGCTCACTGCCCCTCCCCCCTCCCAACGGAACCCCGGAGATCACTCAGCTCACTGCCCCTCCCTCCTCCAACGGAACCCCGGAGATCACTCAGCTCACTGCCCCTCCCCCCTCCCAACGGAACCCCGGAGATCCCTCAGTTCTCTGCCCCTCCCCCCTCCCAACGGAACCCCGGACTACATCAGCTCACTGCCCCCCCCCACCTGCGAAGGTCCCCGGAATCCCTCGGCTCTGGGCCCCCTCCCCCCCTGCGACGGATCTGAGTTGGGTTTGGTGGGACGGTAAGTGAGGTGGGGGTGTCGGATTCGGTCGGGGGGTGAGGTGGGGGTGTCCGGTTTGCTTGGGGGGGTGGGAAGGTGTTGGGGTGGGTGAGGGGTGAGGGGTGGGTGTTGGGGTTGGTCAGGGGGTGTCAGCTGTCTGCCACCTCCCCACCTCCGACTGACCCGAGCAGCGCCGGGCACTTATGCTAGTTAATTATAAGCATTTAGGAATAAGTCCTCAGGGTCATTGTGGATGGCTCTCTGAAAACATTTGCTCAATGCACAGCGGCATTAAAAAAAAACCCCGCAAACTAAATGTTAAGATGTGTAAATAGTCTTAGAAAACAATACTGGGAATATTAAAATGTCATTACCGAATGGCTGGTCCACTTGAACATCAAACATTGTATCCCATTTGGGTCATCGTATTTTAAAAAGAGAGACAGCAGAAATGGGCGACAAAGATAATGAGAAGCACGGAGAGACTTCTGGATGAGGAGAGATTGAAAATTAACACTTTAGTGAGGAGACAAAGAAGGATCACAATGGGGAATATAAAATAATGAATGGAAAAAGAAGGTAAGTCCTGCCCTCCTTCTCTTTCTCTCAGGGTACTATGCAGTACTGACCACAGGAGGAGAAGAGCAGATTCCAATAACTGGGGAAGAGGAGCCACCTGCCTCCACCCTCAGAGGACACAGCCACTACCCCCAAGAGGAGAAGATGAATGGGGCTGGTGGTCGGGGATTCCCTTCTAGGAGGACGGAGAGGCATCCATTTGCCCACCTGCCCTGACATCCTGGTAGGCGCGCTGCCCATCTCCAAGATGTTACAGGAAGGTTGCTGAGGCTCATCAGGCCCTCTGACCATCACCCCGTGCTGTTCATCCTCCTGGGCACTAAAGACAGTGCCAGGTATGATCCTGAGCTAATCAGGAGTGACTACGGGTCTCTGGGAACAAGGGTGAAAGAGTAGGAGGCGCAGGGAGTGTTTCCATCCATCGTCCGGAAGGAGAGTCCGGGGCCGGGCAGAGACAGATGCATCTTGGAGATTAATTCATGGCTGTGCACATGGTGTCCACATGGCCACGCACATGGTGGGCTTTGGCTTCCTCAGCAATAGCGTGCTGTTCTGTGAAGAACTGCCGGAAAGAGCTAGATTCCCCCGACAAGGAAGGTGAAGAGCATCTTGGGACACTGATTCGACAATCTAGTGAAGAGGACTTTAACTAGGTTCAAAGTGGGCAGGTCGCAAAAGCCCACAGGTCAGTATAAAAAAAAAGGCCTTGACAGAGGTCTGGAAGTTGCAAGGAGGGAGAGGGAATGGAATATTACAACAGCGTCAGTGGAGTAACAAGAGGAAAAACTGGGGGAATACTTTCAGTATCTTAGACATCTACACACAAATGCAAGGAATATGGGGAATAAACAGGAAGAACTGCAAGTACTAGTACACAAGCAAAATCATGATATAATTGGCATCAAAGACTTGGTGGGATAAATCTCATGACTAGAATATTTGTCTAGAGGGGTACAGCTTGTTTAGGAAGGGCAGGCGGGGAAAAACGGGAAGAGGTGTTACATTGTACAACAAGAGTATAAACAGGTCCAGATGTAGGAGAGAGGCAGACCAGCTGAAAGTCTCTGGGTGAAGAGGAAAAAACAGGGGCAACACCACAGTTGGGGTCTAATATAGACCCTCAAATCAGAAGGAGGAGGTGGATGAGGCACTTCTACACTAACAAATATCCAAAACACAAGATCTGATAATAATAGGGGATTCTAGCTATCCAGGTATCTGTTGGAAAAATAATACAGCAAAAAACAAAAAGCATCCAATAAGTCCTTGGAATGTGTTGGAGACAACTTCTGGTCTCAGAAGGTAGAGAAAGTAATCAGGGAGGATGCCATGTTAGATCCAATTACAACCAACAGGGAGGAATTAGTTGTGACTGAAACTAAAAGGCAATTTAGATTAAAGTGATCATGAAATGACTGGCTTTGTGATTCTAAGGAAAGAGAGCAGTGAAATAGAGATAGTGGATTATAAAAAAAGTAGACTAACAAACTCAAAGACCTAGTAGGTAAGGCCTGAAGAGATGAGAATCTAAGGGAAAATGGCATTTACAAGAACTGGCATCTTTTCAAAGAAACATTATTGAAGCCACAACAACAAACTATCCCTATGTGAAGGAAAGATAGGAAGAAGAGTAAAAAGGCCAATACGTCTCTATCAGGAGCTCTTTAATGATCTAGGCATCAAAAAGGAATCCAACAAAAACGTGAAAACCTGGACAAAGTGCTAAGGATGGTTAGAGAAGAATAGCAACGGTATGTACAAACAAAATCAGAAAGACTAAGGTGCAAAATAAGCCAAACCTAGCAAGGGACACACACGAAAATAAGAGGTTCTATAAAAACATTCAGAATAGGAGAAAGATGAAGGGAAGTGCAAGCCAACTACCGTAAGTGAGGAAGGAGAGCTAACAAACAACACCAAGAAAGCTGAGATGGTTAAAGCCTATTTTGCTTCAATCTTTTCTATAAAAAGTTAATTGTGATGAGACATGCAAACACAATTGATATTAACAACAAGGAGAAAGGAACACAAAGTAGGACAGAGAAAGAACAGTTTAAAGAATATTTAGATGAGCTAGATGGATTCAAGTTGGTAGGACCTGACAAAATTCACCCCAGGGTACTCAAGGAACTAGCAGAAGCAATCTTAGAAACTTTAATGATTATGGAGAACTCACAGAGCATAAGTGAGGTACAGGAGGACTGGAAAAGGGCAAACTTACTACCTATTTTAAAAGGGCAACAAAGAGGACCTGGGGAATTATAGACCCATCATTTTAAATTTGATACTTGGATAGATATTGGAACAAATTATTAAATCAATCTGTAAGCACCTAGAGGGTAATACTGTTATAAGGACTAGTAAGCATGCATCTTTCGAGAACAAATCATGCCAAACTCACCTTATTTCCTTCTTTAACATGGATACTGGCCAAGTGGTTGGGGAGAAGCAGATGTGATACATCGCTATTTTAGTAAGGCTTTTGACAGTCCCACATGATATTCTCATAAGCAAACTAGGGAAACAAATTCTAGGTAAAATTACTATGAAGAGGGTGCACAACTGGTTGAAAAGCCATACTCAAAGAGAAGTTATCAATGGTTCATGGTCAAACTGGGAGGATATATACAGGGAGGTACCGCAAGGCTCAGTCCATGGTCTGGTACTTATTCATCATTTTCATTAATTACTTGGATAACGGCATGGAAAACATGCTTATACATTCTGCAGATGACCCCAAGTTGGGAGGAGTTCCAAATCCTTTGAAGGACAGGATTAGAATTCAAAATAACTTTGAGAAATTGAATAATTGTTCTGAAATCAATAAGATAAAATTCAATAAAGGACAGTGCAAAGTACTACGCTTCGGAAGGAAAAATCAAACGCACAACCACAAAATGGGGAATAATTGGCTAAGCTATAGTACTGCTGAAAAGAGTACTATAATGATTCTCTAGTACAGGAACAATGAGACATAGAATGAAAGGGAAAGGCAACATATATTAACTTGGGGGCAGGGATAGCTCAGTGGTTTGAGCATTGGCCTGCTAAACCCAGGGTTGTGAGTTCAATCCTTGAGGGGGCCATTTAGGGATCTGGGGCAAAAAATCTGTCAGGGGACAGTACTCGATCCTGCTAGTGTAGGCAGGGGACTGGACTCGATGACCTTCAAGGTCTTTCCAGTTCTAGGAGATTGGTATATCCCCATTTATTTATTTATTTATAACTTAAAACTGATGGATTTATATACAACATACACAACATATAAAGATAGACAGACACGTGCATGCACATTCCCCTCTACTATTCACCTATGGGTCTTGGCTACCCTCTGATATTTTGCACAAGGCTTTAACGGGATTTTAAAAATGTTTAGACATTTATATGGCTAATAACATGCACAGTTGCATCAGATGACTGGTTAGATCCAACTCTCTGTGCTTCAGGTCATAAAGCCACCACTTCCTGCCTAGGGTTAGCAAGAAGGTTATTTGGGATTTGTCCATTATAGGTGCTCTTGCCTTTCATTTGAAGCATCCAATATTTACCACTGTCCAGACAGGATATAGGACTGGAATGTTATAACAGTTTCCCCACAGACTTGCTTAGGGTCCTCTTCTCTCATCCCAGAATTTGGCAGGAAATGGCATGACTCTCATCATGACCCAAAGCATTTAGTCTCCAAATAGTGGTGTTTTGTTTTGTTTTTTATGATTTCCTCCTTCCTTTGAAGATGTAGGCCTGTTTGTACTGTCTGACCCTACACTGCTCAATAAACATACTAAGTCTGAAAAATGGTAGGTGTTTCCTTTAAAATCATATTTATTCCTTCTTCCTGACAAGCCATCAGAGGCCCTATTGCCTCATACAGTGACTTTACAGACTGCCCTAGGTAAATGGAGTCCAACAACTTTAAGCCCTGAGAGTGAATTATAATTCATGTGGCAAATACTCCAAGAGCCCTCCTTCCCCTATATTTCTTTGATCAGTTGCCTATGCAACATACTTGAAATATGCAGGAAATAAACAAAATCATGTTGTCCATTCTTTTTAAACATACCAATTCCAGCCACATTTTCTAAGATTTATTAGAACAGTCAGTCCTATTCCAAGTATGTTCCTGAAAAAAGAGAATTATGTTATAACCTACGTCTCATTCCAAGTTCGGTTACTATATATAAATAACTGCCAAAGAGACCAGGTATTGTGATAACATGCTATCAAAAGTTTCATGGATATCGCAACCTGAAAGAGATGTAGTTCAACGCTGACCCTCGTTCACTATAATCAAGCAATAACGGCTGATTTTTATCAATCCAACAAAAGACTGATTGGCATCCCAATGTTTGAGAAAGCCTAATAATCCTCTTTTACAACCATTATTTCCTTTTAACTGATTCTTGATGCAGTGCAAAGTATAGAAATGAACTGTGCCATGCATCTGAAACTAATCCGTGTGTGCATGCTCTGTCAGTGTGCCTGGGCAGAGTCTGGGCTCGTCTTCACAGCAACAGCTAGCAGGAGTGAGAGTGTAGACACTGCGAAATGCTCAAGCTGCACAGCATGATTTGATTAGCGGTTGATAGATTGTGCTCACTGAAGCGGCAGCTGCATCACTTCACTACTAGTTGAAGCTTTAGCAACCTTCATGATAGGACAACTAGCTTACAGCCAGACCCCATGATGGGACAACTAGCTTGAATTTAAAGAAACACCTCTCACTAGACATAGGAGTCAGGTTAGGGGCAACACTCCAGTTATACACTAAGCTTACACTGCAGTAAAGACAAGCCCCTAGTTGGATACTTGTTTACGTACGTATTGTGTTGTAAGGAAGCTTTCATTAAACAAAAAACCCACAATATCCCTTAGCCTCTTAAAGGTAAAACCTATAACATAGGACTACATTTTAATAATGGCTCCCCATTCTATATCCAATGAGTCTCCCACCTTTCCATGCCCATCATATCACCATTACAGAAGTCTGCCTGTGACCTTCATCTTGGCAATAGTCAAATAAAACTGTATCCAACAAAGAGGCAGCACAATTAAATAACTTATGTGCTACAAGTCACCACAAATCTGGGCCCTGGTCTACACTGCGGGGGGGGGGGGGGGAGAGGAGAAGAGGGAGAGGGCATTGATCTAAGATATGCAACATCAGCTACGAGACTAGTGTAGCTGAAGTCAACGTACTTAGATCGACTTACCGTGGCATCTTCACGACGGAGAGTCAACTGCTGCCACTGCCCTGTTGACTCCGCCTGCGCCTCTCGCGGCGGTGGAGTATAGGAGTCAACGGGAGAGTGCTCGGGGATCGATTTCTTGCGTCTACACTAGACGCAATAAATCAACCCCCGATAGATTGATCTCACAGCGTTGATCCCCGCCGTAGTGTAGACCTGCCCTAATACAAGCATAGCGCTAAGGACAGAACTACAGAAGAGTCAACGTAAGCATTAACATTTCCACTCCATGTAAGGTGAAAATGATCTGGACCAAGTGAAACTATTTTCCACATGAATCAGACAGTCACAAGTTTTATTAGACATAGTAGAGACACACCCAAGCCATATCATTACTCCAGTGTCACACAACCAAGAAACTTTTCTAAGAAATATCAGATTCCTGTCCTTGCTGAATAAAAAGAGTGTAAAATTCATTCATCAATAGACTCCATGGTGTCCCATTGTTAGCTTTTTAAACTACAGACAAGAAGCCTCAGCAGAGACAATATTAATAGTTTTTATTTTAGAATGGTTAAAATTAACTGCTACGGTAGAGTCACTCGAAACTTATTTGAGTTCTGAGAGTATTTTCCTCATCAGGCAATGTTGCCGGACTCAAGTCAGGAAAGACCAGTCATTTGAGTCAGTTTACTGCACGCCCTGCTTTCTCTTAACAGCAGTCACCAGAATTCTAACCCTACCAGGCGCCCTGGATAAGGACAGCAATTACATCACTCCTGATTCCATTCTTTCTGACCACAAATGGTAACAATGGTCCATTAAGATGGTACCTTTTATATCCAGGTGCAATTGTGTTGTAAACACACTCCCCACAAATAGCTCACATCAGAGGTACCTACATCTTTTAGAACCACCAAAATATGAACTTTCACAGCATTAAAACACATTCTTCGGAGCTAATGTACTTTCTCCTATAGTAAAATTATCTTCAGTACAGGCACCTGCAACACCTCCCTTTTCTGTGACTGCACATGGTGCAATTCGAATTGGTAATTCTCATCATGGGCAATTCAGAGCTTCCCAGGAACGAGGGAAGTGTGGTTGTTGAGATGATGTTTTTTAAAATTTGTTAACTGAGTTGCTGTTTCACAGAGTTTGGTAATTCAGAATGGGTCTCCTAGTTTTAGGTCAATTACTGCACTTCTGCGACACTGTCAACAGAACAGAAAATGCCCAAAATATAACGGATTCCTGCTGCTTGATAAATATTCTGAGGTGCAAAGATATTTATTCAAGAGGACGGGCGTGAGCATGCATATGACAACATTTGTTTTGGGACACAACACGGGATTACAGCACATACACAAAATATACCTGGCCTTGCCTTGCCATATTCTGTTCATTCACTTTCCCAAAGAGAGTATTTTTTCCTAGAAGTGAGAGGAACCTCGTCAGTTTTTGCACAGTAAAGCTAGGGAAATAGATTTGGTGCCTAGGCTGGTACAATCGTGCAAGGCTGACCCAGCCCATTACCAGGCTCTTGCCACAAATACGTCCACGTGTTCATGCATTCAGAACCGCACCCCGGCCCTTTACAAGGCAGTTCTATTTATAATCACCACAGTTGTCTTCGAATAGTTACAATGCTAAGTGAATCCAAGGACAATTCCACATTCACACCCTCCAATTCTTTAACGAAAAACAGGAACCAGCCTTAGGGTACGTCTTCACTAGCAACGTTAAAGCGCTGCTCTCACAAAGTGAGCTAGAAAGTTGCAGCGCTGTCAAGGGCCAGTGTAGACATGGCCTTACTCGGCTCCAGCCTCTCTTCTCCTCTCCCTCCACTCTCTCTCAAGCAAGATAACCAACTACTTCGCTGCTCCTGCTAATACCACCTTTCTCTTCTCTAGCAAATTCCATCCAAGAATCTCAAACATTAATTAATTAAGCCTGCTAACAGCTCTCTGAGACATGAGCAGAGCTATAAAAAGCCTTCAGAACAGAGTGACTGCTGAGGAGCTGATCAAATTTTCAAGAGTTACAATGACTGCATTATGTATAAGTTAGGAGATGATCCGTTTTTAAAAGCCTTCAGTAATTTTTCAGCATGCCTCAGGTATGTGTTACTGTCCCTCTTTCACTGATGGGGAAAACAAGGAACAGTGAAGTTAAATAACTTGTCTGTAAAACCACAGAAGTAATCAGTGGCACAAGTGGAAAGAGAAGCCAGTCCCAAGTCTTCACCAAAGGATCTTGCTCTATATTGCCTGACAATATATATTTTTCAGTGTCATATATATATATTTTTATAGACACTGAAAATTTACTGGAAGCTTCTAAAAATAGCTAATTCCACAGTTCATGAGTAATGCAGTGACTGCAACTCAGGAAAATTTTTATCAAGCAGATTTTTAAAGTCCTTTTATTTTGCTATGAGTGTCATGTTAGGCAGGGTTCAGCAAATCGGGTGATCTCGCCTGACGAATGAGGTAAGTTCTATGGGTGGAGGCATGTTACCAACAGGGAAGCTCCCTGAAAACAAAACAATTAAAGATATGAAGAACGCAAAGACCTAGTTAATAAAATCAGTATGATTCAACATTTGACATGGTGTTCTGAATCCCAAAGGAGCCCATAGCACATTAACAACTACATGGTGCTCAAACTTATTACACTCGAGGGCCACATAAACCCAAGCACAACCTTGGGAGGGCCAAACAGATCCTGTTTCATATGTATTTAGATTGGTTGTTTCAATGTACAGTATTGTTTGTTTAAAAACAAATAAAGAAATCTGTGTGCAAAACATAACACAGGAAAACAGTATAGAACACAGAACTAAACTAAAATGATGTAAACATGTTGACAAAATGCTCATGAATCGGCCATTAGTATATTGTGTGGAAGCAGCCCATGGGCCATATGAAATGCTCTGACGGACCGTGCACAGCCTGCGGGCTGTAGGTTGGGCAGCGCTGATATGCAGCAACCGCCAGTGTGCAGAAAGCACTCAGACCAATCTACCACTTACAGGTAGGAGGGGAAATACTGGCCAAAGAGACTGGGACAAACCCCTCCCCCTAAGAATGTAGCATGGACAGTATCTGCATTGAACTGATAATTCCTGTGTTATAGGTGGTCTTTGAAAGATTTACACAGGAGAAGCTGCACGGAGCTGGCATTATCAACGTCAAAAAGAATGAAGAGCAGACTCAACCTTGCTGGCATATCTAGGAGTCTAGGAACTTCAAACCTGATGCTAAAACATTAAGCAGTTCCCTCCACCTGCAACTCCTCCCCTACCTCTGTTGTAACAGATTCTCCATTATGGGACTCTCTTTCACAGTAGAAAAACAGCATGGTGTTGTGGTTCTCTATCCACCGAACTCGCAAGACAATACTCGGATCATAGGAAGTACAATACCCTTGTGAGTATTTATGAGTCTGGAAGACGTGTACCCCAACCATACACACAAATATGCCACAGAACCCAACACTTCCACTCTGGGTTTATTTTTGTGGATTTCAGAATTCCACGAACGTTAAGTTTACTGCACAAAGTGTTGTGCAAAGATCAATACGAACATGAAAGGGACAAATATAAAGCTTGTAACCATTTTTCAGTGATGTTGCATATACTCTGAAAACGAAGGGGCTTACTTACACCATATCCACACTAGTTGCTTGTACCACTTTAACTGCCGATAAATCAGTTCAAGTTTCCATAATCTATGCAAGCCCCAGTCAGTAAAACTCGCTGAAAAATGAGGGAGAATTGGGGAGGGAAGTGAGAGGGAGAATTGGGGAGGGAAGTGACGTCGCCTCCTGCTCTTCAATCAAAAATGTCCACAAACGTTGTTATCCAAATTTTGATCACTTCTGCAACCTGTGAAATGATTTCAGAGCAATGAATGTAAAGAGCTATAGAAGAATCGTGTTTATACTAAACAATATCTTCTCTGTGGGTCACAGATGTGTCTCATCAATCCAGACCGAAAGAAAACACAGACTATCCAGCACAAGTACACACTGCCCTCATTTAGATACAGGCAAGAGCTGAGCTCCTGCTAACAACTTTGCATGCAGAAGATGGTGAAACAGTAAGGAAGCAAAACTCAGCTGTACTCAGTAATTCTTCTGTACTCTGAATACATGTAGTGGGGTAAGTTGTTTTAGCAACTTTTATATCAATTGCCAAAACAACTAAGGGCCTCTTAAAAAGTGGGATATTGAACCCCTCAAAATCAAGCTTGTTATCAAAGTGAGCATCAGCGTGAATTCTCCAGACCCAGTCAGTATTAATATCCAACTGCGGGTCCTTGTCAAAAGCTGGGTGAAGAGGAAACAGCATCAGAAAGCGGAAGTGCACCATAATGCTGCTAACTTCAGATTACAACACCCTGGCAGAACAGAGGGCAGCCTTTGTAGCTTTCACTTGTGTATGCAAAGAACAAGAGTAACAGTGTTGAGTGGAGAGAGGAGTATGTTGAAATCACCCTCTCCAGAGACCTCTGACACCCAGTTATCTTTATGGGGGTTCACAAGTTTCAGGAACTACCATAAATGTTCTGAAAGCAGGTAGCATCTGTTTTTTCCAGTATGAATCATCATAAATTCCCTTCATTATATGCCCTGTCATTTACTCTGAACTCCTCGGATGGCGAGTAACAAGTTATATTCAGATACTGCATTTACTGACAGAAATAATCCTCATTTCAGGCTACAGAAGGAAATGTTTTCTTTTAATAAATGCACATATGCTGGTTTCTGACTATGCTGGTCACAAATTTCAGTTAAGAGAAATTTAGTTGCAAACACACAAAACAAAGCATCTTTGGATTTAAAATTTTTATTAAAGCTAATGTTAAACATGAAAACATACACAGATTGATAGGTAAGGTACTGGACATCTGGAGTCAGGCTGGGGTTATGGGCGATTCTAGGTTAACAAGTACAGGGTTTACAAGGCACATGCATATCACATATCCAGCATAGATCCAGATTGGGGTGTGGAAGTTTTTTAAAAGCGTCAGTGTATAAGTGTGTTCGGGTACTCCACCCATGGGGTGTGGTGAGAGTCCAGGTCAGTGGTGGTGTAGGCAATAAGTACATGCACGGGTGGGGTGCATCCCTCTGTTTGTCAGGGAAGGGGGGGGGGGGTTGTTTCCCTGGTCGGCGGTCTCGGCTACTCGACCTGGTACTGGCGATGTCCCGTGACGTGTTCCGTGTATATGTCTCTGGACCATCTGATGGCATCGGACACCATGAGCTGTCTCATTAGCCGGGTAATACAATCCATCTTAACTAAATGTATGCTACTTAAATAAAGACTACATTTGAGAATCAAAAGGATTGCAAGAAACAAGAAAGAAATGTAATTAAGTACATCTCGTGGGTTTAAGCTTACTTTCATCCTCTTATCTCCAACACATGTATACTGGGGAGGATCCAGCATTCATGGGGGCTATTTGCATTTTCTACATGTGTAGCATTAACTGGATTGGTGTTAAATATAGTCTCCTATGAAATCCCTCTCCTACAAGCCTGAAGCTGAACTTGTCACTTTTTCCTAGATGTCTCTTTTCTCCCCATTCAAACGGTGAGTGATAAACCTCAAGCTATCCTCCTCTTCACCCCCCAATTTACATATGCTTACTCCTTTTCCCCCACCCTCCAACACCTGGCATCACCACAATGATGCTTTTAACTTCACTCCGCTCCAGCGCCCAGTCCCCGCCGCGGGCGGGCTGCCGGCTGCGCTCCGGCCCCCAGTCCCCGCCGCGGGCGGGCTGCCGGCTGCGCTCCGGCCCCCAGTCCCCGCCGCGGGCGGGCTGCCGGCTGCGCTCCGGCCCCCAGTCCCCGCCGCGAGTTGCGGCGGCAGGAGCTCGCAACCCCCCGGGGATTTCTCGGCGACCCCCTGGGGGGTCACGACCCCCAGTTTGAGAAACCCTGAGTTAGAGGATTGGGACAAAAGAAATCTGATGAGGTTCAACAAGGACAGGTGCAGAGTCCTGCAGTTAAGATGGAAGAATCCCATTCACTGCTCCAGACTATGCCATTATATGCCACCAATGTCCCTCTGCTATGTACATCGGCCAAACTGGACAGTCCCTACGAAAAAGGATAAATGGACACAAATCAGACATCAGGAATGGCAATCTACAAAAACCTGTAGGAGAACACTTCAGCCTGCCTGGACACACAATTACAGATTTAAATGTCACCATATTGCAGCAAAAAAACTTCAAGACCAGACTGCAAAGAGAAACTGCAGAGCTGCAATTCATTTGCAAATTTGACACAATCAATCTGGGATTGAACAAAGATCTTGAATGGCTTGCTAATTATAAAAACAGCTTCTCCTCTCTCCGAGTTCACACCTCCAATTCAGCTGCTAGAGGAATACCTCACCCTCCCTGATTTGAGATAACAAGCTGGTTCAGGCTGATTGGACTAACCTTGTTACCTCCTACCTGGTTCTTGCCTACTTATCTATACCTGCCCCTGGACACTTCCACTGCTTGCATCCGATGAAGTGGGTATTAGCCCACGAAAGCTTATGCTTCAATACTTTAGTTAGTCTTTAAGGTGCCACAGGACTCTGTTACCTCTGCTCCAGACTAGGGACCAAATGGCTAGGCGGCAGTTCTGCAGAAAAGGACCTAGGGGTTACAGTGGACGAGAAGCTGGATATGAGTCAACAGTTTGCCCTTGTTGACAAGAAGGCTAACGGCATTTTAGGTTGTATAAGTAGGGGCATTGCCAGCAGATCGAGGGACGTGATCATTCCCCTCTATTCGGCATTGGTGAGGCCTCATCTGGAGTAGTGTGTCCAGTTTTGGGCCCCACACTATAAGAAGGATGTGGAAAAATTGGAAAGAGTCCAGCTGAGGGCAACAAAAAAATGATTAGGGGGCAGGAACACATGACTTATGAGGAGAGGCTGAGGGAACTGGGCTTGTTTAGTCTGCAGAAGAGAAGACTGAGGGGAGATTTGATAGCTGCTTTCAACTACCTGAAGGGGGGTTCCAAAGAGGATGCATCTAGACTGTTCTTAGTGGTAGCAGAAGACAGAACAAGGAGTAATGGTCTCAAGTTGCAGTTGGGAAGGTTTAGGTTGGATATTAGGAAAAACTTTTTCACTAGGAGGGTGGTGAAGCATTGGAATGGGTTACCTAGGGAGGTGATGGAATTGCCTTCATTAGAGATTTTTAAGGTCAGGCTTGACAAAGCCCTGCCTGGGATGATTTAGTTGGGGTTGGTCCTGCTTTGAGCGGAGGTTGGACTAGATACCTCCTGAGGTCCCTTCCAACCCTGATATTTATGATTCTATTCTAGGATTCTAAATGTGCAACAGTAACAGCTTCTAGGAGTGGCTAAAGGAGCAAATGCCGTCCTGTCCTGAACTTGGATATACAGCTGCTAGAGTATTGGGGCTGACCTTTGCTTTTGAGGAGTCTCCCATCACTCCACTATCATCAGCATTTCCTGGCACTTGTAGAGAGCCCCATCAGCAACAGATCACCTCTCCTGTGCTCTAGGTGAGACATGCTGATTAGTCAAATCCAGCTTGGATTTTAAAGTCCAGGTCCAATCAAATAAGCAGGTGACCCTGGAGGGAGGGACTCCCAACCTAACTTTACCAGTACTGTAAAAACCATTCTGACCGCAGTAGTAACTGGAACAACTATTTTTGAGAGAAACAAGGAGGGAGAGGTAATATCTTTCACTGGACCAACTTCTGTGGGAGAGAGAGAAAAGCTTTCAAGTTCTATTTCAGGTCTCTGCGTAAGCTCAAAAGATGGCCTCTCTCACCAACACAAGCTGGACCAGGAAAAGATATTACCCCATCCTCCTTGTCTCACTAATATCCTGAGACCAACACAGCCCCAACACTACTGTATACTACTATTCTCTTGTCAGACATCCAGCTCCAACCTGTCCTTTGACAAATTATTTTAAATGGTTTTGATTAACCTGGATATAAACACCCACTCTTTGATGATATTACTGGAGGGAGGATAGGCAGGCAAAATACAGGATTCCCATGTATACCCAGAGTTTGCATATGTGCTTTTACAACATTATTGATAATTAACTGCATAGTACTATTGATTAGAAATCTAAGTGGAGGCAGTTTCTCATGATTTAATAGCCAGTGCTCAAAAACATTCAGATGTTAATATACAATTCCTCACATCTTGTGGTAAACCACAGACAGTGCCAAATGATCCTTTAAGGGGCTAGAATTACTCAGTGGTACTAGCCTCACCTTGAGAGCATGAGATGGCCTTCTTGAATTACCAAGACTCAGACACAAAACATTGGGTGAATTAGAGAAATTCCAGCTTAGATCTTCAATAACTTAAAAGTTCTTATCTCTGGAAGGAACAAGCCAGGGAAGGACCCATCTCCATTAGCAGTTTCTCTTACAAAAACAGAATTCAATTACACTGGACCCTCGCTAGAGCCTGCTTCACTATAGCACTGGTTCGCATACAGCGCGGTCGTTGCCATGGATCCCAAATTAAAATATTTAAATTGGGATCCATGGCAATGCGTCCCCCACGTTAACGCGGTCCCTGCGTTAGCGCGGAACCGCGCATGGATCCCGAACCCCAGGCTGTAGCGAGGGTCTGGTGCATAACAGAAGATGACCTACATGTTGCCTATCCCTTGCCTTTCACCCTACGGACAGTGGCAAGAGGGCCTCAGCACTTCTATTAGAGGATAAAAGGCCAGATCTGCGCACACTTGTGTAAACCATGCAGCAAGAGGGGCCCAGCTTCTCTGCACTGCTTATTTGGAGTAGCTGGGGCAAGACAGCCAGAGATTTCACTATTCCCTTCCCAATCTAACTAGTGGCAACTTCTCTCCTCCTCCGCACAGTGAGAGGGTGGTTGGTCTTGCAGTTACAGCATTGGGAGCCAGGATACCCAGGTTCAATTCCTGGCATCAGACAGATTTCCTGTGTCTCCTTGGGCAACCCACTAACTCTGTGCCTCAGCTTCCCTTCTGTACAATGGGAATGCTACTTCCCTTCTCTCAACCAAAATCTGTGAGCTGTGCGCAGACCGTAAGCTCTTCAGGGCAAGGATGGTCTCTTATAAATGCGTTCGTACATTCCAAGAGAATTAGCATTGCAGCATGAAAATTCACTATAAGTAAGAGTCCAGCGGAGCAATTTGGAACTTTCACAGCACTTCACTATTAAAAAAGATCCATATTCAGGATTAATGGGTTTTGCCACATATCCTTGATGAAAATACAAAGTTGGTTTTCAGGACACAAGACCAAATGCTAGAATAACTGGTAAATAGGACTAGAATACAGATTAAAATACAGTTTTATTATGTACACAATATGGGTGTCTTATTCTTTAATACTCAAAGTCAGGGATATGGTCGAAGTTTTTCAATGACCTAATCACATCACATCTTCTCTTTAACACCACACTCTGATCAGGACACTTTCAAAGACATCAAGCTTTGGCATAAAGTAACTGGAATTCTTTGTAAACACTTAAGCTAAATTAGTATTCTGTGCTGAAGTACCAAATCCTTGCAATTAGCAGCATGAACAAAAGGGAGAGAAGCTTGTATTACAGCAAGCTACGGATGCTTTTAGTTTTGAAGCAGAATATCAATTATAGCAGCATTTGCCTCTTAAGCTTGACTGAATGCTGCTTTGTAATTAGAAGCCATAGGACACCTGAAAACAGAGTGATCTTACCTAATTGCTAACTCAGATGTTTTAAACTAAACTCCTAATTATACAGGACTGAAAAATGGAAGAAAAAAACCACACCCACAAACATAAGAACTGCCATATTTAACCAGACCATCAGTATATCCAGTCTAATCCAATATTCTGCCTCCAAAATTATCAGTACCACATGTGTCAGAGGAAGGCTCAAGACATTCTGTAATTATGCAACACTAAGGGTATGTCTTCACTACAGCAGTAGTTCGATTTCCTTTATTTCGATGTTGTGAACGCGACTGTATACAGTCGATGTTGTGTGTCTTCACTAGGCACAGCTAAGCACAGCAAGTCGACAGTGTCTGTCCGCAAAACTTTTGCAAGCGTCGACATGACGAGCGTTGCACTCTGGGTACCTATCCCACAGTTCCCTGATCCCCCAGCAGGCACCATTTCGAGTGCTGCACTATGGGTAGGCATTTCCAAATTTCGCCCCCTTTTTCCGCGCCGCCCACCCCCATTACGAGCGGTGCACTGTAGGTAGGCATCCCATAATTCGCGCCCTTTCTCTGCGTCGTGCTAACGCCATAGCATTGCAAGCATGGAGCCCGCTGACACCACGGCTGCAGTAATGGCCGTTGTGAGGACCTCGATCACGGTTGCGGAGTTCATGCTGCACCGTCTGCAGAGGAGGAATGCGATCCGGGGAGAACTGCGCTTTCTGGGACCCGACGACAGTGAGGAGGAGATGGACAAGGACGTGCACAGCGGGGACGACATGGACACTGCCGTTTTTGAAAGTAGGGCGACTGACAATCTGTCAAATTTGGTGGCAATGGGGCAGGCTCATGCCATCGAACGCCGATTCTGGGCCAGGGAAACAAGCACGGACTGGTGGGACCGCATAGTGCTGCAGGTCTGGGATGACTCCCAGTGGCTCAGAAACTTCCGCATGCGAAAGGGCACCTTCATGGAACTTTGTGACTTGCTGTCCCCGGCCCTCCGGCACAGGAATACCAAAATGAGAGCGGCCCTTACAGTGGAGAAGCGAGTGGCGATAGCCCTCTGGAAGCTTGCAACGCCAGACAGCTACCGGTCAGTGGCGAATCAGATGGGGTGGGTAGGTCTACAGTGGGCTTTGCGGTGATGCAAGTAAGCAGGGCAATCGTCGAGCGGCTGCTACACCGGGTTATAAACCTCGGAAACCTGCAAGCCACAATAGATGGCTTTGCCGCCATGGGATTCCCTAACTGTGGTGGGGCTATAGATGGGACTCATATCCCTATCCTGGCACCGGACCACGAGGCCGCCGAGTACAGAAACCGGAAGGGATATTACTCAATGGTCATGCAAGCAGTGGTTGACCACAAGGGACGTTTCACCGACCTGTACGTGGGGTGGCCGGGAAAGCTTCATGACGCTCGAGTGTTCAGGAACTCTAGGGTTTTTAGACAGCTGCAGCAAGGCACTTTCTTCCCCGACCAGAAAATTTCCGTGGGGGGGGGGGGTCAAAATGCCGATCGTGATCATTGGGGATCCAGCCTACCCCCTAATGCCCTGGCTTATGAAGCCCTACACAGGAGCCCTGGACAGGGGTCAGGAGCTGTTCAACTACAGGCTGAGCAAGTGCAGAATGGCCGTAGAGTGTGCATTTGGCCGTCTGAAGGGGAGATGGCGTTCCTTACTGATTCGCTCAGACATCAGCGAGAGAAATATCCCCATT
Source organism: Sternotherus odoratus (assembly GCA_032164245.1). Taxonomy (NCBI): domain Eukaryota; kingdom Metazoa; phylum Chordata; order Testudines; family Kinosternidae; genus Sternotherus; species Sternotherus odoratus. The sequence continues at coordinate 6,412,523 of JAVMKO010000015.1, read as the reverse complement.
GTTATTGCTGCTTGCTCTGTGCTCCACAATATCTGTGAGAGCAAGGGGGAAACGTTTATGGCGGGCTGGGAGGCAGAGGCAAATTTACTTTCTGCTACTTATGAGCAGCCAAACAACAGGGAAAGTAGAAGAGCACACCGTGAGGCCCTGCGCCTCAGGGACGCCTTGAAAGACAGTTTTATGAGTGCCCGAGATGGCGTTTGAGAATCTGCTCCCTTGCTGTGCTCTAAGCCTGCTGCCCTTGAACCCTCTTTACCTCCCCCCTCCCCATGCTTTCCCTCCCCCCTCCCCATGCTTGCAGAAGAAATAAAAACACTGTTTGAAAAATCATGGTTCCTTTATTGGTCCATGGGAAATACAAATACAGGGGATCACTGTCCTGGTATCCTCGAGGGAGACCGGCAGTCGCAGTGGGGGAGGAGCGGACAGAGGAGGGGGGGCGGGTGGGAAGGGGGGAGAGGAGGGGTGGGCAAGACACAGCAGCTTTTAAAAGTTTTCCTAGAACATCAGCCTGCTGCTGCTGCTGCTGCTTCTGCTGGCTTGTGGGGTCGAGTGGAGCGGCCCACGGAGCTTGCCCCCCCGTGTTCTCACCCCGCGTCTGGGTGGGGAAGCTATGGGAGTTGGGGAGGGGGGGAGGTGGTTACACAGGGGCTGCAGAGGTGGTCTTTGGGCATGCTGCAGCTCCACCAGAGATCGCAGCATGTCGCTCTAGTCCTCCATTATGCGTAGCAAAGTATCCATGCGTCTTTCTTCGCGCTCTTCCCTCTTTTCTGCAGCGGCTCTCGATTCCTGCCTCTCTCGATTCCTTGCCTGTATCTCTCGATCCCTTGCCTCTATCATTCTTTCCCTCCAATCCGTCTGGCGGGCTGCCTCAGCGCACGAGTTCTCCAGGAGTTCAGTGAACATATCATCGCGCGTTCGCGTTTTCTTTTTACGCTTTCTTATCTGTGGTGCACGGCGGGAGGAGGAGCAGGACGGGGGATTCTGAGATACTTGTTCATCTGTGGGCGAGTGTGGGAAAAGAAAGTTTGAAAGTTATGAGACAGATAGATTCAAGGTTAGGAGGCAGATGCAGTCTCGGACGGTACACAATGGGAGTACTATGCCGTTTGCAACCTCAGTATTCACAGGCCTGATATGATTTCTGTACAAGGTCATGTTCTACACCTAAAAGTGACTGAATAGCTCACAGAAAAGTCAGAGCATCTCACACACATATGCGTGCCTCAGCCCAACACAGCTTCTGAAATCACCGTGCAGCCGGCCATGGTAAGTTAAAAGTGGCACTTGCATTTTGTAGAGTAGCCCCACCCCCTTCCCCCCACCGCGTGGCACCCACTGACCTGCAAACTGCAAAGCAAATGCCAAAAAATCTCTCGCTAAGGGCTAAGGTCTTTTGGGGGCTCTTCAGACCGCTTGCGGACTGTTCAGCTTCCCTGCTAGCTACCGCTACGGGCTGGGGGGGGGGTGGGTTGGGTGCACGTTGGATCTAAAGCGGAAGCAACCGCGTGCAGACTGCTCAGATTCCCTGCTAGCTACCGCTACGGGCTGGGGGGGGGGGGCGGTCAGCGTTCGTGGGGGGGGGGGTGTGGTTGGTCGGTCCTCAGCAGAAAAGAGTACTTTGCAGCTGGGAATCTTTATCTCCCTACTAATTGCAGTCCGTATCTCAAACAGGCAACCATGAATGACATCACTTTGCTGAGAATTTCTCGGAGAGATAGGGAGCGCATGCTCCTTGACTCCATGCAAAGTCCTGGTCCATACGCCGCAATGCTAGCCTGCTCAATGATACCAGACAACTTACTACTTTCGTGGCGTGGGATGGTGTCCTATCACGGGGGACCACATAAGGCGGCTCTCCCCAGAAATCTGCTGCGCTGGATTCATCGCTACCTCCTGGATAGCTTCCTTGAAATGTCCGCGGAGGACTTATGGTCAATCCCGGAGTATATTGACAAACTCTTTGAGTAGAAATTGACCAGCAATGAAAGCACGCTAAGTCCTTAGGGCGAGTTACTCATTAATAAATGCTTCCTTTACAAAATCACGCGTCATGTAATCCCTTAAAAAATAAACACTTACCCCCCTGGGAGGCTTGGGAGGGTGCTGGCTCCAGGGTGATAAACAGCTCCTGGCTCTCTGGGAACACGGGTTCTCCGCTGGGCTCCTGCCGCTCCGTGAGATTTTCCTCTTCCTCATGGTCGTCCTCCTCGGAATCAGTCTCCTCCCTGACGATTATCCCATCGGTGGAGTCCACGCAGACCGGCGCGATGGTGGTGGGGGCGCCCCCCATTATCGCATTTAGTTCATTGTAGAACCTGCATGTCCGTGGCGCGCCCCCCGATCGTCCGTTTGCCTCCTTGGCTTTCTGGAACGATTGCCGCTGCTCCTTAATTTTCACGCGGCACTGTGTGGTGTCTCTGTTGTGGCCCCTTTCTAGCATGGCCTTGGAGACTCTTCCATGTTGGCATTCCGTTTGTTGTTGCGTAGTTCCAACATCACGGATTCCTCTCCCCAGATAGCGATGAGATCCAGCACCTCACGAGTGGACCATGCTGGAGCTCTTCTCCTCTGGCTGGTCTCCAGGGTAGATGAGCTCTGCATGGAGTCTTGTGATGCTGAGCTCTGCATGGCGGCTAGTGCTGCTGATTGCTCTGAATGGCGACTGAGCTGTTCAGGTGAGCTGGCCACGCTGGCCAAACAGGAAATGGTATTCAAATGTTCCCGGGTCTTATCTACCTGGCCAGAGCAGCGAGTTCAGAGTGCAGTGCAGAGCGGTCACAGTGGAGCAGTGAGGCAGTCCAGAGCGGTCAGAATGGAGCATTGTGGGACAGCCTCTGGAGGCTATTAATGTCGGGTTCCGTCTTCACTAGCCCACAGTCGAGCTTGGAATGTCGAGATTAGCCTTATTTCTCTCGTCAGGCTGGAGTTCCAAATTCGATCTTGAGGGCCCTTTACATCGACGTTAGGGGCATGTATGTGAAGACAGGTACACGTTTAATTCGACCTAACGTCGTTAAAATCGAATTAAAGTGGTAGTGAAGACAGGGCCTAAGCCACCAAGGGGAACTAGTGAATAGGGGAGCAGCAAACAGGGGAGTCTCAGAGGGAACAAGCACTAATTCTTGAGGTGAGTGGGTGAGCTTGTTTGTCTCTCGGTTTTTTCTTTTGGCTTGCTTAAAGTTTACAGTGTGGTCTGTTGGGGACTGTGTGGGAGTGCGGGCCAGAGGCCTCGTAGCTGCTAGTGAGCACTAGCAAAGCTCTAGCGTCTGTCCTTTGATCATCCTTGTGATCACCCTTCCTCTGTGTGTTAAGGAAGGAGCAGGGCTGATTTAGGAGAGAAGGCATAAGAGGCAGAGGCTAAGCGATCAAGGGGAGCTAGCGAACAGGGGAGTCTGAGAGGCAGTTTGTAAGAGGGGAACAACATGCTGATTTGATTTGTTTGGAAAGGCTGTCTGGCCAGTGCCAACACTGCTCCTGGTTCCTCCACATGCACCTGTGCACAGACAGAGACCCTATCACGGATACCCGTACTCAGCGCCTGGTGTGGCTTTGCAGAGACATTATTAAGGGCATAAAAACAAACTCTACCAAATTAAAGATAGGAAATATGGTAAGAAGCCACGCTGGCTTAGCCAGAAGATCTTTAACTACCTGAAACTCAACAACAACAACAAAAAAGTCAAACCCAAACTGGAAACTAGGTCAAATTAAGAAGGATGAATATATAAAAAAACAACAACAATCATGTAGGGACAAAATTAGAAAGGTCAAGGCAAAAATGAGATTAAACTAGCTAGGGACAAAGAGTAACAAGAAAACATTTTACAAATAGATTAGGAGCAAAGGGAAGACCAAGGACAGAGTTGGGAAGAATTAATTCTTGTATCTTGCTTACAACACTCCTACTAATACATTATCCAATGGAGGAAGAAAAAACAACAACAGAAAATGCTGCAATGGCCACAGTGTTAAATGCCTTTTTTCTTTCAGTTTTCACCAAAAAAGTTATCAGTGACTGCACAACTGACACAGCGAAGATCAGTGTAAATGGGGTAGGATCCAAGGCTAAAATAAGAGCAAGTTAAGAATTACTTAGACCAGGGGTATGCATTTCCCTGGGGATATATCAGCTTATCTAGACATTTGCTTAGTTTTACAACACGCTACAGAAAAAGCACCAGCAAAGTCAGTACAAACTAAAATTTCATACAATGACTTGTGTGACTGCTCCTATATAATATAAACTGAGATGTAAATATGATAGTTACTTTCTCATTTTTACCATATAATTATAAAATAAATAAATTGCAAAGTAAGGACTTTTTCAGTAATAGTGTGCTGTGACCCTTTTATTTTTATGTCTGATTTTGTAAGGAAGTAGTTTTTTTTAATGAGGTGAAACTTTGGGGTACGCAAGACAAATCAGGTTTAGAGTCACTGACCTAGAAAAGTTAAATGTCTCCAAGGTGGCAGGGCCTGATGAATTCAGTACATCCTAGAATAGTTAAGAAATCGGCTGAAGAGATCTCTGTGCCAATAGTGATGATCTCTAAAAACTCCTGGATGATGAGAGAGACCCCAGTAACTATCTATAAAAAGGGGAACAAGGACTACTCGGAGTACCCATAAAGATAATGGAGCAAATAAACACTTCATAAGCACCATGACCTAGAAGATAATAAGGTGATAAGTAACAGTCAGCATGGATTTGTCAAGAACAAATCATGTCAAACCAACCTAATATCCTTCTTTAACAGGATAAGTTGGGCAGGAGGGGGCAGGGACAGTAGATGTGATATCTAGACTTTAGTAAGGTTTTTAGTAAGGTCTGTGATTCTATGAACAAACAGATCCATAAGTAGCCTCTGGCAGTTAGTGGCTGGCTTAAAAAAACTGGACCTCCTCTCCCAAACCTGAAAGCCCAGATCTGGAGGCACAAGAGAGGTAAGAAACCAATTCAGACTGGGGTTGGTGAACTGGAAGATACAAAGATCTGCCCTGAATGCAATTGAAGTCATTGCAATGCAAACCTCTATTATAAAAAAAACAAACAAAAAAACCCAAAACACCATGCAAAAAAGAACAGCTGTTTAATAATTTCAAGAGGAACACCTTCTTTAACTCCAAACTGCTTCACTATTATAGGATTATCAACAGAGCTAAGTGTAGAAACTGAAATGACCAACACCCTTAAAAAAAATAAAAACAGCCTTCAACCACATTTGAATCTTTGAAAGCTTAGACATTTCTGCTTTGAGATCATGGTTCCAAAACACCTGCATGCAACTAACTTGATTTTTCCTCTGGTAAAAATACAGCATTGGAAACATATTAACATATGCCAGGCTTCCAAATCAGACATAGATCGTCGGCCAGCAATAATTTGCCATTTCCCAGCTGTGCCACCAAAGACAGTACAATAATGCTCCTTTGCAGACTTTCCTTCACTCCAAGTGGTTCCTGTCAGGATCGTCTGTGTCAACAGCCAAAGTCAGGTCCTCAGAGTAAGATGCTAATGCACATACGATGCAAGGGAAATGAAGCAGACATTCCGAGATGCCTGCTCATGCGAAGGAAATATGGAACCAGGGCACAGCAGAACTGCAGCATCAAATATTGAAACCCCAGTCATTCCTGAGGATCTCCCTAGACTCCCCTGAACAAGATATAAAGTTGCCCAGCTGCAGAGAGGATATTCTTATACTAACATCTCCTCGGCAATGATCGGTTTTCGCTGATATTAAAAAAAAAAAAATAGGAGAAAAAAAATCTCTCTCACAAGGTCTCCAGAGTTTTGGTTTGCCAGTATACATAAAATATACATTCCTTTGATGCTCAACTAATAATACATGGCAACTTCTCTTCTGGAGATAACTCACTGCTTGCCAAATAGGATCCTAAAAGTGTGAGCTACACTAACAGAGGAAGCTTCAAGCAGTCTCTGGCCACCACAGCTTGGCATCTTGATTCAATGTTTCTGGAAGCAGCAAAGTCTCCAAGCTGGAGGAAGAAGAGGCAGAGCTTCCAGAATTGCTGATTCTGGAATCTTGGCACCACTGAGACCAATAAGGCTCCTCTCTCTTTTTAGATAACTGCACAACACAGCTGGCCACATCTGTGTTGTGAAAACCCAGCTACGTTCACTTGAAACCCATCAAACCACATGGCTCTATGCCCCAATTTTCAACTAAGGTCTTGCCTGCACGTTGAAGCTGCACCATTACAATTGGAACAGTATTTAAAGCACTACAATGTCTTTAGTGTGGATGCAATTTTACCATTAGAACAGTGGTTATGCTGACATATCTGACACCCTTTCCCCTCCCGAAATGATATAAGCACCTCTCTACCTGTATCACTGCATCCTTACTAGGGCTTGTAGTGGTGTAATGATTTCAATAAAAAGTCACCTCCCTAACCAACATCGTTATCATATCACCAGGCTGAAGAGTCACTAGTCTTATGAAATTTTGGAGGTTGCTGGAGGAAAAACTGATGTCTTAAGAGATGGCATTCTGAATCTTTCCCTCAGGTCACTGATTTGAATTCCGCCCAGGTCAGATATGGCAGACATTAGGGGGCATGTGTGAAATGAGTTGGTTGCCTTAATTTAATTCTCAGTTGACAGTATTCACACTTCAAGCCACCAGGGGAGGCATGAGAAAGCTTGCACGGCTGCTGCAGGTTCTAGCTGTTCCAAAGATGAAGAGGACTTCCAAGTACCAGTGCAGGCAATAATATCCTCATCTCTATGTAGACTGAAAACCCTATTCCCACAGAGAATGAAATAGTTGCACTAACTACCTCACATGTACAAAATAGCCAGGCTAACAAAAGCTTACCACGCAAGTCTACCGAGTACATAAAACAAATCATTCCAGGCCCAGGTCAGTAGCATTTTGGATTAAATACTGTTCATGCCTCCTTGGTCACGGAATAAATATGACCACTGACTTTATTCCACTGTGCAGCTTTAAATAAATATCTCCGTTATGAAGGGCTAATACATTGAATTTCTACTCCAGTAAGATTCTGGTGGACATTACTGTTCCCATTGAAAAACAGGGCAATAGTTTGTGAAGCATTTGTGGATTTTTCTTAATGAGAGGTACTATATAAAATAAAAAGCATGATAAATGTACAGGTGTTTAGAACAAAGCTAAGGTGGGCATGGTAAGCAATAAGAAATAACCCTGCTGCTGGCTTGTGCATTATTCATTAACTGAATTTAAAATTTTTATTAAAGCTAATGTTAAAAAAATTATATAGTACACAGGTTCAGAAAAGTGTCTCTGTACATCTGCGTATAGTGTTCAGATTATCCACAAATACAAAAAGTTTGTTTTAAACGTCATAGGAGACATAGTACATAATCAGCAAAAACCCAAATTTGGGTGAATAAATTTAACAACCAGCTCATTTAGATATTAGCATTCAAGTAGTTGGGTACATCACTCATGAAAAGTTACACACAGTGTTGATTTTGGAAAGCAAATATATCAATGAGTGAAGATTGTCCCTCAGTAATTGAAAATTTAGGGTTGGTTGTCCATTAGAAATACAATCCATCAGGGAAGTATTTCAGTTCCTTTCCCGACTCCACTTCTCATCGGACAACAGTGCAAATACGGCTAGTGAAGATTATGTCAGCAGAGCAGGAAATGACTTCTAATGATCTAACTAAGCCAATCCTGATATTTGTCTACCAAACTTGAGAGTTAATACATTGTCCGACACTCTGAAAGGTCTTCACCACAGCCAGAGAACAGTACTATAAGACCTTTTGTCTTCAGAGAGGAACCAATGCCACATAATCACTATAGGAAGTAAAAGCAGCGGGCTACTTCACAGCCACATAATTAAGATGTGTAACAATTTATTTCATTTGTATTAATTTATATAGCACCTAGCACCAATGGCAGCCAAATACATTGAGCACAGACACACACACACACCCCGCCCCACAGATTAAATAAACTACCCTCAACTGACAGCATTCCAAATGCCACAATCTAAATTCATTTATTGGCACCCATCACCTTAGCAACTAAATGCCTCCCATTCTATCATCCTCATGCCATAACACACACGTGTTAATATCAAATGAGAAAAACTGTCAAAACAAACATCAGCAAACACCAGCCAAATGCTAAAGAAAATCATTAGGCCATACACAGTAACCAGAGTATTCTTCTAAAGCAGGGGTCTCAAACGTGCGGCCCGGGGGCCACATGCGGCCCGCAAAGCCCTTCCCTGCGGCCCGCCAAGCTTCCTGGCGCCCCCCCCTCCCTCCCGGTCCCCCCATAGCAGTTTGCAGGACGGAGGGGCCAGAAGTGGAGGCTTCTCTGCTGCCTGGCTGGGCCGCACGTGTTTCTAGCTCTGGACTTCCTATATTGCTCTTGCTTTGTTTGCCAAACAGCTGTTGGTGGTGCCTAGTGCTTTCCAGGAGGGAATGGGGAGCTGCGTGCTCAGAGGAGGAGGTGGGGCAGGGGTGGGACCTCTTGGAAGGGGTGGAGTGGGGGCGGAGCCGGGGCAGCGAGGGCAGGGTGTGTGTCAATGGTGCGGCCCTCGGGCCAGTGCACTAGTCCTCATGGAAGGGGTGGAGTGGGGGCAGAGCCGGGGCAGCGAGGGTATGTGTATGTGTCAGTGGTGCGGCCCTCGGGCCAGTGCACTAGTCCTCATGCGGCCCTCATGGTCATTTGAGTTTGAGACCCCTGTTCTAAAGGTTGTTCTAGATCTGCCAAACCAGGGACAGAGACAGCATGAACACCACACTAACTTTTAGGAATGGCATAACCAGTGTAAATAAAGAACACAACTGCATGCAAATTCATTTGAAGCACATTTTAAGTGCCAATCAAAACTTGTGCCATTATCAAAATGCCACTCAACCATAAGTCATATACGTGTCTAAGAACCACTCAAGTCATGCCAGTTTGTAAATAATTTGGTTTTAGATACTTTTGTCTCTGGAGGTTTGGGTGTTTTTTTTCTCTTACTCTATTCAGCTGCTGATATTGGAGACTTAATTGAGTGCAGTCATTTTTAGGATTGAGCAGATAAATTTTGTAGCTGCTAAGACAAACCCATCACATAGGTTCAAGATTTCTAGTTCGACGATGAAGAGTTTGTGGATTTAATTCTGTACATAAATGATACTGGATGTATTTAACAGTGAGCAGAAGTATTAGAAGATTGATGCAAAATATAGCAGGGCTTGCCTTCAATGCAATGTTGAATGGATTTCTAACAGATAAGGGATTTAGCTACCATTTAAAATGCTTTTGTTTCCGAGGGACCCAAAGATTGGTACTTGAGTATTGTGTCTCATCTCTACGCCTTTGTTCAAAACCAGCCCAGGTCAGCAGTAACTGAAAGTTATCACCATGATGTCTTTTCAATGACACACAGCACCTCAAGCGAGCTTGCAGGTCCTCAGCGTACTTCCTAGCAGAAATCACACAGACATCAAAACTAAACCACCTGTAATCACTGGCACTAGTCTGCCCCCATATTGCATCCTCAGCAAATAGATCAGAGACTGACTAGGTCGTGGAGAATCAACTACCCTCTCAGACTCAGGTGACTGCCTCCAGGTCAGGATGGGAGGAGAGGCACTTTGGGATGGGATGGCTTGGGGGAACTTGACCTGCTGCTACGCACGCCAGATGTGTTGTGTTGACAGGAAACCATGCTCTGGGCTAGAAGTGATCAGACTTGGTTTAGTGGTGGTTTTGCCCCCTCCACAGCCAGCCAAATGGAGTCAGCCTGAGAGTTTAAAACGGTACAAAACCTGGCTCAGAAAGCATGCTTTGTACCCAAGTGGGGACAGGGACTACAGTATATGTCCATTACCACAAACTGGCAGGTTTTCTTTCCTGCCAAGTCAGTTCCTCTCACTGCTTCATAAAAACCATCTCTAACTCGACTCTTTCACTTTTGAAATGACACTGGTGTGAATCCCCCCGCCCTTCAGCTTCCTATCAAGTCAGATCATCACTGATTTTAGAAGATGTTTTGGCAGGTCAGCAGAGGCCCAGAGTCTTTAGTCTGACAGCTGTCCGCTGGCCTTGTGAAGCGAGTTGGTGGTTTCAATCCTCTTCCCAAGGCCTCACAAAAACAAACACCACAATTTGCACTGTTGGCAGGCTCAGCAGAGGCCAATGAGCAGGTTGAGGCTGAGGCCCACTGGCAGAGATCCAGCACTTCTGTATGTGTGCTGCCTGGGCTAGAACCCCTCTGAGGTCAGAGGGAGTCCATCTGCAGAGCATCTTTCCATAAACACTGTGTGTGGTTTGTGGGGAAAAAAGAGAGAGAGATTACTAATGCTGCCACAATGTTCATGGCTACTAAAATGTAGCTAACACAAGCCTCCTTCCTCCCACCCCACCCCCAGGTTTTGGGGGATGGAGATAAATTGCACCTTGTTCAGAAATTTTGCTATTTTGAATGATGCCTCTTCAAGACTAATGACCCTGAAACAAAATGGTTAGAACATTTTATTCAGTCAGTGCTCTGATAGCAGAGGAAAAGTTATCAGACTGTGGAGTTTTCTAGGCCAGCACATTGCAACAAACCGACTGATTCCAGAAAGCTCAGCTACTGTGGCGAAAGCAGTCATTGGAAGGGGCATTTCTCATGTTGCAGAACTTAAAATGGAAACTTTCTGTGTGTCTCTCCTCATGCCAATGAAGGAAAAGTCTTAAGACACTCTGCCAAAGACAGAAACAAACAGGAACTGATGGAGACCAGTGCCTTTACCCTTCACCTCCTGTACGCACCCACGTGGGTATCAAAACCACATTATGTTATGTGTCCCTGCACAGAGTCAGGAGACAGAAATCACATCCAAGCTTCCTAATGAGTGGAAAATGTTAATTCTTCTTCGGTGAATATTCCTGTGACGTTTCTTGGAATAGCACTCGCTCACTCACAGGAAGTATTCAGTACCTCACTGGATCAAAAACTATAGGAACAAAATCAGGGCAGTATGAAAAGAACCTGCAAGAGCAGAAAACAGTCACCCCCCATCCACGCAAAGCCTCTTCGACCACAAAGAAAGATTCACGCTCACAGTGAGACAACTGTAGAAGCTAAAAATAACCAGCCAGCTGCAATTCCCACCTTATGTAGCTGGGCAGAAATGCTTCGTTTCTCCCCCACACACTTCCTTCTTCATTGCAACATCAGAAGCTCAGCTTGGTGCTAACATGCCACAAAGTCCTGCCTAGAATTTCAAGTCACTCCCCAGGAGCGACATAAAATCAACCTTTGGTATCAAGGGATTGAACTCTGACTCACTCACCTCCAGTTTTACTTTTAATTTCAAGGCATTTCAATTGATCAAACAAAACAGGAAGGGTGAAATATGTGGGGTTTATTTTACGCCACCCAGAAGTTATATTTAAACTCTTCCTAACACAAACGCTTACTGGACAAGTCTCACTCAGCTGCTCTACTTACAGACAATGCTATCTCCACTGACCAGACTGGATAACAAGCCATGTGCACGGAGATATTCTGAAGCCAAACTGCACCTACAGGTACATACAAAGGAAGATATTGCATCAGAACATTATGGCAGAGGTCCCACCCTCATCTGGAACACAGAGGTGCAAAGCAAGGATACCACCAGGATAAAGCAGGAGACAGTGCATTCTCAGGAACTGGTCCAAGAGCGCAGGACAAACTCATCATGGAATTAAAAACCATCACAAACTTTACCACCTTCCACTCCAAATGCAAGATGTACTTCTCTGATCTGCCTTCTCGAACACATACAGATAGCAGCATGCATGTATGTGTTAAAAAAACCACAATGCTACACACAGAACTCTCCTACGAGGGTCAGGATGAGAGAGAATGAATCATTAGGACATATAGTCACACACTATGTAGTACTGGAAGGTGCTCCGATACTACAGTGATGAGGGCAGTACAAGAACAGAAGAACAATACAGGTCCTGTTAAGTAACAGATCATTGATCCAGAGGAAAATGAAGTATCACCCACAGGGCCCTGAAGCCTCACTGTTCAAGATCAGGGTAACTGAAATCTGCCTCATTTAGCAGAAAATGGAGCCTTTAGGCTCCTGGCAAATTTTCAGTCTGGCTTTTAATTGGGCAAAGTGTGAAAACCAGGTTCTGAATCCCTGGCTTAATGAAAGCATCTCTGTCCAACCTGAACAAGACCACTGTTAACAGAAAGGGAAGAGAGGGAAGGAAAGCCATCTGTTGCACTAGGTCTAAACTGCGCAATACTTTAGTTCTTTCATTTAATCCTTTGCCAGTGGGAGGTATTTTCTGCCTTTACGCCCACTTCTACTAATATAGCTCACACACACTGGTGATTCCGCTACGTTAGCAGTCAGCACCAGGAAGTTCCTGCTGCCAGGCACCGAAGAAATAAGTGATAACTTTTCACATACACTGTCTGACCGGCTTCTGTATAATCTGCTGAGTTCCAGGAATACAAATTGCAGGATACAGAATCATGTGTTTCATCTAGACATTCCGTGGTTCAGTTAAACTTTATGACATGTCCTTTAGCATTCATAAACTTAAACAAAGAAGCCAGCAGCAAGGCAACCGGGAAGTCAGTTTCAGAGATCATAAATATGAAAGCGTTCTAACTTCCTCTGTACACACCCTGGAGAGTCTAACCCACAAGTTCACTGACAACAGTTGCAAATGTTCTTTGGATGAGGAGGCTTTACCACTGGAAGCCAAATGTTCTTTAATTAAAAGGTGTTTTATACTTTGCACATCCCACCACATAAATTCCCTGGATGGCTCTGAAAGCCAAGTGTGCTTAGAAATGCCTGAAAATGTTTTACAGTATTGCCAACCAAAAAGTGTTCAAAATCCCGGGACAGGCCTCCCAAAATGGCAATTAGTTTAGAAATCACAAGATTTTTTTTAAAAATTAACGTCTTGGAGGCTCTGTTTCTTGTCATCTTCTTTCTGCACCTTTTGGTTAAACACTGGTCACATATTAAGCTTTGTTCCACAACTATGAGGGCCAGAAATTAATAGTAAGAGCTGAGATTCTCACCTAATCACATGTCTTCAGATCTTGGGCTTTAAGAAAAAACACTAAATATTGCAAGACTTGAAATAAAATGAAACTGGTTTGGTTTGCTTTCGAACCTTTCCCAGTCATTATCTAGAGCAGCGGTTCTCAAACTAGTTGAGACTGCGACCCCTTTTTGTGATCCGGCGGCGCGACCCCTCCGCCAAAAAGCCGCCGAATTACAAAAAACAAAACAAAAAAACCCACCACCAAAAAAAAAAAAAACCAACCGCTTGTGCGCCCCGGTCCCCCGTCCCCGCCGCGGGCGGGCTGCTGGGAGCGCCCCGGTCCCCTGTCCCCACGGGGGCGGGCTGCCGGCTGCGCGCCGGCCCCCAGCCTGCCCGCTGCGGGGACTGGGGGCCGGCACGCAGCTGGGAGCCCACCCGCGGCGGGGACTGGGGGCCGGCGCGCAGCTGGGAGCCCACCCGTGGCGGGGACTGGGGGCCGGCGCGCAGCTGGGAGCCCACCCGTGGCGGGGACTGGGGGCCGGCGCGCAGTTGGGAGCCCACCCGTGGCGGGGACTGGGGGCCGGCGCGCAGCCCCAGTCACCGCGAGTTGCGGTGGCAGGAGCTCGCACCCCCCCGGGGAGTGCTCGGTGACCCCCCGGGGGATCACGACCCCCAGGTTGAGAAACCCTGATCTAGAGATTCATTTTCTGAAACACAAGTGAAAATACATCTGTAAAGGACACAATCTAAATATATAGATTATAAGCTCCTTGTGGAAGGGACACTGTCATAACCATATAGCTAAGGGTAGCCTAGAATTCCCCCTTACCTGTAAGGGGTTAAGAAACTCAAATAACCTGGTTGACACCTGACCAAAAGAATCAATAGGGAAAGAAGAAGGGGAAGAATATAAATGAAGCCTTTAAGGAGGACTTTTCTACATGCATATTATTCCTCATTAAAGAAAAATATGTAAAAAGGCCATTGGTATTTGCTTTGTTAACCACTTTCAAAGGGGGGGGGGGAGGAGCTTTGTTTGTGCTCTTTGTTTGTGTGTGTATTTGCTCTTGGAACTAAGAGGGACCAGACAAAAAATCCATCTCCTCCACACAATCCTGAACAAGTCTCTCATATTATAAAAATAGTAAGTAAAAGTCAGGCAAGGCGTGTTATGATATCTTCTGTTTTAGCTTGTGAATTTTTCCTTTGTTAGAAGGAGGTTTATTCCTGTTTTTCGTGACTTTGAAACGAAGTCTAGAGGGGGTTTCTCTGTATTTTGGTTACCCTGTAAAGGTTATCTTCCATCCTGATTTTACAGAGGTGATTCCTTTATGTTTTCTTTAAATAAAATTCTTCTTTTAAAAACCTGATTGATTTTTATTGTCCTAAAGATCCAGGGGTTTGGGTCTGTGCTCACCTGTACCAATTGGTGAGGATATTTTTCTCAAGCCTTCCCAGGAAAGGGGTGTAGGGCTTTGGGGGATATTTTGGGAAGATAGGGCTCCAAGTGGCCCTCCCTGAATGTCTGTTTAAATCACTTTGTGGTGGCAGCATACTGTCCAAGGACAAAAGGGATTTGTGCCTTGGGGAAGTTTTAGCCTAAGCTGGTAGAAATAAGCTTAAGGGGGGGGTCTTTCATGTGAGTCCCCACATCTGTACCCCCGAGTTCAGAGTGGGGAGGGAATCCTGACAAGCACGTCTTCCTGTGTGTGGTGTATAACACCAACCACACTGCTGACGCTTAAATATTTGTCGATCTCTACAAAACAGTCTCATCGTTTATGATGTACAGTTGGAAGCTTGACACTGGAATTCAAAATGGTCTATGTAAGATAGCTAAGGCATCAAAATTTGATTCTGGAGCAAAGATTTTCAAAACCTAACATTTGTTTGGAATTTCAATTAACAGATTTTTGTTTGGATTTAAACTTTCCCCTTAAGTGTTCACAACCCAAATGCTCCAGCACTGAGCTAATGAATGAGAAATGGAAAGTGAAACTGGCTGGTTTACTCTCATTACCTGAGCTGAATGGAGTTAAAAAAGCGAAAAGACAGCATAAAGATAAAATAATTTACATGGGTTGCCATTTCACATGATGAATCACAACTCTTATGGTACTTGGTGTCCCCAACCCCTGGAATCATGTGATGTCATCAGAATCTGAAGCTTTCAGTTTAAAAATACAGTATGTTACTCTCCAGTCCTCCTAGTTCCATAGAAAAAAATGAAAATGTGAAACCAGCAAGCTCAAAAACCTGAAAAGGACAAATAAAAAGAATCCAATCTTATAATTTTTCAGGCTGTACCATGATCTTTGGGGGACTTAAGTCATAATTTTTGAATATTAGAGACTGGCAACACTGGATTCTAAGAAAGTATTTCATTTTTGATACTATGTTATTAGTTACATGGGCAAGGAAAATTGCTTTTATATATTTTTGTTATATCACCTTGATGGGGTTTCTGTTTCTCTTCTAAAATGGGTTCCTTCCATTCTGTGGTGTGCTATTGTAGGGCTGACTGTAATATCTGAGTTCCTGGCACTAATTTTTAAAAATGTGTTTACCTGAACAACAAATTGCACCTCTATATAGCGTATGAGAGGAAAATTTTCGAACAAGTACATCAAAGATAGGCACCTAGAGGTTGGAGTCTGTCACACGTTGGAGGGATTGCTTCACTTGATTTATGTATTTGATATTGTATGCTGGCACTCTAGTTTTCTGTGTAAAGAGTTTTAAGGCTGTGCACCACTGACAATGTGGAAATAAACCCAGTTGGTCACAACATTTAAACAGATCCAGAAGAAAAACTGAGCGGGTGCATAGCATTGTTGGCCTGAAAGTGCTAAGGGCTCACTACTGGCAGACTAAGTAACCATCACCATGCTAAATTGCCAAAACTCCCAGAGAAGGCTAGAACATGACCTGCATGCAAAATCAGCCGTGAAACAGAAATAAAAAGCTCAAGGCTTGCTGAGAAACACACCACCATCTAATGCATATGCTTTAGTTCTTCACACCGCTGCGAACTCCGGTGCATCAACCCAGAGTAACTGAAAGGGAAAGCCCCAAAGAGCTTGCATCCCAGCATCTATTAACCCATTCCTTAAAAAATTAAGGATAACCAAGGCTTAACCAGTTTTACCACCTCCTTGTGTATTCCTGTTGCACCTTCTATCCAAGGATCTTAAGGTACTTTACCAATAGTAATTAGGCTTCCACATCCTGTGAGGTAGGCATGTTTTATCCCCTTTCACAGATGGGGGAAAGGGAGACAGAAAGCCAGTACAGAGCTGATCTACCGCAGAGGCTGGCACAGAATGTAGATCTCCTGGATTCCAGTCCTTACACTATTAGCCACAGGACTCTTTTTCGAAAGATCTGGTTTTATCAATGGGGTTTGAATACATTACTTCCTGAAACCTATGTGTGCAAACAAAAGCTGACCTTAAAACACAAACAGAGCAAGTTTCGTCCTGCAACCCTAGGTCTGATGCAAGCTGTGCAACTGGTAGCAGGTAGGGCTGCCAAGGGTCCGGTTTTCGACAGAACACCTGGTCGAAAAGGGACCTTGGTGACTTCGGCCAGCACCTCTGACTGGGCCTTTAAAACTCTGGTTGGTGGAACAGGCAGGCTCCCTACACAGCTCTGCACAGCTCCTGGGAAGCAGCCAGCATGTCCCGCCAGCTCCTAGGCAACCACCAGGAGTCCGTGCGCTGGTATCACAACTCCCACTGGCAGTAAATTGCAGTCAATGGGAGCTGTGGGGGATGATGCCTGGGGCGGGAGCAGCGTGGAGCCCCCTGGCAGCATCTCCGCCCAGCCATGCCAGCCACTTCCTGGGAGCCGCCAGAGGTCAGTGCTGCCAGGAGCCCGCACCCCGAATCCCCTCCCGTGCCCCAACCTCCTGCCCCAGTCTTGAGCCCCCTCCTGCACTCTGAATCCCTTGGCCCCAGCCCTGAGCCACCTCCTGCACTCCAAACCCCTCATCCCCAGCCCCGCCCCAGAGCCCATACCCCAGCGGGAACCCTCAGCCCATCCCACAGCCAAACCTCTTGCTGCAGCCCGCTAAAAATTAGCGAGTATGGGGAACAGTGAGCGATGGAGGGAGGGGATGGAGTGAACGGGGGGACAAGGCAATGGTGTTTGGTTTTCTGCAATGACTGAATTTATAGTCTGACTGCCCTGGCTGTTTGGGGTCCAGCAAATCAACAATTAGCAGCAACACTGCCCCACAATACAAGTACCGGTATAAATTCCTTAAACTATTCAGGGGATTGTGGAGGCAAAGAATCATGGGCTAGGTCTCCACTATGCTGCAGGGCGGATTAAGGGAGTGTGAATTGCAGCACACACCGAAATGCTGCACTGTAACTGCCCCTCTGGGACGCTGCTAGCAAGAACTAAAAAGACACCTAGGGCAGATCTACACTACAGCAAGGATCAAGGCTCTGAAATCAATCCATCAGCGGTCGATTTAGCAGGTCTAGTAAAGACCTGCCAAATAGACTGCAGATTGCTCTCCAGTCGACCCCTATACTCAACCCCCAATGAGAAGAGTAAGGTAAGTCGATGGTAGATTTTCTCCCATCGACCTCCCACGGTGCAGACCCAGCCATAATTCGAACCAAGGTAAGTCAACTCCAGCTACATTATTCACATAGCTGGAGTTGCATAGGTTGACTTATCACGGTAGTGTAGACATAGTCCTAGCTCGTGTTAACGAACTCCTCTTCAAGCAGGACTGCATTAACATGACCAAAGTAAAGTACCTTTTAGTTTGTGTCTGAGCCAATCACACGGAACAGTCCCGGAGCAGCACGCCAGCATGACCTGCAACTCACGCCCTCATAGTCCATACCAGGGGGCCATGTAGACAAAACGCTAAATCACCGAATTAGCACCTGGTTTAATTTGGTGCAGTGGGGAGTCACAATCATTGGTTATAATACAAAACCTTTCCCCACTCTTTTACAAAGTATAAAAATCTCTCAGTGTTGCCAATACTCAGTTTTACAGTGAGTAAGACAATTTTGGCCCCTGCTGCTAGAGATGTTGTTAGAAGATCCAACTGAGATTAGGCCTCATTGTGCTAGACACTGTAAAGACACATAGGAAGAGAGTTTCAACCCTCTGAGATCTTACAGTGTAAGTGAAAGTATAATGGAGAGTTTGGGAGGTGGAACTAAGGGCAAGTCTAGAGGAAAGTGTCTTTCACACTCCTGAGTGATGTATGTTACATTGATTTAAATAGTAATGTAGATCAACCCTATGACCCACCAAAATTAATCTCATATGGAGGCTAAACATCTATATCCATTAGATGCTAACAATTTATGGCATGTTTTCACTGGCAATAATAGAATACCATTTATTTAAATATTTTAGATGTTTTCTACATTTTCAAATATATTGATTTCAACTATAACACAGAATACAAAATATACAGTGCTCACTTTATTTTTGATTACAACTGTTTGCACTGTAAAAAGACAACAGAAAGAGTATTTTTCAATTAACCTAATACAAGTATGGTAATGCAATCTCTATCATGAAAGTTGAACTTACAAATATAGAATTATGTACAAAAATACTGAATTCAAAAATAAAAATGCAAAATTGTACAGCTTGCAAGTCCACTCAGTCCTACTTCTTGTTCAGCCAAACGCTCAAACAAGTTTGTTTACATTTGCAGGAGATAATGCTGCCCACTTCTTGTTTAGAATATCACCTGAAAGTGAGAACAGGTGTTCTCATGGCACATAAATTTCAATTGGTATTCTCTTGTTTACCAGTGCAATTAAAATTGATATTAAATTTTTTTAAAACTGCGATTATTTTTTTGGAGTTAATCATATGAGTTAACTGCAATTAATCGACAGGCCTAATTTTTTTAAAAAATAAACCTATTTAAAATTAAACTTATAATTATGACAACCAATGTTAAGGCCTATATTGCTACAATCTATTAAGGTCATTTACATTACATAAAGTAATATTCAAACAGTATGTGTTCGATGCCAAAATTTTAAAGAAAGGGAAATCACTGACCTGGTGGAAGTCACTGGCTAAGCACCGGGAGTCTGAGTGTGCAGAAGTGTTAACCAGCTTTTGACAGCAGTAGCCTCTGCTGCAGGTGCAGAGACAATACTTTCTTCAGTTTATTCAACTAGTTCAGTTCAATGACTAGTTCATTCAGAGCTGAGAAACTAAATGAATGTTGAAAAAGCAAGAAAGCTCGTTTTCCTCTTCCAATCCAAGACTAAAAACAAGGTGAGAAGGGATGAGATCTACTCTTTCTAAAGTCTTGAAGGACATGGTGACCAGAAACAAATCATTTCACTAACTAAAGATAATACTTCCTTTGTTTAGCAAGTCAGTTTTAAATGTAACACATTTTGATAAACTTTTTTTTGTTGTGCATCCTGCACCTTTAATGTAACTTTATTTAACTAAGAAAGATTTACATTGCTTTTGTGCATTTTAATTGAATTCCAATTTCCATCCAAATGCAGCTTAACAAAATCATGAGCAAAATATCAATCTTTGTCTTTCATTTTTTTTTTCATTTGCAGATCTCTACAAAATTTGGAAATCTTAGACATAGTATGAGGATCCCCTGGGGTCTGCAAATCATAGGCTGAAAACCACTGTTCTAGTAAATGAGAAATGTATCATTCAACATTTTCTACCATAAGAAAAATAGACAAATATTTAGAATCTGAATAAGTGTAAGTTAAGCTATGTAACCGCTTAAATAAATCTTCAGGTGATATATCATTCCAGTGAGCAAACAGACATACCAAATTCCGTGTAAAGGCTATATTTAGTTGCAAATCACCATGGTTTAATGGTTACCTATCAATGAGCATCAAACTCTCTTCAGGAAAATAAAGTGTAAATGCAAAACAAGATTATAATTATTTAAATCAAGACACAATCCATTTCAAAAGGGATTTTTTTCTCCTACTGATAATGACCCATCTACATCTAACAGCCCTCTTAGAATTGGTATGCTAATGTACAATTTTCTTTTCTTTCTTTCTGTGTGTATAAATGCATCTTACTTCTGTTCCATTCTATGCATCTGATGAAGTGAGCTATAGCCCATGAAAGCTTATGCTGAAATTAACTAGTTTACAAGTATAGAACTACAACTAACTAGTTTACTAGTGCTACAAGTATTCCTCGCTTTCTTAATGGTGAATAAGTATTTGCCTTGCAGTAGCACCTACAAGCTCCAGTCATGGAGTAGGGCCCCATTTTGCTAGGAACCGCACATTAAAAAAAATCTTCACATATGCAAGTAAGTAATGGGAAGAAGCTCCCTGAAATGGAAACAGTCATATGCAGAATTCGCTACCAGAATGTACTGTGTCTGATAAACAGACCAGCAACAAAGACAATCTACTAAAGCTTTCATCTTAAGCTCAGGCTAAAAAACCCAAATTCCATTTCACCGTCTAACATCAAATCAGGGCTCTGTCTGTTTAACATCGTGCAGCAGTACCATATGCAACGTACTAGCATATATTCCATTACGGGGAAGGAAAAACAACATGAATCATCAGTGACTATGTTCTCATCAATCTAGCTTTAAAAGCACTAGAAACAATCGGGGCAGCCTCCAAATAAGCCTCCTGCATTTTATTTGCCTGATTCTCAGTGATAGGATTACAGATCACTTTTATTTAGAAGAAAATGATTTAATCTAAAAAGTCAGCATCATATATGCATCTGTCCAAGAGAACCAAAATCACTACACACAAAATATCAGCTGTATGTTCTTCTATTTCAAGTAGTCTTTATGTAATTAAAAAAAGACATTCTATGAGCAGAATGTTAATGTCTGCCACTTATATAACACCTTTCATCTGCAAGTATTTTAGATACTTCAACACACTATCTACAAGGCTCACCCCAACAAGTGCGGAAATGCAGCCACTCTGGGGTGGAACATGGCAGCTGCCTACCTCTATACAATACTTGGAGAAGTGGTGGGGAAAAAACATATGCATCTGAAGGCTGTAGGGGATTTTAGGTAGGCAGAATGTAATTCCTTTAGGTTAAGACCTCTACTGTTATGAAAAGTGTTATGAGATTTTTGATGACCACAAGCAGTTTTACATCTCTCTTCCCAAAGATGCACATCCAAGAGCACAGTGGTCCTCTTGCACTGTATCAGTTCTGGTCAGATCGATTCAGAATTAAGAATGCCACCCAATGAAATCAACATCCTCACCTCCTTCAAGGCATTCCTTGTTCTCCAACCCAACCCTACTGGGAGATGTGAAGTAAGATGCAATCACACAGCACAAGGTGCAAGGACTGAAGGTTAAAGTTAACTTCAGGATCCCAAGTACTAAAGCCATCCAGCCTCCAAAGTTAATTTTTCTGGATGACCTACACTTTCTTTAACTTTGCTTTATTAAGCCTGGATGACGCATATGTGGCCAAGTCTACTACTGCTGTGAAGAAAAGATAGGCCTGAAGTCAATATAGTGCACAAAATGAGAATTCCTTTGGCTACAAATGGATTTTTGGGTAAGGAGTAAGGCATGCAACTGCATGTCCTCACACGGTTATTGGTTCCACTAAAGTTGAATGAATTCAGGATCCATTTTGAGCAAATAAACAGAAAGGGTGGAGAAAAAAGTAATCCATCAACATCACGCTATTACCTGTTCAACAGCCTAAAGTGCTTATGTTAACAAGTCAGACAAACTTATAAGCTCTGTATTAAACCTGGTATTTTCCTACCTCTACAAATCAAATAACTAACCACTTCCTGACACGGAGGGAGAATCAAAAAGGATTTCCCAGCTACAAGACTAAGCACACTAATATTTTAACTCATCTCTCCCTGATAAAGCAGGAAGAACTCTCAAGCTCAGAAATCAGAAATGCTCCATCCCACCTTAAAAAAAACAAAAAACCAAAAACCCCACCCCAACACAGGATCAAAGGTCAAAGCAATATTCATGGCATCCTCATCCTGAAAGCAAAAGCTGTTATTCTCCTGCCACACACACAAAGAGGAAGTAAAAATGAAGCATTTGGCAGATGTTTATAGTTCACACTTTAAGAGTACCATTCTTTGCCTAAAATGAATGATGTGAAATGTGATTTAGAAAAAGACTCAGGGTTCGTCTACACCACCACTTACTTCGGTATAATTTCTGTCGCTCTGGGGTGTGAATAATCCACACTTCTGAGTGACATGAATGACACTCACCTACACACTGGTGTATACAGCCTGGAGCTTCTCCTGCTAATTTAGTTATCACCTCTCGCAGAAGTGGAATAATTAAGTCAATGGGAGAGCGCACTCCAGTCAGCTTAAAACAGCTTCACCAGTCGCGCTACAGCAACGCAGCTGCATCAGTGACGCTGCACTGTTGTTGAACTTCTCGTGTAAACTAGTTCCCAGCACGTAATACCCCATTCTGATTTAAGTGCAGGGGACTATGCCTGTAGAACTTCACCGGCTGTGCGCTGGCTGCTCCTTAAGCACATCTTTGGGCAGATTATTAAAATGAAAGGAACAAGAATATAATGGGACAGGCTTTTTTATTTATTTATTTATTTACACTCAAGTCTGTAGATTTATCAATATTTTGACACGTTTTACGTAGTAAAGTAAAAATTCTTCTGGGGTAATTTGTCTGTGATAAAAAGACTTGTGGGGATTGCACACTGTAGTGCCGTGCAAAAAAACTAATTAGCCAACAGACACATGGGACAATTTAACAATTGTTATCAGCTAGCACTGAGCCAAAAGCAACGAATTCATTCTGTTTTAATCAATAGCCTTTAAGGAAGTCATTTGAAAATGTTATAGTGCGAAATAAAATCTTTTCTTCCTGGTGATTTTTTATAGTTTTTTAATATGCCTATTAAAAAGGCTAAGCAAGCACCTGAAATTTGGTTACATAAAATCCCTACTTCCAGAGTACCTCATATATTCAACTTTCACTTTTACTCAACTACTAAAGTTCTTATTGGCAAGTTTTGGACTCTTTGAATTATATGTGTTTATTATGGATACTGTCGTTATCCACTGGAAGGCTATTACCTGATCAAATTTGCCCCAAATTTAGTTTAAATGAAAGGAAACGTCCAAAACATTTAAAACTAATCACGTATTTCTGTTAAAATTAAAATCAAATAGAAATAGGTTTTTAAAACAAATCATTTCCCCGCAGCGTCCGCATCCCAAATGCTGGTGTTGTACTCTCTTTGGGAGCAGGGGAACCCAGAAGTGAAATAAACCAGACATTGACAAACTGACTAGTCTATTTCCATGGTCCACTTTACTATAAATGTAAAAAGTAAGCCAACAGCCTATTGCCAGCTAGCATGCTAACTCACTAGCTAATGCATCCAAGAGCATTAAACAGCCATATGATTTTGGTCCCTTCCTTCACAGCCTGAGTTTTATTTCTCCAAATAAGAGAATGTATCATAAATTTCACAGATGAAACATGCCCTTTCCTCTGACCCAGAGTCTCCTGAAAGAACCTCAATAGTTCCCACAGGTCTTGCACCCCAGGCCATCTGCCTGGGAGCCACATGTAAACAAATGTCTTTCCCCTGACCTAGGGATTCCCACAGTCCTACTTGCTCCCTGTAGATCTCACAACCTGTGCTGCTTGCTGGTCTTATCTCACTACCTGGAAGGCAACTAATTAGCTACAGAGGGGGTGTCAAGCTCCCCTAAAGGACCTTTCAACCACTGCCACAGAATAAAAAGTGAATTTGATTATTAACCATCTTTCTTTTTTTAAGAGCAGAAGATGCTTATTTATAACTCACGTAAAGAAAAAGGTCTCTTTTCCAAAGATGTTATTTATCTTGACTGTGTCCCTTTAACTCACAATACCATGGAGATGTAATGAACAGGAATTGTCATATTCTAAGTGGACAGCCATGTGAGCTATTTTGTACACTAAGGTTCTGATGCTGAGAAGGAGGGGAGTTTCTCTTAGGACCAAGCCCCATAGGAAATTACATATCTGATTTGTGGAACAATTAATTACTGGCTAAGCAAGGTACAAATATGAAGAAAACAGTAAGGCAAATATGAACAGTTTATTGAAGCTTCTGTCATTATTCCATGTGTATACCGCACCAAGTCAGTGAAGGGCCAGAAACCTAGTAACGGATTTTAGTCCAAAAAAAGAAAACTATAAACAAATATTCCTGCCTACCAATTTCAAATGCTGTATTAAGTTACGGAGTTTTCAGAGTAGTGTATCAAAGAGATAAAAATAAAGTTTGAGAGAGAAACAAGAGAGGAGGAAGAGTTGATGGTTTAGTGGTTTAAATGTAAAACTGGGTTCTATTCCCAGCTCCACCACTGACTTCTTGGGCTGGTCACTTAATCTCTCTATACCTCAGTTTCCTTATCTGTAAAATTGAGCTTATACTTATTGTACCCGTCAGGGTTGTTTAGAAGCTTAATTTCCACTGATAAAGCCTCAGGTGGAAGCTGCTATGTATACACAGAGATTACTATAAAGAGAATGGAAACACCAACTGGTATGCCTGACCTCAAGCAAACTGGAGTTGTCCACTGACTTTAAAAAAGCGCAACCTTTCCTAAACAGAATCAGATTCTGTCATTATTCCACATGAAAATCTCCCGGTGATTTCGAAGGCAATTCCATGTAAAACAACTGTGACACGGGATTCTAAATTAAACTATTTCTCCATATTCCTCCCAAAATCAAAGAGATAGTACCTCTCTGCAAAACACATTGTTCTCTCCTCCCTATTCCTTCCCCTCATCCTCACACCCATGCAACAACCACCAGTTATGCTAGGTTAGTCAGCAGCAGTTACATTAAGTGCCTTCTGGTCTTTGCTTCCTGCTCTCACACAGGGAAGATTTAGGATTTCATTTAATGAAGTGTACTTAATTTCTATTCCATTTAAAGACAACTAGTATGACACTGAAGCTCCCTGCCTTCAGTTGAATTTCATTAGGTCAATATTTATAATATAAAGTTATTCAAATGATCATTTAGCAACAACAAGGAAATATTTGATATAAAGTAAAACCTTCATAATCTGAACTTCCTTTATCCCAAACCTGGTCATGACCTCAGTTTTCAGGTAAGTGTAACTTAGTTAATTGTTTCACCCACTGCTGCTCCAACTCTTCACCCACACTTTCCACCTCAGGCATCTTCTCCTCCACCTGAAATGTCCCATGTGCGGAGTTCCTAAGCAAGACATATGAGCTGAGGACAGGTCACCATATAAAGACCGACATGCTGAAGTCCTGCAAAAGCTCCACAACTTCCTCAAGGCTAGCTGATATCTCTGGGTACTGACCAGGGTTCTTTCAATAAGGAAATAGGTACATAAGTATGTATGCCTATAGGTGTGTAAGCATGGTATCTGACCAGGAAGTTTGGAAGGTTAGACACATGTTAAGAGACCATGGGTGCACAACTCAAAGTCTCTTAAGTCAGCTATCCCAATTACGCAATACTTTCAGGTGATTCTGAAGACTAGTTAATCAAGGTTCTGCAGTGTTTTCTGCCACTGAAATTAGTGTGGTGGTGGTGACGTAGTTGTCTAGAAATATAGACTTTTGACCAAATTTTGTATCAAACCCTAAATTTTGGATCCATGGACACTGGAAGATGCTTTGTTTTGTTAAGAAAAATGTCACTTCAGATTTGGTCAGCACCAGAAAGCTGTGATGTCTGAAAAGTAGCAGCAGTTCTGTAGTTTATTACCAATTATATCACTGAGGCAGAGAACCAGCTGAGAAGGATTTGCAACAATAATTTTCTGAACTGTACAAGACCATGTACTGCACAGCTTTCCTGCATCTCTGCCTCTCAGCTCTTCAAATCTTAGCTGAAAACATGCAGATTATCTCCCTTGATTTTGTTATTTAATTTCTCTCCTTCTCTGTTACTGTTTAACCCTAACTATATTACTTAACTCCACAACATACTGGAGAATACATCTTCAGCAAAAGACACTATATCTAAAGTTACACTGGATTTGATGGGGGAGAGAGGGAAGAGTGTTTATTCTTTAAGTGCTCTTTCTTCCCAGAACACCTTTCCTTTAGTAGCAGCAGTGCCTTGTATTTCCACACTGTCAATATACACAATGAAAAGGCTAAGAAAAAAGCCAGGCGAATGCCTATTCTTTGTGGACTACCATTCTGAAATATATATAAGAGAATAGGATGAGCAAACAGCAAATGTGAAAATTCAGTACGGGGGAGGGAAAATAGGAGCCTATATAAGAAAGAGATCCAAAAATTGGGGCTGTCCCTATAAAATCGGGACATCTGGTCACCCTATGAGAGAGAGAGAATTTCTAAACGATCATTCCTTTAGAACCCTAACCCTTGACCTATTTTACAAAGAGTGAAGAATCAATCTTCACAACACCCCTCGGAGTATTTGTCTCATGTCACACAGGGGGAAACTGCGACTTCTCTAAGGTCACACAGCAGCCTAGACAGTGTCACAGCCTGGACCCAGATCTCATCCACAGCACAATCCTTTCTCCCTCCGAATGGGAGCCCTACAGCGAACCGCCCCGACCAGCCGTAGAGCTTCCCTCGCCCGGGCACTACTCCATCGCTCGGCCTGCCGGGGACCACATGGGGCAGGAGGGACACGGGCAGGCACCACCCTCCCCGGACCGAGTACCTGGGGGCTGTTTCCTTTACCCCTCCCGACGACACCCTTCCCCTCCCGCCGCCCCGAGCCGAGCCGAGCCGGGACAGCGCCGAGGGAACGCGAACCTCCGCCTAACCCGAGCCCCACACGTGCCTTGCCCACGCCGCGTGCCCGGGGAGCAGCGGCCTCCGGCACGTCCCACGCCGGGGCTGGAGAGACACGGACGGGTCGGCCGGCCCGGGGCTGGCCACTGGGGCTCAGCCCCGGGTGCCCCAGGCGGCGGGGCAGCGCCGACCCCCGCAGGGCTCCCGCCAGCTGCTGCCCCGCGCCCCCGAGGTCCCGCACGGTGCGGCCCGGGGCTGCCGTCGCTCGGGGCTCGGGGTCCCGACCCGGGCCGCCCCCGCCCGGCTGGGAGCGCGCCCTGCCCGGGGCTCGGGGGGGGGGCGGCGGGCGCCCCCTCCCCCCGAGCCGCGTCCCCTCCCCGAGCTCGGTCGCGGCCAGGGCGCCTCCCTCTCACCTGGCACCAGGCGCCGCGCGGCCGCCGTAGCTCGGCTGGGTCCGTCCCGGGGCCCCGCGCCGTCCCCGCCGCTTCCTGCCACGGACCCCGCCGCTGCCGCTGCCCGAGGTGCGGCTCCTGCCAGGCGCGGCCAATCGCTCGGCTGCATCGGCGCTCAGCTCTCGAGTCTGGTCAGTCACTTGGGCAAGCCGGGCGGGGAGGAGATCGGCGCTCGCTTACGCAGCCTGTCCACTCAGGCCGATGGGGCGGGGGATGGATCTGCGTCTGACGAATCAGCGGCTTCGCTAGAGCGAGGAGGGGGAGGATTGGCGCGCCACTAGGCGACCTTAATCGCCCAGATCCGTGGGCCTGACCCGGCAAGTTTGGGGAGGAAACGGATCGGCGGTCGATTCATAAACCTACCGCTTCAAGCGATAGGGCCTGCGTCACCGGCTCGGCGCTTGATTAACCACCCTGGTCACTCCGAGCAGCCTGGGCCCATACTGGGCTAGGAGCGATCGGCGCTCGATTGGAATCACTCGGGGGCAAGAGGAAGGCGATTAACCCTTTGTGGGGAGAGTGGCTACTCTCCCTTCCCAGGCGGGGCTGGAAGGGGGGGCGTGGCCTTGACTTCCTCTCCCAGTCAGAGGCGGGGTTTAAAGGGGGGGCGGGGTCCTAACGCCCCCCCCCCCATGTCTGTGTCCATCGCACATCTGGGGGGAGGAACCGCATCTGCAGCGTCCCCCCCCCCCGCACGTGTCACGCGGGTTTGATTTGTGGCGGTCCCCCCCCCAGTCCCCACCTGTGTCTGAGCCAGGCCAGGTAAAGCAGAGGTCTCAGTGGGGTGGGGGCCCGAGGCGTGCAGCTGATGTAGTGTCTGCACTCGGACTCCCAGCCAGGGCAGCTGAACGGGTGATAAGCCCTGGTGAGAATTTTTTCCTTCACGTGACAAGGCCAGTGGGCAGACTATGACTTCTGCTGCAGACTTGCTACTTGCTAATGACACCATTATTTTAAAATGTGCATAGGCAACCGATAGGGAAGAATTTGGATCACAGACTAAAACCACATTGCTCCAAATCAGTTTAACCCATTTCAGTGCACCTGCATTCGGAGTTTGCAGCTAGGTCAATCTTTTAGTTGCATTATTGGTGCTTCCTAATACAGACAAGATTTAATACAAATATTTATGAAAAACTGGAAATAGGTCACATGAGGGAGAAGGGATTACCGATATAACAAGGGGGAGAGAAACTGCTTGTAAGGGTGGATTAGAAAGCAGAGTTCACAGGATAAGGACAGAGCGTCTTCCAGGTATAAAAAGGGATGTGGTAGAAGGTGTACAGTCAAGAGTGGTAAAGGAGACAAAAGAAACAATAGATCTGATAGGATTGTGATGACTAGAAGGACCATAGTGAAGGTACAAGTGGGAGTAAGATGAAGGAGATTCACAACATCATCTTTATTTTTTGGTTATGGAATTTTTTTCATAGCTCTTTCAGTAGGATTTGTATATAGCCTGTCATTCTTCCTGGATGTAAAGGTCCACAATAGCACCAAGCAATCTCTGTCAGGCCATAGCTCTACTCAGCCTAGCATCATCTGGTCCGTTGGGACTAGAAGTCCCAGGATGCCTGACCTTAAAGGCCAAGCAGCAGGCTACAATGGTGTGCCAGGCCTTTGAGAGCCAGTATGCTGTATTACAGAGTTTCTGCTTATAACCATTTCATTCATAGGACAAATGTATAGAATCCATCTTTGTTTAACATCGGCTTCAACCTTGACAGGTTCTTTTGGTTTATTTTAGTGCCAGCATGTTGATTTCTTTTACATGCTGTGAACATGAGTTCTGTATCTTGACTACTCTGTAACTGATAACAGCTGATATTGATAATGCAGAACAAAGAAATCTGTCCTCAAATAAAGGAATGTGCATAAACAAAGTAAGTGAGCCTGTGATGCGAGGAAAAGACCTTTGAAACTTGGGCTATGTGCAGTAGTTTGAGGCATAAACTCTCTCTGAAAGCTCTTAGGGCGTGGACAGTTAAGCTGCTGCATCTGCAAGGGAAACATAGCATTCCTTAAAGCTAACCCTCCTCCCTTGGGTTCTTATGAATGCCTGAGAGATGAGACCATGGGGTGTCTCCACAAGACTAATGCTAAACATGAGCAGTCTGACCTAGAGGGAGTACTACAGTGAGAGTTGGGTTTTGATCACTAAAAACTTTTGCCTCAGCAATTATACTATGTACACCACAAAGAAATGTGTGTGATGTTATATTTGGTAAATATAACCAGAACTTTGTAGGATATGTAAACAAGACAGCTTCCTTCGTGGGAAGAAAAACCAATCTGCTTCAGACAAAGGGCAGTTGTTGAGGGAGTGTGTCACAGGGTGACTGGCCCCTTAAGGAGTCCTGCTTTCACCTTTCAGCCTCATTTGTGTCTCCTTTACCTCTCAGTCCAGGAGTCAAGTCATGGGGGGCATGTGACTAAAAACAAGGCTTGCTGGGAAATATAAGGGCATGCTGAGCTATTTTAAAGGATATACTTAAATCAGGTGGTTGGTTGTATGAATAACTCCTTACAGAAGGTGTAGGGAGTGTAAGTTTGTAGGGGGTGTGAGTGGTGGAGAGTTTGCCTACCAGTCAGCCAAGATAAAAGTCTCAGTAGGGACTGGCTTAAGAATCCTATATCCAGGGCTGTGTCCCAGCAGGAAGCTAGGTGAAAGTTATCTTGTTTTGAAGTTTATAAGAGACACTCCCAGAAAGGGAGGATTATTTGTGAACTCCTACAGAGTGAAGTTCGATTAACTGGAGAAAGGAAACTGTGGGCAATAAAGGTACCCAGAGACAGAGTGGGTAAAGTACCTGTTACACATAAGAAATCTCAAAGATGATGAGTAGGGATGATGAATCAAAGAGAGGCAAGATATCTGACTTCTGGGAAGCTGCAAGGCATTTCAAGCATAAGAAAGGTGGTGTAATTCTACCAATAACTCTAAAATAGTAATAATTACAAGGATGTTTTTCACATAAGACTCTCAAAGTGTTTTCATGTACAGAACTACAGGAATACATCATCACTGAAATATGGCCACCTCCTGGTTGGACTGTAACAACCACATAGTGCACAGAATGCTGTGAATCACTGGAGAGAGGGAAGCTTTGGCCAAGACACAAAACCGCACAGGAGCTCCTAAATCTACATCGAGCTGAAAAGATCGGTTTTTAAGGTCTCATATGAAAGAGACACGTGGTAAACTGTACAATATTCCATTTTTCTACCTCGGAAGAACCAAAGGCTGAGCTGTTGTTGCTGAATGTTATGGAGAAATGCCACTGAGCTGAGTGTAGGACCTTGCAAACTCGGCCAATAATATTTACTTACGTTAATTGTTAAAGGTGCCGCATGTCAACATTTGTTAATGTTTGCAAGGAGAGAGATCCTTGGCTTGAGTGTGCTCTAGAAGGGGTAAAGAATTACACACATTCAATTGTTATATTCATTCTGTTCATAATAATGGGTATAACCTGATGACCTTGATGGCTTGCAAGAACCCAGGTTTACTAGTTTTGGCTCACTCTGCAAGGCTTTTGTATGCCATCATTCCTTTAATTTGACTATTCCTTCTCCTGGTTGGAGGTTTACACTAGGTGGGACACTGATGTTTCAATAATCAGAGAGGTAGCCGTGTTAGTCTGGAATAGCAGAGGTAACAAAGTCCTGTGGCACCTTAAAGACTAACTATAAAGTTTTGAAGCATAAGCTTTCGTGGGCTAATATCCACTTCGTCGGATGCAAGCAGTGGGTAAAGTGCCTGTTACACATAAGAAATCTCAATCTTGTCAATGACACCGGAGGGTGAGTGTGTGATAAGTAGACAGGAAAAGGAGGGAAGAATGGGAGAGGTGCCCTTTCACTTCAGTTCTCATTCCTATAGCACCCTGCTCAGTGCATGATCCTGAGTAGCTGGTGATGAGCAGAACCAAATCATCGTGGTTTGTGTCATACATGTTATAAACAACCACTAGAGTGAATGAGGTAATCATACTCAATTTCCATTGGGCCAGAGGGGAGGTGAACCCATCCCTCCAGATCTGAGAAGCCTGCAGAGATCTCCTCCCCAGCTGAAAAGTAAATCTCCTGGGGCAGGAACCTTGCGACCAGTGGACAAGGGAAGTGTCTGAATCTGAAGTACATAACAATGCATGTTTATACACTGGAACAAAACCAAGCCCCAGCTGTACCGCTTTACACAAGCTGTTAGGAAGTACAAGGCAAGAAATCCTTGACGGCTCTTATGCGCCCTCTGTTGTCTCTCTCCAGGCAGTAAGGGAGTTCTTACTTTTATGTGGCAGGTGCTCTCTGCAGATCCCAAAGCATTTTAAGAACCAGGCCATAGTGCCATACAAAAAGCTGCTCCTGTTTAGAAATGTTTCTAAAAATCACATTTAAATGGTGCAAACCCCCTTGTGAACACACATAAAGTGCTATAAGCAAGTTACACACAGCTCTAGCTTAAGTTGGTCAGTTACCAAGCTAAGTTGATAGTTGTATACACACAGACACACTGAATGCAGCTCCATGAGGTACCAGTCTCCTGCTGCAGTCTTTGCTTCTTCCTATGTCATTTTGATAGCTTTTTCA
The DNA here is from genome assembly GCA_032164245.1 of Sternotherus odoratus. Classification (NCBI taxonomy): domain Eukaryota; kingdom Metazoa; phylum Chordata; order Testudines; family Kinosternidae; genus Sternotherus; species Sternotherus odoratus. Next base: position 6,380,697 of record JAVMKO010000015.1, on the reverse strand, counting down.
ATTCTGCTTCTGTTGTGCACTTCCATGTTAACCTTGGTCTACCTCATTGCCTCTTGCCCTGGGGGTTCCAGTCCAATGCCTGTCTCGCTATGTTATGCTGGTCTTTTCTCCATGTGCATCCTAGCCATCTCCATTTTATTTCCATAATTTCCTGTCCTACCAGTTTGTTTCATACTCCTACAGAGTTCTTTGCCATTTTTTTTCTGGCCATTTGATATTAAGGACTTTTCTGTGGCAGCTATTTATGAAAACTTGGGAGTTTAGATAGTAAGATCTTAATAAGCCTCCAAGTTTCAGCACCATACAGTAATAACACAGGCATTTGCTAAAAGTCACTTTTATTAATCTCTCCTCATATGGCAGGCATTCCATACCTCTAATCATTTTTGTTGTCCTTTTCTGAACCTTTTCCAATTCTAATCTCTCTTTTTTGAGAGGGAGCAACTACTTCTGTACACAGTATTCAAGATGTGGGCGTACCATGTATTTATATAGATGCAATATGATATTTTCTGTCTGTCTATCCCTTTCTTAGTTATTCCCAACATTCTGTTTGGTTTTTTTGACTGCCGCTGCACCTTGAGTGGATGTTTTCAGAGAACTATCCACAATGATTCCAAGATTTCTTTCTTGAGTGGTAACAAATAATTTAGAGACCATCATTGTATATCTATAGTTGGGATTATGCTTTCCAATGTGTATTACTTTGCATTTATCAACATTGAATTTCATCTGCCATTTTGTTACCCAGTCACCCAGTTTTGAGAGATCCTCTTGTAGCTCTTCGCAGTCTGCCTAGGACCTAACTTCTTGAGCGGTTTTATATCATCTGCAAATGTTGCCACCTCACTGTTTACCCCTTTTTCTAGATCGGCTATGACTCCGTTGAATAGGGCTGGGCCTAGTACAGACCCCTGAAGGACACCACTATTTACCTCTCTCCATTCGGAAAACTGACCCTTTGTTTCCCATGGTTTAACCAGTTCCCAATCCATGAGAGAACTGTCCCTCGTAGCCCATGACTGTTACTTTCCTTAAGAGCTTTTGGTGAGGGCCCTTTCTGGAAATCTAAGCACACCATCTCCAGTGGATCCCCCTAGCCCACATCCTTGTTCACCCCCTCCCAGAATCCTAGTGGATGGGCAAGGCCTGATTTCCCTTTACCACGGCCAGGGGGACTCTTCCCCCAAGGAATCGCCCTCATCCCTGTGGCTGACAAGTCCCTGCTGTACTAGGTTCACCCAGTTGGCCTGGTACTGCAGTTGGGATCCGCCGGAGACTGAGCCCTGCCTGACACCCACCCAGTCGCTACCCGACCCCGGATCCCCCCCGACCCCTCGCAATAGGGTGACCCGACAGCGAGTGTGAAGAATCAGGACAAGGGGGTGGGGGGCATAGGAGCCTGTATAAGAAAAAGACCCCAAAATAGCGACTGTCCCTATACAATCGGGACATCGGTCACCCTAACTCCTCCCCTCCCAGCGGGGCACAGCGGGGGCCGCCTCAGCCGGGTTTCGAACCTGCCGCCTCACCTCGCCCGGGGCCCAGAGCTCGGCCCCGCCCCTTCCCAGCCCGAGCCCCCGACTCCTCCCATTTCTCCCCGGATGTAGGTGTCCTGCGCGTTCGCCTGCGCGAGGCCCCCGCCTAGGCAGCCCCGGGGACCCGGAAGTGGCGCGCGGAGGTCCTCGCCCAGCTGCCGCCGAGTCCGAGCCCCCGGCTGAGGCGGCGGGAGCAGGAGAGGCCGCGTCCCGCCGCTATGAGCGCGGCCGGGCTGGTGTCTCCCGCGCCCCCGGCCCCTGTCCCGGTGGGGCTGCCCCCCGCCGCGCTGCCCCCCGGCCCCGAGTACTACGAGGAGGAGGAGCTGGAGAGCGCCGAGGAGGAGGACGGCGAGCGGAGCGGCCGGGCCCGAGACTCTGACGAGGGTGAGAGCTCCCCCCCCCCGCCCTCCTCACAGCGGCAGAGCAACGGAGGGGGATGTGCGGGGGGGGGGGGGGAGGGGGATGTGCGGGGGGGGGGGGAGGGGGATGTGCGGGGGGGGGGGGAGGGGGATGTGCGGGGGGGGGGGGAGGAGAGCAGCGGGGGGGGGGAGGAGAGCAGCGGGGGGGGGGCGAAGAGGGGGCAGGGTGGGGGAGGAGGAGAGCAGCGGGGGGGGCGAAGAGGGGGCAGGGTGGGGGAGGAGGAGAGCAGCGGGGGGGGCGAAGAGGGGGCAGGGTGGGGGAGGAGGAGAGCAGCGGGGGGGGCGAAGAGGGGGCAGGGTGGGGGAGGAGGAGGAGAGCAGCGGGGGGGGCGAAGAGGGGGCAGGGTGGGGGAGGAGGAGAGCAGCGGGGGGGGGCGAAGAGGGGGCAGGGTGGGGGAGGAGGAGAGCAGCGGGGGGGGGCGAAGAAGGGGCAGGGTGGGGGAGGAGGAGAGCAGCGGGGGGGGGGCGAAGAGGGGGCAGGGTGGGGGAGGAGGAGAGCAGCGGGGGGGGCGAAGAAGGGGCAGGGTGGGGGAGGAGGAGAGCAGCGGGGGGGGGCGAAGAAGGGGCAGGGTGGGGGAGGAGGAGAGCAGCGGGGGGGGCGAAGAGGGGGCAGGGTGGGGGAGGAGGAGAGCAGCGGGGGGGGGCGAAGAGGGGGCAGGGTGGGGGAGGAGGAGAGCAGCGGGGGGGGCGAAGAGGGGGCAGGGTGGGGGAGGAGGAGAGCAGCGGGGGGGGCGAAGAGGGGGCAGGGTGGGGGAGGAGGAGAGCAGCGGGGGGGGCGAAGAGGGGGCAGGGTGGGGGAGGAGGAGAGCAGCGGGGGGGGCGAAGAGGGGGCAGGGTGGGGGAGGAGGAGAGCAGCGGGGGGGGGCGAAGAGGGGGCAGGGTGGGGGAGGAGGAGAGCAGCGGGGGGGGCGAAGAGGGGGCAGGGTGGGGGAGGAGGAGAGCAGCGGGGGGGGCGAAGAGGGGGCAGGGTGGGGGAGGAGGAGAGCAGCGGGGGGGGCGAAGAGGGGGCAGGGTGGGGGAGGAGGAGAGCAGCGGGGGGGGCGAAGAGGGGGCAGGGTGGGGGAGGAGGAGAGCAGCGGGGGGGGCGAAGAGGGGGCAGGGTGGGGGAGGAGGAGAGCAGCGGGGGGGGCGAAGAGGGGGCAGGGTGGGGGAGGAGGAGAGCAGCGGGGGGGGCGAAGAGGGGGCAGGGTGGGGGAGGAGGAGAGCAGCGGGGGGGGCGAAGAGGGGGCAGGGTGGGGGAGGAGGAGAGCAGCGGGGGGGGCGAAGAGGGGGCAGGGTGGGGGAGGAGGAGAGCAGCGGGGGGGCGCGAAGAGGGGGCAGGGTGGGGGAGGAGGAGAGCAGCGGGGGGGCGCGAAGAGGGGGCAGGGTGGGGGAGGAGGAGAGCAGCGGGGGGGCGCGAAGAGGGGGCAGGGTGGGGGAGGAGGAGAGCAGCGGGGGGGGGCGAAGAGGGGGCAGGGTGGGGGAGGAGGAGAGCAGCGGGGGGGGGCGAAGAGGGGGCAGGGTGGGGGAGGAGAAGGGTGCACCAGGAGATGGGGTTCAGATCGTTTGGTGGATTGACAGGTGGCTAAGCAGCCTGAGGGTGGGGAAGAGAAGGTTCCTGGGTGATACTGGGAGTAGGAATATGTGGCAAAGGAAATTCAAGGAGTCACTGTAATAGTGGGAGAGGTGGAAGTTTGGGTGAGGAATTGATTTAACAGCTTGGTGGTGAAGGGAATGAGCCCAGGTGAACTGGGATTAAAGAGGCAGTGGAGAGTGTTTGGGGAGGAGATTGGAGATTCAGGGTCATAGAGTGAGATGAGTTGGATAGAGAAGACAATCCAGTACAAGAGGAAGCCAGCAGGTTACTAGGATAAGGGGACGGGAACAGAGAAGGGGATAAGGGAATTGGAGGAGGGACTCCATTATGATCTGAAAAGGTACTGGGTAGAGGAGAGGTTTAATCAGGCACACTAAGAAGAGGTGGTTGGGTGGAGAGGGATAGTGAAAGGACAGAGAGAGTAAGAACATGGCAGTAGGGGTGGCATTTGGCTTTGTTTTGGTGGTATAAAAGTAACAGAAGAAGAGACAGTGCTCCAGAGATTGGGAAGAAAGGGTATGGGAGGGGGGTACAGAGGGATGAAATAAGGGAGTATAATAAGATAAATGGGTCATAGAAGGTTAGGAGAGGGACTGTTGAGAGATTCAAGGGAAAGAAGAGGGAGGAAGAAATGAGCCATGCATAATGTTGGGACACACTCTTGGGGGTGACAGGGAGGAGGTGATGCTGTGAAAGGGAAACATTTGCTTTGTGCTTTAATTCCTTCATATTTCAGTTTAAGGCTAGTTGCTGTAAGCATCTCATTGTGGTAAATCATTAAAGGGTTAGTGTGTTCAAGGCTTTTCTGAAGTTCCAGCTTGATATCCTGGGTGGAGAAGGTGAGGGTGATTTTAAGGACTCTACATCTTTGATTAGTCCTTCCCTTTTGATGTTTAGAGTTGTTATAAATCATGGCTAAAACTTATTGTGAAGTGTTTGAATTAAACTACCAAGGCTTCATCAGTTTGTCTTAGGAGATGTGGCCTTCTCTAGCATGGCCTGCTGTAGACAGCTCTTCGTCTGATACTTTATTTGATACATTGAGTTTTATCTTAATGCCAGGAGCCTGAAGTGTTTGGTATTTTAAGGAAGAAATCTGAGAAGGACAGATGGAATTAGACACTGAAGTTCCCAGTACACATAATAGCTTTCCAGCTCTACCCTTCCAATATGTTTAATCTCTGACGTGACAGGATGAACTCTAGGAGTGAGAAGGTAGTGAACTGTGCCCATTCAGTCTTTAAAGACAAATTAGAGGAGCTGCAGAGAATTTGCAATGTGGCTTTAATTGGTTTTATCAGTGTTGGGCAAAGCTGTAGTAATAGTCTTTGTTCCATATAGATACTGAAGTATACATCTGAGAAGATTAGGTAAAATAACATTACTTTAGTTATATTTTCAGTGGGCCTCTTGTCTCCATTGCAAACCACTGCAGAATGTAATATAAATATCACTCTGCTTTGTAGTGCAGTAGGTCAAGGCACAGGTGTATTGATACAGTTGTATGGGAGTTAAGGATTGAAGCAGCAGGTCAGGGTTAAAGCTAGAAGAAGGAAGCCTGCAAAGCACGGGTGGTGCTATGCCTGGTTCAGTGTCAAGCCCTTACATTTAAAAGTGCTAAAATAATTTGATTTCATCCAAAGAATGAAGTGGAGTGGGTGCAAGGAAATCACACGGGTATCCTATGTCAAAAACGTATTCTTTTTGGTGTACTACAAGGTTCCTTCTAAATGTTTGAGCACCGATCTTGAACAGCTTATGTGTAATAAACATGTACGGTGGTTTGGATCACCTCCAAAATTGGAAATGTTAAAATACAGTCTCTTTTGGCTGCACTAAATTAATTTGGAATAACTGCACATGTGCCACAATCACTCATTTCTTTAAAAAATTATTTGATTTTTATTTGGTGTTATCAAATCTCTCTTCCCCTTGTTCAGATACTGAGGATGCTAGTGAAACTGACTTGGCAAAGCATGATGAAGAGGACTATGTAGAAATGAAAGAACAGTAAGTAATGTCCCCCTTCCTCCTCAACCAAAAACATTTTCTGGTGTCCAAGAGGCTGGTCTACATTACAAATTTAAGATGACTTAAGTACATCACTTGGCTGTGAAAAATGTCATGTATGATGTAATTAAGCCACCCTAATCTCTAGTGTAGACGTTGCTATGTCAGTGGAAGAATTCCTCTCTTGACCTAGCTACTGCCTCTTGGAGAGGTGGATTTACTACCCTGACAAAAAACCCACTGGCTCAGCTCTGCCTAATGTAACATTTCTAGTGTAGACATAGCTTGAGATTTTTAACTCTAAGAGGCTGATGTTCTGATTGCATAGTGCCTTGCCCACCAGAGATAGTTAACTACATTGGACTCATTAGGATTCTCTCTTGCCACACATACAAACTACTTAACCTGTTCAAGAACCTGTGCACTGACTACTCTCCTTCTGGACAAAAAGAGGTGGATATGACTCTCCTGGAGACAGTCAACTCTGATCCATATACTGTCCAGGAGGGCACACTTGTTACCTTCTAAACAAAGAAGACACCCACTTCATGCTCTTGAATAGTACAATACCAACAATGCTAGCCCGTATGCTAGAGTTTTTGGTCTCTTGAGAGCTTAGTAAAACAGCTTTTCTCG